>CM071843.1:36045052-36645052 GCA_036507285.1 Trichosanthes cucumerina
AAAAGTTATAAGGCTAAGTCCGAGCTAGTAAGGAGGACCTAATGGACCTACAGATCATGAGCTCCAACGATACGAGATTAACCGGCCAAACTCTTTAGCCTAGCTAATCAACATTCGTTAACCACCGGGACACTCCACTAAAGCCCAGTGGTGCACGACACTGTAGATATATTTATGTCCACTCGATATAACCATGATTAGTAAGTCGATCCTTCACGGTCATTCGTAATTACACCGGTCAAAATTACCGCTTTACCCCCAGAATTACCTCTTGTTCCTTAAGTTCCACCGATCCTCTAATGAACAATTGGTTTGTGGTCCAACCAAAGAAACCAAATCCCTCTCGGGCCAATGAGAGGATGGGCCCATTGTTCAAGACCCGAGTCGATGCCAGGGAACAACCTTTCTACTAATCCTCAAGCGGGTAGGAATGAATTCCATCTTGTCGAACTATGTTCCCAAATATCTACCCGGTTTATCCCCGAAATGGCAGGGCTTATTGAGTCGGCGGTCTCGAGCCACTCTCACCCATGCAAATCTAAGGATAATTCGAACAAACAGAGTCCATAGAACGCTCGAGATTAAGATCGAGTTACCTAGGTCATCATATGAATATAGTCGCTAAGACAATGCGAGTTATAAAGTCTAAGTGACTATTGCGCGATCCATCTTATGCAAACTCATTGCATAGGGCGCCCCCACTCACATGTCTCCACATGAACGATTTAGGATCACATCGTTTGTTCTCTACAGTGTGGTCGCGTCCATAGTGTCCCCAAGATAAGGTCCCCAACCCTATCCTTATACTATAGACTGCTTTCTAGCTATAACTTGAACTTGATCCACTTTTATGTCACACATAAAGTTCAAGTATTCATCCTATAGCCAAGGGTTCTTTATTGGATTAAGGTTACACAATACACAATAGTCAATAACACCTTTACTGAATAAATTTCAATAACAACTTTATTGTGATATAGAATATACATTCAGTTTACAAAACCACGAGTTTTAGGACATAAAACCCAACAATCTCCCACTTGGACTAAAACGTCTGTGGGGTAAAACATCTTTGAGCAAAGAAAAGCGCCTCTACTATACAACCCGTAGTCCTAGACTCTCTAGGTGTCCTCAAACACTTTAGCCGTGAGGGGGCTTTGTAAACGGATCAACAATGTTGTGCTCAAGCGATCTGCGTGACAATCACGTCTCTCGCCGCACAATCTCCCGATGAGATGATATTTGCGCTCTATGTGCTTTCTCGCGCTTATGGCTTCTAGGTTCTTTGGAATTTGCCACTTTGCACCACTATTATCGCAATAAAGGGTGATAGGCAAATTCATATTTGGAACAACTTCCAAATCACCAAGAAACTTCCTAAGCCATACAAATGACCTCCTTGCCGCTTTCGCAAGCCGCGACGCGGCGTCTCGACCTCCATGGTGGAGTCGCAATACAACCTTGCTTTATACTCCTCCATACTATAGCTCCTCCGTTAAGAGTGAACACTGATCCTGATGTGGATTTCCTCGAATCCACATCAGTCTGAAAATCAGAGTCAGTGTATCCTGCAAGGATCAAATCCTTTGCACCATACACAAGCATATAGTCCCTCGTTCTCCTAAGATATTTGAGGATGTTCTTAACGGCACCCGGTGATCATATCCTCGGATTAGATCGATATCTGGCGACTATTCCCACGCGCATAGCATATGTCGGGTCGAGTACATAACATGGCATACATCGACTCATCGGCGGATGCATAGGGAATGCGTCTCATATCCTCTACTTCTTGAGGTCTCTTAGGACACTGCTCCTGCACAAATGAATTTCATGCCCGAAAGGTAATGAACCTTTCTTGGAATTCCCGCATCTTATATCTAACCAACATCTTGTCAATATAAGATGTCTCATGATAAGATGCTAGCGTTTTGTTCTTGCGATTCCGAACAATTTGGATTCCAAGAACAAATCGAACCTCTCCCAAATCTTTCATTTGGAATTGGGTCGCTAGCCATTGCTTAACGCCACCGGGAATCTGCATTATTCCCAATGAGCAAGATATCGCCTACGTATAGAACTAAGAAAGCTACAGTGGTATTGACTATCTTTTTGTAAACATAAGGCTCGTCAATATTCTGTTCAAAGCCATAAGATTTGATCGCAGTATCAAATCTTATATTCCAGGATCTAGAAGCTTGTTTCAATCCATAGATGGATCGTTTAAGCTTGCAAACCTTTTGCTCTTGACCCCTGAACTATGAACCCTTACGGTTGATCCATATAGATACTCTCTTCAAGATTGCCATTTAGAAAGGCTGTCTTGACATCCATTTGCCAAATTTCATAGTCATAAAATGTGGCAATGGACAAGAGTATTCTAATGGACTTAAGCATGGCAACAGGGGAGAAGGTTTCTTCATAGTCCACCCCTTCCCTTTGGGTATAACCCTTTGCCACAAGTCGAGTCTTAAAGGTTTGCACCTTACCGGCTTGATCTCGTTTCCTCTTGTAGATCCACTTGCAACCGATAGGTCTCTCACCATCTAGTTGATCTACAAGTTTTCAGACTGAATTGAAGTACATTGACTCCATTTCAAGGTCCATGGCTTTAATCCACTCGTCCCTATCTATATCATTCATTGTGTGTTTATAGATCAATGGATCCTCAATGCCATCATCAGGTATGACGACTTGGGTTTCTGTAAAACCCATGTAACGGTCGGGTTGTCTAACATCTCTCTCACTACGTCGAGGCATTCTCAACTCTTGAGAAGGACCAACTTTATCAATAACTCTTGTTGATTTATCTATAGCTTCCCTGGAAATTTCACTTAAGACAATCCTGCTACGAGGTTGATGATCTCTCATGTGGTCTTCCTCTAAGAACGTGGCGTTTGTCGACACAAGCACCTTGTCCTCTTGAGAATCATAAAACAGACCACCTTTCGTTTCTTTGGAGTACCCAATGAATAGGCATAATTTTGAACGATGTTCCAGTTTCTTTGGATTGGACACTAGCATATGTGTCGGACATCCCCAAATCCTGAAGTGACGTAAACTACCTTTACGCCCTTTCCATAACTCATAGGGTGTTTCTGAAACACTCTTAGAGGGAACCATGCTCAAAATATATGCAGCAGCTTCTACTGCATATCCCCAAAACGAACTAGGCAGCTGAGCGTAGCCATGTCTAACAGGGTTCTATTTCTCCTCTCAGATACACCATTCTGTTGAGGTGTACTGGGTGCTGAGAGTTGGGATACGATTCGATGTTCTATCATATAGTCTTGGAATCTCAAATCCATATACTCTCCACCTCGATCTGATCGAAGTGTTTTAATCGTTTTACCTAATGTATTCTCAACTTTTGCCTTATATTCCTTGAACTTTTCAAGGGTTTCAGACTTATGATGCATTAGGTAAAGATAACCATACCTAGAATAATCATCAATAAAACTGATGAAGTATTCATATCCTCCTCGTGCCTTGACATTCATAGGACCACAAAGGTCCGAATGCACGAGTTGCAAGGGCTCTTTGGCTCTATAACCTTTTTCAGAAAAAGGTCTTTTAGTCGTTTTTCCTTCGAGACATGACTCACATGGTGGTAAAGAGTTGTCCTCTAACTGACTTAGGAGACCACTCTTGACCAGTCTCCCAATCCTATTGAGATTAATGTGGCCTAGTCTCAAGTGCCAAAGATAGGTACTAGGAGAAAGTTTCTGCCTTTTATTTTGAGTATCAACTGTTTTAAACATTTCAGTGTTCAAAATAGCTTTTACTTCAGTTGGTCTTAACACGTATAAGTTGTTTTCAAGTTTAGCAGAACATATTCGTACACCTCTTTTGCAAATGAATGCTTCATTATGATCAAAAGACACTTTATACATATGTTCAAGTAAACAAGAGATAGATACAAGATTTCTTTTGATTCCAGGAACCAAAAGTATATTTTCTAATAAAATAAATCTATCTCTAAACAACAACTTCACAGCTCCCATCGCTTGGCCGAGAGACAACCTCTCCTGCTCCAACCCCGAGAGATATCTCCCCATCTGCAAGCTGCTGCCAGGAACTATTTCCTGAAAAGAAGAACAAACATGGTTAGTGGCTCCCGAATCTAATATCCAGGCGGAATCATCATGTTCCACTAAACATGTTTCAATAACGAGTAAATCATATTTACCTTGTTTTTCTTTCTCTCGCCTTTCTTTTCTCGCAAGGTACTTTGGGCGCGCCCTCTTCCCGTGCCTGTCTGCACTACAAAGGGGAAACATTTTCCTGTGGCTTTGGCCTTGCGTGTGGAGCTCTGTCCCTTCCTTTGTCCTTCCTCTTCTTCTTCCGAATACTCTTATTTTTAGAAAAGAAGGACCGGACTTAGTCCCAGAGGACGATCTCTCAGGAACTTCTTCAAGTGACAACATTTGCCTCCTTCTCTTTTCTTTTGTATTTCATGAGGGACTCAAAAGTGCAGTAGCTCGTTGAGGAGAGTAGTCGGGTTATACTCTATTTTATTCATCACCGCATTTGTGCGGAATGGCGAAAAACTCTTCTAAGAGATTCCATAATAAAGGTTACCCGACTTCTCTCATCTATGATCGCCCCATTTACTTCAAACACGTTGAAGTGGGTCATCATGTCAAGGACATGTTCCTAACAGACTCCTCCTTCATACGGGAGTTGTAAACGTATTTGACAAGATCATTATGGACCGATGAGGACGGTTGTCCAAACATCGCTCAGAATGATCCCATGATCTCCTTTGCGGTGACCATGGTCTCATGTTTCTTAGACAACACATCGGATATGCCGGCTAAGATATAGACTCTGCCTTCTCATTAGCCCTAATCCATCTGTCATAAACATCCCGAACAATTCGGTTTGCGATGAAATGGGGGAGGGAATGACATTCTTCCGTTAAGACGAACCTCAGATCATCAAGAACAAGAATCGTATTAAAGTTTGATTTTCAGGTTCCATAATTATCGCCGCTAAGTTTATTGAAGGCGAGTAATTGGATAAAAGAGTTCGACATGCTGAAAAAGAATGAATTCTATTAGTGAATTGTTTGTAACCTATCCAATTTAAGAATTTAGCAAAAGTAATAATGTACCCATAAACTCATTATTGTTTTTGCAACGATACTTCAGTGAGTCAGAGCAACCGCTACCGAGGGGCAGTCAATCACTCCTTCACTGAACCAAGACATTCTTGACTAAATGTTAATACCGGAATAACTCTTATTCCTATAACATTCTAGTTATCGCTACTTTGGTCAAGAACTTACTAACACTTAGCAATTCTTGTAAGTGTGACCCGTCATTTTCGGACTCTCGAGGTCGGCCCCAACAATGCTACCGAACCGAGAGACAAAGCCGGGAATGGACCTAAGAGACCCTATCCATTTCTCGAGTTTGAGTTGTTCCGAATCCCATGTTACATCCTCCGAATGGATGGTGCTACTTGGGCAACTGCGCAGCGCAACATGGGAATCTCACGGTCCAATCTAATGGAGGAGACCGTAGGATGTGTTGACACACTTCCTTCACTCACTTACTATAAATACTTTCTCCATTCACCTTGCTCTTGATTTATGCAAACACCATCCGAATGGGGATGCCCTATTGACATCACGAGGCCGAGCATAAATCTCACGGTGTGAACTTCGTGGAGAGCGTAAGAGGAAATTGATATATCATATATACCTTTTCACTCCCACTAAGTATTTTAAATGGGTTTGGGTATACTTTTACTTAGGCACATTCCTACTAAAACAATATAACCTAAGTCTACCAATATAACAATTATAATCGGAATTACCTAAGTCTATTAACCTTTTTAATAAACCTAGGTCTATGAGTTTGATTTATTAACTTTTAATAAACGTCACTCACGAAAGATAGTTTATAAACCTATGGATTAAATTCACTCCCGTGTCGGTTCCTGTAGGGGTGTTCCGTTTCCGCACGACTTAAGTACCCCAACCTAGCTGTAACCTTCCTTAGTCGAGTCCTCTTTAATCAAAGTTTATAAATTATTGGTTTCCTAATTCTAATCTTATTAGAACTAGATAACCTAAGGTCTAATTAATTTCAGCTTCTAAAACCATTTTAAAACTAATTAATTAACCTTAGGTTACATGCATTTCTATGTTATAAATGTATTTAAACATTCATCACATGAATAAATATACATTTATAACAAATCCATCACATGAAAATGCATAGCAATTATATGTTTAATTTTTAATTAATATCACTCTTATATTAATTATAATTAAAACATATAATATTTGTTTCATAAATTAATATAACACTTATATTAATTCTTATGAAAACCAATAAACATGCATATAATATATTATAACACTTATAACATACTTTCAATGCATGGAGCATGCTTCCTATGGTGGGATTTTAAAATCTATATGGCATACTTTATGCACATATAATCAGAGATTTTAATTAAAACATACATTCACAATGCATAATTAATTAAACACACTAAAGTGGACTGGTTTTGGCATCTAATGCAAGCAAACTACTAAATTATTACAATAATAATCTAGAATTATCATCGAGCCACTTCGAACTCTTCGAATTTGGGTCAAACCGGCTTGCAAATGTGTGAATCGAACCTTCAAAAGGATAAACTGGGCTGTAAAAGGATGAACCGGGCCGCCAATTGGTGAAACGGACCTCCAAAATGGAAAAACCTGCCTCGAAATAGTCAGAACCGGTCTAAAATCACTCAAACCGGACTAAAATCGAG
This sequence comes from Trichosanthes cucumerina, assembly GCA_036507285.1. NCBI lineage: Eukaryota > Viridiplantae > Streptophyta > Magnoliopsida > Cucurbitales > Cucurbitaceae > Trichosanthes > Trichosanthes cucumerina. The sequence goes on from CM071843.1 coordinate 36,051,827, forward strand.
CCGAACCGGTCCAAAAACCATTGAACCGATCAAAGTCAACTGAACCGGTCAATGGTCAACTGGACCAGTCAAAGTCAACTTCTTCTTCATGTTTTGAAAAGCACAGGCTGAAGCAACAAAATTGATACTGTAGCAGAAAAAATTCCAGCAGCTCTGTTTTTTTAATTTTTTTTTTTACCTCCGTGGCTTCTTGCATCAAATTGAAGGTCTTCCTGAACTCCAACCGACTTGAAATTTTTACAGCTTATTCTACACACATTAATGCTCAAACATACTTGATCAATTTGAAAATAAATCACAAATTGATGCTCAATTTAAATGCCAAAACCAGAAGAACACTTTAAAGCCCAGAAAAAATGTATTTCAAAAAACACCCACCACAGAACAAAATAGATCAAATTGAGTGCTCAAAATTGCTCTGATACCAATTGAAAGAGTGTAAATTAAGAAAACGGAAGCAATTTTGGATCTTGAACACTCTAAGTTGATCAATTTTGTAAAGTAAAAACATGCTCAAAATCTGGAAAAAGCAGAGGATAGAAAACTCAACTTTGAAGATCAAATTCTCTTCACCCGGTTGATGGTTTTCAGCACGAACACTTCGTGGACAACCCGTTAGAGTCTTCCCTACTACCCTCAGGCCTTAGAACGGATTGTGGGATCCTAGGTTGAGAGAATTTGAAAGAAAAGACCTCAAAGGTCACTAATTCGGGAATATTGAATTTTCTGTGTAATTCTCTCAAAACACCTCAAATCACCATTATATAAAGCTTCAAAAAGCTTCAATGGAGTGACAACTCAAGGGTGATGAGGATGCTTTGAGATGGAGGTGGCCAATTTTGGTGAATTTTGAAGATGAGTAAGATTGGGCAAGTTGGCAACTTGTTTTTCATGAAAATCATGAAAATCCCTCATTTTACATTTAATTTTAATTAAAAAAAACAATATTAAATTAATTTTTAATTAAAATTAATATAATTAATTAAATAATTCAAAATTAATTTAATTAATTAATTTTTTAACTTAATTTAATATCAAATATTAAATTAAATAAATTACCCGATCTCGATCGATTTTTCGAACATGAATCCTTATTCATGCTATAAACCGATCCCGATATTTAAATCATATTTAAATATATCCACCTCTTATTAATCATAGTTTAATTCATAATTAAGCTATGATTCGTTAAATATATCACATATAAATAACGCTTTCTCCCAAACTTGAATTTGAACAATTCAAATTCTTTTCTCTTAAAAAGTTATAAGGCTAAGTCCGAGCTAGTAAGGAGGACCTAATGGACCTACTGAGATCATGAGCTCTCCACGATACGAGATTAACCTAGGCCAAACTCTTTAGCCTAGCTAATCAACATTCGTTAACCACCGGGACACTCCACTAAAGCCCGTGGCGCACTCTCCTCATTTGTAGATATATTTCTCGTCACTCGATATAACCATGATTAGTAAGTCGATCCTTCACAGGTCATTCGTAATTACACCGGGTCAAAATTACCGCTTTTACCCTCAGAATTACCTCTTGTTCCTTAAGTTCCACCGATCCTCTAATGAACAATTGGTTTGTGGTCCAACCAAAGAAACCAAATCCCTCTCGGGCCAATGAGAGGATGGGCCCATTGTTCAAGACCCGAGTCGATTTCAAGGGAACAACCTTTCTACTAATCCCTCAAGCGGGTAGGAATGAATTCCATCTTGTCGAACTATGTTCCCAGCTATATACCCGGTTTTATCCCTGAAATGGCAAGCTTATTGAGTCGGCAGTCTCGAGCCACTCTCACCCATGCAAATCTAAGGATAATTCGAACAAACAGGAGTCCATAGAACGCTCGAGATTAAGATCGAGTTACCTAGGTCATCGTATGAATATAGTCGCTTAAGGCGAAACGGAGTTATAAAGTCTAAGTGACTATTGCGCGTGTCGATCTTATGCAAACTCATTGCATAGGCGCACTCCACTCACATGTCTCCACATGAACGATTTAGGATCACATCGTTTGTTCTCTACAAAGTGGGTCGCGTCCATAGTGTCCCCAGGATAAGGTCCCCAACCCTATCCTTATACTATAGACTGTTCTAGCTATAACTTGAACTTGATCCACTTTTATGTCAAACATAAAGTTCAAGTATTCATCCTATAGCCAAGGGTTCTTTATTGGATTAAGGTTACACAATACACAATAGTCAATAACACCTTTACTGAATAAATTTCAATAACAACTTTATTGTGATATAGAATATACATTCAGTTTACAAAACCACGAGTTTTAGGACATAAAACCCAACAGACACTCCATATTGACTCACAATTCGGTCAACGTATAGCTTAGCAAGCTGATCAAGTGTAGACGTCGATTTAATCGGTAAAAAACGTGCTGACTTAGTGAGTCTATCCACCATTACCATTTTCCATCATGTCCACTTGAAGTACGTTGTACTAACAAACAGAAAATCCATAGTGATATGCTCCCATTTCCACTTCGGCACTGGCAGTGGGTTAAAGAGTTCCCCTGGCCTCTGTCTAATTGTTTAACTTGTTGGCATATCAAATATCTTATCAACTCAATCAGTTACCTCCCACTTCATTATGGGCTATCAATACGTTCCCTTCAAACTTTGTACATCTTGGTGCTTCTTAGATGCATAGTGTAAGTTGAACTGTGAGCTTTCTCTAAAATAGCATCTTTAAGCTCACTAATACTCGGGACACATAGTCTTCTCTACTTAACTATGGTTCTGTCTGTTCTCATTTTAAATTATGTCTCTGGGCCCTGTTTGGACATTTCAAACATTTTCTGCAAGTTACTATCCTCTGGTTGTCTTCTCGCAATCTCTGCTACGAGCGAAAACCTGATCTGGAATTGAGCTAAAAGGCCCCCTGAATTCTCTGTAGTCACAACTGCCTTAGAATCCTTTAGAGTATTTAAAAAGGTTGCTCGAATACCACACAATGCGTCCTTAGGAAGTCTTGACTTCCTGCTTAATGCATCTGCTACCACTTTCGCCTTACCTGGATGGTATTCTATGGTACAATCATAATCTTTAATCATTTCTAACCATCTTTTCTGTCTCATATTCATTTCTATCTGATCACAGATATATTTCATACTCTTATGATCTGTGTAAATGTGACACCTTTCACCAAACAAATAATGCCTCCAGATCTTCAATGCTAAAACAATTGTTGCTAGCTCAAGATCGTGGGTAGGGTAATTACATTCGTGCTTTTTCAATTGCCTTGATGCATAAGCTATCACTTTTCCTTCTTGCGTGAGCACACACCCTAAACCTTGCCTCGAAGCGTCACAGTAAATCACATACTCTTTTCCCGTTACAGAAAGTGTTAGAATATGTGATGTAACTAATCTCTAGAATAGGTGATGTGACTAATCTCTTTTTCAGCTCCTGAAAACTCTGTTCACACTTATCCGACAATTCAAACTTAGCATTCCTCCTTGTCAAAGCTATTAAGGGTAATGTTAATCGTGAGAAATCCTCAACAAATCGTATGTAGTATCCTGCCAAGCCTAGGAAACTACGTGCACTGCCGTCAGCACTAGTTGGTCTCTCTCCCGATTGACCACAACTTTCACTTTATGTGGATCCACACTAACTCCATTTGCTGAAACAACTTACCCCAAACACTATCTGATTCAACCAAAACTCACATTTGGTAAATTTAGCATACAGCTGCTTATCACATAGTGTTTGCAGAATAATCCTTAAATGTTTCTCATGGGTTTTCCTGTCAACCGAATAGACTAATACATCATCAATGAATACTATCACAAATTGATCCGAATATTGATGGAAAATCCTGTTCATGAGGTCCATGAAAATTGCTCGTGCATTTGTTAAAGTGAATGACATTACTATAAACTCATAATGCTTGTACCTCATTCTGAATGTTGTCTTAGGAATATCTGATTCTCTTACCTTTGACTGATGGTATCCTGATCTTAAATCAATCTTAGAAAACACTGATGCTCTTCGTAACTGGTCAAACAAGTCATTTATTCGGGGTAAAGGATACTTGTTACGCATCGTGACCTTGTTTAACTATCTATAATCAATGCATAATCTAAGGGTACCATATTTCTTCTTCACAAATAACATTGGAGCTCCCCAAGGCGATACATTAGATCTGATGTATCCCTTATCAACTAGTTCTTGTAACTGCATATTCAGCTCTCTGAGCTCACTTGAAGCCATTTTATACGACACTTGTGAAATAAGTGTTGTTCCTGGTAACAATTCAATAGTGAACTCAACTTCCCTATGAGGCGACACCCCTAACAGATCTGCTTGGAAAAACATCAAGAAATCCGTTCACAACAAGAACATTTTCTTGTTTTAGCTTTTCCTCCTGCACCTCCACTACGTGTGCAAGAAACGTCGGGCAACCTTTCCTCAACAACTTTTCAGCTTTTAATGCTGAAATCAAACTCGTAGGGATAATCTTTCTTTCACCTTGAAAACCTCTTCAGCCAACCCTGGTTTTCTAAAAACGACTTCCTTCCTATGGCAATCCATGGAAGCATAATGAGTAAATAAGAAATCCATCCCTGAGATTGCATCTCACACCTGCAACTCTAGTGGAAGAAGATCCACTAACGTATTGAGACCTTCTACTAAGACCTTAGAGCCCTGCAACACTGCATCGACTAGTAAAACATCACTAACTGGAGTGTATATACCTAACCTTTCAAATAAAGGCTCTAACTCCCTATTGAGCTTAGTTAGGAACATACTAGAAACAAAGGAATGCGTAGAGCCTTCCCCTGTTGCTTAGGCCTCCCTACAATTCCCTTATGTCTAGTACCGTTGGTGCCCTCTCGTGCAGCTACTGGAACTCTCGGCTGCTCAACTGTTTGGGACCCAACTCCTTGGTCCCTCTGTACGTCTGCCCTCAGCTGTAGACAATCCCTCTTGACATGTCATGATTGTCCGCACTTGTAGCACACATCAACACCAACAAAACAGTGACTTCGATGATTCTTTAAGTCCTGACGACTTAAAACATTTACTCTAGGTGTGAACCTCCTCTGTTTAGGACCTCGAAAACTGATTGTTGTCAAAGCCCCACAACTAGGCTCCACTTCAAATTTTACCTCTATTATACTCTGCTCATCACGTAGAGCAGGCTCTATTAGCTGAGAAAAATTAGTCCACTTAGAAATAGTTGTAACTGGGTACGTATCTCAAGACGTAATCCTCTTTCAAACCTTCGACACCTATCACTCTCAGATGCCACAATCAAATCAACATACCGTGACAGATCGGTATACTTTCTCTCGTACTCAACCACTGAAAGTGACCGTTGCTTCAATTCTTAAAAATTCATCCATCTTTGCCTCGCGGTACGTGCTAAGGTAATACTTATCTTCAAATATGCTTCTTAAAGTTTGTCAGTCTAAAGTACGTGCATCACTACACCTGGCTAATATTTATTTCCATCATCCTTCTACCTCCTTTTGCAGTAGGAATGTGACCAACTTGACTTTCCGCTCCTCAGAACAAATCATCACATCAAAACATTTCTAAAGCATATCCAACCAAACCTCAGCGTCAGCTGGATCTGTGGAACCCTCAAACACTGGGGCTCCTAATTCTTTTAGGTGTTCTATTCTATATGTCTTCTCTGGATCACTTGGCCCTGCTCTCTCTTGTCTGCCTACCTCCTGTGAGGAACTAGCATGCTGCTTAATTCTGGCCCCTATCTGGACTCTCGGGGCACTAGATCCCCCTGAAATTAGGCTTAGGTAAGATCCTGCGTCCCATCCTGATCCTGCCTGCATCGTCTGCTAGTACGTGGTGGCATGACTTCTATAACATATCAACATACTAGACGTGTAATGAATACTTAACTGAAATGCACAATTCTAGACTTGTGTTCACGTTCTAGTTCTGACTGAACTTACTCTAATCCTTACTTGGACCATGCTCTGCTAGTTCTATTGAATTAACTCAATAACTGTCTATTTACTTTTTAGTTTCTTCTAGAGCTAACTTGCTTTGTCTTATCTCCCATGGAGCTAATTGCTCTGATACCAAGTTGTCAAACCCTCTCCCGTACTACCTGCCAACTTAGCCCGGAAGACGACATGAAGCCAACAGACATTATTTATCTCTCAACAATACCTGTTGACTCTATTTTACCTGATAAACGTACTATGCTCCCATATGGAACACTTTTACATAACACAACGGAAACTTGACAACTACTAATCATACATAAGAAGAAACTCTTCTTAAGTCTCTCTTAAAAACTAAAACAATAAGAGCATCAGAACCACAAATAGGCCAACCCATTGTTTACACAACCACAACTTCTAATGCACATACAACTATAACTACAGAGTTCCCTCAAATATGACTACTACACAAATGGACTTGGTATACAACACCATCCACGTACAAAATATCAAACTCGTAGAGCTTTCAGCAGACTATAGCAGGATGTCAGGCACCGGGAGCTCAATCTCTACCTGAAAAGTAGGAAAACACTGAAAGAATGAGCTATGAAACTCAGTGAGTGACTGAGTTTTTTTAAAAAAAACTATTAACTCGTAAATCATATCACCTGACCATCTATGAGCATATGCATCTGTAATCAAACATTAAATATAAATGTGTAATCATAATAGCTTTTCAGAAAACCAGCAAGTATGTCGTTAAAATCTCGTAAGGCATATCAGTAATATTAACCCTTATAAACATATAACAATCTTTGTTGTATACGACACACCCAGTACAACCAATGTTTACTCAACGATGTAGTGGGGCTCGCCCAACACTCCCATTGTCTTTGTCGTAGTGTAATCATAATAGCTTTTCAGAAAACCAGCAAGTATGTCGTTAAAATCTCGTAAGGCATATCAGTAATATTAACCCTTATAAACATATAACAATCTTTGTTGTATACGACACACCCAGTACAACCAATGTTTACTCAACGATGTAGTGGGGCTCGCCCAACACTCCCATTGTCTTTATCGTAGTGGGGCCCGCCCAGCACTTACGACAGCATTGTTATCACGGAGTACACTCAACGTCGACAACAGAAAATGACCTGTGTGCACACAGTACTATACAACCTCGGGCTCAATGTCTCAGTCATTTACTCATTCATGTCTTAGAAAAACACATAAAAATACTTGAACATATCTACTTATCCTTTCTTTTGTAAAACTCATGCTTACTCAGCTTGTTCATAAAACTAGAAATCTTTAAATAATACTTGCTAGTACATACTTGCTCGATATCATAACATTGACATAAATTTCGACAATCAAGAACATATGCTCACGTATAAATTTCATCAAGACATTTAAGCACACAACGAGCACTTGAAATCATTTCTTAGAAAATATGAATACTCTTAAACATGTGTTCAAAGGAAAACAATAAGCATTGAAACCATTTCATTTTAGCAAAACCTTGCATTTTCATAAGCACAATACAAGCCTATAAACTATTTTCGAGGTTAGTTTTGTCACTCACCTTGTTAGAACTAGAACCCTGGCCCGAACACTCGACCTGTTTCCTCTTGTCCTGTCAAACAAACCAAATCCATGTATTAGAACCTCGAGCTCATGAATTTCAACCTTAAAATTACAAAAACCACTCTATCAATTTTCCAGCATTTTACAGATTTCATGCCCTGATTCATAACTCTATCATTTTTTTTTGTTTTTTTTAAGGAAAATTTTCAATGAGAGATCTCGAATTTACAAAAGAGGATTCAGAATATCATACATTGATCAATCAAAGAGAGATTCAACAACTAAAAGAAAGATTGATTTTTTGGGATCCTTCTTTTCTTCAAACAGAAAGAACAGAGATAGAATCAAACAGATTCCCTAAATACTTTTTTTGATATTCCTCAATGTCCCAGCTATTCACGGAATGTGAGAAGCAGATGAATAATCATCCGCTTCTGGAAGAAATCGAAGAATTTCTCTGGAATCCTACAAGATTCATTCGTTCTTTTTTCTCTGACAGATGGTCAGAACTTCATAACGACAAGATCTATTATCATTTTTCACATGCCCCCTTAAATTTCGAGTGGGTGCAAATTCTCCCAATTTATGACCTACCATGCGATCCATTATATAAATAGGCAAATTGTCCTTTCCGTTATGAATAACGATAGTATGACCAATCATTGTTGGTATAATGGTAGATGCTCGTGACAAAGTTACTATTATTTCTTTTTCACCATTTGTGTTAAGCTTATTTATTTTTTTTATAAATGGTTTCCCACAAAGGATTTTTTTTAATGAGCGAGCCACAGTGAATTTACCTCCTATTTCTTTTGTTTGTAAAGACGAAGAAACAAATTTGATTTTCTCCCTTATTTACTACAGCGACGAAGAATCAAATTATCACTATACTTATTCATTTTTCTACTTCTTCTTCCAAGTGCAGGATAACCCCCAAGGGGTTGCGGGTTTTTCTACCAATTGGGGCCCTCCCTTCACCGCCCCCATGGGGATGGTCTACATGGTTCATAACTACTCCTCTTACTACATGACGCTTACCTAGCCAACACTTAGATTTGGTTCTACCCAAACTTTTCTGGGTTTCCCCAGCATTCCCCACTTGTTCGACTATTGCTGAGTAATTTTTGGATATCAAACGGACCTCCTCAAAAGGTAATTTTAATGTGGCTGATTTCCCCTCTTTTGCAATCAGTTTCGCTACAGCACCTACTGCTCTAGCTAATTGTCCCCCCTTCCCCTCTTTTGCAATCATTTGACTCTTCCAATATCAATAGGTTGATTGTTTCGCTCCTGTATCTTCCAAAAGGAAAAAAAATCTCTGAGAGCTGTTTCTTGGATCCGAAAGAGAGTGCTTGGGTTCTTCCAATAACTAAAAAGTGTATCATGCCTGAATCTAACTGGGGTTCGCAGTAGTGGAGGAACTGGATCGAAAAAAAAGAGGGATTTGAGTTGTAAGATATCTAATGAAACCGTCGCTGGAATTGAGATTGATGGAGATCGGATCTCCTTGAGTAGCGGAAATGTGATTTGAAATCGATTTTGCTAGTTTGTTTTTGGTTGAAAACAAATATTAGTACATTGGGAAAAACAGAGAGTAAGCATACATTTCTAATCTATTTAGGCATGGAAATTAAACATGCAATCATGTTGAAAAATTAACTAAATTAAAATGGAATTCGAAATTACCTTTGTAGATACAAATTACCAGTAACAACTCCTTGCTCTCTTTTTGACATCAACACAAGAACTGAAAAATACTTCTCTGTTTTCTCCTACATGACAACACCATGCAGTAAACCTCCTATCCTCTGAGTTATACTTAGATCTCCCTAGGTAGGAAGTGATCCAACAATTGGAGAGAATGAGGGGAATAGAGAGAGATAATTTTTTAGAGCTTGTTAGCAATTCACAATTGCACTTATGAAATTCATCGATGTTTTCTTCTCCTCTACAAATTGGAGAAGAAGAGCACTACAGAGGGCAACTCCCCACTCCCTATCGATTAGGGAGTTAGGAGACATGGGGAACGTGTCCTCCTGACACGTTTTCTTTTTTTATTTAATTAATTAATAATTAATCATATTAATTATTAATAAATTAATTAAATCTCATTTAATTAAATTAAATTAAATCTCATATATTTAATTTAGATTGAATCACATTTAATCAATTTACCCTCTAACCTATAGTTTTAAATTTACATCTAATGCACATTAAATTTTAACCTATAGTTTTACATATGAATCGCATTCACATTTAAATTAAACATTTGAACTCTTTCAAATATTTAATTCTCTCATAAAATTTAATATGAATCATATTCACATTAAATTTATAATATATAGTTCCAAAACTATATATTATATCGTATGTATATACATTAAATTTATTCCCTAATAAATTTGAACAATTCAAATTCAAACGATCTAAGAACCCTTTATGAGCTAGAATGTGGACCTAATGGACCTACAGTCAGAAGCTCCAACGATACGAGATTACTCGGTTAATCTCATTAACCTCTTAATCACCATTAGTTAACTGCGGGAACACTCCACTAAAGTCCGGCAGCTGCACTCTTCTCACTGCAAATATATTTCTGTGTCCACGGATATTGACTAGTAAGAACAAGTCAATCCTTCACAAATGTTTGTAACACCAGCTGGGTCAAATTACCGTTTTACCCCTGGGTTACATCTTGTACCTTAAGTACCAGTGCTCTTCTAATGAACAATTTGTTTATTGTCCTACCAACAAATAGAAGTCCCTCTCGGGCCAATGAGAAGGTCGGATCCTTTGTTCAAGTTCCGAAGACACCACTTAAGGGAACATTCATCTAATTACCCTAGTAGGCGGGAATGATTGAATTCCATCTTGTTAGGCTATGTCCCCAGCTGCTCACTCAGGCTTGTCCCTAAGAAGGTAAGTATATTGAGTCGGAGAATCTGGCCACTCTCACCCATACTAGTCAAAGGATAATCCCTTGCAAACAAGAGTTCTAACCTGCTTAGGATTGATATCAAGTTGCCTAGGTCATCCTAGTGAAATAAAAACCTTGCTAGTTAACGGAGTTACGCCTAGTGGTTACTATTTCGCGGTCCGGTCTTATGTAATCTCATTACATAGGATATCTCCACTCACATGTCATCTACACGAACACGTTAGGATCACAATGTTTGTATCATATACAAAGTGAGCCAAATCTATAGTGTTACCAGGGTAAGGTACCCAAACCTTAACCCCTTACTATAGACCCTTTAGGTTGTATCTCGAACCGAGATCCTTTATATGTACACTACATTCAGTTAAAGATACATTTTACAGCCTTGGATGTTTAGTTTATTGGATTTAGGGTTAAAACAGGGGCAATATCGTAAATAACAAATAATAACTCTTTATTGAAATAATAACACTTTATTACAATAATTAGAACATAATTATAAACAACGAGGGCACAAACCCCAACAAACTCCCACTTGAACTAAAACACTAGTGGGGTACATTACAATCTAAAAATGTTGTATCAAAGATACAAATACATATCTCCAACTTGCCCTAGATTAGCCTATGTACATATCTTGTAGAGCTAGACTTTCTAGATGACCCTCGAACACTTTAGCCGTGAGAGTCTTTGTAAGCGGATTGACAATGTTGTGCTCCGAAGCGATCTTCGTGATTGTCACATCTCCTCGTTGCACTATTTCTCGTATCAGGTGTTACTTCATCTCGATGTGATTGCCTCGCTTATGGTTGCGAGGTTTCTTCGAATTGGCTTCCGCACCACTGTTGTCACAGTGTAAGGTGATGGGAAATTCTGTAAACCCGAGATCTTTCTTTGGAATTCAAAAGAAAAAAATGAAAACAAAAGAAAACAAGAAAGGAAAGATAGTATATTATAGTTTGTTTGTTTTAGAAAGAAAAGAAAAGAAAAGAAAAGAAAGGAAAAGGAAAAAAGAATGAAAAGGGAAAAGGAAAGTGAATGGTGGACCCCACCTTAGTTTTCTTTTTAAAATAACTCATTCCATCGATTTCCTTCTCGTTTTCAACAAAGAGCAGCAAGGGTTTCGTGGGAGAAGGACAAAGGAAGAAGAAGAAGAAGCTTTTCGTGAGTTAGACTTGCAGAAGAAGGAAGGAGAGCTCAAAGCTTGGTTGTTTAGCAGCAAGGAGATCAACTCAACCCTGTTCTGGTTTTCTGTTCATCTCGAGCTCCACAGAAAGAGGTAAGAGTTGAGGCTTGGTTTTCTTGAAAGCTAATTCATTTTTGAACAAAGTTCGTGAAGGATTCTTGAGCCAATTCTAACCTTAAGTTTCTGTTTTGTGAAGAGGAAGACAGAAGACAGAATTTGCTGTCAAATCCGAGAAGTCTCTGATGTTTTGGTTGTACTAATCTGTACAGTTGGAATCAGAAGCTCTAATTGGTATGGTTCGAAGGTTTATTGAATTTCCTACAAGTTTTGTGAAGAAATCGTGAGTAGAAAATGTCTCGAAGATGTTTTAAATCTCAAGATAAATTTGTTGTGCAGCAGGAAAAATGAAACTGGAACAGCAGGAAGTTGTTTTGAGGAAAGTAGCTTTCGAGATAAATTCGAACAATTCCGTTTGGAATCTCATTTTCATGTCTTCATAAGAATTTTATAGGGTTCAAAACGGAAGAGTTTGGTATAAATTACATTCTTTTTGGATAAGTAATGAAGAAGTTATGGCTGTCTCAAAACAGGGCAGAAAAGTTGTGAAATGCTGGAAAATTGGTTGGAGTGTTTTCTTGTAGTTTTAAGGTTAAAACCATGAGCTCGAGGTTCTAATACATGAATTTGGTTTGTTTGATAGGTCAAGAGGAGATAGGTCGAGTGTACGGGCCAAGGTTCTAGTTAACACTGTGAGTGACAAAACGAACTTCAAAAAAATGTTCTATATGCTTGAATTATGTTTTAAGAAAATACAAGTTTTGCTTGAGTGAAAGAGTTTAGATGTTTATTGTTTTCCTTGAACACTTGTTTATGAGCATTCATGATTTCTTAGAAATGTTTTAAAGTGTTCATGATGAGCCTAAATGTCTTAATGAAATTTATACACGAACATATGTTTATTGAATTTCCGAAGTCTATGGAAATGTTATGATTTCGAGCACGTATGTTTTAGCAAGTATGTTTTTAAAGATTTCCAGTTTTATGAACAAGCTAAGTAAGCTTGAGTTTTATGAAAGAAAAGATAAGCAGGCATGTTCAAATGTTTTCATGTGATCTTCTGAAATATTGAGCCCGAGGCTTTATGATACCGTGTGCACACAGGTCATTTCTGTTGTCGACGTTGAATGAACTCCGTGACAACAGCGTTGTCGTGAGTGTTGGGCGGGCCCCACTACGACAAAGACGATGGGATTGCTGGGTGGGCCCCACTACATCGTAGAACAAACGTAGATTGTGACATGTTTTAAAAAGAGTTTATACCATTTACATGTCTTACGAGATTTTAACGATATACTTGCTGGTTTTTCTGAAAAGTTATTATGATTACACAATTACTTTTAACGTTTGATTACAGATGCATATGCTCATAGATGGTCAGGTGATATGATTTACGAGTTAATAGTCTTCTTTTAAACTCAGTCACTCACTGAGCTCCGTAGCTCATTCTTTCAGTGTTTTTCAACCTTTTCAGGTAGAGATCGAGCTCCTGGTACCTGACATCCTGCCATAGTCTGCTGAAGCTTCATAAGTTTGATTTTTTGTACGTGGCTGGTGTTCTATAGCAAGTCCATATGTTTTGTAAATTATTTTGAGAGAACTATGTAGTTATAGTCGTATGTGCTATAGAGGTTGAGGTTGTTTAATTAATGGTTTGGTCTGTTGTGGTTCTGATGTTCTTGCTCGTTTTAGTTTCAAGAGAGACTTAAGAAGAGTTTCTCCTCATGTATGTTTTATAGTTGTCCAGTTTCCGTTGTGTTGAGTTTAAAGTGTTCCATATGTGAACATAGTATGTTTATCGTAGTAAAGCGAGTTAGCGGTATTGTTAAGAGGTAACAATGTCTCATTGGCTTCATGCCGTCTTCTGGGCTAAGTTAGCAAGTGTTCCGGGAGGGGGTGTGACAAATTCCACATTTGGAACAACTTCCAAATCAGTAAGGATTTTCCTTAGCCAAACATCCTCTTTAGCTGCTTCACAAGCAGCGACATACTCAGCCTCCATCGTGGAGTTTGCGATGCATCCTTGCTTGATGCTTTGCCATACTATAGCTCCCCCGTTAAGGGTGAAAACTGATCCCGATGTAGATTTTCTAGAATCTTTATCGGTCTGAAAATCAGAATTAGTGTATCTCCAGTATGGATCGAATCCTTAGTCCCATACACAAGCGTATAGTCCCTCGTTCTCCTAAGATACTTGACGATATTTTTAACTGCGGTCTAGTGGTCTAACCTTGGATTAGATTGGTACCTATTGACTATTCCCACAACATAGCAAATGTCTGGCCTCGTGCACAACATAACATACATTAAGTTACCTACTGCAGAGGCATAGGGAATACGTCTCATATCCTCAACCTCTTGAGGTGTCGTAGGACACTGTTCCTTAGACAGATGAACTCCATGCCTGAAGGGTAATAAGCCTCTCTTTGAATTTTGCTCTGAATATTAGGCCAACATTTTGTCGATATAAGATGCTTGAGACAGAGCTAGCGTTCTGTTCTTGCGATTCCTGAAAATCTGAATCCCAAGAACATATTGCGCCTCTCCCAAATCTTTCATTTGGAATTGGGTCGCCAACCAATTCTTTATGTCAATAAGATATCCTACATCATTTCCAATGAGTAGAATATCATCCACATAAAGCACTAAGAAAGCTACTTTGTTGTTAATGATCCTCTTGTAAACACAAGGCTCATCAACGTTTTGGTCAAAGCCATAAGAGTTGATCGTAGTATCAAATCTTATGTTCCAAAATCTGGATGCTTGTTTCAACCCATAAATGGATCGATTGAGCTTGCAAACTTTTTGCTCCTGACCTTGAGTTATGAACCCTTCGGGCTGAGACATATAGATGTTAAGATTACCATTCAAAAAGGCAGTCTTGACGTCCATTTGTCAAATCTCATAATCATAAAATGCGTTTATGGACGAGAGTATCCTGATAGACTTAAGCATAGCAACAGGGGAAAAAGTTTCCTTATAGTCAACTCCTTCCCTTTGGGTAAAACCCTTTGCCAGAAGTCTAGCCTAAAAGGTTTGTACCTTTCCGGCTGCATCTCTCTTTCTCTTAAAGATCCATTTCCACCCTATGGGTCTTACCCCTTCACGTTAGTCTACAAGTTCCCATACTGAATTGAAGTACATTGACTCCATTTCAAGGTCCATGGCTTTGATCTATTGGTCCTTGTCTACGTCATTCATTGCTTCTTTATAAGATAATGGATCTTCTACGCCGTCATCAGGTATGACAACTTGAGTTTCAGCTAAACCTAACTAGTGGTCAAGTTGGAAAACAACCCTCCCACTGCGTCGAGGCATTCTCAACGATTGAGAAGGACGAGACTGAGTTGATGTGCTGCCTTCTTCATCAACTCTTGATGAAGGTCCAACTTGATCAACAACTCTTGTTGGTTCATCTGTAGCTTCATTTAGTACTAGTTTACTACGTGGTTTATGGTTCCTCATGTGATCTTCCTCCAAGAAAGTGGTGTTTGTCGATACAATCACCTTGTTTTCTTGTGGGTCGTAAAAAAGACCACCTCTCGTTTCTTTGGGATAGCCAACAAATTGGCATAATCTTGAGCAAGGTTCCAGTTTCTTTGGGTTTGCCACCAGCACGTGTGTTGGACAACCCCAAATCCTGAAGTGCTGTAAACTAGGTTGAGGTTGAGGCACGCCCCAATGGTCAGAAACGAACAAAGAACAGCATTGCAACGCTAGTATCAGCGTTGCAACGCCGGAGACATTTCACGAAGAGCTGCAACGGGCAGAAACATTTTTTAATATATAAAAACATTTTTATTTTTATTAATATTAATTTTGTTAATTTTAATTAATATAATTAGATTATATTAATTAAAATTAATTTTAGGGTGCCAAAAATGGTCTAATTTTGCTATTTATTTTATGCAATTGTTGTATAAATTATTTCCATGCATAATATATGCATTTATTTAGAAATTCCCACCTTAGGTTAAGCATTTTCATGCACATTTATAATATAAAATGTTATATTATATGGTTTGCATGAACTATTAACATAATGGTTTATATTAATTCTTAGATAGCATTGACATGCATTATGATTAATGAGATGAATATGCTATGTAAGTTTATTATTCATGTGATGGATGATCAAGCAAATATAGCATAGTATTCATGTCACCTAAGGTTAATTATTAGTTTTAAAATGTTTAAAACTTGGAATTAATAGACCTTAGGTTATCTAGTTCTAATTACATTAGAATTAGGGGTCGAATAATTTATAGACTATGATTAAGAGGAACTTCGTCTAAGGAAGGTTTTGTCTAGGCTTGGGTATTTAAGCTGACGGAAACGGAACATCCCTATCTGGGAGCTGACCTGGGAGTGAATTACTCTTAGAGTCTATAAATTATTAAAATTTCAGCAAAGTTTATTAAGGGTTGATAAACTAGAAACCCTAGGTTTGTAGACTTAGGTAAGAATTCAATATAAAGGGTTATATTGATAGACTTAGGTAAAATCATTAACCGATTTTATCCTAGGTAAAATTCCTAAAATACTTAAAGTACTTAGTTGGAGGAAAAATGTGTATATGATAGATCAAATTTTCTACCTACATATCTCTGGGAAATTACACCGTGAGATCCATAGTTGGCCTCGTGGCGCAAATGGGAGCGTCCTCCTTCGGATGGTGTTTGTATGGATCAATATCAAGGTGAATGGAGTGGGTACTTATAGTGAGTGGGAGCGGGAACTGTGAAAACATAACCCATGGTCTCTTTTATCGGTTCACACCGTGAGATTACTATGATCAGCTTGTTAGTTTGGTCTGGACCAGACAATCCCTTCGGAGGGCTTTCATCATAAGGATCGGAACGCAGTGAACACCCGAAAAAGATAAAGATTACCTTAGTTTATTTTCCAACCTAATCCTCTCTTCGGCGGATTTTTTTGGATCGGGACTCTGGAATCCAAAGATAGAGAGTTACACTCACAGGATACATTAGTTGTAATAGTATCCAGACCAAATAATGGTAACTAAAGTCTATAGGAATAAGAGTTACTCTGGCATTAGGTTTTGGTCAAGAATGTCTTGATTCAGAGGAGGAGTGTTTATGATTACTCTTCGGTCTCATACATTCTAAACCTTTGGAATATCATTGCGAATTATTAAAGACATAGGAATCATTGGATAATTAGCTAAAAATGATTGGATCAATTAAAGGTTTAGCGAGAAACTAATACAAGTATTTTCTATTTCAGCAATATGAATGGCTCAATCATGTCCTTATTGGCTACTAAGAAATTAACCGGAGAAAACATAATGACTTGGAAGAAAAGACTCAACATAATGTTGGTTGCACATGATCTTAAGTTCGTTCTCAATGAGGAGTATCCTCAATTCCCTGCTCAAAACGCACCTCAGTTAAGGATGCGTATGACCGCTGGATTAATGACAATGAGAAGGTAAAAGCTTACATCCTGGCTAGCATATCTGATGTTTTAGCTAGGAGGCTGGAGGGCAAGGTCTCAGCTCGTGAGATCAAGAATTTTATGTTAAATTTGTCTAGACAATCATCCAAACAAATTCGGCATGAAGCCTTCAAGTACGTTTACAACGAGCACATGGAGGAGGGAACGTTAGTAAGAGAACATGTTCTAAATCTGATGGCTCACTTCAACATAGTGGAAATAAACGGGGCGGTCATTAATGAAAAAGTCAGGTATCGTCCATCCTAGAATCTCTTACGAAGAGTTTTATGCAGTTTCACAGCAATGCTGTGATGAACAACATAGAGTATGATCTGACTTCTCTGCTAAATGAGCAGCAGACTTACCAGTCTCTTATAGATGATAGGGGACATCAGAATGAAGAGGCAAACCTATTTGCCCATTCCAAAAGTTTTCAGAAGGGTTCACCCTCTAGAATTAAGTACTGCAGTTATTCTTCTGAACTTAAAAAGATACAGAACAAAAAGAAAAAGAACAAATAAAGAGCAATTGTCTAACAAGAAAATGTTGTTATTTGGTAGCATGTATGTAGTTTCAGGGTTTCTTAGAAACCTTATTTTCATTTCTTGCCTTAGTAAACAATGTACTTCAATTTCTTTTCAATTAAATAAAGTGCTTATTTTTGGAAAAGTATTGAATTATGTGTTGCTCTTCTTGAGAATTATTTGCAAAGGATTAATTCGGTTAAAATAGTTGTAAACACTGAATTATTCAAAATAGCAAATACATGAACTGATAAGAAATGTAAAATTTCTCCTAAAAAAAATGCTCAACTTTGGCACATTCGGTTAGGTCACATTAATATCAATAGGAATGAGAGATTGGTAAGAATTTGACTTCTAAATGAGTTAGAAGAAAATGCCTTACTAGTATATGAGTCCTGCCTAGAGGGCAAATTGACTAAAAGACCTTTTAGTGGAAAAGGTTATAGAGCCAAAGAACCCTTAGAGCTTATACATTCAGACCTTTGTGGTTCGATGAATGTTAAAGCTACATGAGGGTATGAATATTTCATCTCTTTTATAGACGATTATTCAAGATACGGGCATATTTACCTAATACATCACAAATCTAAAACACTTGAAAAGTTCAAGGAATTCAAGCCTGAAGTTGAAAATCAATTAGGTAGAACTATTAAAACATTTTGATCTGATCGAGGTGGAGAGTATATGGATTTGGAATTCCAGGGCTATATGATAGAGCAATGAATTACATCCCAACTTTCAGCACCTAGTACGCCTCAACAAAACGGTGTATCAGAAAGGAGAAATAGAACCCTGTTGGACATGGTTCGATCAATGATGAGCTATACTCATCTCCCTAACTTGTTCTGGGGATACGCAGTAGAGACTGCAGTATACATTTTGAACAATGTTCCATAAAAAAGTGTTTCAGAAACACCATTTAAACTTTGAAAAGGACGTAAATGTAGTTTATGTCATTTCAGAAACACCATTTGAAATCACGTTCAAAATTGTGCCTCTTTGTAGGGTACCCAAAAGAAACGAGAGGTGGGTTATTCTATGATCCTAAGGAAGATAAGGTACTTTTGTCGACAAATGCCACTTTCTTAGAGGAGGACCACATGAGGGATCGTCAACCAAGAAGTAAAGTTGTGTTAAGTGAATTAGATGGAACAACAACAAAAGTTGCTGATAGTACATCAACAAGGGTTGTTGATACTAGTTTGTCAAGTCCACCTCAAGAGTTGAGGGTGCCTCGACGTAGTGGGAGGGTTTTAACACAACCTGACCGTTACATGGACTTAAATGAAACCCAAATTGTCATATCAAATAATGACTGCGAGGATCCATTGACTTATAACCAAGCAATGGTTGACAAAGGCAAAGACAAATGGGTCATAGCCATGGACCAAGAAACAGAGTCTATGCACTTCAATTCTGTTTGGGGTCTTGTAGATACACCTGATGGGGTAAAATCTATAGGTTGTAAGTGGATCTACAAGAGAAAACGTGGTGTAGATGGAAAGGTACAAACTTTTAAGGCTAGACTAGTAGAAAAGGGTTATACCCAAGTAGAAGGGGTGGATTATAAGGAAACCTTTTCACCTATTGCTATGGTAAAATCTATCTGTTTCCTACTTGCCATTGTCATATATTATGACTATGATGTATGGCAGATGGATGTCAAGACAACATTCTTAAATGACAATCTTGACGAAAACATCTAGATGGACCAACCCAAAGGGTTCATACAACCAAGACTAGAGCAAAAAGTTTGCAAGCTTAAAATGTCTATCTATGGACTGAAACAAGCTTCTAGGTCCTAGAATATAAGATTTGACAAGGAAGTCAAATCTTATGGCTTTGATCAAAATGATGATGAACCTTGTGTCTAGAAGAAAATCATTAATGGTTTTGTCGCTTTCCTAGTCTTATATGTAGATGATATCCTACTAATTGGGAATGATGTAGGTTATCTTACTGACATTAAGAAATGGCTAGTGGGTGAGGCGCAGTTTGTTCTTGGAATCCAGATTGTCCGGAATCGCAAGAACAAAACTCTACCATTGTCTCAAACATCTTACATCGACAAAGTGTTGTCAAGATTCAAGATGCAAGATTCCAAGAAAGGTTTGTTACCTTTCGGGCATGGAATTCATTTGTTTAAGGAACAGTGTCCTAAGAAGCCTCAAGAAGTTGAGGATATGAGACGAATTCCTTATGCATCAGCTGTTGGAAACCTGATGTATGCAATGTTGTGTACTAGGCCCGACATATTCTTTGTAGTAGGAATGGTCAATAGATATCAATCCAATCCAGGACCAGAAGACTGGACAACGGTTAAGATAATCCTCAAGTATGTTCGGAGAACGAGGAACTACAAGCTTGTGTATGGAGTTAAGGATTTGATCCTTACAGGATACACAAATTTTGACTTCCAAACTAACAAAGATTCTAGGAAATCTACGACGTGGTCAGTTTTCACTCTTAATGGAGGGGTTGTAGTTCGGCGAAGCATCAAGCAAGGATGCATCGCAGATTCAACTATGGAAGCCGATATGTAGCAACTTGTGACGCAGCTAAAGAAGTCGTATGGCTAAGGAAATTCATGATGGATTTGGAAGTTGTTCCAAACATGAAATTACCAATCACACTTTATTGTGATAATAGTCATGTTGTGGCAAGCTCAAATGAACCCTGAAGTCACAGGAGGGAGCCACACATTGAGCGGAAATATCACCTAATCAGGGAGACAGTGCATCGAGGACGACTTAATTGTCACAAAGATAGCTTCGAAGCACAATACTGTTGACCCATTTACAAAGGCTCTCTCGGCTAAAGTATTTGAGAGTAACCTAGAAGGTCGGACTACGTATCTTACTGTAACTAGGGCAAGAGGGAGTATGTTGTACAAAGGGTATTCAGTGCCCTAGTTTATTGTGTTTACATTACTGTAATGTTCATTATGTACTCCACTAACTTTAGGACAAGTTGGAGATTGTTGAGATTTATGTCCTAAACAAGTGAAGTTTTGTTTCAAATAAATAAAGATGTTATTTATAATATTTTCGCATATAAATCTAAATCCAATAAACTAAGTTCCAAGGTTATAATGATTGATCTTGAACAATTTGTGTAGTAGACACAAGTTGGATTAAGTTGTTCAAGCATAACCTAAAAGGTCTATGGTATATGCATAAGGTTGGGAACCTTATACTGGTAAAACCATGGATGCGACCCGCTTTGTATTTTGTACAAATGAGATAATCCAACTCGCTCATGTGGTAGACATGCGAGTAGGGGCATCCTATATAATGAGATTATACAAGACCGAACCGCGAGTTATTAACCTACTAGTGTAACATTGTTATCAAGATAGGTATACTAATTTATAAATGATCATTAGTGACTTGACATGAATCCTGAGTAAGCTACCGACTTCTGCTTATGAGGTTTGTGCTTAGACTAGTATGGGTGAGAGTGGCCTATAGCCGACTCAATAAGCCTACCTTCTCAGGGACATAACTTTGTACATAGCTGGGAACTTAACTATACAAGATGAAATTCACTCATTCCTGAATTAGGGAAACAGATAGGTTGTTCTCTTAAGAATTGAATCCAAGCCTTGAACAACAGGGCCTTGCCTTCTTACTGTCCTAAGAAGGATCAAGTTTATGGTAGGACCATAGACTGATTATTCATTAGAGGATCAATGGAGCTTACGAAGCAAGATGTATTCACAGGGGTAAAATGATAATTTCACCCAGCTGTGATTACGAACAACCTGTGAAGGGTCGACTCACAAGTATTGATTATATTAGTGGATACAACATAGTTTATAGTGAGGCTACAACTACGAGTCTACAGTGGAGTGACTCATAGTTAATGAATGTTGGTTAATTGAATCAAAGAGTTTGATCGATTAATCTAGTATCATTGGAACTCGTGATCTGTAGATCAATTAGGTCCCTCAGTTGGCTCAACATGGAAATAATGAGGGTTTATAAGGAGTGAAATTGAAATGTTCAATTTCATGTTTAAGGGAGATATCAATTATATACGTTGTAATTGATATAACATATGGTTTAATCCATGGGAAATATATCATAAGAGCACTATAGGGGGAGGATGATCATTTCTATCCTATTTCCCTATAAATATGTGCATGAGATGCACATTTGATAAGGCTATTCCAAGGCATCTCTAGTGCTCTTTTTGTAAGTGTTTTTGTTGGAAAAGTTCCAAAACACTTGTCTCTCTCAAAATCCCTCCCAACTCCAAAAGAGGTTCCACCACCTTCCCTCTCCTAGAGACACAACAGAGAAGATCTAGCGGGTGGAACAAAACTACTTCGTAGTTTGTGGAGAACGCGAGATCATTGAAATCGTTGTGATCGTGAGAACGAGAGGAACAAATGAGCACGTGTTCTTTTTGTCTACAAAGGTAATATATTTGTTGTCTAATCTTAGTAAGCATGCTTAATCACTTTAGAATTAAGTTTTTTATTAGATCTATGTAACTCTTTACAAGAACACGCGATCAAAATCGCTTCCGCTACGAGATTCGATCCTATCACTCCAGACCTTTCAGTCTTTGATGAAAATTCAGGGACCGAAAGGTGAAGCAAATGTTGCAAGTAGGAGTTATAATAGAGGTTCGACCTCTGGAACAAAATCCATGGTTTCATCTTCTTCTAACTTGAAAGGGAAGAAGAAGAACATGAAGAAGGTTGGTAAAGGGAAACGGGCTGATAAAGTTGTCGCCCAAAAAGGCAAGAAGGCCAAGGAAGTTGCTGAGAAAGGAAAATGTTTCCACTGCAACGAGGATGGACATTAGAAACGGAATTGTTTAAAGTACCTGACCGAGAAGAAGAAAGAAGGTAAATATGATTTACTTTGTATAGAAGCATGTTTAGTGGATAATGATAAAACTACTTGGATACTTGAGTGGCAAGAAATACATGTTGTTAGACATGGAGATATCGTCTCAACTGTAGCAATTGGCAGAATGAAACTTTTGTTTGGCAAGAAATATATGTTGTTAGATAATGTATTAGTGATACCATGGTTTACTAGAAACCTTATTTCAATTTCTTGCCTTATAGAAAAATGTATTTATGTTTCATTTTCTTTAAATAAAGTGTTTATTTCAAAGAGTGGTGTCATATGTTCAACTTCAATAGAAAATGGTTTGTATGTTTTGAGACCATATTCAGTAACACTTTTTTGAACACTGAATTATTTAAAACAGCAAACACACAAACTAAGAAACGTAAAATTCTCATCTTTGGCATCTTAGATTGGGTCACATTAACCTCAATAGAATTGAGAGATTGGTAAAGAATGGACTTCTAAATGAGTTAGAAGAAAATACTTTAGATGTATGTGAATCCTGCCTAGAAGGGAAAATGACTAAAAGGACTTTTAGTGGAAAAGGTTATAGAGCCAAAGAACCTCTTGAGCTTATACATTCAGACCTTTGTGGTCCGATGAATGTTAAAGCCAAAGGAGGTTATGAATATTTCATCTATTTTATAGATGATTATTCAAGATTTGGGCATATTTACCTAATGCGTCATAAGTCTGAAGCACTTGAAAAGTTCAAGGAATTCAAGGTTGAAATTGAGAACCAATTAGGTAAAATAATTAAAACACTTCGATCCGATCGAGGTTGAGAGTACATGGATTTAAAATTCTAGAGCTATATGATAGATCATGGAATTAAATCCCTGTTGGGATTTGTGTCCTAAAACTCGTAGTTTGTAATTATGTTCTAATTAATGTAATAAAGTGTTATTATTTCATTAAAGTGTTATTGTTCGTTATCTACGAGTTTGCTTTCATTCAAACCCTAAATCCAATAAACTAAACATCCAAGGTTGTTAAATAAATCTCTAACTGAATGTAATGTACATAAAAAGGATATCGGTTCGAGATACAGCCTAAAGGGTCTATAGTTAAGGGATAAGGTTTGGGTACCTTACCCTGGTTAAACTATGGATGTGGCCCATTTTGCATTTGATGCAAACACAGTGATCCTAACGTGTTCGTGTAGATGACATGTGAGTGGGGATATCCTATGTAATGAGATTATATAAGACCGGACCACGAAATAGTAACCTCTAGCTGTAACTCCGTTGACTAGTTAGGTTTCTATATTACTAGGATGACCTAGGCAACTTGATCTCAATCCTGAGCAGGTTACGAACTCCTGTTCGCTAGGGATTGTCCTTTGACTAGTATGGGTGAGAGTGGCCAGATTTGCCGACTCAATATGCCTACCTTCTTGGAGACAAGACTGAGTGAGCGGCTGGGAACTTAACTTAGCAAGATGGAATTCACTCTTTCCCGCCTACTAGGGTAAGTAGAGGAATGTTCCCTTAAGTGGTGTCTCCAAGACTCGAACAAAGGGTCCGACCCTCTCATTGGCCCGAGAGGGATTCTATTTGTTGGTAGGACCACAAAGAAATTGGTTATTAGAGGAGCACTGGTACTTAAGGTACAAGATGTAACCCAGGGGTAAAACGGTAATTTGACCCAGCTGGTGTTACGAACATTTGTGAAAGATTGACTTGCTATTATTGGTCAATATCCATGGACACAGAAATATATCTACAGTGAGAAGAGTGCAGCTGTGGGACTTTAGTGGAGTGTTCCCGCAGTTAACGAATGTTGATTGGGAGGTTAATGAGATTAACCGAGAGCAATCTCGTATATCGTTGGAGCTTCGATCCAGAGGGTCCAATAGGTCCACCTTCTAGCTCGTAAAGGGTTCTTAGATCATTTGAATTTCAAATGTTCAAATTCATTAGGGAATATATTTTATGTATTTAGATACGTTATAATATATAGTTTTGGAACTATATATTATAAATTTAATGTGAATATGATTCATATTAAATTATATGAGAGAATTGAATATTTGAAAGAGTTCAAATATTATATTAAATGTGAATGTGATTCAAATTTGAAAACTATAGGTTAAAATTTAATATGCACTGGATGTACATTAAGACCATAGGTTAAAGGGGTGATATGATTAAATGAGATTTAATCCAAATTAAATATATGATATTTAATTTCTATTATTTAAATTAATAATTAAATTTGATTTAATTATTATTATGATTATTATTTTATTTTAATAATAAAATAATACACGTTCTCTACTACCCCTCCCCTTCTCCCTATCGACAGTTTAACAGGGAGAAGGGGGTTGCTCATTTTGGTGATCGATCGATTGATCTTTTGACAATTGGAGAATTTCTCTCTCTCTCTCTCTCTCACTCTCATTCCCAAAAACTCTTCCAAAAGTTAGAATCCTTCCCACCAAGGAAGATCTAAGCATTCAGAGATATAGGAGGTGATTCTGTTGGTAGTGTCTTTCTTGGAGAAAAACAGAGGAGTTCTGTTGTATTGTTGAAAAGCTAGGAGCAAGGTGTTGCTGGAGAATTAGAAACTACAAAGGTATTCTTCTTCTTCCCTTTAGTTTAATTGTTAAACTTTAAGAATGTTTGCATGTATGCTATCTCCATGCTTGAATTAGATTAAAATGATGTATGCTTATTCTGTATTTTGGCAATGTATGAGTTTTTGTTTCAAGCAAAACAATCTTGCATATTACGATTCCAAATTCGTTTCCGCTACTCAAGGAGATCTGATCTCCATCAATTGGTATCAGAGCAATGCTTGATTTGTTTTCTTTTGAAACAAAATTGCATTGAATTTTGTGAGAATTGCATTGGTTTGTTGTAAAACTTGTTTAGGAATTTTGTGGCCTTAGTTTACTTTGATTTTGATCAAATTGTATGTAAAGGCCCCTGCGTTTTTGGGCAAAAAGTGCATTATTGAGTGTGTAATTGACTTACGAGTCGTTCGGGACCAATTTCAAGTAATTCGGTGGAGAATCGAAGGAGAAAATGCATGTTGAAGCTGTTGTGTTCATGGAAGAAAGTTGTTGTCGAAGCAACAGCGTTGCAACGCTGAAGAACGGCGTTGTAACGCTGCCCCTCAGCGTTGCAACGCTACCCCAATAGCAGGCACGCAAAAGGACAAAGCGGGTGTTGCAACGCCGTGGGGGATTCCAGCAGCTGCAGACCCGTTCGGCTGGTTCATTGCTTTTTGTCTGGTTCGAGCGGTTCAAGGTCGGTTCAGGGTGTTTTTGGACCGATTTCATGAAATAAAATTAATGTAATTTTATTTTTGCACTTTAGGGGCCAAATTATTCTGGTTTTACAGCTATTTATATTTATGAATGTCATTTAGATTTTTCCCACCTTAGGATAAGCATGTTCATGCATTTTATTTATATAAATGTTATATGAATATGATCAAATGCATGATTAATTTATTTCTCATGAGTAATTAATTATAATTGTTATGATTAGATTATATGGAAAATAAATTGCATGGAGCATGAAATTACTTAGTTTAAAATAAATGTTATTTTATTTAAGTAATTTTACAATTCAATAAGTTGAATTTCTTTTTATAATTCCAATTTGAATATTAATTGTTGGATTTATAATATAGTTTCTTTATCATAGGTTAATAATTAAATTGATAAAAGTTATAAATTAAAGGAGTTTTAGAAACCATAACCTATAATAAAGAAATGCATGCAAACATAGGAACTTGGGTTAATATTTAAATTAGTTTTAAATCGTTTAAAATTAATTTAGACCTAAGTTTTAATTTCTGATAGGATTAGAAATTGGTCTTACGTAGTATTTTAAATAGTTTAAAATCTAGTAGGACATTAGAACTTTGGTTATAAGGGAACTCTACCAGTGAAGTTCTATCTAAAGTCATTTGAATTACTTAAGTTTGACTTGTTAATCTTAACACCTCCTACCCGGGAACTGACCCGGAGCTTGAGTTGAATTAACCTTAGTTCTATTTTATCTCTAGGTAATTAAAATGTTTATTCACCTAGACATAAGGTTTTAAGACCTAGTTATAATAGTTATAATAGACATAGACTTAGATAGATTCTTTTAACTAGAATCCGACTAAGCTAAACCTATACCCTAATCTTAGGATCTTCAGTGGGAGAAAACAAGATGTTCGCATCGAGTTTACTCTCACGTCCGAAAGAGTTCACACCGTGAGTTCCATGCTCGGCTCACGTGGCGTCAATAGGCGTCCCCTACGGTATGTGTTTGCATGGTTCAATACCTAGGTGAATGAGGAAGTATCCATAGTAAATGGGAGCGGACGCGTGTCAACGTATCCTAAGGTCTCCTCCATTAGGTCGCACCGTGAGATTTCTATAGTGCGCTGCTAGCTAGGTTGTCTGGAGCAATGTACCAAACCCTACGGAGGGTCCGACTATAGGGATCTAACACCCACGAACTCCGAAAATGGATAGGGTCTCTTAGGTTGTTTGCCAACAGTTGTCTTTCTTAATAGTAGCATGTTGGCTCCGGCCTATTGGATCTGAAAATGGTAAGGTCATATTTACGGGATGAGTTAAGCTAGTTAACAAGTCCTTGACCGAATAAACGGTAGCTAAGGACCATTGGGGCATGAGATGTTCTGGTAGTGGGAATTGGCTGAGAAAGTCTCAATTCAAGGGAGGAATGACTAACCGCCCGACAGAGGCTTTTGTTCTAAACCCTTGAAGTATCGTTGCAAAATTAAAAGTTTAATTTAAATAGTGGGTTTAATTTAAACACTAGAGTTCGTTAATAATTTTGATAAATTTGATTGATTTTTACAATGGGTTAAAAGGCATAACTAATTAGAACTATTTTAGTTTTTCAGCATGTCGTCCTCAATAATAGCCTTACGTAAAGCGAATCGCTTTAATCGTGAGAATTTTACTACGTGGAAATCCAACCTGAATACGATTCTGGTTGTTGATGACTTACGGTTTATACTGTCTGAGGAATGTCCTCAGGTTCTTGCTCGTAACGCTCCTCAATCTGTTAAGGAAGCGTACGACCGCTGGATCAAGGCCAATGATAAGGCCAAGGTCTACATTTTGGTTAGTGTTTCTGAAGTTCTGGCAAAAAAGCATGAGGGCATGGTCTCAGCTCGTGAGATCATGAGTTCGTTGCAGGAAATGTTTGGACAACTGTCTGGACAGATTCGACATGAATCCCTCAAATACGTTAATAACTCCCGTATGAAGGAGGGGTCGTTGGTGAGAGAACACGTTCTTGATCTGATGGTCTACTTCAACGTGGATGAGATGAACGGAGCGGTCATTGACGAGCAAAGCCAGGTATCGTTCATCCTGGAATCTCTTCCGAAGAGTTTCCTGCAATTTCGCAGCAATGCGGTGATGAACAAGATAGAGTATAACCTGACTACTCTCCTTAATGAACTACAAACTTTCCAGTCTCTTATGAAGAATAAGGGACAGGCTGATGGAGAGGCAAATGTGGTTGCCCATTCCAGAAGGTTCCAGAAGGGTTCATCCTCTGGGACTAAGTCCTGTAGCTCATCTTCTGGGCTTAAGAAGACCCAAAAGAAGAAAATAGGAGGGAAAGGGAAGGCATTTGCTGCTGACAAAGGCAAGTGAAAAGCCAAGGTTGCAGATAAAGGAAAATGTTTCCACTGCAACGTGGATGAGCATTGGAAGCGAAACTGTCCAAAATACCTTGCTGAGCTCAAAGAGAAGAAAGATAAATCAAATTTACTTGTTCTTGAAAGTTGCTTAGTGGAAAATGATGATTTTACCTGGATACTTGATTCAGGAGCCACTAATCATGTTTGCTCTTCATTTCAGGAAACTAGTTCCTTCAAGGAGCTCGAAGAGGGTGAGATGACGCTCAGGGTCGGAACGGGAGACGTCGTCTCAGCTCGTGCAGTGGGAGATGCCAAGCTGTTTTTCGAAGATAAATTTCTTTTATTAAAACATCTGTATATAGTTCCTAAGCTTAAAAGGAACTTAATTTCTATCTCTTGTTTAATAGAACTTGGTTATTGTATTTCTTTTTCAATTAATGAAGCGTTCATTTTGAAAGAGGGTGTCAATATTTGTTCTGCTAAATTGAAAAATGGCTTATACGTACTGAAACCGAATAAAACCATAGTAATTTTAAATCATGAGATGTTTAAGAATGCTAACACTCAAAATAAAAGGCAAAGAATTTCTCAAATAATAATACCTATCTATGGCATCTTAGACTTGGTCATATTAATCTCAACCAGATAGAGAGACTCTCTAAGAATGGACTTCTAAATAAGTTAGAAGATGATTCTTTACCGCCTTGCGAGTCTTGCTTGGAAGGTAAAATGACCAAGCGACCATTTACTAGAAAAGTTATAGAGCCGTAGAGCCCCTAGAACATGTGCATTCAGATCTTTGTGATCCAGTGAATGTGAATGCTCGAGGAGGGTACGAATATTTTATCTCTTTCATAGATGATTATTCGACGTATGGTTATCTATACCTAATACATCACAAGTCTGAAGCTCTTAAAAAGTTCAAAGAGTATAAGGTTGAAGTAGAGAATGCATTAGAGAAAAACCATTTAAACACTTCGATCCGATCGAGGTGGAGAGTATATGGATTTGAGATTCCAAGACTATATGATAGAACATTGAAATAAATCTCAACTCTCAGCACCTAATACACCACAGCAAAATGGTGTGTCAGAAAGGAGAAATAGAACCTTGTTAGACATGGTTAGTTCCATGATGAACTATGCTCAGTTGCCTGCCTCGTTTTGGGGATATATGCAGTAGAGACTGCAGTTCAAATCTTGAACAGTGTTCCATAAAAAAGTGTTTCAGAAACACCTTTTGAACTGTGGAAGGGGCGTAAACCTAGTTTACAACACTTTAGGATTTGGGGTTGTCCAGCACACGTGCTCATGACAAACCCAAAGAAGTTGAAACCTCGTTCAAAATTGTGCCAATTTGTTGGCTATCCCAAAGAAACGAGAGGTGGTCTTTTCTACGACCCACAAGAAAACAAGGTGATTGTGTCGACAAACGCCACGTTCTTGGAGGAAGATCACATGAGGAACCACAAACCGCGTAGTAAATTAGTACTAAATGAAGCTACTCATAAACCAACAATAGTTGTTGATCAAGCTGGACCTTCATCAAGAGTTTATGGAAGAACCAGCACCTCAAGTCAGTCTCGTCCTTCTCAATCGTTGGGAACGCCTCGACGCAGTGGGAGGGTTGTTTCCCAACCTGACCGCTACTTGGGTTTAAGTGAAACTCAAGTTGTCATACCTAATGACGGCGTAGAAGATCCATTGTCTTATAAACAGACAATGAATGACGTAGACAAGGACCAATGGATCAAAGCCATGGACCTTGAAATGGAGTCAATTGACTTCAATTCAGTATGGGAACTTGTAGACCAACCTGAAGGGGTTAGACCCATAGGGTGTAAATGGATCTATAAGAGAAAGAGAGATGCAACCGGAAAGGTACAGACCTTTAAGGCTAGACTTGTAGCAAATGGTTTTACCCAAAGGGAAGGAGTTGACTACGAAGAAACTTTTTCCCCTGTTGCTATGCTAAAGTCTATAAGGATACTCTTGTCCATAGCCGCATTTTATGATTATGAAATTTGGCAAATGGACGTCAAGACTGCCTTTTTGAATGGTAATTTTGACGAGAGCATCTATATGTCTCAGCCTGAAGGGTTCATAGCCTAAGGTCAGGAGCAAAAAGTTTGCAAGCTCAATCGATCCATTTATGGGTTGAAACAAGCGTCAAGATCTTGGAATATAAGATTTGATACTGCGATCAAATCTTACGGCTTTGACCAAAATGTTGATGAGCCTTGTGTTTACAAGAGGATCATCAATGACAAAGTAGCTTTGTTAGTACTTTATGTGGATGATATCCTACTCATTGGGAATGATGTAGGATACCTTACTGACATAAAGAATTGGCTAGCGACCCAATTCCAAATGAAAGATTTGGGAGAGGCGCAATATGTTCTTGGGATTCAGATCTTCAAGAATCGCAAGAACAGAACGCTAGCACTGTCTCAAGCGTCTTATATCGACAAAATGTTGTCCAGATATTCGATGCAGAATTCTAAGAGGGGCTTATTACCCTTTAGGCATGGAGTTCATCTGTCTAGGGAACTGTGTCCCAAAACACCTCAAGAAGTTGAGGATATGAGACATATTCCCTATGCCTCTTTAGTAGGTAGCTTAATGTATGCTATGTTATGCACGAGACCGGACATTTGTTATGCAGTGGGAATAGTCAGTAGGTACCAGTCCAACCCAGGGTTAGACCACTAGACAACAGTTAAAAATATCCTCAAGTATCTAAGGAGAACGAGGGACTATACGCTTGTGTAAGGGTCTAAGGATTTGATCCTTACTGGATACACTGATTCTGATTTTCAGACCGATAAGGATTCTTAGAAATCCACATCGGGATCAGTTTTCACCCTTAACGGGGGAGCTATAGTATGGTGAAGCATCAAGCAAGGATGCATCGCCGACTCCACAATGGAGGTTGAGTATGTCGCTGCTTGTGAAGCAGCTAAAGAGGCTGTTTGGCTAAGGAAATTACTTACTGATTTGGAAGTTGTTCCAAATATGGAATCTCCCATCACCTTATCTTTGTGACAACAAAGGTGTGCGAGTAGCCAATTCGAAGGAACCTCGCACCATAAGCGAGGTAAGCACATCGAGAGGAAGTATCACCTGATACGAGAAATAGTGCAACGAAGAGATGTGACAGTCACGAAGATCGTTTCGGAGAACAATATTGTTGATCCTTTTACAAAGACTCTCACGGCTAAAGTGTTCGAGGGTCATCTGGAAAGTATGGGTCTACAAGATATGTACATAGGCTAAATCTAGGGCAAGAGGGAGATATGTAATGGGGTATATGGATGCCCTAGTTTATTGTATTTATATCTCTGTAACCATTGTTTTAGAATTTGTTGTACCCCACTAGAGTTTTAGTTCAAGTGGGAGTTTCTTGGGAATTGTGCCCTAAAACTCGTAGTTTGTAATTATGTTCTAATTAATGTAATAAAGTGTTATTATTTCAACAAAGTGTTATTTTTCGTTATCTACGAGTTTGCTTTCATTCAAACCCTAAATCTAATAAACTAAACATCCAAGGTTGTTAAATGAATCTCTAACTGAATGTAATGTACATAAAAAGGATCTCGGTTCGAGATACAGCCTAAAGGGTCTATAGTTAGGGGATAAGGTTTGGGTACCTTACCCTGGTTAAACTATAGATGTGGCCCACTTTGCATTTGATGCAAACACAGTGATCCTAACATGTTCGTGTAGATGACATGTGAGTGAGGATATCCTATGTAATGAGATTACATAAGACCGGACCACGAAATAGTAACCTCTAGCTGTAACTCCGTTGACTAGTTAGGTTTCTATATTACTAGGATGACCTAGGCAACTTGATCTCAATCCTGAGCAGGTTACGAACTCTTGTTCGCTAGGGATTGTCCTTTAACTAGTATGGGTGAGAGTCGCCAGATTCGCCGACTCAATATGCCTACCTTCGTGGGGACAAGAGCGAGTGAGCGGCTGGAAACTTAACTTAGCAAGATGGAATTGACTCCTTCCCGCCTACTAGGGCAAGTAGAGGAATGTTCCCTTAAGTGGTGTCTACGGGACTTGATCAAAGGTCCCGACCCTCTCATTGGCCCGAGAGGGACTCTGTTTATTGGTAGGACCACAAACAAATTGTTCATTAGAGGAGCACTGGTACTTAAGGTACAAGATATAACCCAGGGGTAAAACGGTAATTTGACCCAGCTGGTGTTACAAACATTCGTGAAGGATTGACTTGCTGTTATTGGTTAATATCCATGGACACAGAAATATATCTACAGTGAGAAGAGTGCAGTTGTGGGACTTTAGTGGAGTGTTCCCGCAGTTAACGAATATTGATTGGGAGGTTAATGAGATTAACCGAGTAATCTCGTATCGTTGGAGCTTCTGATCTGTAGGTCCATTAGGTCCACCTTCTAGCTCGTAAAGGGTTCTTTTATCATTTGAATTTTAAATGTTCAAATTTATTATGGAATATATTTTATGTATTTAGATACGTTATAATATATAGTTTTGGAACTATATATTATAAATTTAATGTGAATATGATTCATATTAAATTATATGAGAGAATTGAATATTTGAAAGAGTTCAAATATTATATTAAATGTGAATGTGATTCACATTTCAAAACTATAGGTTAAAATTTAATGTGCACTGGATGTACATTAAAACTATAGGTTAAAGGGGTGATATGATTAAATGAGATTTAATCCAAATTAAATATATGATATTTAATTTCTATTATTTAAATTAATAATTAAATTTGATTTAATTATTATTTAATTATTATTATTATTATTATTTTAATAATAAAATAAGGGAACGTGTCATCCAGACACGTTCCCCACTACCCCTCCCCTTCTCCCTATCGACAGTTTAACAGGGAGAAGGGGGTTGCTCATTTTGGTGATCGATCGATTGATCTTTTGGCAATTGGAGAATTGCTTTCTCTCTCTCTCTCACTCTCATTCCCAAAAACTCTTCCAAAAGTTGGAATCCTTCCCACCAAGGAGGATCTAGGCATTCAAAGATATAGGAGGTGATCCTGTTGGTAGTGTATTTCTTGGAGAAAAACAGAGGAGTTCTGATGTATTGTTGAAAAGCTAGGAGCAAGGTGTTGCTGGAGAATTAGAAACTACAAAGGTATTCTTCTTCTTCCCTTTAGTTTAATTGTTAAACTTTAAGAATGTTTGCATGTATGCCATCTCCATGCTTTAATTAGATTAAATGATGTATGCTTATTCTGTATTTTGTCAATGTATGAGTTTTTGTTTCAAGCAAAACAATCTTGCATATTACGATTCCAAATTCGTTTTCGCTGCTCAAGGAGATCCGATCTCCATCAATTGGTATCAGAGCAATGCTTGATCTGTTTTCTATTGAAACAAAATTGCATTGAATTTTGTGGGAATTGCATTGGTTTGCTGTAAAACTTGTTTAGGAATTTTGTGGCCTTAGTTTACATTGATTTTGATCAAATTGTATGTAAAGCCCCTGCGTTTTTCGGCAAAAAGTGCATTATTGAGTCTGTAATTGAGTTACGAGTCGTTCGGGACCAATTTCAAGCAATTCGATGGAGAATCGAAGGAGAAAATACATGTTGAAGCTGCTGTGTTCGTGGAAGAAAGTTCTTGCCAAAACAACGACATTGCATGACGCATCAACAAATGTTACAGCGCGCCGCTCACAACGCTTAGCGTTCCCTATCGACGCTTGCGTTCAAGGGTCGTGCGGCGTTAACGCCGCCTCCTCCGTTAACGCTACCCCGATAGCAGCGCGCGCCAAGAAAGGACAAAGCGGGCGTTGCAACGCCGTGGAGCATTCCAAAGAACTGCACCGATTCGGTTTGGTTCATTGCTTTTGGTCCGGTTCGAGCGGTTCAAGGTCGATTCAGGGTGTTTTTGGACCGGTTTCATGAAATAAAATTAATGTAATTTTATTTTTGCACTTTTGGGGCCAAATTATTCCGGTTTTACAGCTATTTATCTTTATGAATGTCATTTAGATTTTTTCCACCTTAGGATAAGCTTGTTCATGTATTTTATTTATATAAATGTTATATGAATATGATCAAATGCATGATTAATTTATTTCTCATGAGTAATTAATTATAATTGTTATGATTAGATTAGATGGAAAATAAATTGCATGGAGCATGAAATTACTTAGTTTAAAATAAATGTTATTTTATTTAAGTAATTTTAGAATTCAATAAGTTGAATTTCTTTTTATAATTCCAATTTGAATATTAATTGTTGGATTTATAATATAGTTTCTTTATCATAGGTTAATAATTAAATTTATAAAAGTTATAAATTAAAGGAGTTTTAGAAACCATAACCTATAATAAAGAAATGCATGCAAACATTGGAACTTGGGTTAATATTTAAATTAGTTTTAAATCGTTTAAAATTAATTTAGACCTAAGTTTTAATTTCTGATAGGATTAGAAATTGGTCTTACGTAGTATTTTAAATAGTTTAAAATCTAGTAGGACATTAGAACTTTTGTTATAAGGGAACTCTACAGGTGAAGTTCTATCTAAGGTTGGGGGTACTTAAGTTGACGGTTAACAGAACACCTCCTACCTGGGAACTGACCCGGAGCTTGAGTTCAATTAACCTTAGTTCTATTTTATCTCTAGGTAATTAAAATGTTTATTCACCTAGACATAAGGTTTTAAGACCTAGTTATAATAGTTATAATAGGCATAGACTTAGATAGATTCTTTTAGCCAGAATCTGACTAAGTTAAACCTATACCCTAATCTTAGGATCTTCAGTGGGAGAAAACGAGATGTTCGCATCGAGTTTACTCTCACGTCCTCAAGAGTTCACACCGTGAGTTCCATGCTCGGCTACGTGGCGTCAATAGGGCGTCCCCTACGGTATGTGTTTGCATGGTTCAATACCAAGGTGAATGAGGGAAGTATCCATAGTAAATGGGAGCAGGACGCGTGTCAACGTATCCTACGGTCTCCTCCATTAGGTCGCACCGTGAGATTTCTATAGTCCGCCTGCTAGGTTGTCCTGGAACAGCCAAACCCTACGGAGGGCCTGACTATAGGGATCGGAACACCGCGAACTGCAGAAATGGATAGGGTCTCTTAGGTTCTTTGCCAACAGTTGTCTTTCTTAATAGTAGCCTGTTGGCTCGGGCCTATTGGATCTGAAAATGGTAGGGTCACATTTATGGGATGAGTTAAGCTAGTTAACAAGTCCTTGACCGAACAAACAGTAGCTAAGGACCATTGGGGCATGAGATGTTCTGGTAGTGGGAATTGACTGAGAAAGTCTCAATTCAAGGGAGGAATGACTGACCGCGCCGATGGAGGCTTTTGTTCTAAACCCTTGAAGTATCGTTGCAAAATTAAATGTTTAATTTAAACAGTGGGTTTAGTTTAAACACTAGGGTTCTTTATAATTTTGCTAAATTTGATTGGTTTTTATAATGGGTTAAAAGGCATAAATAATTAGAACTATTTTAGTTTTCAGTATGTCGTCCTCAATAATAGCCTTACTTAAAAGCGACCGTTTAACTGGTAAGAATTTTACTACGTGGAAATCCAACCTGAATACGATTCTGGTTGTTGATGACCTACGGTTTGTACTGTCTGAGGAATGTCCTCAGGTCCTTGCTCGTAACGCTCCTCAATCTGTTAAGGAAGCGTACGACCGCTGGATAAAGGCCAATGATAAGGCCAAGGTCTACATTTTGGCTAATGTTTCTGAAGTTCTGGCCAAAAAGCACGAGGGCATGGTCTCAGCTCGTGAGATCATGAGTTCGCTGCAGGAAATGTTTGGACAACCGTCTGGACAGATTCGACACGAATCTCTCAAATACGTTTATAAGTCTCGTATGAAGGAGGGGTCTTCGGTGAGAGAACACGTTCTTGATCTGATGGTCCACTTCAACGTGGCTGAGATGAACGGAGCGGTCATTGACGAGCAAAGCCAGGTATCGTTCATCCTGGAATCTCTTCCTAAGAGTTTCCTGCAATTCCGCAGCAATGCGGTGATGAACAAGATAAAGTATAACCTGACTACTCTCCTTAATGAACTTCAAACTTTCCATTCTCTTATGAAGAATAAGGGACAGGCTGATGGAGAGGCAAATGTGTTTGCCTATTCCAGAAGGTTCTAGAAGGGTTCATCCTCTCGGACTAAGTCCTGTAGCTCATCTTCTGGGCTTAAGAAGACCCAAAAAAAGAAAATAGGAGGGAAAGGGAAGGCACCTGCTGCTGACAAAGGCAAGGAAAAAGCCAAGGTTGCAGAGAAAGGAAAATGTTTCCACTGCAACGTGGATGGGCATTGGAAGAGAAACTGCCCAAAATACCTTGCTGAGCTCAAAGAGAAGAAAGGTAAATTAGATTTACTTGTTCTTGAAACTTGTTTAGTGGAAAATGATGATTTTACCTGGATACTTGATTCAGGAGTCACTAATCATTTGCTCTTCATTTCAAGAAACTAGTTCCTTCAAGGAGCTCGAAGAGGGTGAGATGACGCTCAGGGTCGGAACGGGAGACATCGTCTCAGCTCGTGCAGTGGGAGATGCCAAGCGGTTTTTCGGAGATAGATTTCTTTTATTAAAACATCTGTATATAGTTCCTAAGCTTAAAAGGAACTTAATTTTTATCTCTTGTTTAATAGAACTTGGTTATTGTATTTCTTTTTCAATATATGAAGCATTCATTTTGAAAGAGGGTGTCAATATTTGTTCTGCTAAATTGAAAAAATTGCTTGTACGTACTGAAACCGAATAAAACCAAAGCAATTTTAAATCATGAGATGTTTAAGAATGCTAACACTCAAAATAAAAGGCAAAGAATTTCTCCAAATAATAATACCTATCTATGGCACCTTAGACTTGGTCATATTAATCTAAACTGGATTGAGAGATTCTGTAAGAATGGACTTCTAAATAAGTTAAAAGATGATTTTTTACCGTCTTGCGAGTCTTGCTTGGAAGGTAAAATGACCAAGCGACCTTTTACTGGAAAAGGTTATAGAGCCGTAGAGCCCCTAGAACTTGTGCATTCGGATCTTTGTGGTCCAGTGAATGTGAAAGCTTGAGGAGGGTACGAATATTTTATTTCTTTCATTGATGATTATTCGAGGTATGGTTATCTATACCTAATACATCACAAGTCTGAAGCTCTTGAAAAGTTCAAAGAGTATAAGGCTGAAGTAGAGAATGCATTAGGGAAAACCATCAAAACACTTCGATCCGATCGAGGTGGAGAGTATATAGATTTGAGATTCCAAGACTATATGATAGAACATGGAATTAAATCTCAACTCTCAGCACCTAATACACCACAGCAAAATGGTGTGTCAGAAACGAGAAATAGAACCTTGTTAGACATGGTTCGTTCTATGATGAGCTATGCTTAGTTACCTGCCTCGTTTTGGGGATACGCAGTAGAGACTGCAGTTCAAATCTTGAACAGTGTTCCATCAAAAAGTGTTTCCGAAACACCTTTTGATCTGTGGAAGGGGCGTAAACCTAGTTTACAACACTTCAGGATTTGGGGTTGTCTGGCACACGTGGTCGTGACAAACCCAAAGAAGTTGGAACCTCATTCAAAATTGTGCCAATTTGTTGGCTATCCCAAAGAAACGAGAGGTGGTCTTTTCTACGACCCACAAGAAAACAAGGTGATTGTGTCGACAAACACCACGTTCTTGGAGGAAGATCACATGAGGAACCACAAACCGCATAGTAAATTAGTACTAAGTGAAGCTACTCATAAACCAACAATAGTTGTTGACCAAGCTGGACCTTCATCAAGAGTTGATGGAAGAACCAGCACCTCAAGTCAGTCTCGTCCTTCTCAATCGTTGGGAACGCCTCGACGCATTGAGAGGGTTGTTTCCCAACCTGACCGCTATTTGGGTTTAACTGAAACTCAAGTCGTCATACCTGATGACGGCATAGAAGATCCATTGTCTTATAAACAGACAATGAATGACATAGACAAGGACCAATGGATCAAAGCCATGGACCTCGAAATGGAGTGAATGGACTTCAATTCAGTATGGGAACTTGTAGACCAACCTGAAGGGGTTAGACCCATAGGGGTTGTTTGGGGCACAGGTTTGGAATCGAAGCACAGAATCGAAGCTCGGAGGGTTTATCCCGAGGGTTCTCAAGCTTCGGGAATCGAAAAATGTGTTTGGGGTGCGATCTTAAGTCCAGAATCGAAAAAAGCGTGTTTGAGTGTGCAGTGTTACTCGGGAATCGAGAATCGTTTGTGTCTTGGGTGCAGTTTTCTGAACTCTAGGTTTGGTATAGTTTTGTTTCACCTTTTTTTCTTTTAGCTATTTTATTCCTTTCAAATTTTTGTAATTGATCTTATGTGAATTGTAGAAGTTAATGTCTAACATGGATCAATTTTTAAGTAACTTTTCCATTAAACTTTCAATTTAGGTAGTTTTTTTAACACCCCTACCACGAGTTTGCACATACAGATACATCGTCCAAAAGTGTTGCAACTAACATGAAACAAAAGAACATAAAATGCCTTTGTGCGAAAGAAAAACATTATTTCATTTTTTCTAACTTTTAAAAAAGAAATTATAAAATTGAGCCATTTGAGTGTACATCAAAAAAATATCAAGTTTTTGTTTTTAATAAAAATTTCATAAAATTCGAAAGTGTTGAGAGTAGCATAAAAAAATGTTTATTATCCATTTTTTAGTTTTATTTTAACCTTTTAAAAAATTGACTAGATTGTTGGAGTGGTCGAGTTGATGAGGTGGTGGGATTGTCGAGGTGGTCGTTGGATTTTTTGTTGTCGGTGATCATCGGGTCGTCGGAGTTGTTGTTGAAAAGGTCGTTGAGGCAACCATCAGTGGTGGCTAGTCGCCGATGTGGTCGTCAGAGTTGTCGTTGTCTGTGGTCGCCGGAGTTGTCACTGGAGCTGTTGTCGAAGTGGTGGTTGAAAAATGGTAACGACAAATGAAAGAGGAAATGGGAAACCAAGTGGTCACAAGAGGTAACTGTCAACGGTGGTTGAGTCCCTGATGTGGTCGTTGTAGTTGTAGTTGTCGTTGTCGGGTGGTCGCTGGAGTTGTCATCGGAGTTATTGTCGAAGCAGTCACCGATAATGAAAAATGAAAAATTGAAAAGAAAATGGAAAATCAAATGTTTTTCAAAGGCAATCATCAGCGGTAGTCGAGTCACTGGTGTGATCGTCGGAGTTGTCGTTGTCGATGGTGTCAGGTGGTTGCCGGAGTTGTCGCCGGAGTTATCGTCGGAGTTGTCGTCGGAGTTGTTACTAAAGTGGTCGCTGGTACGATCGTCGGAGTTGTCGTTGTCGGTAGTTGTTGAGTGGTCGTCAGAGTTGTCACCGAAGTTGTTGCGAAAGTGGTCGCCGGTGCGGTCGTCGGAGTTATTGTTGTCGATGGTCGTCGAAGTTTTTACCGGAGTTGTCGGTGGTCGCCGGAATTTTTACCGGAGTTGTCATTGTCGATGGTCGTTGGAGTTTTTATCGGAGTTGTCGACAAATGGATGAGAAAAACATGGAACAAATTCCATGAGATTACACTGTTGTAACCCATGGGATTGTATTGTTGTAACCCATGGGAATGGATTTCAAAACCCAGGATTTGGAACACCTTGCTCCAAACATGGGTTTGGATTTGGAATCCAAACCCATCCAAATCCAAACTCATGGGCCAAACACACCCATAGGGTGTAAATGGATCTATAAGAGAAAGAGAGATGCAGCCGGAAAGGTACAGACCTTTAAGGCTAGACTTGTAGCAAATGGTTTTACCTAAAGGGAAGGAGTTGACTACGAAGAAACTTTTTCCCCTGTTGCTATGCTAAAGTCTATAAGGATACTCTTGTCCATAGCCGCATTTTATGATTATGAAATTTGGCAAATGGACGTCAAGACTGCCTTTTTGAATGGTAATCTTGACGAGAGCATCTATATGTCTCAGCCCGAAGGGTTCATAGCCCAAGGTCAGGAGAAAAAAGTTTGCAAGCTCAATCGATCCATTTATGGGTTGAAACAAGCGTCAAGATCTTGGAATATAAGATTTGATACTGCGATCAAATCTTACGGCTTTGACCAAAACGTTGATGAGCCTTGTGTTTACAAGAGGATCATCAATGACAAAGTAGCTTTGTTAGTACTTTATGTGGATGATATCCTACTCATTGGGAATGATGTAGGATGCCTTACTGACATAAAGAATTGGCTAGCGACCCAATTCCAAATGAAAGATTTGGGAGAGAAGCAATATGTTCTTGGGATTCAGATCATCGAGAATCGCAAGAGCAGAATCTGCTAAGATCGTCTCAAGCATCTTATATCGACAAAATGTTGTCCGGATATTCGATCGCGAATTCCAAGAGGGGCTTATTATCCTTCGGGCATGGAGTTCATCCGCATCAGGAACAGTGTCCCAAGACACCTCAAGAAGTTGAGGATATAAGACATATTCCCTATGCCTCTGCGAGTGGTAGCTTAATGTATGCTATCTCATGTACGAGACCGAACATTTGTTATGCGGTGGGAATAGTCGGTAAGTACCGATCCAACCTGGGTTAGACCAGCTGGACAACGATTAAAAATATCCTCAAGTATCTAAGGAGAACGAGGGACTATACGTTTGTGTATGGGTCTAAGGATTTGATCCTTACTGGATACACTGATTCTGATTTTCAGACCGATAAGGATTCTCGGAAATCTACATCGGGATCAGTTTTCACCCTTAACGGAGGAGCTATAGTATGGCGAAGCATCAAGCAAGGATGCATCGCCGACTCCACAATGGAGGTTGAGTATGTCGTTTCTTGTGAAGCAGCTAAAGATGCTATTTGGCTAAGGAAATTCCTTACTGATTTGGAAGTTGTTCCAAATATGGAATCTCTCATCACCTTATACTGTGACGACAGTGGTGCGGTAGCCAATTCGAAGGAACCTCGCAGCCATAAGCGAGGTAAGCACATCGAGAGGAAGTATCACCTGATACGAGAAATTGTGCAACGAAGAGATGTGACAGTCACGAAGATCGCTTCGGAGCACAATATTGCTGATCCGTTTACAAAGACTCTCACGGCTAAATTGTTCGAGGGTCATCTGGAAAGTCTTGGTCTACGAGATATGTACATAGGCTAAATCTAGGGCAAGTGGGACATATGTAATGGGATATATGGATGCCCTAGTTTATTGTATTTATATCTCTGTAACCACTGTTTTGGATTTTGTTGTACCCCACTAGAGTTTTAGTTCAAGTGGGAGTGTGTTGGGATTTGTGCCCTAAAACTCGTAGTTTGTAATTATGTTCTAATTAATGTAATAAAGTGTTATTGTTCGTTATCTACGAGTTTGCTTTCATTCAAACCCTAAATCCAATAAACTAAACATCCAAGGTTGTTACATGAATCTCTAACTGAATGTAATGTACATAAAAAGGATCTCGGTTCGAGATACAGCCTAAAGGGTCTATAGTTAGGGAATAAGATTTGGGTACCTTACCCTGGTTAAACTATGGATGTAGCCCACTTTGCATTTGATGCAAACACAGTGATCCTAACGTGTTCGTGTAGATGACATGTGAGTGGGGATATCCTATGTAATGAGATTACATAAGACCGGACCACGAAATAGTAACCTTTAGCTGTAACTTCGTTGACTAGTTAGGTTTCTATATTACTAGGATGACCTAGGCAACTTGATCTCAATCCTGAGCAGGTTACGAACTCCTGTTCGCTAGGGATTGTCCTTTGACTAGTATGGGTGAGAGTGGCCAGATTCACCGACTCAATATGCCTGCCTTCTTGGGGACAAGACCGAGT
Organism: Trichosanthes cucumerina; assembly: GCA_036507285.1. Lineage (NCBI taxonomy): Eukaryota > Viridiplantae > Streptophyta > Magnoliopsida > Cucurbitales > Cucurbitaceae > Trichosanthes > Trichosanthes cucumerina. Next base: position 36,093,830 of record CM071843.1, read on the forward strand.
GAGCGGCTGGAAACTTAACTTAGCAAGATGGAATTCACTCCTTCCCGCCTACTAGGGTAAGTAGAGGAATGTTCCCTTAAGTGGTGTCTCCGGGACTTGAACAAAGGGCCCAGCCCTCTCATTGGCCTGAGAGGGACTTTGTTTGTTGGGAGGACCACAAACAAATTGTTCATTAGAGGAGCACTGGTACTTAAGGTACAAGATGTAACCCAGGGATAAAATGGTAATTTGACCCAGCTGGTGTTACGAACATTCGTGAAGGATTGACTTGTTGTTATTTGGCAATATCCATGGACACAGAAATATATTTGCAGTGAGAAGAGTTCAGCTGTGGGACTTTAGTGGAGTGTTCCCGCAGTTAACGAATGTTGATTGGGAGGTTAATGAGATTAACCGAGCAATCTCGTATCGTTGGAGCTTACGATCCAGAGGTCCATTAGGTCCACCTTCTAGCTCGTAAAGGGTTCTTAGATCATTTGAATTTGAAATGTTCAAATTCATTAGGGAATATATTTTATGTATTTAGGTACGTTATAATATATAGTTTTGGAATTATATATTATAAATTTAATGTGAATATGATTCATATTAAATTATATTAGTGAATTGAATATTTGAAAGAGTTCAAATATTATATTAAATGTGAATGTGATTCACATTTGAAAACTATAGGTTAAAATTTAATGTGCACTGGATGTACATTAAAACTATAGGTTAAAGCGGTGATATGATTAAATGAGATTTAATCCAAATTAAATATATGATATTTAATTTATATTATTTAAATTAATAATTAAATTTGGTTTAATTATTATTTAATTATTATTATTTTAATTAGAAAATAAGGGAACGTGTCATCCAGACACGTTCCCCACTACCCCTCCTCTTCTCCCTATCGACAGTTTAACAGGGAGAAGGGAGTTGCTAATTTTGGTGATCGATCGATTGATCTTTTGACAATTGGAGAATTGCTTTCTCTCTCTCTCTCACTCTCATTCCCAAAAACTCTTCCAAAAGTTGGAATCCTTCCCACCAAGGAGGATCTAAGCATTCAGAGATATAGGAGGTGATCCTGTTGGTAGTGTCTTTCTTGGAGAAAAACAGAGGAGTTCTGTTGTATTGTTGAAAAGCTAGGAGCAAGGTGTTGCTGGAGAATTAGAAACTACAAAGGTATTCTTCTTCTTCCCTTTAGTTTATTGTTAAACTTTAAGAATGTTTGCATGTATGCTATCTCCATGCTTTAATTAGATTAAATGATTTATGTTTATTCTGTATTTTTTCAATGTATGAGTTTTTGTTTCAAGCAAAATAATCTTGCATATTACGATTCCAAATTTGTTTTCGCTGCTCAAGGAGATCCGATCTCCATCAATCCCAACTCTCAACACTCGGTATGCCTTAGAAAAATGGTGTATCGGAAAGGAGAAATAGAACCTTGTTGGACATGGTTCGATCAATGATGAGTTATACTTATCTCCTTGGTTCGTTTTGGGGATGTCCAAAACATCTCTTTGTAACAAACCCAAAGAAATTGGATTCACGTTCAAAATTGTGCCTATTTGTAGGCTACCCAAAAGAGACAAGAGGTGGATTATTCTATGATCCTAAGGTGGATTATTCTATTTGTAGGCTACCCAAAAGAGACAAAATTGTGCCTACTTGTGTCAACAAATACCACTTTCTTAGAAGAGGACCACATCAAGGACCACTAACCAAGAAGTAAAATTGTGTTGAGTGAGTTAGACGGAACAACAACAAAGGTTTCTAATAATGCTAGTACGTCAACAAGAGTTGTTGATACTTGAATATCTAGTCAAGAGTGTCTATCTCAAGAGTTGAGAGTGCCTCGACGTAGTGGGAGGTTATAACACAACCTGACCGTTAGATGGGTTTATCTGAAACCCAAGTGGTCATACCAGATGACGATTGTGAGGATTTATTGACTTATAATCAAGCAATGGTTTACAAAGACAAAGACAAATGGGTCATAGCCATGGACCAAGAAATGGAGTCTATGCACTTCAATTCTGTTTGGGATCTTGTAGATAAAGCTGATGGGGTAAATCCTATAGGTTGTAAGTGGATCTACAAGAGAAAGCGTTGTGTAGATGGAAAGGTGCAAACCTTTAAAGCTAGACTAGTAGCAAAGGGTCATACCCAGGTTGAAGGGGTAGACTATGAGGAAACCTTTTCGCCTGTTTCTATGGTAAAGTCTATTTGGATCCTACTTGCCATTGCCGCATATTATGACTATGAAGTATGGGAAATGGATGTCAAGACAACATTCTTAAATGACAATCTTGACGAAAACATCTACATGGACCAACCCAAAGGGTTCATACAACAAGGACTAGAGCAAACAGTTTGCAAGCTTAAAAGGTTAATCTATTGACTAAAACAAGCCTCTAGGTCCTGAAATCTAAGATTTGATGAGGCAATCAAATCTTTTGCCTTTGACCAGAATGATGATGAACCTTGTGTCTACAAGAAGATCATCAATAGTTCTGTCGCATTCCTAGTTCTATATGTGTATGATATCCTACTAATTGAGAATGATGTAGGTTATCTTACTAACATTAAGAATTGGCTCGCTACGCAATTCCAAATGAAAGATTTGGGAGAAGCACAGTTTGTTCTTGGGATCCAGATTGTCCGGAATCGCAAGAATAAAACCGGCCATTGTCTTAGATATCTTACATCGACAAAGTGTTGTTGAGGTTTAAGATGCAAGACTCCAAGAAAGGTTTATTGTCTTTTAGATATGGTGTTCATTTGTCTAAGGAACAGTGTCCTAAGACACCTAAAGGAGTTGAGGACATGAGACAGATTCCTTATGCATCAGTTGTTGGGAGCCTGATGTACGCCATGTTGTGTAGTAGGCCAGACATCTGTTTTTCAGTTGGAATGGTCAGTAGATATCAATCAAATCCAAGTCCTGAACACTGGACAACGGTTAAAACGATCTTGAAGTATCTTCGGAGAACAAGGAACTACATGCTTGTGTATGGGGCTAAGGATTTGATTCTTACAGGATACACAGATTTTGACTTTCAAACTGATAAACATTCTCAGAAATATACATCAGGGTCAGTATTTACTCTTAACGGAGGAGTTGTAGTATGGTGAATTGTCAAGAAGGGATGCATCGTTGATTCCACCATCGAGGTCGAATATGTAGCGGCTTGTGAAGCAGCTAAAGAGGCCATTTGGTTAAGAAAATTCATGTTAGCTTTGAAAGTCGTTCCAAATATGAGTTTGCCTATCACGTTGTATTGTGATAACAGTGGTGTTGTGGAAAATTCAAAGGAACCCCGAAGTCACAGGAGAGGTAAGCATATTGAACGAAAATATGATCTCATTTGGGAGATTGTGCATCGAGGAGACGTGATCGTCACCAAGATAGCCTCTGAGCACAACATTGTTAATCCTTTTACAAGGCTCTCACGGCTAAAGTTTTTGAAAGTCACCTAGAAGGTCTAGGGTTACAAGTCTTCCCCAACTAGGGTAAGTGAGAGTATATTGTACAGAGGGTTTCAGTACCCTAGTCTATTGTATTTTACATTATTGTAATGTTTAAATTATGTACTCCACAAGCTTTAGGTCAAGTAGGAGATTGTTGGGATACGTGCCCTTAAACTTGTGTAATTTTAGTCAAATGAATAAAGAGTTATTTGATTTGATAAAATTATCTTCTTTCCTTATAAATCCAATAAAGTAAACTCCAATGTTATAATGAATCTTGAACATCAGTGTAGATGACACTATTTGGATTGTGTTCAAGAGTATAACCTAAATGGTCTATGGTATAAGAATGAGGTTGGAAACCTTATTCTGGTAACATCATGGATGTGACCCACATTGTAATTAGTACAAATGAGGTAATCCAACTCATTCATGCGAATGACATGCGAGTGGGGCATTCTTTATGAAGAGTTCATACAAGACCAGATTGAAAATTATTAGTCTAACAAGTATAACGCCGTTAACAGGATACGACTAATAATTTATAGATGGTCATTAGTGACTCGACCTAAATCCTGAGCAATTTAAGAACTCTGTCTTATAGGGGTTTGTCCTTAGACTAGTATGGGTGAGAGTAGCCTGTAGCCGACTCAATAAGCCTACCTTCTCAGGGAAAGAACCTCGTAGGTAGCTAGGGACTTAACTCTGCAAGATGAAATTCACTCATTCCTAGACTAAGGAATTAGATAGGTTGTTCCCCTAAGAAGTGAGTCCAGGTCTTCAACAACGGGGCCTCGCCCTCTAAACTAGCTTAAGAGGGTTTGAGTTTATGGTAGGACCATAGACTACTTGTTCATTAGAGGATCAGGTGGTGGTTAAGGAACAAAATAGGTAATCACAGGGGTAAAACGATAATTTGACCCAACTGCGATTACGAACTACCTGTGAAGGGTCGACTCATGGGTAATGATTATATCAATGGACACAATATAATCTACAGTGAGGAGAGTGCAACTACAAAGTCTATAGTGGAGTGACTTGTAGTTAATAAATATTGATTAACCAGATCAAAGAGTTTGATCAGTTAATCTCACATCATTGGAGCTCAAGAACTGTAGGTTCATTAGGTCTCTCTGTTGGCCCAACATGGTAATATTTAGAGTATAAAGTTAGGAATGCAATTGAACTGTTCAATTTCATATATGAGGTGTTATATCAATTATATGTGATATAATTGATAAAATATATACTTTTAATTTTAATTAGATTCACAAATTAACTATATACTAATGAGAGAATGAATGAGGGATAAAATGGTAATTTCCATCCTATTTCCCTATAAATTTAGTTGCATGAGATGCAACTTTGAGGAGGGCTATTACATACAACCCTAGAGTTCTCTCATTTTGTGTTGGAAAGACTTCCAAACACACTTCTCAAAGACCACCACATCTCATCCTAAAGGAGCCCACCTTCCTCCCTCACCTAGAGAACAACGGAGAAGATCTAGTGGCGGATCTTCACACGGTTCCAGTTTGCGTTGCTGAGATCGTGATCATTGGAGAAGAAGTACGTGAAGAAAGTTGATATGAACCAAGACATCTCACGAAGTCGCATTAAATGAAGTCATTCATGGAAGTTTAACATAAGTTGCATTTAATGAACTCAAGTGCAACTCATCATTTATTAAAGAACAACAAGCTTCGTTTATGTGACAAGGACTTCAAGATACTTCAAGATGTGCTTCATTTACTATTGGAAGGTTACAAAGAGTTACAAAGCTAGCAAAGAGACATCATTCTCGGATTTATGGCTAATTTGATGTAAATTTCAGTTTTAAACTCTTGTTTTCAATGTTTTAGGTTACAAAATAGTTAGTGGACATTGTGGTATTGATGAGGATGTAAGCTACAACCCTTAAAAGGGTACTTATGTCATTTATATGTGATATAATGGACATAATATATAGTTAAATGTGAATGAGATTCATAATAAACTATAGTCTAGCCTAATTAATTAATTAGGGCTAATTTGGAGATATTAGATTGAGAAAAATTAAATTTAATGTGATTCAATTTTAATTCCACAAGTATGCAGATGTGATTTGTATAATAAGGTATGAGATACCTTATATTATATGATATGAAAATATGATTTGCATATTATATAGTTGACGTAAATGAAGGGAATGAGAATCCCCGCGCAGTGGAAGACGATGGAATCGTCATGGTATCATTACGCTACTCGAGTTTTGTTAAAACGATCTAACCATTAGATCTAGGCTAAACATGCAAAATGGAAAGGAAAAACAGTAAGATGAAGTAACTTACTTGTTGAAGATCCTCTTCAAGAACTCCCTTCCAGAAAATCACGAACCCTTCGTGAAAAACTCGATCTCAACGAACTCGTTCTCTTTTCACGATCAAGAACCAAACACAACCACTAAAAGCTTCTCAGTTGTTCTTCCTTTGGAAAGAAGGAAGTTTGTGGGAACTTCTTGATTTTGGAGAGGGAGGAGAGTTGAGAGAAATCTTTTCTTCTCTTTGATGAAAATCAAAAAATGAGAAAGTGAGCTTACAATCCCTTCTTGCAAAGGGTTTAAATAGTGGAATTGATGGAGTTAAAATCTCCACATAATTATCACTTTACCACAACCATAGGTTATGAAAATCTCATTTGCATAACCACATAATATAAGATATCTCATATCTCATATTGCAAATCTTATTTGCAATAAATATGGATTAATTAAATTGAATCATATCCAATTTGATTTCTCTCAATTAATTTCTCCAATTAGCCCTAATTCAACAATTAGGCTAACCTATAGTTTATTATGAATCTTATTCACATTAAACTATATATTATATCATTCATATCTCATATAAATGACATAAATGCCCTTTTAGTGAAATTGAACACTTCAATTTCATACCAAAATATTAACCCTTCTTTTAACCCAGATTGAGCCAACCGAGGGACCTAATGGACCTACAGTGACGGGCTCCAATGATCCGAGATTAACCTGTCAAACTCTTTGACCCGGTTAATCAACATTCGTTAGCTACGGTAACACTCCACTATAGCCCGTAGTTGCACTCCCGTCAGTGTAGAATATTACGTGTCCACTGATATAACCAATGCCCATGAGTCGACCCTTCACGGGTTGTTCGTGACACACTGGTCGGGTCAAATTACCGCTTTACCCCCGTGTCTACCTCTTGTTCCTTAAGTCCCCACTGCTCCTCTAATGAACAACATATTGTGATGGTCCAACCATACACAACACCCTTCTCGGGCCAGTGAGAAGGTGGGCGCCCGTTGTCCAAACCCTGACAGCACTTAAGGGAACAACCCCTCTAGTTTCCCTAGAGGCGGGAACGAGTGAATTATATCTCGCGTAGTTAAGTTCCCAGCTCCCTACTTGGTCCTGTCCCACGAGAAGATAGGCATATTGGGCGAGTAATCGTGACCACCCTCACCCGTACTAGTCAAAGGACGCACTTCCCAGCAGACGTGAGTCCGTAACACGCTCGTGATTCGTGTCGAGTCACTAATGGTCATCTACGAATTTATTAGTCCCATCACAACGGTGTTACATCGTGAGGTCTAATAATTCACGGTCCGGTCTTGTACAATCTCATTGCAGGATGCCCCCACTCGCATGTCAACCACATGAACGAGTCGAGATCACCTCGTTTGTATCTAATACAAAGCGGTCGCATCCACAGGTGTATCCAAGATTAGGTCTCTAACCCTATCCATATCATGAGACCGTTCGGGTCATTTACTCGAACGTGATCCTCCCTGTGTGTCCACTACACACCGTTCAAGTTCTAGTTCTCTCATAAATTCAATGACCCTAGAGCTTAGTTTATTGGAAAAGTTTATAAATATTGCGAGACACAAAGTGATGAAATGAATAACTCTTATTAATTTCAAACAGTAATTTACAAACACGAGATTAGGACAAAAATCCCAACAGTAAAATGGTAAATGGTGGAGATTTTAACTCCACCACATGATATTATAAATATGTGGAAAGTGAGACATTCCAAGGCTTGTTCTCATTTTTTTGGAATTCCATCCAAAAGAAAGCAATTCTCTCTCAACTCTCTCTCAATCTCGAAACTCTCTCTATCCCAAAATCCAAAGGGAGTCCCACCACTTTCTCTCATCCTCTCGAGAACAACTGAGAAGATCAAGTGGAGGTGTCCCCTTGCATCGATTCGTCACTTTCGTTGGAGAGTTCGTTGGATCGTTGAGATCGTGACCCGAATAGGGAAAACTCGAAGAACAGTTCTTCAAGAGGTAGGTTTTCGAAACCTTACTGTTTTTTCTTCTCTAAATTGCATGTTTAGCCTAGATTGTATGTTGATACTTTCAATTTTAATAAAATTAGAACAACAACGAAACAACGATGATTCATATCGCAATTCCACTGCGAGAAATCCATTCCCTTCAATAAGATAATGAATCAAATTAGTCCCCGGCAACGACGCCAAAAACTTTATGCGAAATATCGGGTGCCTTAAAATAATCCAAACAAATATGAGACTTCGACACTTCTACGACATGCAAGTATACACGGTTGTGTGCAACAAGTAATAAGTTAAGTATAGATCCCACGAGGACTAGTTAGACCTAAGTGAGTGAGTGTCCTAGCGAATTTCCTTTGTTTTTGTGCAATGCATGGGCATGCAATTTTTATTGAAAATAAATAAACGCACGAATAGGAATTGGACTTTTTAATGAGAACAAGATGCCAGAAAATAATGGAAATTAAATGAGAGGATAAGAGAATGCAAACAAGAGGCAAGTTGCAAGATATGAGATTTTTTAATGAAAAATAGGCTCGGGTTAGGTTGGAGTTTTCATGTTAAGGTGTAATGAAAATTGATTGATGCCTTGAATTTACCTACATGTGCATTCAAATTAATTTTCCAAAACCATTGGTTTTAAAACTTACAATTTCCCAATTGTGATCTAAATTATGCTCATTATTTAAGGTTCTAAGTGGGTTAACTATCCCTAATCAACTAAAAACTCCTAGAATGGATTTTTAGTTTCCAAATTCATTAGCTTTCCCGAGTTCATGAATTCTAGAGAAGTTAAAGTTGCCAAATTTTAATTCTCATTCACCATAAAAATCAATAAAATTTCATAAATCCAACCACGACATTAATCATAAATTCTTTCCAAAATTTTCATTGAAACCAACCTAACTCTTGCCCTAGGCAATTTAGTTCATGATGAAAATCGACTCAGAAATCTCTAATTGATGCATGCTTGCATTGTTCACCAAATTAAATAAACGTGTTGTACCAATATCAAAAAGACAACCTAAGTTAATCACAAATTCAACCCAAAAACACTCATGGTTAGCATAAAACAGTGAGTAAAAACAACCAAACAATGTTCAAAATGAAAGAGCCTATATCAATAAAGCGAAAGCTATTTAGGATCTTGAACACTCTAAGTTGACCAATTTTACAAAATAAAAAACATGCTCAAATCTGGAAAAACAGAGAGTAATCACACATACCTTTCTAACTCAAAATTCTCCAAATCCGTGGGCTAATTCTGATCACGAATACTTCATGGACCACCCTTAGAGTCTTCCCTACTATCCTCAGACCTTGGAACGGATTGTGAGATCCAAAGTTGAGAGAATGTGGAAGAACAAGGCAGATGGTTCCAAACAGAGAAACCCTGAAAATCAACAAATTGTTCTCCCTTTTTTCTTGTGTTTTCATTTTCATTTTCAAACAAAACTCATCCATCAACAATTGACAACAAGCTGAAGATGAAAACACAAAAAAGAGCAAGAGTCATCAAGGAATGGTGTCCAATTTTGGGGAATTTGAAATTCGAAGGTGCTTACCCACCAAATTGTGAATTTGGTCTATTTTGACATTCAAAATGTATTTGAATCTCTATTTAATTTTAATTCAAAGTTAATATAAAATCAATTTTTTTAATTTAATTAATTAAACAATTTAATTAATTAATTAAAAAATATTTAATTTAATATCAAATGTCAAATTAAATAATTGGATCAATCTCGATTTTTTAAATTGATCATTCTAACATGAATCCCTATTCATGTTTAACCCAAACGAATATTTAAATCATATTTAAATGTGTCCACCTCTTCTTAATCATAGTTTAATTCATAATTAAGTTATGACACGTTAAATATATCGAATATAATTAACGCTTTCTCCCAAAAATGAATTTGAACAATTCAAATTCTTTTCTCTCAAATTCTACAAGGCTTAGTACGAGCTAGTAAGGGGACCTAATGGACCGACAGATCATGAGCTCCAACGATACGAGATTAACCGGCCAAACTCTTTAGCCTAACTAATTAACATTCGTTAACCACCGGGTCACTCCACTAAAGCCCAGTGGTTGCACTCTCCTCACAGTCGATATATTTTGATTCTCTAATAAACAATTGGTTTGTTGTCCAACCAACAAATCGAATCCCTCTCGTGCCAATGAGAGGGGTGGACCCTTTGTTCAAGACCCAGAGTCAGCACTTAAGGGAACAACCTCTCTACTGATCCCTAAAGCAGAGTAGGAGTGAATTCCATTTTGCATAACTATGTTCCCAGTTATCTACTCGGTCTTATCCCTGAAATGGGAGGCTTATTGAGTTGCCAATCTCAGGTCACTCTCACCCATGTAAATCTAAGGAGAATCTGAATAAACAAGAGTTCATGGCATGCTCGAGATTAAGATCGAGTTACCTAGGTAATCGTAGGAATATAGTCAGTTAAGTCAGTAAACGGAGTTATAAAGTCTAAGTGACTATTTCTCGGTCCATTCTTATGCAAATTTATTGCATAAGACTCCCCCACTCGCATGTCTCCACGTGAACGATTCATGATCACATCGTTTGAATTTTACAAACTGGATCGCTGATAACTCACCATAAGGGAGTTATTTTACTAGAATTTTAGTGTTTAATCCACTTGAATTGCATTTAATTTAGTGATCCTCATGTTATTTTATCCCTAAATTATGTGTGTTAGCTTGAAAATCTTGAATTTAAGCTTAGGTGCAAAAAGAATTAATTTTGATGTTTTTGTGCTTTAATTTAAGAAATTTAGAAAAATAAGCTAACAGTTAATCAAAGACCGAAATTTGAGATTTTTCTTAACTCCAAAAATCCTTGCGTATTTAGTTTGATTTATAATTGACTTCATAAATTTATTTGGGATTTTTCTGTGTGCAGGAAATGTTTAGTGACGCCCGAGGAAGAGGGGTACATGAATGAATTGAAGGGAATCGAAGTCCCGCAGCTGAAGCGATTGTGAATCGCGCGCTCTTGATTTAGTTACAACGATTATATTCAAGATCATGTATAACTAGATTAAGCATATTATGTAATGGACAACAAGAAAGTTACCTTTGAAGAATCTTTCTTCGAGTGCTCCTCTCTCCCACAATCACGATCTCAGCAATAGGAACACGAACGTACGAAGACACGACCACCGGATCTTCTCCGTTGTTCTCTAGGTGAGGGAGGAATGTGGGTTCCCTTTAGGAGAGGTGAGGTATTTTGTGAGAGAGATGTGTGTGTCTTGGAACCTTTCCAACAACACAACAAAGAGCTTGAAAATTTCTTCTTGTTTTAGTTGCATCTCATGCAACCATATATATAGGGAAATAAGATAGAAATGACCATCCTACCCCTTCTTTATTCTCTCTTTAGTATATAGTTTATATATGAATCTAATTCAAATTAAAACTATATATTATATCAATTATATCATATATAATTGATATAACACCTCATGTATGATTTTGAACACTTCAATTTCATTCCTAACTTTATACCCTCAATATTACCATATTGAGCCAACGGAGGACTAATGGACCTACAGTTCATGAGCTCCAATGATGTGAGATTAACTAATCAAACTCTTTCATCTAGTTTAATCAATATTCATTAACTACAAGTCACTCTACTATAGACTTGTAGCTGCACTCTCCTCACTGTAGATAATATTGTGTCTATTGATATAGTCATTGCCCATGAGTCGACCCCTCACAGGTTGTTCGTAATCACAGTTGGGTCAAATTACCGTTTTACCCCTGTGATTACATCTTTGCTCCTTAAGCACCACTGATCCTCTAATGAACAACAACTCTAAGGTCCTACCTTAGACTCATACCCTCATAGAGGGCGGGGCCCCGTTGTTCAAGACACGAGTCGATTCTTAAGGGAACAACCTATCTAATTCCTTAGTGTAGGAATGAGTGAATTCCATCTTGCACAATTAAGTTCCCAGCTACCTACGAGGTTCTGTCCCTGAGAAGGTAGCCTTATTGAGTCAACTACAGGCCACTCTCACCCATACTAGTCTAAGGACAAACTTCTATAAGCAGGAGTTCTTAACTTGCTCAGGATTCAGGTCGAGTCACTAATGACCATCTATAAATTACTAGTCATATCATGTTAACGGTATTACACTGGTTAGACTAATAATTTGCGATCCAGTCTTGTATGAACTCTTCATACAGGATGCCCCCACTCGCATGTCAACTACATGAATGAGTTGGATTACCTCATTTGTACTAATTACAAAGTGGGTCGCATCCATGGTGTTACCAGAATGAGGTTTCAAACCTTATTCTTATACCATAGACCATTTAGGTTATATTCTTGAACTCAACCCAAATAGTGTCCACTATATTGATGTTCAAGATAAATGTTATAACCTTGGAGCTTAGTTTATTGGATTTATAAAGCAAGACTGTAATTCTATCAAAACAAATAACACTTTATTTAATTGATCAAAATTACACAAGTTTAGGGCATAAATCCCAACATGAACCGAGTCCACATTTGAATGAGAGGGATCCTGAGGATATGAAAGTATGGTACCCGAGGAAGAGGGGTACATGCGAGTGACCATGAGGATGTGAAAGTATGGTTGAGAAAGGCTTAAAAAGAATTGATAGATAATACCTATACCAATAAGGTGCACCTTCCTTTTCGGTGGCTCAATCATAGGAACTCCACAGTTAAGCGTGCTTGGCTTGGAGCAATCCTATGTTGGGTGACCTCCTGGGAATTTTCCTAGGGAGCATGTGAGTGAGGACAAAGCATGCTGAAAGGACCTGTTGGTTTGTGGGGAAAGTCTTCATTCTCGCAAGCGACTCAAGGATGGTATAAATGTTATGGTGACATGGTCAGGTCGCTGGGGATCCAGGGCCTGGGACGTTACATGTTTAAAAATTACAAGAAATCTACAGCCCTTTGCTGAAGCAAACGTTGCTGCACACATCCGAGAGGGAGACTTTTTGCTGAAGCAAAGTGCAGTTGTGCTTGGCGGTAGGCTGTTGTTTGCTGAAGCAATTGGGTGAGAGAAGAAGAAATCACGAGAGGGAGGCATTGTTGAAGCAAACCGTGGAGTAGAGGGTTGGCCATCTGCTGGAATCAACCTACCTTTGCTGAAGCAAAGTCGAGAGTAGGGGTTTGTCCACCTGCTGTGATTTGCCCATCTTTGCTTAAGCAAAATCGAGAGCATCAGTGCAGTTCGGTTTTCACAGACGTTGTTCACGAATTTTGTGATTTCTGGCTATCCAACCGTTGAATTTTTCTACAACTTTGTCAACGTGTTGGAGACTCATAGATCTATATTTAGAACAGTTGATCGTTGTTTGGAGCTTCGATGTGGCAGATATCGCTGTGACATTGGGCGACCACTGCAGTTCAGTTTTTCACAGACGACACTCACAAAGTTGTCGTTGTCTTGAGTTTGAACCGATGGATTGTGCTAAAATTTTGTCAGCTTGTTGGGGACTCAAAGCGCGTCGTTTTCAACGGTTGGATCATCGTTCAGAGCTCCGGTTCATCAGAGATTGCTATCGGACAGAACCTAAAGAACACTGAAACCTGCTGCTATTACCTACTGCCTTCGGTGAGATCTTGGCGTTTTGTTGAAGCAAAACACATGTCAATTGTCTCGTGTAAATTGCTCCTATTCCCTGGCTTGTTGTTACTACAATGTTGATCATTTATTGTGCTCTTTTTACTCACTGTTTTAGGCTAAATTCATGACTATTTTTTGGCGTAATTTGTGAATAATTTGAGTTGTTTTGTGATACTGTTACAACACATATTTGAATTTATTAAACAACACAAGCATGCATAAATTAGAGATTTGTGAGTTGATTTACATGAACTAAATTTTCTTAAGCAAGGGTTAGGTTGTTTTAATGTAATTTTGGATTAAATTTATGGTTGATGCCATTGATTGAATTTAACGTTGCATGAGAATTAAAATTGGCTTTTTTAACTTCTCTATAATTCATAAACTTGGGAAAGCTAATGAATTAGAAAACTAAAATTTCATTCTAGGATTATTGAGTTGATTAGGGATAATTAACCCACCTAGAACCTAAAATCATGGGCATAATTTAGATCACAATTGGGAAATTGTAGGTTTTAAAACTTAGTGATTTTGGAAAGAATCATTTGAATGCATGTGCAGGTAAATTCAAGGCATCACTCAAAATTTATTCCAATTGAACATTAGAACTCTAACCTAACTCGAGCCTATTTTTCATTACAAATCTCATCTCTTGCATCTGCCCTCTTGTTTGCATTCTCCTCTCCCCGCACTTAAATTTAGTTATTTTCTTGTCTCATATCGTATCTTTCTTACTAATTTATTTATTTACAACAGTAATTTGCACACTCATTCATTGCACTTAAATGAGGAAAATTTGCTAGGACACTTATTCATTTAGGTCTAGCTAGTCCTCGTGGGATCGATACTTTAACTTATCACTTGTTGCTCTCGACCGTGTATACTTGCACGTCGTAGAAGTGTCGGAATCTCATTCTAATTTGCATTAGTTTAGGGCACCTGATATTTTCGCATCAAGTTTTTGGCGTCGTTGCCGGGGACTAGTTTTGATTCTTATCTTGTTTGAGTTGATTTTAGCATTTTATCCTTGTTTCTTGTTTGGTGTGTCTTGTTGTCTTTGTTTTCGTGATTTTATCTTTGTTGAGTCTTGGTTATTCTTTCTGGTTGTGTTGGTGCAAATTGTGTTTACTGAGCCTGTTACAATTGATTCATTACTTTACTATGGCTTATGATAACTTTGGGTGGCCTTCTGTGCCCAATGACCAAACACAATATAGTTATTTTTCTTATGATCATCACTTTGCCAACTTAAAGTCTTTTAGTGAGGATAATGGAGCTTATGGCTACCAAATGCCTAATTACTATCATATTGAATCTATGACTCATGGGAACCACATGTATGATAATAATCATAGTCAATTGGGCCTATGAACCATATCCTAAGGGTTTTGAGCCATATCCTTCCTATATTCAAGAAACTCAGGTAGAAGACGAATCTTCCCTTAAAATGTTGTTATTAGAATATATGAGAACCACATAAGAGAGGAATAGGCAAATAGAAGAGATGAATAGTCAAATAGGGGAGTCAATTCAACGCCTAACGGATACACTTGTCTCCCTTAGAGAACAAATGTACTTAGACTCGTCTGAGGTTGAGCACCCTAGGGAAGATAGTGAAGGAGGACCCACACCAGTAGATAGTTCGGTGAGTCACTTGATCACTGACCCGCTGATAGACCTTCAGGATCCTAGTCTTTTACATTTTTCGGAGTATAGAAATTTAGAGGATTGTGCTTTAGATCTAAAAGAACTAGAACCTCTTAGCACACACCAGGATAGAGTCAGTGAGAATGTGGAAGAAGTCGAGCCTTGTGTTGTTGAGTTAGGCCAGGAGGTAGAGTGTGAGGCTTTTGAGTCTATGTCAGTTCTATCTTCTGATTTTTCTCTTATTGGTGAGTGTTTTTCTTTCTATTCTCTCGAGTCAGTGTCTTTGTGTGAGTCTGTTTATTTTTCTGTTTTTCCTTCTTTTCTTTTATCAAATAAAAAACTAAAAAATGTTTACTTTGTTGTTTTTCCTTCTTTTCTTTTATTATATAAAAAATTAAAAAATATATCTATTTCGGGCTCTCACGATAAGCTAGTATTCTTGCTAGCATTGATTTGTTTTGTAGATTCGAGAAAGAGAGGCCCGAAGAAATGGGAGAATTTTTATGTACCTTGACAAGCCCATGTGTACTACGTCAAGCTAATGACGTTAAACAAGCGCTTCTTGGGAGGAAACCCAAAGTTTATTTTGTTTGTTTCGTTTTTTTTTTCTTTTGTTTTGTTTTTAGTTATTTTTGTAGTTGATTAAATAACCCTTGCTTATTTTGTAGCTCCCTTGGGGTTTAGTGATTGATATGCGCTTTAGTGGAGGTCTCCTTGATTCAGGGCAATATTATTCTCCCTTCCATATTTATTAGTTGTCCTTAAACATGCTTAAGTGAGTAGTTTATACATTAAGGACAATGTATGCTTTAACCATGAGGGGGAGAAGTGTTGTTCTAAATCTGATTTTGGGCTTAATTAAAAAAAAAAATTGTTGATGAGATTGTGTGTTGTTAGAGTTTATAGGGTGTTGCATACCTTTGTGTTTATGAAGTTATTTACTTGCTTTAGAACTTCAAGATGATCTATTTTGACTACTTCAATTGTTGGTATTCATGGTCTTAAATATGCATGATGTAGGTAGTTGATTCTTTATGTGTAAGTAAGTAAAAATAGGAAAGATAGTTGTTGTCCCTTTTATGAAAATTGATCTTCTGCATGTGTTTTTATGGTAAAAAGCATGTTGTATTTTGTAGAAACTTGGTATGCATCTCCATGAAAATTAAGAGTTAAAGTCAAATCTTAGGTTTAATGAAAATAAGGTTTGTTGTTTGTGTTTGAGGCAAAAGTATGCTATCGTATTTGGTGTTTCTTGAGGTTAAGCTGGTCATCAGGGTTCTTTAGTACACTTATGGTTAGTGTGTCAATCAAACTAGTTAGGATTCAACTCCTAAGCCAAAAAGTTCGAAAGCTAGAAGCCATGACAAGTTAGGTAACTCATACATTTTTTTTAGAGTGCTCCAAAATTAGTAAACTCCAAATTTGTGATCATTTTAAGTTTGGGAGATTTACCCGACCTTCCTAACTCAACGAGGACATTGAGTACTCTAAGTTTGGGGGGAATGGTAAATTCTTCGTATTTTTTTAACAAAAAAAAGAAAAAAAAAAGAAATAAAGAAAGAGTGTAGAAACCTTTCATTTCCCTAAAATTCCATTGGGCTAGACCAAAAATATGTTATTTATTTCGTTATTTAGAGTCAGTTCATGGTGCTCGATGTCAGGGGGTCTGGGCACTAACCATGTTGGGCTCTTGGAGCGAAGGCATTAAGTAAGAAGCATGTACCCATTGCTTAGATGCGCTGCGCTAACCACGTGTGTCATTCTAAGAATTATGGGAGAGTAAAAAAAAAAGGAGAATGAAACAAAAAAAATCTAGCCCTAAGTAGTGAGTTTTATGGTAATGGAGGGGAATAATGTACATATCTGTTTTTATAAAAAATAAAAAAAAATAAAAAGGAATGATCATAAAATTGTAGTCATGCGAGTTTTGGAGTGTGACTTATCTTTAACTATGGGTTACTTGATTTGAATGATTAGGATTCTAGTGGTTGAGCTTGAGGGTAGATGTCGAATCCTAGTTGGTTTGCTCTTGGTTATTGATTCATAAGTGTAGCTAAGAAACCCTAGGTAAGCCACTTAGAGAGCATTTATTAAATGGTGATTTGTAGCTTAGAACATAAATATTTAATCCTTGTTTAGTTACCAAAATGATCTGAGTCTTTAAAGGTCTTTTAAGTCTTTGGGGAATAGAACTCATGTAGGACAATGAGTAGTTCAAGTTTGTGGGTTTGATAACTCACCATAAGAGAGTTATTTTACTAGAATTTTAGTGTTTAATCCACTTGAATTGCATTTAATTTAGTGATCCTCATGTTATTTTATCCCTAAATTATGTGTGTTAGCTTGAAAATCTTGAATTTAAGCATTAGGTACAAAAAGAATTACTTTTGATGTTTTTGTGCTTTAATTTAAGAAATTTAGGAAAATAAGCTAACAGTTAATCAAAGACCGAAAATTGAGATTTTTCTTAACTCCAAAAATCCTTGCGTATTTAGTTTGATTTATAATTGACTTCATAAATTTATTTGGGATTTTTCTGTGTGCAGGAGATGTTTAAAAATTACAAGAGTCCCTAAGGGCATTTTAGACATTTTACCCGAAGGGTAATATGGTCTTTCTACACTTAAGGGTATTTTTGTAATTTGTGGAGTTAGGGCAACACCATCTTGTATAAGGAGGCTAGGGTTTACAAGTGTGAATGGGAGTTGGAGTTGTGACTAGAGGAAGAGATCGAGAGTGAGAAAAAGAACTCGTGAGATTACTGAAGCAAAGGGTCTGCGTTGGAAGAAAAAATCTGACCCTTTGCTGAAAGCGCTGTTTACACACATCCGAGAGGGAGCGCTTTTTGAAAGCAAAGTGCGCTTGTGCTTAGCGGTCATTTCACATCAAGCAAGCAATTGGGTGAGAGAAGAAGAAATCACGAGAGGGAGGCATTGCTGAAGCAAACCGTGGAGTAGAGGGTTGGCCATCTACTAGATTCAACGTACCTTTGATGAAGCAAAGCCGAGAGTAGGGGTTTGTCCACCTGCTATGATTTGCCCATCTTTGCAGAAGAAAAATCGAGAGCATCAGTGCAGTTCGATTTTCACAAACGTCGTTCACGAAGTTTGTGCTTTCTGGCTATCCAACCGTTGGAGTTTTCTACAATTTTGTCAGCCTGTTGGGGACTCATAGAGCTACATTTTGAACGGTTGGATCGTCGTTTGGAGCTTCGATGTGGTAGATATTGTTGTGACATTGGGCGACCACTACAGTTCGGTTTTTCACAAACGACAATCACAAAGTTGTCGTTTGTTGGAGTTTGAACCGTTGGATTGTGCTGAAATTTTTTCAGCTTGTTGGGGACTCAAAGAGCGTCGTTTTCAAAAGTTGGATCATCGTTTAGACCTCCAGTTCATCAGATATTGCTATCGAACAGAACCTAAAGAACACTGAAACGTGCTGCTATTACCTGCTGCCTTCGGTGAGATCTTGGCATTTTGCTGAAGCAAAACACATGTCAATTGCCTCGTGTAAATTTCTCCTATTCCCTAATTATTTTGACTTGTTGTTGCTACAATTTTGATCGTTTATTATGCTCTTTTTACTCACTGTTTTAGGCTAAATTCATGACTGTTTTTGGGCGTAATTTGTGATTAATTTGAGTTGTTTTGTGATACTGTTACAACACATATTTGAATTTATTAAACAACACAAGCATGCATAAATTAGAGATTTGTGAGTTGATTTACATGAACTAAATTTTCTTAATCAAAGGTTAGGTTGTTTTAATGTAATTTTTGATTACATTTATGGTTGATGCCATTGATTGAATTTATGAAATTTTATTGAATTTAACGTTGCATGAGAATTAAATTTGGTCTTTTTAACTTATCTATAATTCATAAACTTGGGAAAGCTAATGAATTTGAAAACTAAAATTTCATTCTAGGATTATTGAGTATGGGATAATTAACCCACCTAGAACCTAAAATCATGGGCATAATTTAGATCACAATTGGAAAATTGTAGGTTTTAAAACTTAGTGATTTTGGAAAGAATCATTTGAATGCATGTGTAGGTAAATTCAAGGCATCACTCAAAATTTATTCCAATTGAACATTAGAACTCTAACCTAACCGGAGCCTATTTTTCATTACAAATCTCATCTCTAGCATCTGCCTTCTTGTTTGCATTCTCCTCTCCCCGCATTTTAATTTAGTTATTTTCTTGTGTCATATCTTATCTTTCTTACTAATTTATTTATTTACAACAGTAATTTGCACACTCATTCATTGCACTTAAATAAGGAAAATTTGCTAGGACACTCATTCATTTAGGTCTAGCTAGTCCTCGTGGGATTGATACTTTCACTTATCACTTGCTACTCTCGACCATGTATACTTGCATGTCGTAGAAGTGTCGGAATCTCATTCTAATTTGTATTAGTTTAGGGCACCCGATATTTTCGCATCAGTCGCGTCCATAGTGCCCCCCGGATAAGTTATCTGACCCTATCCTTATACTATAGACCATTCTGGCTATAACTTGAATCTGATCCACTTTTATGTCACACATAAAGTTCAAGTATACATCCTATAGCCAAGGGTTCTTTATTGGATTACGGTTTCAAAATATACGATTCACTTTATTCAATAACACCTTTACTGAATAAATCTAAATAACAACTTTATTGCAAAATAGAATATACATTCAGTTTACAAAACCACGAGTTTTAGGACATAAACCCCAATAAACTACCATTTGGACTAAAACGTCGGTGGAGTCAAGAACATGTTGAGCAAGAAAATTGTCCTAGTGTGCAACCCGTAGTCCTAGACTCTCTAGGCCTCCCTCAAACACTTTAGTCGTGAGGAGCTTTGTAAACGGATCAACAATGTTGTGCTCCAAAGCGATCTGCGTGACAATCACGTCTCCTCGTTGCACAATCTCCCTGATTGAGATGATATTTGCGCTTTATGTGCTTCTAGGTTCTTTAGAATTTGTCATTGCACCACTATTATCACAATAAAGGGTGATAGGCAAATTAATATTTGGAACAACTTCCAAATTAGAAAAGAATTTTCTAAGCCATACAACCTCCATCGCTGCTTCGCAAGTTACGTCGTACTCAGTCTCCATGGTGGAGTCAGCAATGCAACCTTGCTTTATACTCCTCCATACTATAGCTCCTCTGTTAAGATTGAACACTGATCCCGATGTGGATTTTGTCGAATCTGTTGGGGTTTGTGCCCTAAAACTCGTAGTTTGTAATTTTGTTCTAATTATTGTAATAAAGAGTTTTTATTTCAATAAAGAGTTATTGCTCGTTTTTTACGATATTTCCCTTTATTTAACCCTAAAATCCAATAAACTAACATCCAAGGTTGTAAAATGTCTCTTGAAATGAATGTAGTGTACATATAAAGGATCTCGGTTCGAGATACAACCTAAAGCGTCTATAGTAAGGAGATAAGGTTTGGGTACCTTACCCTGGTAACACTATGGATGTGGCCCACTTTGTATATGATACAAACACTGTGATCCTAACGTGTTCGCGTAGATGACATGTGAGTGGTGATATCCTAGGTAAATGAGATCACATAAGACCAAACCGCGAAATAGTAACCACTAGATATAACTCCGTTGACTACCTCGGTTTCTATTTCACTAACATGACCTAGGCAACTTGATTTCAATCCTGATCAGGTTACGAACTCCTGTTTGCGTGGGATTGTCCTTTGACTGTATGGGTGAGAGTGGTCAGATTCGTCGACTCAATATACCTACCTTCTTTGGGACAAGACCGAGTGAGCGGCTGAGGACTTAACTTAGAAAGATGGAATACACTCCTTCCCGCCTACTAGGGTAAGTAGATGAATGTTCCCTTAAGTGGTGTCTCCGAGACTTGAACAAAGGGTCCGACCTTCTCATTGGCTTGAGACGGACTTCTGTTTGTTGGTAGGACCACAAACAAATTGTTCATTAGAGGAGAACTGGTACTTAAGGTACAAGATGTAACCCAAGGGTAAAACGGTAATTTAACCCAACTTGTGTTATGAACATTCGTGAAGGATTGACTTGTTGTTATTGGTCAATATTCGTGGACACAAAAATATATCTGCAATGAGAAGAATGCAGTTGCAGGACTTTGGTGGAGTGTTCCTGCAGTTAACGAATGTTGATTAGGTGGTTAATGAGATTAACCAATAATCTCGTATCGTTGGAGTTTCTAATCTGTAGGTCCATTAGGTCCACCTTCTAGCTCGTAAAGGGTTCTTAGATCGTTTGAATTTGAAATATTCAAATTCATTAGGGAATAAACGTTTATGTATATAGATATATTATAATATAAAGTTTTGGAACTTTTTATTATAAATTTAGTGTGAATATGATTCATATTAAATTATAAGAGAGAATTAAATATTTGAAAGAGTTCAAATATTAATTTAAATGTGAATATGATTCATATTTAAAAACTATAGGTTAAAATTTAATGTGCATGGAATGTGCATTAAAACTATAGATTAGAGGAGAAATATATTAAATATGATTTGATCTTAATTAAATATATGATTAAATATATGATATTTAGTTAAATAATTAATTAAATTTGGTTTAATTAATTAATTAATTAATGGAAGCGTGTCAAGAGGACACATTCTCCTCCTCCCCACTAACTCCCTATCGATATGGAGCGGCGGAAGAGCTCCTCGAACATTAACTTCTCAATTGAATTGATAGAATTCTCTCTCTCACTCAAATTCCCTTCCCTTCTCCAATTTGTTGGAAAACCTTCCAACCAAGGTTGGTCTAAGTGGAATCCAAAGATATAGATATAGAAGGTTAGCTTTGTGGTAGTGTCCTGTTAAAAGAACAGAGGAGCAGTGAGGACTTAAGGAGCAAGAAGTAGACATTGGAGTAAAAAGGTAATTTGACCAAGCAGTGTCTACGAACAACCTGTGAAGGGTCAACTCACGACCATTGGTTATATCAGTGGACACAACTTGTCTTACAGTGATGGGAGTGCAGCTACGGGCTTTAGTGGAGTGTTACCGTAGCTAATGAATGTTGATTAACTGGGTCAAAGAGTTTGATAGGTTAGTCTCGGATCATTGGAGCTCGTCACCTGTAGGTCCATTAGGTTCCTCGGTTGGCTCAAACTAGATACATAGAGGGTTTACAGTTTGATGTGGATTTGAAGTGTTCAAATTCATTAAAAGGGTATTTATGTCATTTACATGAGATATGAGTGACATATTGTATAGTTTAATGTGAATGAGATTCATAATAAACTATAGGTTAGCCTAATTGTTTAATTAGAGCTAATTTAGAGAAATTGGATTGAGAGAAATTAAATTGAATGTGATTCAATTTAAAATCCACAATTATACAAATGTTATTTGTATAAAGAGATATGAGGTTATTATATGTGGTTATGCAAATATGATTTGCATAACCTATGGTTGTGGTAAAATGGTAAATAGGTGGAGATTTCAACTCCACCTATCACCATTATATGAACCTTTTACAAGAAGGCTTTTGTAAGCAATAGTTTCATTTTTTGGAATCTCACCAAAAGGAAACTCAAACCTCTCTCAACCTTCTCTCAACTTCTCTCCATTCCCTTTCACCAAAGGAGTCGCACAACTCTCCTTCTAAGTTCTACCTAAGGAGAACAACCGAGAAGCCTTTTCGGAGGTGTTCTGATTGCTCGAGGTTCGTTGAGATCGTGATAGTTGAGATCGAGATCGCGAAGTGTTCGTGACCGGAGAAGGAAATTGCGAAGAACGATTCTTCAACAAGTAAGTGTATTTCCTTACTGTTTTTCCTTCATTTACAGCATGTTTAGCCTAGGATTTATGTGATAAATTCAGTTTTAAGAAAATGTTTTTCACAACAAACACCACGACGTTCAAAGTCGTTTCTGCTGCGGGAGTTTTATTCTCTTTAAATCTCCCCTCGGATTTGTGTGTTTTTTGTGGGTGAAAAATATTTCAACATAAATTTTTCCACTAGTTCATCCCATGTCCTTATTGAATTCGGAGGGAATGAGTCCAACCAAGCCTCTGCATTTCCTTGTAATGAAAAAGGAAATAGTTTTAGCCTCAAAGCTTCCTTCGAAATCCCATTGATGATAAATGAGTTGCAGATGCGCAGGAAGGTCTTTATGTGCTTATGGGGATCCTCTTTTGGTAATCCTGCAAATTGTCCCATAGTGTTCGGCATCTGAAACATCACTGGTTTGAGTTCGAAGTGATTTGCTTCGATGTTAGGCTCCATGATTTCTGTGTTCAATTTCTAAAAAGTTGTGTCTTCATAATCCCGTATGGCTCTATTTCTTTCATCTGCAATGAAAATTGGATTAGCCATGGAAGCTTTGTTTTTGCCCGTTATTAACATTTTGCGGTTGTCCTCCGTTCATCTGCGCCATTCCCGGACTTCGCAGAGGTCTATCTTTGCAGTTGATCTGCGAGTTCACGTTCTGCACTCCTTTTCTTCTCTGTTGTCTTTGTCATAAGTGGAAAGTACTTTCTATCTCTGGATTTTGCTCCAAGAGGCAGAGCTCTTTTTGCATACACCGTGCTTGATCCTGCAATTTCTTGCAATTAAATAGAGTGTTTCTGGAGAGAGAGAGAGAAATGCCACTACAAGCCAATTACGTTGGGCTAACCCGATGCAATTGCGTATAATTGTAAATTGTCCTCTTCTGTGTATCTCTGATCAATTTTATTATAAATGTCGTTCTCCAGCAACGGTACCAAAAACTTGAGAGGGTGAAAACGCGCAAGTGCACGCGATCAAAGTAATATAAAACTGGAAGTATTCTAGAGTATGGAGCCCAAGGAAACGGAGAAATAAGACTGATCAGTAGTGAAACAAGATGTGGACTGAGTGCAAAAGGTAACCAAAAAGTGATAAGTAGTGTGGTGATTATATTTAAAGATAAATGCAATAATGAAAAGAAGGGATTCAAAGTGTTAAATCCGCTAATGAAAGATAATGCAACTCGAGGCAATTGCCTCGCGTGACAGTTACACCTTGCAACTCGAGGCGGCAATGGCACGACAGTTGGGCATACTAGCTCACGAAGGCAAAACAGTGCAATTACCTTGCGCTGCCTTGCCGCGTAGTTGTATTCTCCTACCGCTGCAACGCAATTGCCTTATACTGCATCAGCGATCGACTACCAAGCGATGTAATCCGATTAAACTCTTCAAGCAAGTAAACCTAGCCCTACTCCCATTTGACCTTCTGTGAAGTATCGTTAGGAGGCTGAGTGATTGATCCTATATGTCTATGGTTAATTTATCTCAGGTGTTCATACCCATGGCTCTATGGTCTTGGAGTCTTGCTCTATGCCTAGGGTCAACGTTTGGGTCTTATGTCTAAGTCCCTTTACTCCATTACTTTTGGAAACTCCACTTTAGTTTAACCCTTTCGATACCGAACTCAAGCTTAACAGGTTACCTTAGATGGCCAAATAAGGCTTCCTACAATAAAATCACCAAAAGTAATCTTACTTAGAGGTCTACCCAAATTGCTCTTGCTTTGGAGTTTTGTTGTCTTCCCTTAGGGCATTCACATTTTGAATCCCTAAGGGAAGTTAGCTCCTCATAGATAAAACAGTAAAACTAAAGGCAAACTGAGCAGATAAAAACAACATCTCAAGTCACACTTCTCGATCTACCACTCTTAAGCAAGAACCGAGAGGATACCCGAGTTGTAAATGAAGAAAGCTTTCAAAATAGGAATGAAACATAATGACTAACTTTTATTGAAAGTAATAACCAAGGTTGTGAAACAAAAACTACAGAATGGAATGAATAGATTACTGAACTGGAATCACAAAGGCTAAAACAACTAGCAATGTTTACGCACTACAGAATTGAAATAAATTTCAAGAACTAAACTAAGAACTAAGAACTAACAAAACACAAAGTTCTGAACTTGGACGTTGCAAAAACTGAATTACAACAGTGAGAAAAATAGCAGAATGACGACAGTGATTTAAGTGCAGAAATCCTCTCTCTCCAGCCGTCATTCTTTATCGAGTACTTGTTCACTTATTTATAGAGTAGTTTGTCCTTAGGGTATTCGTCAACTAGCTAAGATTATTTCCCGTGAATTTCAGTTTGATTTTCGTGCTTTGATTTTTTCCTTGATTCCCGCATCTTTTCCTTCTACGCTTAAGTGACTGCGGTGGTTTGTTTCCCGAAATCTAGGCATTTGCATCATTTTGCGTCTGTCGGCCAGGCAATTGCCTCTTTTTGCCTTCCTGCAGCCAAATAATGACATGTGAGTTTTCTTATTGGTTTTAGGAAAATAACGTAATTCTTGAACAACTACTCCTACTTTCGCCTACTTTTCGATCAATTTTAATAATAAGATATCAATAATGGTCTTAAATAACTCTCATAAATGAGAGTTATCATTCTTACGGGATACACAGACTCTAACTTTCAAACCGATAAGGATTCTAGGAAGTCCACATCGGGGTCAGTGTTTACTCTTAACAGAGGAGTTGTAGTGTGGTGAAGCATCAAGCAGGGATGCATCGTTGATTCCACGATGGAGGTCAAATATGTAGCAGCTTGTGAAGCAGCTAAGGAGGTTGTTTGGCTTAGGAAGTTCATGATGGATTTGGAAGTTGTTCTAAATATGAACTTTCCAGTGACCCTGTTTTGTGGCAACAGTGGTGCAGTAGCTAACGCGAGAGAACCTCGAAGTCATAAAAGGGGCAAACTTATTTAACTGAAGTATCACCTGATACGGGAGATTGTGCATCGTAGAGATGCGATCGTCACGAAGATAGCTTCATAGCACAATGTTACTGATCCGTTTACAAAGGCTCTCACGGCTAAGGTGTTTGAGGGTCACCTAGAGAGTTTCGGTCTACGAGTGCTTCTTGACTAGGGCAACTGAGAGTATTATAAAGGGGTATTCAATGCCCTAGTTTATTGTATTATTTTACATTTGAGAAATCTATTGTGTACTCCACTAACTTAGTTCAAGTGGAGTATGTTGGGGTGTATACCCTAATCTCGTGTCGTTTGTAACAGTTGTTGAATTAATAAATAAAGGTTATTTATTATTCAAACTTTGTATCTCGCATTTTATAAACTTAATCCAATAAACTAAGCTCCAGAGTCATATTTATGAGAACTTGAACGGTGTGTAGTGGACACACAGGGAGGATCGCGTTCGAGTTATTGACTCGAACGGTCTACAACATATGGATAGGGTTAGGAACCACATCCTGGCAACACTGTGGATGTGCCCCACTTTGTATTAGATACAAACGAGGCGATCCAGCTCGTTCATGTGGTTGACATGTGAGTAGGGGCATCCTGTGCAATGAGATGTACAAGATCGAATGAATTATTAGACCTACTTATGTAACACCGTTAATAGTATAGCACTAATAAATTCGTAGATGACCATTAGTGACATGTCCTTAATCCTGAGCGTGTTACGGACTCTAGTCTGCGGGAGTCTATCCTTTGACTAGTACGGGTGAAGGGGGGTCTGAGTTACTCGCCCAATATGCCTACCTTCTCAGGGGTAGAATCACGTGGGGAGCTGGGAACTTAACTACGCAAGATGGAATTCACTCGTTCCCGAGTTAGGGAGACTAGAGGGGTTGTTCCCTTAAGTGTTATCTCCAAGGCTTAAACAATGGGGCCCTACCCTCTCACTGGCCCGAGAGGGATGTTGTTTGTGGTAGGACAATGAAACAAAGTTGTTCATTAGAGGAGCAGTGGGACTTAAGGAGCAAGAGGTAAATACATGGGTAAAATGGTAATTTGACCCAATTGTGACTACGAACAACCTATGAAGGGTCGACTCACGGGCATTGGTTATATTGATGAACACAACTTGTCCTACAGTGAGGAGAGTGCAGCTGCGGGGCTATAATAGAGTGTCCATGTAGTTAATGAATGTTGATTAACCGGGTCAAAAGTTTGATCAGTTAATCTCAGATCATTGGAGTGTTGGGGTGTATGCCCTAATCTCGTGTAGCTTGTAATACTTGTTGAATTAATGAATAAAGGTTGTTTATGATTCAAACTTTGTATCTCGCCTTTTATAAACTTAATCCAATAAACTAAGCTCTAGGGTCATACTTATGAGAACTTGAACGGTGTGTAGTGGACACACATGGAGGATCATGTTCGAGTCATTGACTAAAACGGTCTACTGGATAGGATTGGGAACCTCATCCAGGCAACACTATGGATGCGACAAGCTTTGTATTAGTTACAAACGTGATGATCTAGCTTGTTCATGTGGTTGACATGCGAGTGGGGGCATCCTATGCAATGAGATTGTACAAGACCGGACCGTGAATTATTGACCTATTGATGTAGCACCGTTAACAGTATAGGACTAATATATTTGTAGATGACCATTAGTGGCTCGTCCTTAATCCTGAGCGTGTTACGGACTCTTGTCTGCGGGTGTCTGTCCTTTGACTAGTACAGGTGAGGGTGGCCTGAGTTGCTTGCCCAATATGTCTTCCTTCTCAGGGGAAAAAATCACATGGGGAGCTGGGAACTTAACTACACAAAATGAAATTCACTCGTTGTCGAGCTAGGGAAACTAGAGGGTTGTTCCCTTAAGTGTTGTCTCCAGGGCTCGAACAACGGGGCCCCACCCTCTCACTGGTCCGAGAGGGATGTGGTTTATGGTAGGACCATGCAAAAAACTTGTTCATTAGAGAAGCAGTGGGGACTTAAGGAGCAAGAGGTAGACACAGGGGTAAATGGTAATTTGACTCAGCTGTGACTACGAACAACCTGCGAAGGGTCGACTCACAGGCATTGGTTATATCGATGGACACAACGTGTCCTACAGTGATGAGAGTGCAGCTACGGAGCTATAGTGGAGTGTCCCCGTAGTTAATGAATGTTGATTAACTGGGTCAAAGAGTTTGATCGGTTAATCTCAGATCATTGGAGCTCATGATCTGCAGGTCCATTAGGTCTCTCGGTTGGCTCAATTTGGACTAAATGAGGGTATACAATTTAGTGTGAATTTGAAGTGTTCAAATTCATAAAAATGATATTTATGTCATTTATATGAGATATGATTGACATAATGTATAGTTTAATGGGAATGAGATTCATATTAAACTATAGTATAGCTAATTATTTAATTAAGGCTTATTTGGAGAAATTGATTTGAGAGAAATTAAATTGAATGTGATTCAATTTTAAATTTCACATTATACAAATGAGATTTGTATAATAAGGTATTTGATACGTTAGCAAATATGATTTGCATATTATATAGTTGTGGTATAATGGTGAATTGGTGGAGATTTTAACTCCACCACATACCATTATAAATAGGTGCTTCAAGAAGCATTTTGTAAGTCTTTTGCCATTTTTTGGAATTCACTCCAAAAAAAGCATTCACTTTCTCTCAATTCTCTCTAGAGCTCTCTCTCTAATTTCTCTCCAAAACTCATCCAAAGGGAGTCCCACATACTCTCCCTCATCCGCTAGAGAACAACCGAGAAGATAAGTGGAGGTGTCACCTTGATCGGAATTCAGTTCGTGACTTGCTTGGAGAGATCGTTGAGAACGTTCGTGACCAGAGAAAGAAAACGCAAAGATTTGGTCTTCAAGAGGTAGGTTTTCGAAACTACTTGTATTTTTCTTCTCCTAAATGCATGCTTAGCCTAGATTGTATGAGATACTTTCAATTTTAAGAATTTTAGAAACACAATAAAACAACGTGATTCACATCGCACATTCGCTGCGGGAAATCCATTCCATTCATGCAGCTCATGATCTGTAGGTCCATTAGGTCCCTCGGTTGGCTCAATTTGGACTTAATGAGGGTATACAGTTTGAAGTGGATTTGAAGTGTTCAAATTCATGAAAAGGGTATTTATGTCATTTATATGAGATATGATTGACATAATATATAGTTTAATGTGAATGAGATTCATAATAAACTATAGAATAGCCTACTTATTTAATTAAGGTTTAATTGGATAAATTGAAATGAGGGAAATTAAATTGAATGTGATTCAATTTTAAATTCCACTATTATGCAAATGAGATTTGTATAATAAAGTATGTGATACATTCTATTACATGATTTGTATATTATATAGTTATGGTAAAATGGTAAATTGGTGGAGATTTACCTCCACCACTTACCACTATATAATGGTGGAATGTGAGACATTCCATAACGATTCCATTCATTTTTTGGATTTCAACGAAAAGGAAGAACTATCATTCTCTCTCAATTCTCTCTAGAGATTTCTATCTACAATTTTGTCCATAACCCAAATCCAAAGGGAGTCTCACCTACTCTCCCTCATCGGTCGGAGAACAACCGAGAAGATCAAGTGGAGGTATCTCCTTGATTCGAGTTTCGGTTCGTGATACGTACGAGAGAACGTTGAGATCGTGATCGGGAGAAGGAAACACAAAGTGTTCTTCAAGAGGTAGGTACTTCTTTACTTGCTGTAAATTTCCTTCTCAAATGCATGTTTAACCTAGAAATGTATGTGATATGTTTCAATTTTAAGAAAATTTAGTAACACAACAAAAACAACGTGATTCGTGTCTCTTCCGCTATAGGATTCCATCCTTACTGTGCGTACTCGATGTTGCGGAGTTGCACGCTAGTCCAGCTAGACACAGGTTTGGGTGGGCATTTCGTGAAGGGCCTTGTTACGTGGTGTCTCGGTCCATAGGCTTGCAAGGGATTCTTTGTCCTTTTGGGACTTTGCTTGTGGTCCTTGGGGCTAATTGCCTCCATGATCACAGCACAAAGGAATCCCGATCAGTATTAATCACACCGTGGAACCTTTTATACATAAAATCAATGTTGATCTTAAATTACGATGTTCTTGAAAACATTTGTTGGGACTCATCAATACACATCCTCTAGTTTAAAAAACACATTGAAACTCAACTTATTTATAATAAAATGTAATAGAAGAGGTCGAAACCCCTCAAACACACATTTAATGAAAAAAATAATAAGTAATTCATGGATTTGTGTATCAAATGGAAGAGGATACATATTTGGTGTGGATTTAAAGTCAATCTTGGGTTTAAGAGCTGAAAAAACGCAAAGGTCCCGTTTGATAACCATTTCGTTTCTCATTTTTAGTTTTTGAAAAATAAGCCTAAAAATATTCTTTCTACCAATGGGTGGCTATGTTTTCTTATATACTTTATAACTTTATATATTTTCAAAAATCAAACTAAGTTTTCAAAACTTATTTTTGTTTTTAAAATTTGGTTAAAAACTTAAATGGTATCAAAGATGAAAATTATTATAGAGAAAATAAGAGATATTGTTGAAAAATAAGCATTATTTTTAAAAATAAAAAATTAATTAAATGATTATTAAATGGAACTGAGAAGAGGAAAAGTCCGTCCAAGTTCCTGTTGGGGTTTGTGCCCTAAAACTCATAGTTTGTAATTTTCTGTTCTAATTATTGTAATAAATTGTTATTACTTCAATAAATTATTATTATTCGTTATTTACGATATTGCCATTGTTTTAACCCCAAATCCAATAAACTAAACATTCAAGGCTGTAAAATGTATTTTTAACTGAATGTAGTGTACATATAAAAGATCTCGGTTCGAGATACAGCCTAAAGGGTCTATAGTAAGGGGATAAGGTTTGGGTACCTTACCCTGGTAAAACTATGGATGTGACCCACTTTGTATATGATACAAACACTGTGATCCTAACGTGTTCGTGTAGATGACATGTGAGTGGGGATATCCTATGTAATGAGATTACATAAGACCAAACCACGAAATAGTAACCTCTAGATGTAACTCCGTTGACTAGTTAGGTTTCTATTTCAATAGGATGACCTAGGAAACTTGATCTCAATCCTAAGCAGGTTACCAACTCCTGTTTGCGAGTGATTGTCCTTTGACTAGTATGGGTGAGAGTGACCAGATTCACCGACTCAATATACCTACCTTCTTGGGAACAAGACCGAGTGAGCAGCTGGAGACTTAGCCTAGTAAGATGAAATTCACTCTTTCCCGCCTACTAGGGTAAGTAGAGGAATGATCACTTAAGTGGTATCTCCGGGACTTGAACAAAGGGCCCGACCCTCTCATTGGCCCGAGAGGGACTCTGTTTGTTGGTAGGACCACAAACAAATTGTTCATTAGAGGAGCACTGGTACTTAAGGTACAAGATGTAACCTAGGGGTAAAACGGTAATTTGACCCACCGGTGGTGTTACGAAACATTCGTGAAGGATGGACTTGTCATTTATTGGTCACTATCCGTGGACACGAAAAATATATCTCAGCGGTGAGAAGAGTGCAAATTTGCGGGACTTTAGTGGAGTGTTCCATGAGCTTAACGAATGTTAATTAGGAGGTTAATGAGATTAACAGAGTAATCTCGTATCGTTGGAGCTTCTGATCTGCAGGTCCATTAGGTCCACCTTCTAGCTCGTAAAAGGTTCTTAGATCATTTGAATTTGAAATGTTCAAATTCATTAGGGAACAAATTTAATGTATATAGATACAATATAATATATAGTTTTGGAACTATATATTATAACTTTAATTTGAATATGATTCTTATTAAATTATATAGAATTAAATATTTAAAATTGTTCAAATATTAAATTCAAATGTGAATATGATTCATATTTGAAAACTATAGGTTAAAATTTAATGTGCATGAGATGTACATTAAACTATAGGATAAATGATTAAATGATTAAATGTGATTTATTCATTTAATTAATATGATATTTGAATTAAATATGATTTAATTTAACTTAATTAATTATTAATTAATTATTAATTTTATTAATTAATTGGGAACGTGTCAGGATGACACGTTCCCACCACTCCACAATTCTCTCTCGATAGGGAGTGGGGGGTTACCCAGAGCAATGCTCTTCTCCTGGTGAGAAGGGAGATTTGATCGATCCTCTATTTTGAGAATTGTTCTCTCTGGAAAAATTCACTCCTCTCTCTTAAATTTCCTAATTCTCCAATTGTTGGATTCCTTCCAGATCTAAGTAGAAACTCAAAGTCATAGGAGGTTCTCACTACTGGTGTTGTCCTGTTGGAGAAAACAGAGAAGATTTCTCTTTGTTGCTGAGTTACTGGAGAATCATCTTTTGGAGCAAGGAGTTGCAGCTGTGAAACTACAAAGGTAATTATGAATTCTTTTTTAGTTTACTTTAATTGACACAGCATGTTTGCATGTAAATATCCATGTCTAATTAGATTAGAAATGCAGGTTTATCTCTGTTATTTTCAATGCATTGGTTTTTGCTTTTCAACCAAAATAAGCTTGCAATTACGATTCCAAACTCGTTTCCGCTGCTCAAGGGGATTAGAACTCCATCAGTTCCATGCACTGGGAAGCAAACCAACGGGAAGAGAGCGGGAGTTTTCGTACGAGTAACTTATTTCCACTCGCTTTAATGGCAGAGACATTCTGAAAATAATGAAATATGACCCATTTTGACGTGGCAATACGCGCAAAATTACTCATAAGGGTAATATGAAGCAGTATTTCTTGTTCACGCTCTTGTATAAGGAAACGTTCTCGCTCTCGTTCTCTCGCTTAAATGAGTGGTCGAAAATATGGAGAAAAAAGTCAGAGAAGAACTAGAGTAGCAGAAGTAGAGCGAGAGCGAGACAACGAGAGCGAGAGCGAGAACTATAGTGCAAAAAAAAAAGTCAGAGAAGAGTTAGAGTAGCAGAAGTAGAACGAGATCGAGACAACGAGAGCTTGAGAGCGAGAGCGAGAACAACAACTATAGTGAGATTTTTCTTGTTTTTTTTCTTTTCTCCATAATTTCGACAACCTCATACTATCATAAGCGAGAGCGAGACTTAAGTGAGAACGAGGTTGGAGCGAGAGTGAGAGAGCTACAGTAAGAGTACGATATTCTTACGGTAATTTGGACGGAATGCACAATACATAAAGGGCCATATGTCATTAATTTCAGAACATGAGTCAAATCACATCAATGCACGTAAAAAAGAGTTTTTCATACAAATTTCTCAAGAGAGCAAACGTTCAAATGTTGTTTTTAGACCCACCTACCTTCTTTACCCATAAGGGTATAATAGTCTTGTCAATCTCTTAGGGGGTGCTTGGTTTGTGGGGTTGGGTTGGGTTGAGTTGGGTTAATAACCCAACTCCTTGTTTGGTTCACCAAGAATTATAACTGGTGACTTAATAACCCAACCCCATGGAGTTGAGTTATTAACTCAACCGTACGGTACTTTCCGGTGGCGGTCCGGCGACTCTCCGACGATGGTCCGACGACAGTCCGACAAGATGAAGAAAGTGGAGAAAAGAAGAAGATGAGGAGAGTTTTGAAGTGTGCAAGTTGCTAATACTCTAGTTTAAATAGGCACCAAAAAGTCTTAATCCTTTTAGAACAAGGAATTCTAATCTTTTTAGAAAAGAAATCCTAAACTTTTTTAAAACATAAATCTTAATCTTTTTTTAAACTTTGAAACACTCTTTCCTAATCCTGATCTGATTATCCAAATATTCAAAATTAAAACAAATACAATTAAAGCACCTAATTTTACGGGGCGTCACAATATACCCATCTAAGAAAAACTTTCGTCCACGAAAGTTGCTAGAACTTTACAACGGTCACGCCCTCGAGCCATAATATAAACTTAAACTCTAAACTACTTTAGCACAAGAACAAAAAAATCAAAAGTATAGCATAACAAGTGTCAACACACAAGTAACTCAAATAACTTTAACTACTTTACAAAATAAAAGTAAACCTGCAGATAACAAGGCGACTTCCTGCGATAGGCTATAAGGATTGTTGCTTACGATGTAGGTGAGTACGCAGAATCTAAAACTCATGCTCTGATACCAACTATAAGTCTATAACAACCCTAATTTTTCAAACTCAAAATTTTTCCTAGGGATGTTACTAAGCAACATCGCCTGCACCGAAAATTTCGGTAGCATAACGACATTAGTAGGACCTTGATGATATATCTAATATTTTGAAGATATGCAACTTCAATATGACATAAAATATTTAAGTATATTTGCATATTTTTAACATATTCACAAGGTAAACTATTTATTTCATTCTAAAGATGTTCATAGACAATGAATGTGTTTAGACAAATTTAAATAAAAACTCTTCATATGCAAAATATTAATACTTAATTAATACCTACTTAAATTAAAATAAAAAAGTAGTGGTGAACATGTGCATAAAAAAAGGAATAAAGTTCATATTGAAGAGTAAAAGTTCTAAATAATGAATTTTATTGGAAAAAAATATTTGTTGGGATTTATGCCCTAAACTTGTGTAATTTTGATCAAATAAATAAAGTGTTATTTGTTTTGATGAAATTATAATTCTTGCTTTATAAATCCAATAAACTAAGCTCAAAGGTTATAATATATCTTGAACATCAGTGTAGTGGATACTATTTGGATTGTGTTCAAGAATGTAACCTAAATGGTCTATGGTATAAGAATAAGGTTGGAAACCTTATTCTGGTAACACCATGGATGCGACCCACTTTGTAATTAATACAAATGAGGTAATCCAACTCATTCATGTAGTTGACATGCGAGTGGGGGCATCCTGTATGAAGAGTTCATACAAGACCGGACTACAAATTATTAGTTTAATAAGTATAACACCGTTAACAGGGTAAGACTTATAATTTATAGATGGTCATTAGTGACTCGATCTGAATCCTGAGTAAGTTAAGAACTTCTGCTTATAGGGGTTTGTCCTTAGACTAGTATGGGTGAGAGTGACCTATAGCCGACTCAATAAGCCTACCTTCTCAAGAACAAACCTCGTGGGTAGCTGGGGACTTAACTGTGCAAGATGGAATTCACTCATTCCTACTCTAAGGAATTAGATAGGTTGTTCCCTTAAGAACTGACTTCAGGTCTTGAACAACGGGGCCCCGCCCTCTATGAGGGTATGAGTCTATGGTAGGACCTTAGACTTGTTGTTCATTAGAGGATCAGTGGTGCTTAAGGAACAAATAGGTAATCACAAGGGTAAAACGATAATTTGACCCAGCTGTGATTATGAACAACCTGTGAAGGGTCGACTCATGGGTAATGATTATATCAGTGGACACAATATAATCTACAGTGAGGAGAGTGCAGCTACAAGTCTATAGTGGAGTGACTTATAGTTAATGAATATTGATTAACTGGATCAAAGAGTTTGATTAGTTAATCTCACATCATTGGAGCTCATGAACTGTAGGTCCATTAGGTCCCTCCGTTGGCTCAACATGGTTATATTGAGGGTATAAATTTAGGAATGAAATTGAAGTGTTCAATTTCATATATGAGATGTCATATCAGTTATATGTGATATAATTGATATAATATATAGTTTTAAAGTGAATTAGATTCACATATTAACTATATATTAAAGAGAGAATGAAAGAGAGATAGGATGGTAATTTTCATCCCAATCTCCTTATATATATAGTTGCATAAGATGCAACTAGGTTAAGACAAGAAATCTAAGCCTTTGTTGTGTTGTTGTAAAGGTTCCAAAACACACTCTCTCTCACAAACATCTCATCTCACCTAAAGGGAACCCACATTCCTCCTTCACCTAGAGAACAACGGAGAAGATCCGGTGGTAGTGTCTTCATCCATTCGGGTTCCAGTTGCTTAGATCGTGATCGTGATCGTGGGAGAAAGAAGCACTCGAAGAAAAGTTCTTCAAAGGTAATATCTCGTTGTCCATATTGTCATTATATGCTTAATCTAGATAGTTTAGTTATTGAATGTAATCTTTGTAACGAAATTTAGAACGCGCGATTCACTATCGCTTCCGTTGCGGGATTCGATTCCCTTCAATTGGTATAAATTGTTATATTATATAGTTTGCATGATTAATTAATATAAAGTGTTATATTAATTTATGGACAGCATTGACATGCGTTATTTTTCATGAGATGATTATGTTATGTATGTCTTATTATTCATGAGATGAATGATCAAGCACTATAACATAGTATGCATGTCACCTAAGGTTAATTATTAGTTTTAAAATGTTTAGACTTGGAAATAATATACCTTAGGTTATCTAGTTCTAATTAGATTAGAATTAGAAACCAAGTGATTTATAAACAATGATTAAAAAAGGAACTCTGTCTAAGGAAAGTTCTGTCTAGGTTGGGGTATTTAAGCTAACGGAAACGGAACACCCCTACCTGAGAACTAACTTGGGAGTGAAATTTAATTATAGGGTTTATAAATCATGGTATCGTCAGCGGGTTTATTAAGGGATTAATAAACTAGAAATCCTAGGATTAATATAAAAGTTATATAAGAAAACTTAAGATAAAATCAATATAAGAGTTATATTGATTATCGATTTAAGAGTTATATTGATAACTTTAGGTAAAACAATTAGCAGGTTTAGCCTAAGTAAGATTCCTATAGATATAAAGTATTCAGTGGGAGGAAAAGTGTATATGATACATATTTTTCCACCTACGTATCTTTGGGAAGTTCACACCGTCAGATTCATACATGGCCTCGTGGCGCAAACGGGAGCGTCCCCCTTCGGATGGTGTTTGTATGAGTCAATATCAAGGTGAATGGAGAGGGTACTTATAGTGAGTGGGAGCAGGTTTAGTGAAAACAAAATCTATGGTCTCTTCAGTCGGTTTACACCGTAAGATCACTATGGTCAGCCTGCTAGTTTGTCTTGGACCAGACAATCCCTTTAGAAGGCTTGATCATCGGGGATCGAATACAGTAGACACCCGAAAGGGATAAAGATTTTCTTAGTCTATTTTTCAATCTAGTCCTCCCTTCGACGGATTTTATTGGATAGGGACTCTGGGATCTAAAGACAGAGGGTTACACTCCACAAGGTACATAAGATGTGTATGTATCCTGACCGAACAATGGTAACTAAAGCCTATAGGAATAAGAGTTATTTTGGCATTAGGTTTTGGTCAAGAATGTCTTGATCTAGAGGAATAGTATTTTTTATTACCCTTCGGTGTCATACATTCTAAACCTTTGGAGTATCATTGCAAATTATAAATGTCCTAGGAATCATTTGATAATTAGTTAAAACATGATTGGATTAGACAATTATTGCAAGAAACTCATACAAGTTTGTTTGTAAATTTTCACCAAAAATGTCTAGCTCTATTATTTCCTTATTGGGTGCGGAAACGTTAACCGGAGAGAATATGATGACATGGAAAAACAAACTCAACACTATATTGGTAGTGGATGATCTGAAGTTTGTGCTAACTGAGGAGTGTCCTCAAGTGCCAAGCTCGAATGCGTCACGAAATGTTCGTGATGCATATGATCGATGGATTAAGGCCAATGATAAGGCCAAGGTCTACATGCTGGCAAGTATGTCTGACATATTAGCAAAGAAGCATGAGGGCATGATAACCGCCAAGGAAATCATGGATTCAGTGTAGGGTATGTTTGGACAACAGTCCACACAGGCCCGACACAATGCCCTAAAGTACATATTCAACTCAAGGATGCCAGAGGGTACATCTGTTCGGGATCATGTCCTGGATATGATGGTGCACTTTAACATCGCGGAGTCGAATGGTACTTCCATCGATGAGTTGAGCCAGGTCAGCTTCATTTTGGAAACCCTTCCAGATAGTTTCCTACAGTTTATAAGTAATGTTATTATGAACAAGCTTACTTTTAACCTTATCTCCCTTCTGAATGAACTCCAGACCTTTTAATCTTTGATGAAAATTCAGGGATCGAAAGGTGAGGCAAATGTTGCCAGTAGGAGTTATCACAGAGGTTCGACCTCTAGGACAAAAATAGTGATTTCATCCTCTTTTAACCTGAAAGGGAAGAAGAAGAACATGAAGAAGGTTGGTAAAGGAAAACGATCTGACAAAACTGCCGCCCCGAAGGACAAGAAAGTCAAAGAAGTTGTTGATAAAGGAAAGTGTTTCCACTGCAACGAAGACGGGCATTGGAAACGGAACTGTCCGAAGTACATTGCAGAAAATAAGAAGGAAGATAAATATGATTTACTTTGCCTAGAAGCTTGTTTAGTAGATAAGGATAAAACTGCTTGGATACTTGATTCAGGCGCCTAATGGAGATCTAATCTCCTTGAGCAGCGGAAACGTGGTTTGGGATCGTAATTTGCTTGATTGTTTAGGTTGAATCAAAAACCGATACATTGACAAAAAAACAGAACAAGCATGCTTTTAATCTAATTAAAAACATGGAGATATACATGCAGACATACCTAAATTTAACTATTAAATTAAGAAGAGAAAGGGATTATTACCTTTGTAGTTTCGCAGAACAGCAACTCCTTGCTCCAATGTTCAGCAACTCATGAACTTCAAAAGTTCTCTGTTTTTCACCAACAGGAACACAACCAAAAGAGTAAACCCTCTATCCTCTGAATGCTTAGATCCTCCTTGGTGGGAAGGATTCCAACTTTTGGGAAGAATAAGGGAATTTGAGAGTGAGAGGAAATTTTTACAGCAATTCTCCAAATTGCAAAAACCGTAAGGATCGATCCATTGAACATCAACCCTCTTCTCCCTATTAAACTATCGATAGGGAGAAAAATGGGGGTAGTGGGAACGTGTCAATGACACGTTCCCTTATTTTATTATTAAAATAATAATAATAATAAAATAATAATTTAATTTAATTTAATTATTAATTTAAATCATATTTAAATAATACAAATTGGATTAAATCTCATTTAATCATATTACCCTTTAACCTATAGTTTTAATGTACATCCAGTGCACATTAAATTTTAACCTATAGTTTTCAAATGTGAATCACATTCACATTTAATATAATATTTGAACTCTTTCAAATATTCAATTCTCTCATATAATTTAATATGAATCATATTCACATTAAATTTATAATATATAGTTCCAAAACTATATATTATATCGTATCTAAATACATTAAATATATTCCCTTATGAATTTGAACATTTCAATTCAAATGATCTAAGAACCCTTTACGAGCTAGATGGTGGACCTAATGGACCTACAGATCAGAAGCTCCAACGATACAAGATTGCTCGGTTAATCTCATTAACCTCCCAATCAACATTCGTTAACTGCAGGAACACTCCACTAAAGTCCCACAACTGCACTCTTCTCACTGTAGATATATTTCTGTGTCCATGGATATTGACCAATAACAGCAAGTCAATCCTTCACGAATGTTCGTGTGAACACCGGTTGGGTCAAATTCTTCGCTTTACCACAGGTTACATCTTGTGCCTTAAGTACCAAAGCTCCTCTAATGAACAATTTGTTTGTGGTCCTACCAACAAACAGAGCCCCTCTCGAGCCAATGAGAGGGTCGGGCCCTTTATTCAAGTCCCGGAGACACCACTTAAGTGATCATTCCTCTACTTACCCTAGTAGGCGGGAAGGAGCGAATTCCATCTTGCTAGGTTAAGTTTTCAGCCGCTCACTCGGTCTTGTCCCCAAGAAGGTAGGCATATTGAGTCGGCGAATCCGCCACTCTCACCCATACTAGTCAAAGGACAATCCCTCGCGACAGGAGTTCGTAACACGCTTTCAGATTGAGATCAAGTTGCCTAGGTCATCCTAGTGAAATAGAAACCTAACTAGTCAACGGAGTTCACACTTAGAGAGGTTACTATTTCGTGTGGTCCGGTCTTATGTAATCTCATTACATAGGATATCCCCACTCACATGTCATCTACACGAACACGTTAGGATCACAAAGTTTGTATCAAATACAAAGTGGGTCACATCCATAGTTTTACTGGGTAAGGTACCCAAACCTTATCCCCAACTATAGACCCTTTAGGTTGTATCTCAACCGAGATCCTTTATATGTACACTACATTCGATTAAAGATTCATATAACAAAACCTTGGATGTTTAGTTTATTAGATTTAGGGTTTAAATAAAGGCAAACTCGTAGATAACGAACAATAACTCTTTATTGAAATAATAACACTTTATTACATTAACTAGAACATAAATACAAACTACGAGTTTTAGGGCACAAATCCCAACAGCGCCATTAATCATGTTGCTCTTCTTTTCAGGGAATTGATTCCTGGCAGCAGCTACAGAAATGAGAGATAACGCTCCGGGTTGGAAATGGAGAAGTCGTCTCAGTTGTAGCAGTAGACACGATGAAGCTTTATTTTGCCAAGAAATATATGTTGTTGGACAATATATTAGTAATACCAGGGTTTACTAGAAACCTTATTTCAATTTCTTGCCTTATAGAACAATGTATTTTTGTTTCTTTCTCAATGAATAAAGTGTTTATTTTAAGGAAAGGTATGAAAATATGTTCAGCTTCATTAGAGAATGAGTTGTATGTTTTAAAGCCTAATTCAGTCAAAATGGGTTTGAACACTGAATTATTTAAGACTGCAAACACACAAACAAAGAAACGCAAAATTTTTCCTAAAGAAAATGCTCATCTTTGGCATCTTAGATTGGGTCACATTAATCTCAATAGGATTGAGAGATTGGTAAAGAATGGACTTCTAAATGAGTTAGAAGAAAATACTTTATCTGTATGTGAACCCTGCCTAGAAGGCAAAATGACTAAAAGACCTTTTAGTGGAAAAGGTTATAGAGCCAAAGAACCTCTTGAGGTTATACATTCAGACCTTTGTGGTCCGATGAGTGTTAAAGTCAGAGGAGGTTATGAATATTTCATCTCCTTTGTAGATGTTTATTCCAGATTTGGGCATATTTACCTCATATAACATAAGTCTGAATCACTTGAAAAGTTCAAGGAATTCAAGACTAAGGTTGAAAATCAGTTGGGTAAAACAATTAAAACGCTTTGATCAGATCGAGGTGAAGAGTACATGGATTTAAAATTCCAGAACTATATGATAGAACATGGAATTACATCTCAACTCTCGGCTCTCGGTACACCACAACAAAATGGTGTATCGGAAAGGAGAAATAGAACCTTGATGGACATGGTTCGATCAATGATGAGTTATGCTCATCTCCCTAGTTCATTTTGGGGTTACGTAGTAGAGATCATGGTATACATTTTGAATAATGTGCCCTCAAAAGTGTTTAAAACACCTTTTGAACTCTGGAAAGGACGTAAAGGTAGTTTATGTCATTTCAGAATCTGGGGTTGTCCAGCACATGTGCTTGTGACAAATTCAAGGAAGTTGGATTCACGTTCAAAATTGTGCCTATTCGTAGGATACCCAAAAGAAACAAGAGGTAGTTTATTCTATGATCCTAAGGAAGATAAGGTTTTTGTGTCGAAAAATGTCACTTTCTTAGAGGAGGACCACATAAGGGACCACAAACCAAGAAGTAAAATTGTGTTGAGTGCGTTAGACGGAACAATAACAAAGGTTGCTAATAAAACTAGTACGTCAACAAAAGTTGTTGATGCTAGCTTGTCTAGTCAAGAGAGTCCATCTCAAGAGTTGAGATTGCCTCGACGTAGTGGGAGGGTTATAACACAACCTAACCGTTACATGGGTTTATCTAAAACTCAAGTTGTTATACCAGATGACGACTGTGAGGATCCATCGACTTATAGTCAAGCGATGGTTGACAAAGACAAAGACAAATGGGTCATAGCCATTGACCAAGAAATGGAGTCTATGCACACTTCAATTCTGTTTGGGATAATGTAGATAAGCCTGATGGGGTAAAACCTATAGGTTGTAAGTGGATCTACAAGAGAAAGCGTGGTGTAGATGGGAAGGTGCAAACCTTTAAAGCTAGACTAGTAGCAAAGGGTTATACCCAGGTTGAAGGGGTTGACTATGAGGAAACCTTTTCACCTGTTGCTATGGTAAAATCTATCTGTATCCTACTTGTCATTGTCGCATATTATGACTATGAGGTATGGCAAATGGATGTCAAGACAATCTTTTTGAATGGTAATCTTGAGGAGAACATTTACATGGACCAACCCAAAGGGTTCATTGAACCAGGACAAGAGCAAAAGGTTTGCAGGCTTAAAAGGTCAATTTATAGACTGAAACAAGCCTCTAGGTCCTGGAATATAAGATTTGATGAGGCAATCAAATCTTATGGTTTTGACTAGAATGATAATGAACCTTGTGTCTACAAGAAAATCATCAATAGTTCTGTCGCATTCCTAGTTCTATATGTGGATGATATCCTACTCATTGGGAATGATGTAGGATATCTTACTGACATTAAAAACTGGCTAGCTACGCAATTCCGAATGAAAGATTTGGGTGATGCGCAGTTTGTTCTTGGGATCCAGATTGTCTGGAACCGCAAGAATAAAACACTAGTCTTGTCTCAAACATCTTACATAGACAAAGTGTTGTCAAGGTTTAAGATGCAAAACTCCAAAAAGGGGTTTATTGCCTTTTAGACATGGAGTCCATTTGTCTAAGGAACAGTGTCCTAAGACACCTCAAGGAGTTGAGGATATGAGACGGATTCCTTATGCATCAGCTGTTGGGAGCCTGATGTACGCCATGTTGTGTACTAGGTCTGACATTTGTTTTGCAGTTGGAATGGTCAATAGGTATCAATCCAATTTAGAACTTGAACACTGGACAACGGTTAAAACAATCCTTAAGTATCTACGGAGAACAAGGAACTACATGCTTGTGTATGGGGTTAAGGATTTGATCCTTACAGGATACATGGATTCTGACTTTTAGACTGATAAAGATTCTCGAAAATCTACATCAGGGTCAGTATTTACTCTTAACAGGGGAGTTGTAGTATGGTGAAGCGTCAAGTAAGGATGCATCGTTGATTCCACCATGGAAGCCGAATATGTAGTAGCTTGTGAAGCAACTAAAGAGAACGTTTGGTTAAGGAAATTCATGCTAAATTTGTAAGTTGTTCCAAATATGACTTTACCCATCACGTTGTATTGCGATAACAGTGGTGCAGTGGCAAATTCGAGGGAACCCCGAAATCACAAGAGGGAAAAGCACATTGAGCGGAAGTATCATCTCATCCGGGAGATCGTGCATAGAGGAAACGTGATTGTCACGAAGATAGCCTCAGAGCACAACGTTGCTGATCCTTTTACAAAGGCTCTCACGGCTAAAGTATTTGAGAGTCACCTAGAAGGTCTAGACAAGTATTCCCCAACTAGGGCAAGTGAGAGTATTTTGTACAAAGGGTTTAAATGCCCTAATTTATTGTATTTACATTACTATAAATGTTTTAGTACTCCACAAGCTTTAGGTCAAGTGGGAGATTGTTGGGATTTATGCCCTAAACTTGTATAATTTTGATCAAATAAATAAAGGGTTATTTGTTTTTATGAAATTATAATTCTTGCTTTATAAATCCAATAAACTAAGCTCCAATATTATAATATATCTTGAACATCAGTGTAGTGGACACTATTTGGATTGTGTTAAAAAATATAACCTAAATGGTCTATGGTATAAGAATAAGGTTGGAAACCTTATTCTGGTAACACCATGGATGCAGGCCACTTTGTAATTAGTACAAATGAGGTAATCCAACTCATTCATGTAGTTGACATGCGAGTGGGGGCATCTTGTATGAAGAGTTTATACAAGATCGCACTGCAAATTATTAGTCTAACTAGTATAACACCGTTAATAGGGTAAGACTGATAATTTATAGATGGTCATTAGTGACTCGACCTGAATCCTGAGCAAGTTAAGAACTCCTGCTTATAGGGGTTTGTCCTTAGACTAGTATGGGTGAGAGTGGCCTATAGCCGACTCAATAAGCCTACCTTCACAGGGACAGAACCTCGTAGGTAGCTAGGAACATAACTGTGCAAGATGGAATTCACTCATTACTACTCTAAAGAATTAGATAGGTTGTTCCCTTAAGAACTGACTCCAGGTCTTGAACAACGGGGCCCCGCCCTCTATGAGGGTATGAGTCTATGGTAGGACCTTAGACTTGTTGTTCATTAGAGGATCAGTGGTGCTTAAGGAACAAAGAGGTAATCACAGGGGTAATACGGTAATTTGACCCAGCCGTGATTACGAACAACCTGTGAATGGTCGATTCATGTGTAATGATTATATTAGTGGACACAATATAATCTACAGTGAGGAGAGTGCAGCTACAAGTCTATAGTAGAGTGACTTGGAGTTAATGAATATTGATTAACTGGATCAAAGAGTTTGATCAGTTAATCTCATATCATTGGAGCTCATGAACTGTAGGTCCATTAGGTCCCTCCGTTGGCTCAACATGGTTATATTGAGGGTATAAAGTTAGGAATGAAATTGAAGTGTTCAATTTCATATATGAGACTTCATATCAGTTATATGTGATATAATTGATATAATATATAGTTTTAAAGTGAATTAGATTCACATATTAACTATATATTAAAGAGAGAATGAAAGAGGGATAGGATGGTAATTTCCATCCCAATCTCCTTATATATATAGTTGCATAAGATGCAACTAGGTTAAGACAAGCAATCTAAGCCTTTGTTGTGTTGTTGTAAAGGTTCCAAAACACACTCTCTCTCACAAACATCTCATCTCACCTAGAGAACAATGGAGAAGATCTGGTGGTAGTGTCTTTATCCATTCGGGTTCCAGTTGCAGAGATCGTGATCGTGGGAGAAAGGAGCACTCGAAGAAAAGTTCTTCAAAGGTAATATCTCGTTGTCCATATTGTCATTATATGCTTAATCTATATAGTTTAGTTCTTGAATGTAATCCTC
Organism: Trichosanthes cucumerina; assembly: GCA_036507285.1. Taxonomy (NCBI): domain Eukaryota; kingdom Viridiplantae; phylum Streptophyta; class Magnoliopsida; order Cucurbitales; family Cucurbitaceae; genus Trichosanthes; species Trichosanthes cucumerina. Next base: position 36,138,561 of record CM071843.1, read on the forward strand.
GTAACGAAATTTAGAACGCGCGATTCACCATCGCTTCCGCTGCGGGATTCGATTCCCTTCAATATTGATATCAAACCCAATATCCATTACTTTTGCAAATATCCCTAACATACATTTGGCAAATGGTAATATATATTGTAATTTTATAATTGATCACATAATTGAGTTTTGAAATTGTAGACAAATGTGTTTGTATTTGATTTGTTGTGAAAACAAAGTAAGGAAAAAAAAGTCACAAAAAAAACATATCTTTCCCTTTACATAAGATAAAAATGATTTTTAGGAAGAAGAAAAATTGATATCAATCTCAATATCCAATACTATTCTAAATATCTCATACATCTTGCAAATGGTAATATATATTGTAAATTTGTAAGGGGTTGTTTGGGGCGTTGAGTGGGTTATAATAACATGGGGTTATAATAGTGTGTAGGTTATTATAGTCTATGAAACATATAATATTATTTAAAATGCAAAGTAGTATAGTCTGAGGTTATAATAGTCTGTGTTTGAGGTGCAGAGTATTTCATAGGTTATTATAACACAGGTTATAATAATCAGTGTGCCAAACAGACCCTAATTGATCTCATAATGAAGTTTTGAAATTGTAAACAAATATGTTTGCAATTGATGTGGTGGAAACAAAAAAAGTAAAGAAAAAAAGTCACAAAAAATTATACTTATTCACTTTACAAAAAACTGCACCAGATACCCTGACATAATAACTCAACTCTGAAAACCAAACACTGACTTACTGACTCAACTCAACTCTACAAACCAAACACTGATTTCCAGAACTCACTGACAAAACAACTCTGCACAACTCAACCAACTCAACTCAAATCCAAACGCCCCCTTAAGAGTTTGAAAAACTATATTTTTAAAAGTGGGCCCGCTTTCAGAAGTTGAAATCTTTGAGCCCATTTTTAAAAAAATTCCTTATTTTGATTGTTTTATTATTTTTTTTCAAAGGGAGAAAATTCAATAGATTTAAATTTTTATTACTTTTTTTACATTTAAATTCAAACTAGGTATTTAATTCAGAGATTTCGAATAAAAAAAAATATAATATTTTGGTATCTTTTGTTAACTTTTTCTCATTTACCATTTTTTATTTTATTTATATATTTAGCCGTTTATGAATTGGAAAAAAAAAAAACAATGTTTTGATTTTTTTCATTTGCATATTTTACTTTTAACAAAAAAAAAAATCTCAAATACTAAATCCAAACTATTGTAAAATGTGTAGTATAAATGCCCATCCACATGCCATTATATTACCTATGCCAAGTGGCAAAATTCTCATAACCATACTGTCCTCCATGTGTCAAATTTTTACCAATGTTTAGTGTCCAAATGTACCAACTCATCCTTGCCAAATTGCCTATAAATAGTGGCATTTGGTGGATCATATGAAGACATCAATTGGTGAAATTCTTTCTCCACTATCTCATATATTATATTATATTCTATTTCCAAATAATACATGATATTATATACATATTCATATTCATATTAAATTCTAATTTCTTTATTATTATTATTATTATTATTATTATTATTATTATTATATTAGTATTTAAATATTGGTAAAATTATATCCGGTTTCCATCCCATTTTCACAACACAAACCTTATACATACTAGATTTTAGATAAGGAGAGAGAATATTATTACTGCAAGTGATTTATTTTATACGTTAGATTGAGAATATTGTTACTACGGTATTTCTGTTTTAGAGAAAAATAAATCAACGCGAAAAATAGCAAATGACCATATTCCAAACTTCTAGATTCTCTTAGAAATATAACAAAATCTATTATTTAATTTAGCCATTTGAGATTTTCCATTTCAGTGGTGATAATCAAACTTTATTTAAATAACTGCTTTAGCAGCTCTCAAAACAACTTCTTGACTAGTTTGTGTGTACAACTAGTTTCAAACTACGTGGGTTGTGTTTAGTAAAGTTTAAAATATAATTTAATCTAAAAAGTTAAAATACAAAATTTTAATCAGATATCATTCATATGCAAGTTAAAATTTACTTAATCTTTCACAATAGGCATCTTATCTAATGTCTTACTTTAATTTATTTTGGACACAGCACTATTCTCAAAAAACAAATAAAACTCAACATTGTTTTCATCCATTCTTCAATCAATTGACCCAAAAATCAATATGATAGCTCTTCAATTTTTAAAGAAAAAAAATTAAAAGAATGAAGAAATAAAAAATATCAACAATTAAATATGAAAATTAAGTACATTAACTGAAGGAAGAAAATAAATCTTTGTATTTATATATTAGTCTCTAATGGTCTTATCGATTGCATCTTTTAGTTGACTTTTTATATACTATTGTGATCACTTTCCAAATATATTTCTAAAATGAATCTAAAAATGCAATTTGAGAATTACACATTTGCAGGTGGGGGATTCAAACTCATGACTTTTTGGTCATAAGTGTTACTTGATGTCACTTGAGCTATGGTCTTGTTGGCAAAACTTTTTGCTTCTAAATGCTTTGTTGAGGTTGAAACCCACCTTTAGTAGATACTACATTATTTCCTCCAATTCTTACATTAAAAAAAAATCATGAAATATAGTTGGTTTGGCTTTTTTTTAAATTTTTTATTTGCTAGGTAATTTGAAGTATGATTGAAATTCTACATTGAATCTATAAAAAAATATTGTAATGCAAAAATTAAATAAATTTAGTACAAAAGAAATAAAAAAAAATTATGGTTAGCCAAAAAAAAAAAGTTAATCAATCAACATGCAATAAAATAGAAGCAATTCTTCTTTGTTTAGTAATGGTCTCTCTAGAAATACATGAAATTATTTATAGGAAATACATAAACCTATTTATAGGGAAGAGAATATGTTTATTTATAATCAATAATTTTTTTTTTGTGGGAATCGAAAAAGATTTAAGAATAATTTAAAGGCTTTAAATATGGGGAGGGTATATCAATCAATTGAAGAAATAATATAATTAAGAAAGAAAACTTTTTCAATTTATACCAATAAAATTTGTAGAGAGTGCATCAATTCATCAATTAATTAAAAATCTTTTCAATTGACGAGTTATAGAGAATAGAGAAAGTGTCAAAATTAATTGAAATTAATGATAGTTAATATATATATATATAACAATTACTATAATATATATGTGTCTATCATTACTTAAATATAAACTATAAAAATTAATGAAGAGGTATATTTGGAACTATAAAATTATCATTGGAACAAAATAGTCCAAATAATTCTTTTCAAGATTGAAACGACATCCAATTGCACCAAAAAAACTACACTTTGTAATTCCTACAACTTAGTATGTTATACCAATATGCAACACAATCTTTTAAATCTAAAAACTATATAAAGAGACAAAAGGATAAAAAAAAATAAAAAGAGAGTTATATTGTTGTAACAAAATGTAGAAAAAATATCTTTATATAATGTAGTTTTATGGTTTCCAAACCTTTCACATCTGATTATTAATTCTAATTAGATGTAGACCCATAAATTTTTAGGATTAATTTATATAAATAAATAGGTAAGTTCATATTTAAGTTCTTTATATTCCTAACTTTTTACATTTTTCTCAATTAAAGTTATTAAAAATTTAAAACAACATCATTTATAAATTTAGAAATTGGTAAAAGTAAAATCTAATTAAATAATGTTAAATGAAAGAAAAAAAATTAATTCATATAATTGAAATTCACATGTTTATGGTAAAATTTGCTACATTAATTTTTTTAGTAGATTATTTAAAAATTTGAATTACTAAGAAACTATTCTAGTTAGTTGAAAAGAGCGAAAATAATTTAAGATTAATTAAAAGAAAACTTTTCATATTTTAAATTTTCTAAACACACTTACTACTCTTAATATCTTTGTTATTTAAATTATAATTAAAATTAGTAATTATGTAAATAAAAAAGAAAAATTTTCATATTTTAGCATTTAAATTAAATATATATATTTTATAATAATTAGCGACATTTATAAATTTAGTTACATGATTATTTTCTCAAGAATATTTTCTCAAGAAAAAGAACATAAAGCTTATAATTGATTATAATTGATTGATAGAATTTTTTTTTTCTTTCAAAAAATATATATTTTAAATAATAAATACAATATAAGGTGATAATCAAACTTTATTTAAGATATATTATCCATAACTGCTTTAGAGACAACACAACTTTTTGACTAGTTTATATGCACTATCCTTCCAAATCGGATTCACACCCATCTTTTGTTTAAACTTAAAAATTAAAATAATAATAATAACAAGGACAACAATAATAAAATTATTGCAACAAAAGCTGAAAGAATTAGAGACAAGGTCAGCCATTTAATTTAGAGAGAGAATGCTATGAGTGGCATTACAAAGGAATTAGTTGGCCCATTATAATCTTACTATGACAGTGATATTACATTATACATGTTTGTTTAGAACATTTTGGATGAGGCTAAACTAGACTTAACTCATCACTTAATTTAGCAGTTTGAGAATCAAAGGCAGCAATCTTCTCTCTTAGCATCATCAATTCCTCACCATCATCACATATATAAGCAGAAGCTTGTCTACCTGACAAAGTTGCTCCTTCCATGCTATCTATGTAATCCTACACATACATATACAGAACAAAATTTTGGAATTTACTTTTAATTGTCTTTTTTCACATATACTCTCCTTTGCCATGAACTCAGCTTTCTGATAATGTAACCAATGACTAAAATTGATAATAAGATTAGATGAATGATTGTTTCATCTTAACTTGGCCTTGTGTTAGTTGAAAGTATGTGAGGAAATGTAGAAACAAATACCTGTTTTGTGTATGATCCAGCAAGGAAGAAGTTTTTAATGGGTGTCTTCTGATCTGGTCGAAATGGATCTTTTCCGGGTGCCTCTCGATATAGAGACTGTCCGATCTTGACGACTGATGACCATGTAACTTCTAGTCCTTGTGATGATGGGAATAAAGCAAAGACCTGATGTAAAACAAGCGAATCATATATGATGTTAAGTCGATATTGGTAGGGCTTGGAGAGGAAAGCATAGAAAAATATGTAGCCTTGTTTAACGTGAGTACATGATTGAAAAATACTTTCATGATACTTGATTATATAATCAAAAGTTCTTTAAAAAATTCTAAAAAAAAAATTATAAGTGTGAGTTTCAAATGTCTTTTGAAATGGTGAAAATTGTTTTACCAATTAAACACATTTGGATACGTAATTAAAAGTAATTTTGGCTGCATCAACTTTTTGTTGTGCTTTCCCACTCAACTTTATCATGTTTTGAAGTAACTTAATAGTCCCTTAGGAAAAACTCAAAAGCACTTGCAAAACTTTGCCAGAAAGCAATTGAAAACTGGCAAAGGTACTTCCAAAGCACTTCTATAGAAGGGTCTAAAAAGAAATGACACCTGTTTTGCCACTCTTGCTATAATCTCATCGTTTGGCAATGGCATGTAAGGATCCCCCGGCGTCAGGACACATCTGAAAATTGAAGTGACTTTAAAATCAAAACGTAAGATGCCAAATGACATTAAACAGACTATGTATCCAACAAGAAGAGAAAAAAAAATAAAATAAAATCACAATGAGTTTGCTAACGTGTTCACCGTTTTAGTAAACATTCATGCTTCTCGTTTCCAACTTTTAGAAACATATACCTTTGGCAAATTGTTCATGTTTCTTGTTTCTCATTTGTAAGAACATCCCCAAAATTGTGTATAAATAAAGGCATTATTTTAAATTTTTTACCTATTAAAAGTAGAATAAATATCATAAAGTGAAAGCACAAACGACATCATTGTTAAGAGTAAGAGTTGTCGTACTGAAGCAATGATCCCTGTCCCTCAATGTAGTAATCCTCAGGAGAGGTTAGCGCTAGATCTGCAAAGCATGAGAAATCTGCATCTGGAGTGTAAAGGAGATTATCCAACCCCACAGCTTGCCTTAACTGCCTGCACTCAAACAGTGAAGAAAATCCATAACTTCTGCACTGCCTCAGAACAATTTAGCTTTGTTGTTTAAATAAGATCGGAAAGAAAAAGTAAATAAGAATGATTTTCTAAAAGTTGAAATTGAAAACAAAAATGTTATCAAATAAGGCCTTATCGATTTTGTCTCCGAGATGAGAGCACCTAAATCATTGAGAATCACCTCGAACGTTCCAGATCTTGCAACTCTGTCACCCATCCGTTGTATCTAAGTTGGACGGTGACAACAGGAACTCCATTTAGCTCATAAATATTATCAAAGAACTCCCATTCTCTCCATTGTGATGGGATCAATCTTTTGATTCCAGGGACATCACATGCTGTCATCAAGTGGAATAGTTTATTTTTAAAATAAAATTGAAGAAAAATAGGGAAGAAGTATAGTAAAGCACAAACCTGCTACATAAGCATCAGCTTTCACAATTTTCTTATTTGTGGCCTGAGACAAAACAGAGTTCATTAAACATTAATTATCAGTTCCATGAATTATGCCTATATTTTGGATCAAAAAAATATTATTGACCAACTTTTGACATCCTATTGTTTTTTTACCTACTTTTCTGATTTAAAACTAAAATGCTTTTTTACTTTTAGGCCTTTTTTAATTAGAAATCTGATCATTATTTCTAGTTGAGATCTATAAATCTAGAAATTAGAATAGTGAACATGAAGAACCTTACTGGTCTAACAAGTGACATATTTGACGAAAATGATGATAAAGATGAATATTGTAAGTTCGAAAATTATTTGACAATATACTCCATATCTACAATGTCATATTCCGAGTTCCAATTGTTCTGGGATATAATGTCAGAAAAGATGCAAACAAAGCATTTCACCTTAGACATTGCCAGTCCTGCTATATAAGTTTCTCCATCTGCAAATTTGTCATAAAGTACCTGTCTACATCCCCACCTAAGGTGGAATCTGCTCTAGTAGGGAACAAGAAGTCCAAATGAGTGGCAAAGAGGAAACTAGCCCCAAGTAATGAATCAAGACCTAACTAAAGTCATATATACCTGCCCCCTCTGTCCGTGATATACTTTCTTATCGGACCACTTAAGAAAACGTCCGGAGAACCTTTCAGCATGCGTAATAGAGAAGCCTCAGTCTTAGTAGCAAACAATGAAAAAATAGTAAGCATACAACGAGCACTGATGTTGTCACAATCGATAAATCCAAGAGCATAGGCAACTGGATCCCACATTCTCTGAATACTGGCACGTGTGCCACCTTTAGACAAGAACCACTCTGAAAAACTTATCTGTATGATTGAAACAGCAAGCATTTAGAAAAATAGAGTTGTAATGATGTTTTTCTTTATATCATCACTAATCACGAGTATCAAGAAAAAAAGGCATCAATCAGGCCAATATAGTCATGAAAGACAGTAGGAAAGCAACATTTCTCCCTAAGACAGGAAAATAGGAATTTTTCTTTTTTTGTTCCTTTATAATGTTTAAACAAATATATTATTCAAGAGGATGTATAATATTTATTGATCCAGTCAGAAAATATAAAATCATGAATGTGTGAAAAAGAAAGAAGAGAGCATTCTCACACTATCCAAATTTCGGATATCCTTCATTGCAGCATCTGGATCAACAAGAGCCTTGACAACTGGACTTAAGGCAAGAGCCACAGCATTTCTTGCTTTATCATAAGTCTACATTTGATGATTGTTTGGGGAAAAAAGTCAAAAAAATATCCATGAAGCTAGAACAATGGGATCATCTGTTTTGTTATTGAAGAAACTATAAATAAACAGAAAGATTATTAGACTTTGTCAATTGTCATCACTTTCATATTTTCCCTTCTCAATGCTAAGCGAAAAGAAAAATGCTCGAGAGTCCTAGTTAAACAAGACAAAATAAAATAAAGTAAATGAATAAATAAAAAGATATTAGGTTTGTGGCAATGGGAAACATTACCTTGAGCTGATTTGTGGCCAAGAATGCTCGAATTCCATGTATGGGAGCTCCAACAGGAAAGCGGAAATCAAGTTCTGAGGTTGTAGAACTTTATTAGGAACAAAGTAACAACATTATCTATATTGTCTAAAAATAAAATAATTTTCATATTCCCAAGAAAGAAAAAACCATCCATGGTTATAATTTGATGAATTGGTGACTTGAACTCATGACATGAAGAAAATTTTGTTAAGAATAAGAAATGAACACTACCTCCAATTTCACCTCCCTTGTTTACAAAAGTATGAGTATGATCCTTCACAAGTAGGTTTTTCTCTGCGCCAACCTAATCGCAAATAAATTAACAGAATATGTATAACTAACTCTGTCTTGAATTATAATATAAAATATGATTGTCAGTATGAAAAAGGCTGATATCATAGGCAAAGCTGGAGAAAATGCTCCCATATATATTCTAGAAACAGCTATTGGTACTAAATAGGCATTCCTAATTTCCAGTTCTACATTGAAAAGATAAATATTATACAATTGAAAATCAACAAGAAGTACGTTCATTATTCAAAACAACTAGAGCATTTCTTCTTGACCGTCAACCTGATAAAGGTGCCTCGAATTGTTAAATCATCCATCATGAGCCACAAAGAACGTTTAAGGACAATAAATAATTGCATGCTGTATATCAACCAGTGGAACATCATTGGGTAGAACATGGAACTTGATAAAGCCATCGTTTATTATAAGAACCAGACAAAAAGAAAAATCCCAGCGACAATCCAAATGCTAACTGAATAAAGCAAAATGCTGTTTTATTTATTATGAGAACCAAATGAAAACTAATATCACTTGTACTTTGTTAAATATACATAAACATTACTAGTCTCTAGTTAAGCATTATATGAAAACATAAAGCCCCCTTGATGACCAGAGAATACATAGAACTTCTATGAGACTGTAATTCCGAAGCTTGACATGCATAATAGTTGCAGGTAATAGCCAATGTTTAAGAGAGAAAAAGAATTATAAATATTCAAATGCCAAATTGTTTATCAGTAAAGCAAACTGTCTTCACCTTTTTCATTAAACGAAAAAGATTGTTGTAACAACCAAAGAATACATGTAGTCCCATTTCAATATGGTTTCCACGTTTATCGACAAATGATCCCACTTTACCGCCAATGAAGGTCCTTGATTCATATATATCAACCTGAAATTATAAAAGACGCATGTGATATTGGTGAATTGCAGTTATTTGAACACTGTAAACCATAGAAAGTTTGTATTCGTTCACTTTTTGAAAATGCTAAATGAAGAGGTAAACCTTTATACCAAATGGATGTGTTTGGGATGACTTTTAGAAGGATAAGCCTAAAAATACTCTTCAGTATGCAGGATAAACAGAAGTGATTTTGAAAATTCTAAAGATACTGGAAAGAAACACTTTTTTTTTTTTGAAAAACCGAACTTTTATTGAGAGAAAAATGAAAGAATACACGGGTATACAAAAAAGGAGAAGCCCACAAAAAAAGAAGGGAGGCCAATAAAAAAAGGGCTCCAATCAAGCAAAATAAGACTAAGAGAATAATTACAAAAGAATCCTGACACTGATGCTTAAAGAGAAAAAGAGAATCTAACTAGGGTCCATACTTCCAAAGAAGAAACTCTTTTCCCCTAAAGATTCTATTGTTTCTCTCACACCACAAAAACCACAAGAAAGCACAAACCCCTCCCTGCCACAAAAACAACTCTTTATCATGGAAAGGCGAGTTGAGAAGAAGCTCCAAAAGTACAAGGAGAAGCATTATAGAAATACATAAAGTAGTTTTAGAGCAGCAGTTAATTAGTGTTTCTTCCAAAAGTACATAAGAAATGTTTACATTCAAAACCAGTTTTTCCAAAACTCATCCCAAACTCGCCCTTGCTATGAAGCAGTAGCTATTATTATTAAGATACTGTACTTTCTGGGCCATTTTAATACAAGGTGTTGAAGCAAGCAGTGAATGAACCTCATGGCCTTGATCCAAAAGCTCAACAGCGGTCGACATCCCTGCGAGTCCAGCTCCAATAATAGCAACTTTCAATTTGGGTCCCCGATAACGTTCGGGTTCGGGGGGGAACAATCCTTTGGGAGCTGTAAGGAGATAACATTAACTTGATTATACTAAGAACTTACACAACCAAATGACTAATCCTCTAACATCAATTTTTCTTAACATAGGCAACCCTAATCCCAATTTCACAAATTTTCCAGCAGTTAGCATGAAGTGAACCGCCCAATTGTTACTTCAAAAACAGAGTGTATTGCAATCAACCATTTGCTACTACGTAAAACGTCGAAAAGCACAATTCGCAGTACAGAAAAAGGGAAACCCAAAAACCAATTACCATTAACACTCATATCAGAAATATCTTTGTCCAAGGAGGATCGAACAAAGAACCTTCTACTCTTCAGAAGAACCACCGAATTACGAGCAGGAAGTTCAAAACCGTGACTGTTGCTATGCTTTCTTGTGAAGGAAACAGAAGGAAAAAGAACCCCAGAAGCCATAATTGTAAAATGAAGGACAAAAAGAAGGGGGAATTTGAGCTTCTGGGAGCCCAACTCTATCAAATGGAAGGCACTTTCGAAGTAATGGCTTTAATGGTTGAATTCTTTCTGAGAAATTGTTAGAAAGAGAGGGTATCAGGGAAACTGGAGATGCGTTGCGAGAGAATTTTGTCCTGTAACTGATGATAGCTAGGCAAAGGTAAACACAGTTAGCCCGTTAATGCCAAAAATGCTGATGGGTTTCGAAATTTTGCCATTAAAAAAAGAGAGACGCAGTGCGATAGATTGTAAGAAAGAGAAAGAGACACCGAGGAAGTGCTTCTACCAACGATAATGCGCCACCAAACCAGGGACTGGCGCAGAGGTGGCACAGAATCCAGTTATCTGCACTACATAATTCTACTCCTTTATACTAAACATTTTATCATCGACGGTAAGCGATATTAGTAAATTACAATATTAGTCCTTTAAACTTTTACACGTGCCAAAAATTTTAAAAGTATTTAATATGTCTCAAAACTTTTAACTTTGTGTTAAATAAAAAATGTTGAAGAGGTCACTAACTTATTGATACAAAATTAAAAGTTTATAAACTTATAAATCTAATGTTTAAAGGGGTTATTTGACACTTTTTAGTGGTTGTTTAAATTGAGGAGTTGGAGAGTAGAAGTTGCAGGGAGTAGGTGTAAAGAAGTGTAGAGAGTAAAGAAGTCTAAAGAGTTTTGAAGTTTGTGTTTGAGGTGCATATTTGTTTACTTTGGAGTTATGAAAAACTGTGTTTGGGGCAAAGAGTTAAGGGAGTAAGAGTTGAAAAAAGAGTTATGGAGAGTTGGAGAACGAGTTAATAAATTTGTGGGACCCACAAGAAAGGAATTAATAAATTTGTGGGGCCCACAAGAAAAAGTTAATAACTCCTTGGGCCAAACAAGGAGTTGGGGGAGTTATTAACTTCTCCCAACTCCACTCCCTCCAACTCCTCGATGCCCCTTATGGGTTGTTTGGTGCGTTGTGTTGGAATCAGAAACCCTGGGGTTTCTTGGCTGGAATAAGAAACACTGGACTTGCAGAAAACAGTGTTTGGAGCGCAGGGTTGTGTTGGTTGTGTTGCAGAAAAACAGTGTTTGGGGTGCGATGTTGTCTTTGGAATGGGTTGCATAAAAAACAGTGTTTTGGAGTGCGGTGTTGTGTTGGGTTAGGTGTGTGCGATGCTTGCTTTTTTCTAAAATAAATACTTAAAATTTTTTAAATCTAGTAATTTTGTCTTCTTACTTTATTTTTTAACTTCATAACTACATAATTACCTATCAACAATTTATCTAATGTATCTAATTTAAGTTTATAATACTTTGTAGGAGTATATATTATATTTATAATCCACTTCACTCATGATGACATAAAGTAAAATAACTAATTATATGTTGTAATGTGTAATGTAAGAACTGTGGCGCCAATGATAAAGTAAAACAATCGATGCATAGAAATATGTTGGTTAAAGATAACATATTCTGTTGATCAAATAAATAATAAAAAAGTAGAGATAGTTGTCAAATGAAGTTCAGCTAAACATAAAATTCTAAAAAGTCATAGAGAGTGGTAGATGGAAATAGAATTAGGTTTCCTGGTGCTTTCCTAGAACTTCCACACACAGAATCATACTTCCAATTTGGGGTGGTTCATGCAAAGAAAGAGTTCAACATCATACTATTCGAGAGAAGCGTTTTGCAACAACCATGCAGTCTGCCTTGTCATCCCTCGGATTGTCTTCAATTTTGCATATAGCTCTGCTTCACTTTGAGCTACTAATATTATATTAATAATATTTACAACCAAAAATATTATCCACCACAATGTATGTAGTGCATATATACAAAATCTAATCAATATATATATATATATATATATGTTTAATTCAACAATCGTCAATTCTCATTCCAATTCATCCATATATGGTTTGTGAGATGTTCCCTCCATTCAATCCAGACATCTGTTGTCTCTACAAATCCAACGTTGTTTGTGTTCATCCCAGTTGAATCGGGGTCACTTGTGTGTGCCTCCTCGAATGTGGGATCTGGGTCCATCTTTTGTATAATTAAGTTGTGCGACAAACAACATACAGTTATAGTCCTGCACTAGACTTCTACTGGGTAAATAGACTTTCCTCTTAGTATCGCCCATCGACCCTTCAACATACCTTATGCTCTCTCAATGACATTTCGAGCAAATGAATGTCTCATGTTGAACAACTCTTTCGGATTGGTGGTGGTTGGGGCATCAAAGTATCAAGTTGTTTGGGTGGTCGAGTCGCAGGGGCGATCGTTAAATTAATCTATAGAGTTTTCATTGTAGTTATCAATGGAGGTAATCGTCGCGATGAACAAGTCGTCGGTGTGGTCGTTGAAGTTTTCGTTACCGGTAGTGATCACACAGTCATCGGAGTTGCCATTAGAGTTAGTCGGTCGCCGGTGTGGTCGTCGAAATTATCATCGGAGTTGGTCGTGGGGTCGTCGGTGTGGTCGTCGAAATTGTCATCGAAGTTGGTCGAGATCGCCGGTATGGTCGTCAGAATTTTCATCGGAGTTGGTTGGGGTCGCTGGTGTGGTCATTGGAATTGTCATCGGAGTTGGTCGGAGTTGTCGGTGTGGTTGTCGAAATTGTCATCGGAGTTGTCGGGGGGTCGCCGGTGTGGTCGTCGAAATTGTCATCGGAGTTGGTCAGGGTCGCCGGTGTGGTCGTCAAAATTGTCATTAGAGTTTGTCGGGGTCGCCGGTGTGGTCGTCAAAATTGTCATCGAAGTTGGTTGGGGTCACCGGTGTGGTCGTTGGAATTGTTATTGGAGTTGGTCGGGGTTGTCGGTGTGGTTGTCGGAATTGTCATCAGAGTTGGTCGGGATCGCCGGTGTGGTCGTCGGAATTGTCATCGGAGTTGGTCGGGGTCGCAAGTATGGTCGTCGAAATTGTCATCGAAGTTGGTCGGGTCGCCGGTGTGGTCGGCGAAATTTTCATCAGAGTTGGTCGAGTCGTCGGTGTGATTATCGAAGTTTTCATCGGAGTTGGTTGAGTTGCCAGTGTAATCGTCGGAGTTGTCGTTGTTGGTGGTCGTTTGAGTTGTCATCGGAGTTGGTCGGGTCACCGGTGTAGTCGTCGGAGTTGTTGTCGAAGTTGTCATCGGAATTGTTGTTGAAGTGGTCATCGAAAATGAAAAACGACAAATAGAAGTGGAAAACATGGTACAAAACCCATGAGGTTGTGTTTCAAAACTCATGGGGTTGTGTTTTCAAAACCAACTCTTTGTATCAAACATGGTGTTGGGTTTGAAACCCAACACCACCCTAACCCAAACCAATGGGCCAAACACCCCCTTAAAGTTTAAAACTTATTGACCCTTTTAAAATTTTGAGACTTGTTTGACGCAATGTGAAAGTTAAACTTGTAAGATAACCTTTGTTTGACAATATTGGTGTTTATTTAGTCATCAAGATTTGAGAAATGGTTTTAAATGGTTCAGGTGAGAATAATGAAAAATGACATGACATTGCACATGTGACAATTTTTAAATAAATTTTCTTTTTTTTTTTAGATTATTGATGTGACATCTATCATTTCATTAGCTGACTTTTCTTTTTTTTTTCTCTTTCTTCCCCAGGTTTGAAATGTCGATGTGAAATATCGAGTTTTATATTTTATAGAAATGTCGATGGAAATTTCGGAAAAATTTACGAAAATCATGAAAATTGATGGAAATTATTTGAATTAGTGAATGAAACTTTTATTGTGTCTTGATTAGGCTATAAGTGACCATTTTTAAGCATCATATCTAAAAAATAAAATGTTATTTAGATATAAACATCGATTGAAATGTTGATGTGAGCAGAAATTTTGAAGAAAAATATGAAGATTGATAAAAATTGTTGTAACTATTTCATGAAAATTTAATCGTGACTTAATTGTGCGAGAATTGTTTATTTTTAACCATCATGTCTAAAATATATATTATATTAAATTAAACTGTTGATGGACATGTTGATGTTAGCAAAAAAATTTTTAAAAAAAATGGAAATGAATGAAAATAGTTTGACATTATTAAATGAGATTCTAATTATTATGACTTAATCAAAGTATAATTAACCATTTCTTTGACTATACAAAATAATATCAAATATCGATAATTAGAAGATATATATGTTTACACGAGATTCCAACAAACGAATGAGAATGAGACACGTGTAATGAACTTGAATTTGTATTTGTCTAAATATAATGGATTAGAATTTCTAATGTTTATTCTTTGATTTTTTATCTCTCATGTACAACTATTTCAAGGGATTTGCAACTTGTTGAAGGTTTCAACTTTAGCTTGTAGCTTGTTGAAGATTTTCAAAGTCTTAAAGAGTCTTCTAGTTTATGAATTTTCTTTGGATTTTCTATTTGTAGTCTTCAACTTCTGAACCTTGAAGAGAAAGATCCCTATTTATAGAGAGCCTCCAGTGGGTTTGGGCCCATTAGGTTAGGCCTACTGCTTGTTGGGTCCGGCCTTTTGGACAGGGCCAGGTTGGCTTTAGGTCAACCATTTTGGACAAGGTCAACTTTTTGGGCTTGGTTGATTTGGGTCTGGACTAAACCTGATTGATTTTGGGTCTTACTGAGCTTGGACTTTACTGATTGGGTTTTTGATTTGGGCTTTTATCTACCAAATTTTAAGGAACCCAATTGTTTAGTTGAGCTTGCCACAATTTAATTTACGAATCCTTGCAATTTTAATCAATCTCCAATTAAATATAATGTTGTCATCAATGTTGGGTGACGACGTGACAATGTTTAATTTGTCAAAATTTCTATTCCAACAAATGCCCCTTTTCGAGATTTATACATAAGTGTGTGTGAATCGAAAAAGTTATTTTGAAGTCAAAACTTTAAGAGGCTTGCTTTAAATTGAATGAGGTTTGCTCTTAATTTGAACTCTCATTTGATGTGTCAATTTAATCAAAATATGAAATTTGATTCATAACTTTGATTTTTTTTATTTCCTTTTTGGCACAAAAATTGATTTGGATTTAGTAGAATTTATGTTCTACTATAATTCAAATTCAGATTTGGGACAAAGGTTACAATTATATCCAAAAATTTTGAAATTGGATGAGAATTTGGAAACCTATCTCATTTGTTTGAACTTGGAATAAAATTCAAAACTTCTCCAACTTTGATTGGAATAAAATTCAAAACTTCTCCAACTTTGACTTGAGATAAAATTTGGACACCAACCTTGATTTGGGATAAAATTTAGATAATGCCCAAATTTTGATTTCAGAAAAAATTTCTACTCAATGTCCAATTTTAATTTGGTATAAAATTTAGATTATGCCCAAATTTTGGCTTTGAGGAAAATTTCTATCCAATTATAATTTGGAATTGGAAAAGAATTTGAATTTGAATTTGAATTTCAATCCAATTTTTTATTTGAAATAAAATTTGTATTATTCACAAATTTTGGTTTAAGGGGAATTTCTACCCAATTATAATTTGGAATTGGAATAGAATTTGAACTTGGATTTGAATTTTAATCCAATTTTGATTTGATATAGAACTTGGATTATGCCAAGATTTTGGTTTGAAGAAAATTTCTACCCAATATAATTTGGAATTGGAATAGAATTTGAATTTGAATTTCAAACCAATTTTAATTTGGGATAAAATTTGGATTATGTCCGAAATTTTTGTTCGAGAAACTAAATTTGATAGCTGGAGAATTGAGTTACGCCCAACATTTAGATTTTTTTGCCAAAATTTAATTTGGGATAAAAATTTGATTCATGCCTAAATTTGACAAATTTTTTTTTATTTCTCTCTGCTTTTGACTTGAATTTGGATCCTATTAAATTTTTTATTGGACTTGAACAACCTTCCTAACTTTAATTTGAAATTAGATTCTAAGTACTGTATTTGGTCCGCAATTTTTATTTTTATTCCATAATTGTTTCTTGTAAATAAAAGTTTTTTTTTAAAAAAAAAAAACTAAAATGGTTTGTTAATTTAAATCTTATTATTATTATTATTTAAAAATGATTTTGCTACAAAAAAAAAAATTGTTTATTTTATTTTATTATTTATTATTATTTTAAATATCTCACTTCCCATGCATCTTTTCCTCTCCTCATTTTTCTCACCTTCCCCCCACACTGTCTCAGTCTCTCTTTCTTCACGATTCTTTCTCCACCAATTCCGATTTTTATTTTTTTTAAATAAGTCATCCAATTTGGTCACTGTACTTTGATTTGACCTTTGTATATTTAGATTTAACCATTTATTGATTTGGTTTATGTATTTTGATTTGGCATTCATTCTAATTTATGCTATTGTATATTTAGATTTGCCCAACTTGGCATCATATTTTGATTTTGGTTTGATTTGGTCTCTTTGTACCTTGATGTGTATTAAGATTTAGTCATTTGATTTGCTTCCTTCCCGATTTGGCAATTAATTGCAAATATATTTCATGTCATTGAATGTATGCATGTTAATTTGACCATTTTATTTCACATATTTATTTTGCAACTGCATGTTTGTTGTATAGATTTGCTTATTTAGCCACTTTATTTATATTAGCCAATTATGTTGAAATTTGGTCACTTTGTTAATCTGCATATTTTCATGAATTGGCTCAACATATTTAGATGTTATTGAGGTGTTGAGATTTGACCACTTTGTTTATTTATTGCCACTTGCATGTGTTAATTTGGTTACTTTACAATTGCATATATCTATCTGGTCATTGTTGTATACTTTTTTTTTGACACTATATGCATATGCACTTTATGTTAGACTATGTGATTTAATTAAATTTACCCCAAACTCTCAGCTTAAGCTTTTAGTTTGATTGGTTATTTAAGATGGTATCAGAGCAGGTGGTCCAAAAGGTCCTGCGTTCAAGCCCCTGCAAAGTCGGTTTCCTCCCCATTTGATATTGATTTCACTTGCCAAACTTTTAGTTTGATTGGTGATTTAAGACTTTATACTTTAATTTGGCTAGATTTGTTTGCATATTTTAATTTTTAACAAATTTGCCTTTTTTAAAATTTGATTTTTGAAATAAAAACCCTCCAACTTTTCAAAATTAAATTTTGGCATCAAAGTTTGCAATAAAACAAAATTTTCCCTTTTCATAATTGAATTTTTTGAATTAAAAACTCCCCATTTTTTTAAATTGAAATTTTGGCATCAAAGTTTGTAATAAAACAAATTTTCCCTTTTAAAATTGAATTTCTGAAATAAGAATCCTTCCATTTTTTAAATTCTTTTATTAAATAACTTGTTTTTTAACAAATAAGAAGTTTATTTTGAAATATCAAAATAATTTCAAATTTTTCTAATGTGCTTGAGCCACTCATAGTTATTAATTCATATTTTTCTTTTAAAATGTGGATTAATAAATTTTGGGACATTCTAATACAAAAAATATTTTTTTGAACCAATAAATAAAAAAGATAATTTTAAAATAAAATGTGGTAACCGTTTTTTAAAAACGGGTGTTGTAGGGGTGCTAACACCTTCCTTACATTCAATCGACTCCCAAACCTAATTTCTAGTTTCACAAACCAACCTTTTCCTTTAAATTGGGTGACCAATCACACCCTATGATAATTGGTGGCGACTCCAAACCTTTACCTCGAAAGAGACCCTTGGAGAGGACGTCAGCCGCTCCGTGTCGCAATGACGTTGCGATAGCTTGGCGACTCCACTGGGGACTTTAGAGAGTCAAGTCACTTAAATTTTTATTTTTTCATTATCCTTTTATTAATTATATTTGGTTCATTATTTTTTTTTCATTTTGTAATGTGTTTATGTAATTTTATTTTGCATATTAACATGCATTTCCACACACCTTTCACAGCTCTATACCCGAGCTTTACCCTTCAGGATTAGATTTGAGGATGTAGTAGTGTCGACTTTCGAGGGGATTGCGAATGCCCCCGTGTAGGCGCATGAAAAATCCTCACTCAAGTTGATTTATTTGTTATTTTATAATATTTAAATTAATTTGGGGGCCTTTGTCTCTTAGGATTAGAATTTTATCCTACATCATCTTCAACATTTTCATCGTTTAGGATAATTCAATTGAAATTGATTTGAGATTCTTTCTTTCCTAGGTTTAACCTTACATTACTTTCATCACTTGAGTTAATTTGGTTATTATTTTATAACGTTGAAATTGATTCAAGAATATTTAGGGTTAGAATGATCCTTCATCATTTTTATTATTCTTTATTTAATTTCTTTTTTGTTATTTTCATTTTATCATTTTATTTCTTCTCAAAATGAAGGGTATTCATATTTTCTCTGTTTAAAAAAACTTAGGATCTTTTGTATATACTCTTCTTAAAATAAATCGAAATTCTTTTTATAGTTTTCTTTTACTTGTTATTTTTTCCTTTCTTTGAAAAATGAAAAATTGAATTTTGAAACAAAGTGTGGAGATAAATTTTCACTCTCTCATTGAAATAAGATTTTTCATACCTTTTATTTTTTTTTAAACAAGAAAATGAGCATTTCTTAGGATCAGTGGTGCTTAAGGAACAAAGAGGTAATCACAGGGGTAAAGTGGTAATTTGACCCAACTGTGATTACGAACAACCTGTGAAGGGTCGATCATGGGTAATGATTATATCGATGGACACAATATAATCTACAGTGAGGAGAGTGCAATTACAAATCTATAGTGGAGTGACTTGTAGTTAATGAATATTGATTAACTGGATCATAGAGATTGATCAGTTAATCTCACATCATTGGAGCTCATGAATTGTAGGTCTATTAGGTCCCTCCGTTGGCTTAACATGGTAATATTGAGGGTATAAAGTTATGAATGAAATTGAAGTGTTCAATTTCATATATGAGGTGTTATATCAATTATATGTGATATAATTGATATAATATATAGTTTTAATGTGAATTAGATTCACAAATTAACTATATACTAATGAATGAAGGAAGGATAGGATGATAATTTTCATCCTATTCCCCTATAAATAGTTGCATGGGATGCAACTTTAGGTTAAGCCATTCTCGTGCAATCATAAGTTCTCCATATTTGTGATGTTGGAAAGAGTTCCAAAAACACACATCCCTCAATTCCACATCTCATCCTAAAGGAACCCTAGATC
The DNA here is from genome assembly GCA_036507285.1 of Trichosanthes cucumerina. NCBI lineage: Eukaryota > Viridiplantae > Streptophyta > Magnoliopsida > Cucurbitales > Cucurbitaceae > Trichosanthes > Trichosanthes cucumerina. The sequence continues at coordinate 36,158,212 of CM071843.1, forward strand.
TTCGCACGTGCTGAGTTCGGGTCATTGAGATTGTGATCTTTGGAGAAAGAGTATAAGAAGAAAGTGTTGTTCAAAGGTATATTTCTTGTTGTCCTATCACTTTATGCATGCTTTGTAAACTTTAGATTACATTATTATACAATAAAACTCTAACATTGTATAATTCAATAAAAGTCAAGATCTTTAAACAAGAAGATTTTCACAAATAATATGGGATAAAATAACATACCTGGATCCATGGTATTCTTCTAGTAGAAAAAGATTGTGTTTCTCTCTCTTGGCCTTCCTTTTCTTGAACTTGATTAGGTTTCTTGATGGGGAGAAACTTCCACTTCATTAGGCAGAGAGAGGACCAATCCAGAGAGGACCAATCCCTAGGGTTTTATCTTTATATACACTTTTCCATCGGTTTTATCTTTATATACACTTTTCCATCATGGTGTTTAAATTAGGGAAATTATCTTTTACTTAATTGGCCTACTTTATGAGTAGGCCCAAAACATAAAGTTTAAATAAATGTTAATGGACCACATTAATGATTGTTTATATTTAAATAATCTAACATGCTTAATTTATATATTTTGTTCTTGACATTAATCTGTGTAACACGATCATGAACACACAATTTACAATCACTTTTGCTACGGGATTCGATCCATTCACGTCTGATCGGAGAGAAGAGTGAACACTTGGGGGTGTATACCCTACTCAAATGTCACTATGGTTGAAGTTCACCCTGAAAAAAAAAAAGAAAAAAAAAGAGAAAAAAGAAAGAGCAAAAAAATGAAAATAACCAAAAAGAATAAAGAATAAAAAAAAAGAAAACAAAAGATTAGTAAAAAAAGAGTTGGAAAGAAAAAGTTAAAGTGAAAAAAATTGAAAAAAATAAGTAAAAAAAAATGAAAGGAAACAAAAAAGAAAAAAAAATGTGTTTGTCATACCCACTAAAAGAAAACTCTTCAATATTAAGATTAGAGCAAGAACCAAACTTTGTTCCACTTACTCCTTGTTGTTGTGAATAACAACATTGGATTGTTCTGTTGCAAAATGGAGAATGCCTAGTGTAGATACCGTATTTGGTCCAGTAATTTTTATTTTTATTCCATAATTGTTTCTTGTAAATAAAAGTTTTTTTTAAAAAAAAAACTAAAATGGTTTGTTAATTTAAATCTTATTATTATTATTATTCAAAAAAGATTTTGTAAAAAAAAAAAAGAAATTTGTTTATTTTATTTGTTTATTTTTATTATTCAACTGCAGTTTTCCATTTTTTTAAATAAGTCATCGATCGATTGAATGGGGGATGAAAAAGGAGGAGGAAGAAGGCAGAGAGGAAGGGAAGACTCCCAAGTAAGATACTTTTTTCCTTAATTTGTATTTTTGTCATGTGAGACTTGCATATAGGGATTTGGTTAATTTGGTCATTGTATTTTCCTCTCATTCCTCTCTGTATTTAGATTTCAATTTGTAGATTTGACCAATTTGGTGACTGTATTTGATTTGACCTTTGTATATGTAGATTTAGGCATTTATTGATTTGGTTTATGTATTTTGATTTGGCATAGATTCTTATTGTATAATTAGATTTGCCCAATTTGGGCATCATATTTTGATTTTCGTTTGATTTGGTCTCTCTATACCTTGATTATGTGTAAGCTCCGATTTGGCAATTAATTGCATATTTTATTTTGGTTTGGTCTGGATTTGACCCTGCAAATATATTTCAGGCCATTGCATGTATGCATGTTAATTTGACCATTTTATTTCACATATTTATTTTGCAACTGCATGCTTGTTGTATAGATTTGCCTATTTGGCCACTTTATTTATATTAGCCAATTATGCCTGTAGTTGAAATTTGGTGAGGTGTTGAGATTTGACCAAGTTGTTTATTTATTGCCACTTGCATTGCATATATTTATCTGGTCACTGTTGTATACTTTTTTTTGGACACTATATGTATATGCACTTTATACTTTAATTGGTTAGATTTGGCCATTGTATTTAATGTTTGCATATTTTAATTCAACCTAGTGATATTTTGATTGTTCAGATTTGGTCACTGTATCTATATGCCTGTTTAACAAATTTACTTATACTTTTTTATTTCAATTGAATAAAATTGAAATTTACTTAATTTGTTGGCCTAAATTTGACATTAAAATTATGATTTCTGAAATAAAAATCCTCTATTTTCTCCGTTTTAAATTTTGACATCAAAGTTTGAAATAAAACAAATTTGCCCCCTTTTAAAATTAGATTTCTGAAATAAGAACCCTCCATTTTTTAAAATTGCATCTTGGCAATAAAGTTCGAAATAAAACAAATTTGCCCCCTTTCAAAATTGGATTTCTGAAACAAGAACCCTCCAATTTTTAAAAAATTGTATTTTGGCATCAAAGTTTGAAATAAAACAAATTCCCCCACTTTTAAAATTGGATTTCTGAAATAAGAACCCTCCAATTTTGAAAATTGCATTTTGGCATTAAAGTTTGAAATAAAACAAATTTGTCTTATTTAAAATTTAATTTTTGAAATAAAAACCATCTAACTTTTCAAAATTAAATTTTAGTATCAAAGTTTGCAATAAAACAAATTTGCCCCTTTTCATAATTGAATTTTTTGAATTAAAAACTCCCCATTTTTTAAAATTAAAATTTTGGCATCAAAGTTTGCAATAAAACAAATTTACCCTTTTAAAATTGAATTTCTGAAATAAGAATCCTTCAATTTTTCAAAATTACATTATTTCAGAAATTACATTTTGGCAATGATGTTTGAAATAAAATAAATTAGCTCATTTAAAAATGGATTTATGAAATAAGAATGTTCCATTTTTAAAATTCTTTTATTAAATAACTTGTTTTTTTTAACAAATAAGGGGTTTTTTTGAAATATCAAAATAAATTTCAAATTTTTCTAATGGCCTTGAGCCACTCATAGTTATCAATTCATATTTTTCTTTTTTTTTTTAAAAAAAAACGAAATCGTCGCCTCCTCTCTCTCTCTTCTCATGCACATGGTGTGGCTGCCCACCGCCCGCTTTGCGCCGCCTACGCCACGCCTTCTCTCCCCCTCCTCTTTTTCCCTCTCCCTTCCCTCTCTCTCTCTCAGTCTCTCTCTCTCCTCTCTTCCCGACCCCCCTTTCAGTTTCTCTCTCCCTCACGCTCTCTCTCTCTCGCGGTTCTCTCTCTCAGAGCGCCGTCGTTCTTCTAGCTTTAGGTCGTCGTTCGCTGCGAAGCCAGCCGCCGGTGGGTAGATCCGCGAGACCCATACTTTTTCGGACTGGTTCATGCAGTTTTAGGCCGGCTTTTGACGATTGGAGGCTGGTTTCGTGTAGATCGGGCTACGAGGAGTCCAGATCTGGTACTTGCGCAGTCACCAGCGATTCCACGCGTTGCCGCTGCCGTTCCACTCGCCGCCGCCTACAGGGTCGCCGACTGCCTCCTTCCGTGTGATTGCCTCGATCCGTTCCTTAGTTTGTTTCAGATCTTCGTTGGGTGAGTTTTGTTCCTCGTAAGCTTTTAAGGTCGCTTTTACGTTTCGGTTTACTAACCTTGCACGTGTTCTTCGTTAGGAGTTTTATCTTGGAAGTGGAAGCACGTTTGGAACACCGCATTACTCAAATTGCTCGTTGTTGTTGGAATTTCCTGTAAGTAACCGTTTGGACTAAACTACCCCTAAGTGTAGGGCTTAAGGGCACCATTGCATGCTATACTAATTTGGAATTGAATGTTTTAGGATCTGGTAGCGTACTTTAGCCAGCTTTGGACTTGTAGTAGCATGTTAGGTTGTGGTAATCACAGTCGTACTCGGTTCTACATTTGCCTGTTCCTGTGAATGTGTTGAAATATCGTGCATGATGAGTCAATTGTATGTTCATGTATCATGGTTGTTATCCCTTCGTGCTTGGGTGTGATCTTGTTAAGGGAGTCGATGTAAGCTTGTGCTAAGAATGCTGAATATGCTAGAGTGATATGATTGTCTGTCCCTAGCCTGTTTTGCTTCTCGTGCTTAGTTTGAAGTAACTCGGGGAGTGCCATTGAGCCTTAGGATTGTAGTTAGTACAACTAGTCCTAGTGTAGGCCCAAGTGTCTGTGTAACCCTTAGTAGGCTGAGACTCGAGGTTGGCAAGATGACGATGATGTTATAGGATGTGATGGTCCGCACTCCATCCAGTTGTGCGACTCGGGGTATGATCCTTGGAGTCAGAGGGGTTGGATAGAGTCCTTCTCCCTAGTACAGGCCCGAGAATGAGCCAGTGGTCGATTGTGCGGGGTAGTACCGCCTTGATGCTTTATGAGATGTGGTGGCCCGTCCCCCATCTAGTTGTGCGACTCGGGGTGTGATCCTTAGAGTCATAAGGGTTGGATAGAGTCCTTCGCCCTAGTGCAGGCCCGGGAATGAATCTCGTGGCCAGATGTTGCCAACCTAGTCAAGAAGCTAAGGGTAGGACAAAACTGAGAAATCTAAGTGAGTAATAGGGCCAGGGTGCTTGATGAGGTTGTGAGACGGGCTAGGTGTCGTGCTTAACTAGGTCTAAGACTGTTCTTTTATGTTCTTTATTATTGGACGAAGTGGGTTGCTTACTGGGTATTTTTATACTCATCCTTCGTTTGTTTCTTCTTTTGTTGCAGGTAAGGTAAACCAGTGAGATGACCACCGACGGCGAGACCCCTGCGAGGCTATGGAAGGCTTGTAGGACTTAGGAGTTTTAGTTTAGGAGTTGTTGCTTTCATTCCTTTCCTTCTGTTGCGTTCTGCTTCTTTCGTTCATGTTTTAAACTTTAGTTTGTCCCGTTCTTATTCGTTTGAATCAAAGTATGTTCTGCTCTGTTTCTTTCGTATTCAAAGCATGTATTGTTGTCTTGAGGGTTTCTGTTAACTCAGAGGGACTGGAGCCCAGTCTGTCGTATCTTTGTAGTTTGGTGGAGGCTGGGTGCCCTCGTGAGTTCTTTTGAAGTGCCTTTGTATAGTTTTAAGTCCATTTTAAATTTCTGGTTTGTCCATGTTGCGCCGTTATGTTGCCAAATTTTCGGTGCGAGCGGTGTAACTTGGAAGTAATCTCCAAGTAGGAAGTGTGTAAATTACGGGGTGTTACATGGACATTCAAATAAAATAAAAAAAAATATTTTTCTTTTAATCAATAAATAAAAAGGATAATTTTAAAATAAAATGTGGTAACCGTTTTTTAAAAACGGGTGTTGTAGGGATGCTAACACCTTCTTACACTCAATCGACTCTCGAACCTAATTTCTAGTTTCACAGACAACATTTTCCTTCAAATTGGGTGATCAATCACACCCTGTGATGATTGGTGGCGACTCCCCTTGGGAGAGGACGTCGGCCGCTCCGCGTCGCGATGACGTTGTAACAACTTAGCGACTCCACTGGGGACTTTAGAGAGTCAAGCCACTTAAATTTTATTTTTTCATTATCCTTTTATTAATTATATTTGGTTCATTGTTTTTTTTCATCTTGTAATGTATTTATATAATTTTATTTTGCATATTAACATGCATTTCCACACACCTTTCACTGCTCTATACCCGAGCTTTACCCTTCAGGATTAGATTTGAGGATGTAGTAGTGTCGACCTTCAAGGGGATCACGAATGCCCCCGTGTAGGCGCATGAAAAATCCTTACTCAAGTTGATTTATTTGTTATTTTATAACATTTAAATTAATTTGGAGGTCTTTGTCTCTTAGGATTAGAATTTCATCCTACATCATCTTCAACATTTTCATCGTTTAGGATAATTCAATTGAAATTGATTTAAGATTCTTTCCTTCCTAGGTTTAACCTTACATTATTTTCATCACTTGAGTTAATTTTCTTATTATTTTAGTGTTGAACTCTTATGATTGTATTGCTTCATAATCTAGACTTGTAAATTTCTCAAAAATTCTTATTTTCGATTTCTTTTGATCCAAACTCTGTTTTCATCTCTGTCCTTTGTCATCCTTCTTTCCTTCAATAGAAAGTGACTCTATGACTGAGGATAGTGATTTTGAGAATTAAGAAGTCAGTAACTTGAGAAATAGTCTCGAAGTCTCAATTTCTTTCAATGAGTTTTTGCTTGGGGGACAACATCATCATGATACCAAGGAGCATTGTTGAAGAAACAAGGTGAAATGACCACTGAAGTTACAAATTATGATCGATCTTATATGTCTGATTGCACCATATCTTGCTAAGTCACATGTTTGGAGTCAAGAAAAAAGAAAAAGAAAAAGAAAAAGAAGAAAAACAAAAACAAAAAAGAAAGGAAAAAAGAAAAAAGAAAAAGGAAAGAGACAAAAGAAAAATATTTAAGGTCATGCAAGATTGTACAAGATTGTAGCAATCATGATTGTTCAAGAAGTTACAACTCTAAATGCTATGAAGGATTTTATGTGCAAATCACCACATTGGGTAAAACCTACATCTTTGTCAAGCTAGGGCAAAGCAACTATCAACTTTGCTAGGACAAGACCATCATTTTCAAATTGGGGCAAACCCCTCATCTTTGTTGTATATAAAGTACAACGATCATCACTACATTGGAGAAGACCATCATTTTCAAATTGGGCCAAAATCTCATCTTTGTTATATTGAAGCAAAACGATGATCACTACGATGGAGAAGACCATCATTTTTAAATTGGGGCAAAACCCTCATATTTGTTATATTGAAGCAAAACGATGATCACTACATTGAAGTAAGCCCATCATTTTTCAAATTGGGGCAAAACCCTCATCTTTTCTATATCGAAGCAGAACGATCATCGCTACATGGAGAAGGCCATATTTATTAGTGGAACAAAACCCTCATTTTTCCTATATCGAAGCAGAACGGTCATTGCTACATTAGAGTAAGACCATCATTTTACTGGGGCAAAACCCTCATCTTTGCTATATCAAAGTAGAACGGTCATCACTACATTAGCGTAAGACCATAATTTTCAAATCGAGGCAAAACCCTCATCTTTGGTATATGGAAGGAAAAATAATCTTCACTACATTGGAGAAAATTGGGGAAAATCCTTATCTTTGTTATACGGAAGGAAAAACAATTCTCACTATACTGGAATAAGACAGTCATTTTTTCCAAATTGGGGGCAAAACCCCTTATCTTTCCTATATAGATGGAAAACAATCATTACTGCATTGGAATAAGACCATCATTTTCAAATTAGAGTAAAACTCTCATCTTTGCTATATCAAGGCAAAATGAACATCACTACATTGAGGCAAGACTTCCATCTCAACTATAATTAGGCCAAAAAAAATAATCAGTACATTGGAGTAATATTATCACTGTCAAAATGGGGCAAAGCCCCCATCTCTGTTATACTGGGGCAAAGTGATATCGTCATCTTACCGCTCATGCAAGCTTCTTTTAAACAGGAGCAAAGCCCAAATACAAGGTTAATGAATCACATTCTTTTCTCAGAGAAGCTTTCAGTTTGGAATAGTCCTTCACGTTCAAGAATGAAGACAATTAAGAGGATCTTTCATCAAATACCTTGAGCGGACTCAAAGATAGGATGATATATATGAGATAAACTCTTGAGGAGCTACTTCTAGTTCTCAAAATTGATGTCCAAAGAAATGGGGTCACTTCAACTCATTTATTCATTTGGATCATTTTCTAATAATTCAAACGTTGAAAATATAATTTCAATCTCTTATTGTTCAAGAGATTTTTTGTATCCATATTCTTTCATATTTCTCTCCTATTGAAGAAAGGAGAAAAAGAAAAATTTTCGTGTTTCTCTATTAACTTTCATCCCACACTTGTTTTCAAACCAAATTTATCTTTTCTTGTATTCAACCTTCTTGTCCATTACAAGACTAATGTTATGAAGCATTTTAATCAAATGAGTTGTCCAATGTTATGAATTACTTTTGATAGTTCTCCAAACTAGCACATGCGACACTTCCAAAAGAACCCACTATGCCTATATGGTCAAAGAATCTTTGATTGATACATAAGATCCCTTTTAAGTGAAAGCATTCAATGAAAAGGAAAAAAGAAAGAAATATTGGCATGTTTCCTCCAGAAATGACTATATTTTTCTTTTACCTTGATTCTTTGCTAAATATTGGCTGATAAGAAGGATGTGAATAGGTAAAAATGATTACTCTGTTTAAAATGAAAAAACATTTGGTAATCATAATTGATTTCACGACATCCAGATCCCTATTTCTTGCGGATTTTTTTTTTCTCATATCATGATTAGATTGTGAAAATAGATCATAAGACATACATGTTGCATCATCAATCTACCCTTAACATGCGTATGCATCATTGCACCATACCTTAGAGTCAATTTCATCAATTGAAGCAAAACAAATCATGGCATGAATCGTCATACATGACTTATAGTCAATGAGCATGTTCACTCTGCGACAATGTGTCAAATAAACTTTGGAAAAAGTACTAATGTGCCTATTTTACATAGGTCATGCTCATGAAAAATAATTCATTGCATCTTGCATAAATATTACAGTTTGGATTGACATATCCACTCAACTCATTTTGGGTGGTATTTTTCATTTCAATATGATTTTCATTAACACTCACATTTCATGCATGTAGGCACTTTTCATTCATGACAATTTTCAACGTGTTCAAAAGAACTCTGCTCTTTGTAATTGATTTTTGACAATAAAGTTTTGTAATAAAAAACCATAGTCTTTTGAAGCAAATTTCTGAAATATGAAATCTTTGCTCCGCATTTGGTTCTGACAATAAAGTTTTGAAATAAAAATCATTGTCTTTTAAAGCAAATTTCTGAAATACGAAATCCATGCTTCGCAATTGATTTTAGCAACAATGTTTTGTAATTAAAAAAAACAATGTCTTTTGAAGCAAATTTCTGAAATATGAAATCTTTGCTTCGCATTTGGTTATGACAATAAAATTTTGAAATAAAAACCATTGTCTTTTCATGCAAATTTCTGAAATACGAAATCCATGCTTCACAATTGATTTTAACAACAATGTTTTGTAATAAAAAAATCATTGTCCTTTGAAGCAAATTTCTGAAATACGAAATCTTTGATTCACATTTGATTTTTGGCAATAAAGTTTTAAAATAAAAACCGTTGTTCCCTTTTAAACAAAAATTTCTTATTTCAGAAATTTGTTTTAAAGGGGACAACGATTTTTATTTCAAAACTTTGTTGTCAAAATCACAAAGAAATGTAGAGATTCCATACTTCGAAAATTTGCTTAAAAATGCACCAGTTTTTATTTCAAAACTTTGGTGTCATAATAAAACATAAAACGAAAATTTCTTATTTTAGAAATTTGTTTTAAATGAGACATGTTTTTATTTCAAAACTTTGTCAAAATCACAAAACAAAGCAGAGATTTCATATTTCAGAAATTTACTTTGAAATAGACCAATTTTTATTTTAAAACTTTGGTGCTAGAATGAAAATTTCTTATTTCAAAAATGTGTTTTAAAGGGAATAACGGTTTTTATTTCAAAACTTTGTTGCCCAAAATCAAATGCGAAACAAAGATTTCGTATTTCAAAAATTTGTTTTGAAATGGACCGATTTTTATTTCAAAACTTTGGTGCTAGAATGAAAATTTCTTAGTTCAGAAATTTGTTTTAAATGGAACAACGGTTTTTATTTTAAAACTTTATTGCCAAAAATCAAATGCGAAGCAAAGATTTCGTATTTCAGAAATTTTCTTCAAAAGACAATGATTTAAACATTGTTGCTAAAATCAATTGCGAAGCATGAATTTCGTATTTCAGAAATTTGTTTTAAAAGACAATGGATTTTATTTCAAAACTTTATTTTCATAACCAAATGCGAAACAAAGATTTCATATTTCAGAAATTTACTTCAAAAGACAATATTTTTTTTTACAAAACATTGTTGCTAAAATCAATTACGAAGCATGAATTTCGTATTTCAGAAATTTGCTTTAAAAGACAATGATTTTTATTTCAAAACTTTATTGTCATAACCAAATGCGAAGCAAAGATTTCATATTTCGGAAATTTGCTTCAAAAGACAATGGTTTTTTTATTACAAAACTTTATTGTCAAAAATCAATTACAAAAAGCAGAGTTCTTTTGAACACGTTGAAAATTTTCATGAATGAAAAGTGCCTGCATGAAATGTGAGTGTTAAAAAAAATCATATTGAAATGAAAAATACCACCTAAAATGAGTTGAGTGGATATGTCAATCAAAACTGTAATATTTATGCAAGAGGCAATGAATTATTTTTCATGAGAATGACCTGTGAAAAATAGGCACATGAGTACTTTTTCCAAAGTTTATTTGACACATTGTCGCAGAGTGAACATGCTCATTGACTATAAGTCATGTATGACGATTCATGCCATGATTTGTTTTGCTTCAATTGATGAAATTGACTCTAAGGTATGGTGCAATGATGCATACGCATGTTAAGCCGATTGATGATGCAACATGTGTGCATGAGGATCTATTTTCACAATCTAATCATGATATGAGAAAAAAAATCCGCAAGAAATGGGAATCTGGATGTCGTGAAATAAATTATGATTACCAAATGTTTTTTCATTTTAAACAGGGTAATCATTTTAGGTATTCACATCCTTCTTATCAGCCAATATTTAGCAAAGAATCAAGGTAAAAAAAAAATATAGTCATTTCTGGAGGAAACATGCCAATTTTTCTTTTTTTTTTTCCTTTTTATTGAATGCTTTCACTTAAAAGGGATCTTATGTATCAATCAAAGATTCTTTGACCATATAGGCATAATGGGTTCTTTTGGAAGTGTCGCATGTGCTAGTTTGGAGAACTATCAAAAGTAATTCATAGCATTGGACAACTCATTTGATTAAAATGCTTCATAACATTAGCCTTGTAATGGACAAGAAGGTTGAATACAAGAAAATTTAAATTTGGTTTGAAAACAAGTGTGGGATGAAAGTTAATAGAGAAACACAGAAGTTTTTCTTTCTCTCCTTTCTTCAATAGGAGAGAAATATGAAAGAATATGGATACAAAAAATCTCTTGAACAATAAGAGTTTGAAATTATATTTTCAACGTTTGAATTATTAGAAAATGATCCAAATGAATAAATGAGTTGAAGTGACCCCATTTCTTTGGACATCAATTTTGAGAACTAGAAGTAGCTCCTCAAGAGTTTATCTCATATATCTCATCCTATCTTTGAGTCCGCTCAAGGTATTTGATAAAAGATACTTTTTATTGTCTTCATTCTTGAACGTGAAGGACTATTCCAAACTGAAAGCTTCTCTGTGAAAAGAATGTGATTCCTTAACCTTGTATTTGGGCTTTGCTCCAGTTTAAAAGAAGCTTGTATGAGCAGTGAGATGACGATACCACTTTGCCCCAGTATAGCAGAGATGGGGGCTTTGTCCCATTTTGACAGTGATAGTATTACTCCAATGTACTGATGATTTTTTTTTGCCTAATTATAGTTGAGATGGAAGCCTTGCCTCAATGTAGTGATGTTCATTTTGCCTTAATATAGCGAAGATGAGAGTTTTACTCTAATTTAAAAATGATGGTCTTACTCCAATGCAGTAATGATTGTTTTCCTTCTATATTGGAAAGATAAGGGGTTTTGTCCTCCATTTGGAAAAAATGACTGTCTTATTCCAGTATAGTGAGAATTGTTTTTCCTTCCGTATAACAAAGATAAGGATTTTCCCCAATTTTCTCCAATGTAGTGAAGATTATTTTTCCTTCCATATACCAAAGATGAGGGTTTTGCCTCGATTTGAAAATTATGGTCTTACCCTAATGTAGTGATGACCGTTCTACTTTGATATAGCAAAGATGAGGGTTTTGTCCCAGTAAAATGATGTCTTACTCTAATGTAGCGATAACCGTTCTGCTTCGATATAGGAAAATGAGGGTTTTGTTCCATTAATAATTATGGCCTTCTCCAATGTAGCGATGATCGTTCTGTTTCGATATAGAAAAAAATGAGGGGTTTGCCCCAATTTGAAAAATGATGGGCTTAATTCAATGTAGTGATCATTGTTTTGCTTCAATATAACAAAGATGAGGGTTTTGCCCCAATTTGAAAATGATGGTCTTCTCCAATGTAGTGATCATCGTTTTGCTTCAATATAACAAAAATGAGGTTTTGCCCCAATTTGAAAATGATGGTCTTCTCCAATGTAGTGATGACCGTTGTACTTTATATACAACAAAGATGAGAGGTTTGCCCCAATTTGAAAATGATGGCCTTGTTCTAGTGAAGTTAATGGTTGCTTTTCCCCAGATTGACAAAGATGTAGGTTTTACCCAATGTGGTGATTTGCACATAAAATCCTTCATAGCATTTAGAGTTGTAACTTCTTGATCAATCATGATTGCTACAATCTTGCATGACCTTAAATATTTTTCTTTTGTCTCTTTCCTTTTTCTTTTTTCCTTTCTTTTTTGTTTTTGCTTTTCTTCTTTTTCGTTTTCTTTTTCTTTTTTCTTTACGTCAAACATGTGACTTAGCAAGATATGGTGTAATCAGACATATAAGATCGATCATAATTTGCAACTTCAGTGGTCATTTCACGTTGTTTCTTCAACAATGCTCCTTGGTATCATGATGATATTGTCCCCCAAGCAAAAACTCATTGGAAGAAATTGAGACTTCGAGACTATTTCTCAAGTTACTGACTTCTTAGTTCTCAAAATCACTATCCTCAGTCATAGAGTCACTTTCTATTGAAGGAAAGAAGCATGACAAAGGACAGAGATGAAAATAGAGTTTGGATCAAAAGAAATCGAAAATAAGAATTTTTGAGAAATTTACAAGTTTAGATTATGAAGCAATACAATCATAAGAGTTCAACACTATTTCAACACCTTCAAAGTTCTCTTGATAAAATTTGATGGGTAATTTTGGGATGTTTGCCAAATAATTGAATGTGGTAGGCTTAAAAAAAGGCCTGGTAGGTAGACAAGTACCGAGATACACCATAAAATATATAGTGGACTTAGCAAATGGTCTTATGGTGAATTGACAATTCAAGGAGATTTATTACAAAATCACATGTGGCGAGCCCAACTCAAAGTTTTATAGTGATTAATTTTGGATTTTTCACTTCAAGAGGGGTTTACCCCAGTGTGATAATTAAAACCTTGTTTAGAGGTATGGTAACAAAAAACTTAGCACATGAGAAATGGGAAGGTTAAAATAAAGTTGTCTTAATTGGGAGTTCAGCTCAACAATAAAGTTTGGAAAAAAAGAATCAAAGAAGATGATAAAATGGCTAAAATTTTGAAGATTTTCTTTGAGAAAGTGAAAGCATACTTTTTTTTTTTTTTTTAGCTTTTTTCCCCTTTCCTTCCCCTTTCTTTTTCTTTTTTCCTCATTCTTTTCTTTTCTTTTTTTTTTCATGATGACTCATTATAGTTTACCAAGATTCTCACTAAGGTTTTAACCTAAATGATCAGAGTAAACTTTTGAAATGAGTAAAAAGATGAGCATGTATTTATAAAAAAAAACATTTTACAGAAATCTTTTTTTTTTGAAAAAAAATCGAATGAAATGAATTCAACCTAAATGTATGTGTAATGAAACCCTGATCTCTTTTTTCCCTAAAATAAAATAACTCAATTCCTACATATTTACATTCTTTCAAGTATGTAGCTAATTCATGAATTGATCATATTTCATTACCCATTTCATAATTAGGACTCATTATTCATCTAATAAAAAAAATACTTTATTGATGATGAAGAGTCAAAATAGATCACATTCATGTGCACTAGACATTTCTTTCTCATAGAAATATAAGCTCCTAACTTTATTCGTTAATGCTTGAAAATTTTAGTCATTCTTTTCAGAGCTTACACATACTTTACATCTTAAAGCTAAGATAGACTTCTGTCGAGCAACTTACAACTTTTGCACGATATTCTCTAAGGCACTAAGGATCTTTATTATCCTTACATATTGTCAATAACTTGTCATATCCTCATTAACTTTAGGCTTCGAATCAAATTTTTGGATCTTTGTGACTTCCTCTTGAACACGATCAATGAGTACTCTCTCATCTTCTTTTGTTCTTTCATGACTTTTGTTGCATACCTTAAGAATAGTGAACATGTGGGTGTTGAGCTATTTTCTTTTAGAAAGAAAATAATGGAATCATGAAAGTTTTTTTTTTAATAAAATGCATGTGATGTGATGGAAAGTGCAATAAATTTTGAATTTTGATTGAAAATATGCATGTATATGTATGAGATGACATTATGAAATTACTAAATCACTGGTGAAAATAATTATTTAAAAAAAAAATTGATGACATTGACATGCATACCAAATGAGATAATGATGCATTAATTTTTTTATTCTTTTTTAAAAAAATAAAAATAAAAATAAATCACAAATTCTCCCAAATGATATGATACATTCACAACTTTAAAATTTAACAACCATTGAGAAATGTAATGTTAGATCTTAAATGTCTCATAATTGTACAATCATAAGGTGGAGATTTTATGTGATGCATGAGAACCAACGACTCAAAAATAAATATGACAAGATTGAAATGCATGACATTTTTTATTCTGAGGGTATACCAAAATGAAAGTGAAACCTATAATGAATGAACTAACATGAGAAAAGATCTTGTGTAGGATATTAAAGAATGACATTATAAAAATGACATTATTCTACCCTAAGAAAATTATAACCCTAGATGAGGATGTACGAGAAAATATGTTTATGAGTGAGGTGATGCAATTTTTCTTTCTTATGGAAATAAAGACATAAAGGAAATAAAATACAACTAAAATGAATGTGAATAAAAATAAAGAAAAAAGTGAAGGTGAATTTTAATCCTAAAAGGATAAGGCTCCAAAATTAATTTAAATATTATAAAATAATAAATAAATCTATTTGAGTGAGGATTTTTCGTGCGCATACACGGGTGCATTCGCAATCCCCTCGAAAGTCGACACTACTTCATCTTAAATGAAAATATGATAAAAAAAATGGTATATGACTTCTATAACTTTTTAATGGTGGATGACCCTAGGACTCAAATATTTGATATGCAATATTAAATCTAAAAGAAAAAAAAAACCTAAGAAATGCTCATTTCTTTTTTTTTTTTAAATAAAAGGTATGAAAAATCTTATTTCAATGAGAGAGTGAAAATTTATCTCCACACTTTGTTTCAAAATTCAATTTTTCATTTTTCAAAGATAGGAAAAAATAACAAGTAAAAGAAAACTCTAAAAAGAATTTCGATTTATTTTAAGAAGAGTATATACAAAAGATCCTAAGTTTTTTTAAATAGAGAAAATATGAATACCCTTTATTTTGAGAAGAAATAAAATGATAAAATAAAGATAACAAAAAAGAAATTAAATAAAAAATAATGAAAATGATGAAGAATAATTCTAACCCTAAAGGATAAATATTCTTGAATTAATTTCAACGTTATAAAATAATAAGCAAATTAACTCAAGTGATGAAAATAATTTAAGGTTAAACCTAGAAAAGAAAGAATCTTAAATCAATTTCAATTGAATTATCCTAAACGATGAAAATGTTGAAGATGATGTAGGATGAAATTCTAATCATAAGAGACAAAAACCCCCCAAATTAATTTAAATGTTATAAAATAACAAATAAATCAACTTGAGTAAGGATTTTTCATGCGCCTACACCGGGGCATTCGCGAACCCCTTGAAGGTTGATACTACTCCTCAAATCTAATCTTGAAGGGTAAAGCTCGAGTAGAGCTGTGAAAGGTGTGTGGAAATGCATGTTAATATGCAAAATAAAATTACATAAATACATTACAAGATGAAAAAAAAAAACAATGAACCAAATATAATTAATAAAAGGATAATGAAAAAATAAAATTTAAGTGGCTTGACTCTCTAAAGTCCCCAGTGGAGTCGCTAAGTTGTCGTAACGTCATCGCGACGCGGACTGACCGACGTCCTCTCCCAAGGTGTTAGCACCCCTACAACACCCGTTTTTAAAAAGCGGTTACCACATTTAATTTTAAAATTATCTTTTTTATTTATTGGTTCAAAGAAAAATATTTTTTGTATTTTATTTGAATGTCCCAAAATTTATTAATCCACATTTTAAAAGAAAAATATGAATTGATAACTATGAGTGGCTCAAGGCCATTAGAAAAATTTGAAATTTATTTTGATATTTCAAAAAAACTCTTTATTTGTTAAAAAACAAGTTATTTAATAAAAGAATTTTAAAAATGGAACATTCTTATTTCAGAAATCCATTTTTAAACGAGACAATTTATTTTATTTCAAACATTATTGCCAAAATGTAATTTTGAAAAATTGAAGGATTCTTATTTCAGAAATTCAATTTTAAAAGGGTAAATTTGTTTTATTGCAAACTTTGATGCCAAAATTTCAAATTTAAAAAATGGGGAGTTTTTAATTCAAAAAATTCAATTATGAAAAGGGGCAAATTTGTTTTATTACAAACTTTGATGCCAAAATTTAATTTTGAAAAGTTAGATGGTTTTTATTTCAAAAATTAAATTTTAAAGAAGGCAAATTTGTTTTATTTCAAACTTTAATGTCAAAATGCAATTTTCAAAATTGGAGGGTTCTTATTTCAGAAATCCAATTTTAAAAGTGGGGAAATTTGTTTTATTTCAAACTTTGATGCCAAAATGCAATTTTTTAAAAATTGGAGGGTTCTTGTTTTAGAAATCCAATTTTGAAAGGGGGCAAATTTGTTTTATTTCAAACTTTCTTGCCAAAATGCAATTTTAAAAAATGGAGGTTCTTATTTCAGAAATCCAATTTTAAAAGGGGGCAAATTTGTTTTATTTCAAACTTTGATGACAAAATTTAAAACTGAGAAAATACAGGATTCTTATTTCAGAAATCCTAATTTTAATGTCAAATTTATGCCAACAAATAAATAAATTTCAATTTTATTCAAATGAAATAAAAAAGATAAATAAATTTGTTGAATAAATACAGTGACCAAATCTGAACAATCAAAATATCACTAGGTTGAATTAAAATATGCAAACATTAAATATAGTGGCCAAATCTAGCCAAATGAAAGTATAAAGTGCATATACATATAGTGTCCAAAAAAAAGCATACAACAGTGATCACATAAATATATGCAATTGCAAAGTAACCAAATTAACACATGCAAGTGGCAATAAATAAACACCTTGGTCAAATCTCAACACCTCAATAACATCTAAATATGCTGAGCCAAATCTAAATACAGAGAGGAATGAGAGGAAAATACAATGACCAAATTAACCAAATCCCTATATGCAAGTCTCACATGGCAAAAATACAAATTAAGGAAAAAAGTAACTTACCTGGGAGTCTTCCCTTCCTCTCTGTCTTCTTCCTCCTCTTTTTTCATCCCCCATTCAATCGATCGATGACTTATTTTTAAAAAAGGAAAACTGCCAATCGGAGTTGAATAATAAAAATAATAAAATAAAATAAACAAATTTCATTTTTTTAACAAAATCTTTTTTGAATAATAATAATAAGATTTAAATTAACAAACCATTTTAGTTTTTTTTTAAAAAACTTTTATTTACCAGAAACAATTATGGAATAAAAATAAAAATTATCGGACCAAATACGGTATCTACACTAGGCATTCTCCATTTTGCAATAGAACAATCCAATATTGTTTCTTTTTTAATCTCACCAAAGTTTAGTTAAGATTGAGATCCAACCTAACTACCAACATTTTGAACTCAAAATCCAATTTGAGGTTGAGATTTTTTAGATATTCATTCGTATTTGAAACCAAGTTGGTTGTGATGATGATTTCATATTTCTCTTTTTTGGTTCTTAACTTGAGTCTTCCATCTATTCACAACAACAAGGAGTAAGTGGAACAAATTTTGGTTCTTGTTCTAATCTTCATATTAAAGAGTTTTCTTTTAGTGGGTATGACAAACACATTTTTTTCTCTTATTTTTTCTTTTTTGTTTCCTTTCATTTTTTTACTTATTTTTTCATTTTTTTTTCAATTTTTTTCACATTAACTTTTTCTTTCCAACTATTTTTTTACTAATCTTTTGTTTTCTTTTTTTTTTTTTAATTCTTTATTCTTTTTGGTTATTTTCATTTTTTGCTCTTTCTTTTTCCTTTTTCTTCTTTTTTTTTTAGGGTGAACTTCAAGCATAGTGACATTTGAGTAGGGTATACACCCCCAAGTGTTCACTCTTCTCTCCGATCAGACGTAAATGGATCGAATCCCGTAGCAAAAGTGATTGTAAATTGCGTGTTCATGATCGTGTTACACAGATTAATGTCAAGAACAAAATATATAAATTAAGCATGCATAAAGTGATAGGACAACAAGAAATATACCTTTGAACAACACTTTCTTCTTATACTCCTTGTAAACCCGAGATCTCTGTTTGAAATTTTTCTTATTTTAAAAAAATAAAACAAAAGAAAAGAAGAAATGAATGTTTAAAACTTGGTCTTCCTTGTTTTAAAAAGAAAAGAAAAGAAAATAAAAGAAAAGGAAAAGAAATGAAGAAAAAGACAAAAAGGAAAAAGTAAAAAAAGGGAAAGACAAAAGTTGCCTCCACCGCCAAACTTTTCCTCTTTTATTTAATCCAAATCCTTTTCATTCCCTTCTCATTTTTTTTAACAAAAGAAAGCTGAGGGTTCGTTGGAGAAGGGAAAAGGATGAGGAAGAAGTCGATTTTTGGTTTGAAGCTGAAGAAGAAAGGAGAAAGGTTCAATTGATGGTTCCATGGAAATTCAATGTTGAATTCAACCCTGTTCTGATTTTCTGATCATTTCGAGCTCAACAAGAAGAGGTAAGAGTTGAGGTTTGGTTTCTTGAACGTTAATGCATTTTTGAACAAAGTTCGTGAAGGAAGCTTGAGCCAATTCTGATCTTAGGTTACTGGTTTGTGAAGAGGAAGGCAGAAGACAAAATTTGCTGTCAAATCCGAGAAGCCTCTGGCGTTTTGGTTGTCCTGATCTGTAGAGTTGGAATCAGAAGCTCTAATAGGTATGGTTGGAAAGATTATTTAATTTACTACAACTTTTGTGAAGAAATCGTGAGTAGAAAACGAGTGGAAGATGTTTTAAATTTAAGGTTAAGTTTGTTGTGCAGCAGGAAATCAAATCTGGAAACAGCAGGAAGTTGTTTTTAGGGAAGAAGTTTTCGAGGTATTTTTTAACAAATCCGTTGGGAATCTCAATTTCATGTCTTCATATGAGTTTTAGAGGATTCAAAAAGGAAGAGTTTGGTATCAAGTACACCCTGTTTGGCTGTACACCCTGTTTGGCTAAGTAATGAAGAAGTTATGAGTGTCTGAAAACAGGGCATGAAATCTGTAAATGCTGGAATTTTGAATGGTATGTTATTTTTTTTGTAATTTCAAGGTTAAAATCCATGAGCTCGAGGTTCTAAAACATGGTTTTAGTTTGTTTGGCAGGTTAAGAAGAAATAGGTCAAGTGTACGAGTCAAGGTTCTAGTTTTAACACTGTGAGTGACAAAACGAACTTCAAAAATGAACTATATGCTTGAAATATGCTTTAAGAAATGCAAGTTTTGCTAGAATGAAAGATTTCAATGCTTTATGTTTTCTTTTTGAACACATGTTTATGAGTGTAAACATTTTCCTAGATATGGTTTCAAGTATTCATTGTGACCCTAAATGTCTTGATGAAATTTATACATGAGCATATGTCTATTGATTTCCGAAATTTATGGAAATGTTATGATTTCGAGCAAGTATGTACTAGCAGAAGTATGATTTAAAGATTTTCAGCTTATGAACAAAATTTGAGTAAGCTTGAGTTTTATGAAAGAAAAGATAAGCGGGCATGTTCAAACATTTTTATGATGTTTTCTGAGACCCGATTGAGTAAATGACTGAGATATTGAGCCCGAGGCTTTATGGTACCGTGTGCACATGGGTCATATTCTGTTGTCGACGTTGAGTATACTCCGTGACAACAATCTTTGCCGTGAGTCTTTGGCGGGCCACTCGACGAAAAGACGATGGGAGTCTTTGGATGGGCGCCACTACATCGTAGAGTAAACGTTGGTTGTCGGGCGCGTTCCTACACACAACGTGGATTGTGACATGTTTTAAAAGTGTTTATATCATTTATATGCCTTACGAGATTTTAACGACATACTTGTTGGTTTTTCTGAAAATCTATTATGATTCCACGTTTACTTTTAACGCTTGAATACAAATGCATATGCTCATAGTTTTCAAGTGACATGTTTTACAAGTTATAGATTTTAAATACGGTCACTCACTGAGCTTCATAGCTCATTCTTTCAATGTTTTCAAACTTTTGGTAGAGATCGAGCTCACGGTACGACATCTCGCCATAGTCTGCCGAAAGCTCTCTGAGTTGATATTTTTGCATGCGTGGCGGTGTTGTTTAAGCATGTCGATATGAGTTGTAGTTTATTTTGAGAGGACTATGTAGTTATAGTCGAGTGTACATTAGAGGTTGTATAAACAATGGGTTGTCTTGTGTTGTTTCTGATGCTCTTGTCGTTTTAATTTCCAAGAGAGACTTAAGAATAGTTTCTCCTTATGTATGTTTAATAGTTGTCCAGTTTCCGCTGTGTTAAGTTTAAAGTATTCCAAATGTGAGCATAGTATGTTTATCAGGTAAAACAGAGTCACCAGGTATTGTTAAGAGGTAAAAATGTCTGTTGGCTTCATGTCGTCTTCCGGGCTAAGTTAGCAGGTGGTTCGGGAGGGGGTGTGACACTCTTTGTGACACCCCCTCCCGTACTACCTGCTAACTTAGCCCGGAAGACGGCATAAAGCCAACAAACATTGTTTATCTCGTAACAATATCTGCTGACCCTGTTTTACCTGATAAACGTACTATGCTCGCATATGAAACACTTTAACATAACATAGCGGTAACTTAGCAACTACTAAACATACATAAGGAGAAACTCTTCTTAAGTCTGTCTTGGAAACTAAAACGATAAGAGCATCAGAAACAACACAAGACAACCCATTGTTTATACAACCTCTAATGCACACTGACTATAACTACATAGTTCTCTCAAAAATAAACTACAACTCATATCGACATGCTAAACAACACCGCCACGCATAAAATATCAACTCGTGGAGCTTTCAAAGAGACTATGGCAGATGTCGTACCGTGAGCTCGATCTCACTCTAAAAGTTTGGAAAACACTGAAAGAATGAGCTATGAAGCTCAGTGAGTGACTGAGTTAAAATCTATAATTCATAAATCATATCACCTGGCAATCTATGAGCATAAACATCTGTAACAAAGCGTTAAAAGTAAACGTGTAATCATAGTAGCTTTTTTTTTTTTTTTCGTCCAAAGCCAAGTATGACATTTAAATCTCGTAAGGCATATCGATATTAATAACCCTTATAAAACATATAACAATCCACACTAAGTAGGGCACGCCTAGAATAACCACGTTTACTCTACGATGTAGTGGGGCCCGCCCAACACTCCCATCGTCTTTGTCGTAGTGGGGCTCGCCCAACACTCACGACGACGATTGTTGTCACGAGTACACTCAATGTCGATAACAGAGAATGACCTGTGTGCACACTGCGATACTATACAACCTCTGCTCAATGTCTCTCGAACATTTACTTAATCGGGTCTTAGAAAACATCATAAAAATGTTTGAACATGCTTGCTTATCTTCTCTTTCATAAAACTTAACCTTACTCAGCTTGTTCATAAAACTGAAAATCTTTAAATCATACTTGCTAGTACATACTTGCTCGAAACCATAACATTTCCATAAATTTCGGCAATCAATAGACATAGGCTTATGTATAAATTTCATCAAGACATTCAGGGTCACAATGAATACTTGAAACCATATCTAGGAAAATATTTATACTCATAAACATGTGTTAAAAAAGAAAACATAAAGCATTGAAATCTTTCATTCTAGCAAAACTTGCATTTCTTAATGCATATTTTAAGCATATAGTTCATTTTCGAAGTTCGTTTTGTCACTCACAGTGTTAGAACTAGAATCTTGACTCGTACACTTGACCTATTTCTTCTTGGCCTGCCAAACAAACCAAAACCATGTTTTAGAACCTCGAGCTCATGGATTTTAACCTTGAAATTACAAAAAAAAAACACACCATTCAAAATTCGAGCATTTTACAAATTTTATACCATGTCTTCAAACAGTCATAACTTCTTCATTACTTATCCAAAAAGGATGTACTTTATACTAAATTTTTTTCTTTTTGAACCCTCTAAAAGAAATGAAATTGAGATTCCCAACGGATTGGTTCGAAAATACCTCGAGAGCTTCTTCCCTAAAAATAACCTGCTGCTGTTTCCAGATTCGATTTCCTGCTGCACAATAAAATTAACCTGAAATCTAAAACATCTTCCATTCGTTTTCGACTCACGATTTCTTCACAAAAGGTGTAGGAAATTCAATAAGCTTTCCAACCATACCTATTAGAGCGTATGATTCCAACTCTACAGATCAACACAACCAAAAGACCAGAGGCTTCACGGATTTGACAATAAGTTCTGTCTTCTGCCTTCATCTTCACAAAACAGTATCTTAACTTCAGAATTTGCTCGAGCTTCCTTCACGAATTTTGTTTAAATTTTAGTTAACTTTCAACAAAATCAAACCTCAACTCTTACCTCTTCCTGTGGAGCTCGAGATGATCAGAAATTCAGAACAGGGTTGAGTTGATCACCTTGCTGCTATACAAACCTACTTTGAGTTCTCCTCCCTTCTTCTGCAACTTTAACTCACGAAAATCACCTTCTTCCTCTTCCTTTCTTCTTCTCCCACGAAACCCTCAGCTACTCTTTGTTCAAATGAGAAGAAGATCGAAAGAAAATGAGTTTATTTAAAAAAAAACGTAGGTGGGGTCCCACCTTCCACTTTCCACTTTCATTTTTCCTTTTTTTCCTTTTCCTTTCTTTTCTTTTATTTTCTCTTCTTTTCTTTTTTTAAAAAAACCAACCATAATATATTAACCTTTTCTTTCTTGTTTTCTTTTTTTTTTCTTTTTTGAATTCCAAAGAATGATCTCGGGTTTACAACTTACCTCCCCCTTAAGAAATTTCGTCCTCAAAATTTAGTAGTCTTTAAGTGAGAATTGAAAAATATCTAATCTACCTTGTTAAAACAAACAAGACTATTAGATCACAAAACCCAAAAATCTCAAAATCAAAATGAAATCAAAGAAGCCAAAGATTCTAATGTCAAAATGTTAAGTAACCCTTGAAAATTGGATCTAACAACCTTGCTTACAGAAACAAGACCTTTAGATAACTCAATCTCAAAGACCCCAAAACCAATTTTGAAAATCAACTCAAGGAAAGTAAAATCGGATTACCTTGTCGATCAAATATCTCAAGGCAAGAAAACTTACTTGAGATCCGAATCACTCCACAAGCAAGATTGATCAAGGTAAGCTTGAATGATTCTAGCATGCAACCTAATCTACATAGAACTGCAAAGACATAGCTCAAGGCTATAAAAAAGCACAAAGGCTCCTTTTGATTACATTTTTCAATCTTTTTTTTTTCTTCATGGATTACATGTGGCTATTTATAGCCTTCAAAATTGAACCCTAAAGATAACCTATGGACATTTAAAAGTTGTAACTTACATCCCCATCAATACCATAATGTCCACTAACTATTTTGTAACCTAAAACATTGAAAACAAGACTTTAAAACTTAAATTTACATCAAATTGGCCATAAATCCGAGAATGGTGTCTCTTTGTTAGCTTTGTAACTTTTTGTAACCATCCAAGAGTGAATGAACCACATCTTGAAGTATCTTGAAGCCCTTGTTTCATAAATGAAGCTTGTTATTCTTTAATAAATGATGAGTTGCACTCGAGTTCATTAAATGCAACTTGTGTTAAACTTCCATGAATTTGACTTCATTTAATGTGATGCCATGAGATGCCTTGGTTCATATCAGGTACGTCCTCCTCATTTGGTCCTCTAACTCCCAAGTTGCCTCCTCCACTCCGTGATGTCTCCAACGAACCTTCACGAGTGAGATCGTCTTATTTCTCAAAACTTGTTCTTTCCTGTCGAGGATTTGAACTGCATCCTCTGCGTAACTCATGTCTTCTTTCAGCTCAATTGGTTGTGCTTGCAACACATGTGTCGGATCTGGAATATACTTCCTCAACATGGATACATCATGTACTCGAGATAGTTCTGGTGGCAACTCCAGTCTGTAGGTTGTTGGCCCAACTCGTCCCGTTACTTGATAAGGACCAATATACCTAGGGCTCAGCTTACCTTTCTTGCCAAACCGAAGGACACCTCTCCACGGAGATAATTTCAAGAAAACTTGATCTCCGACCTGGAATTCTAAGTCCTTTCATCGCTTAACTGCATAACTCTTCTGACGGTCTTCAGCTATCTTCAAATTCTTCCTGATTACCTTAATATTATCCGTCGTAACTTGGACCAACTCAGGATCGATAAACTTCCGCTCTCCTATTTCGTTCCAACATATGGGCGCTCTACATGGCCTTCCATATAGAGCCTCAAATGGTGCCATGCCAATACTCGACTGATGACTGTTATTGTAAGCGAATTCCATAAGTGATAGATGTGTATCCCAACTTCCCTTAAATTGAAGGACACATGCTCTCAACATGTCCTCTAGGGTCTGGATGGTCCTCTCTAACTGACCATCTGTCTGAGGATGGAACGCTGTACTAAAATTCAACTTTGTCCCCATAGCTTTTTGTAAGCTAGGCCAAAACTTAGAAGTAAATCTCGGGTCCCTATCTGAAACTGTGGATACTGGCACTCCGTATTGACTCACAATTTTATCGACGTATAGCTTAGCAAGCTGATCAAGCGTAGATGTCGCTTTAATCGGTATAAACCGTGTTGTCTTAGTGAGTCTATCCACTATTACCCAAATACCATCATGTCCACTAGAAGTACGTGGTAATCCAAACAGAAAATCCATAGTGATATGCTCCTATTTCCATTCCAGCACTGGCAATGGATTAAGGAGTCCTCCTGGTATCTGTCTAATTGGTTTAACCTGTTGGCAGATCAAACATTTGTCAACATAATCAGCTATATCTCGTTTCATCCCAGACCACCAATACGTCCCTTTCAATGTCTTATACATCTTGGTGCTTCCTGGATGCATAGCGTAAGCTGAACTGTGAGTTTCCTCTAGAATAGCATCTTTAAGCTCACTAACACTCGGAACGCATAGTCTTCCCTGCCTCTCTATGGCTCCGTCTGATCTCACTTTAAATTCTACTTCCGGACCCTGTTTGGACTTCCCAAACATTTTCTGCAAATTACTATCCTCTGGCTGTCTTCTCACAATCTCTGCTACGAGCGAAGACTTGACTTGAAATTGAGCTAAAAGACTCCCTGAATTCTCTGCAGTCACAACTGCCTTAGAATCCCTTAGAGTACTTAAAAAGGTTGCTCGAATACCACACAAGGCATCCATAGGAAGTCTTGACTTCCTGCTTAAAGCATCTGCTACCACATTCGCCTTACCTGGATGGTATTCTATGGTACAATCATAATCTTTAATCAATTCTAACCATATTCTCTGTCTCATATTCAACTCCTTCTGATCAAAGATATATTTCAGACTCTTATGATCTGTAAAAATGTGACACCTCTCACCAAACAAGTAATGTCTCCAGATCTTCAATGCTAAAACAACTGCTGCTAGCTCAAGATCGTGGGTAGGGTAATTACATTCGTGCTTTTTTAATTGTCTTGATGCATAAGCTATCACTTTTTCTTCTTGAATGAGCACACACCCTAATCCTTGCCTCGAAGCATCACAAGAAATCACATACTCTTTTCCCGTTATAGGAAGTGTTAAAATAGGTGCTGTAACTAATCTTTTTTTCAGCTCCTGAAAACTCTATTCACACTTATCTGACCATTCAAACTTAGCTTTCTTTCTTGTTAAAGCTGTTAAGGGTAATGCTAATCGTGAGAAATCCTCAACAAACCGTCTGTAGTATCCTGCCAAGCCTAGGAAACTACGTACCTCTGTCGCATTAGCTGGTCTCTCCCAGTTGACCACAAATTTCACTTTATTCGGATCCACACTAACTCCATTTGCTGAGACAACATGCCCCAGAAACACTATGTGATTCAGCCAAAACTCACATTTGGTGAATTTAGCGTACAACTGTTTATCACATAGTGTTTGCAGAATAATTCTCAAATGTTCTTCATGGGCTTTCCTGTCAACCGAATAAACTAGTATATCATCAATAAATACTATAACAAACTGATCCAAATACTGGTGGAAAATCCTGTTCATGAGGTCCATGAAAACTGCTGGTGCATTCGTCAAACCGAACGACATTACTAAAAACTCATAATGCCCGTACCTCGTTCTGAATGTTGTCTTGGGAATATATGATTCCCTTACCTTTAACTGATGGTATCCTGATCTTAAATCAATCTTAGAAAACACTGATGCTCCTCGTAACTGGTCAAACAAGTCATCGATACGGGGCAAAGGATGTTTGTTACATATTGTGACTTTGTTTAACTGTCTATAATCAATGCATAATCTAAGGGTACCATCTTTCTTCTTTACAAATAACAATGGAGCTCCCAAGGCGATACACTAGGTCTGATGTATCCCTTATCAACTAGTTCTTGTAACTGCATCTTCAGCTCCCTGAGTTCACTTGGAGCCATTCTATACGGTGCTTGTGCAATAGGTGTTGTTCCTGGTAGCAATTCAATAGTGAACTCAACTTCCCTATCAGGCGACAACCCTGACAAATCTGCTGGAAAAACATCAAGAAATACGTTCACAATAAGAACATTTTCTGGTTTTAGCTTTTCCTCACGCACCTCTACTACATGTGCAAGAAACGCCGTACAACCTTTCCTCAACAACTTCTCAGCTTTTAATGCTGGATGTAGGAATAATATTTCTTTCACCCCTGAAAACCACTTCAGCCAACCCTGGTTTCCTGAATATCACTTCCTTTCTATGGAAATCTATTGAAGCATAATGAGTAAATAAGAAATCAATCCCTAAGATTGCATCTAACACCTGCAACTCTAGTGGAAGAAGATCCACTATCATATTGAGACCTTCTACTAAGACCTCACAATCTCGCAACACTGCCTCGACTAGTAAAGCATCACCAACTGGCGTGTAAATAACTAACCTCTCAAATAAAGGCTCAACTTTCTATTCAGCTTAGTTAGGAAATATACTGGAAACAAAGGATTGCGTAGCACCTGGATCTATCAAAACACGTGCAGGTACATTACAAATAGAAATCGTACCAGTAATCACATCTGGTGCATCCTCCGCTTCTTGTTGAGTCATAGCGTAGACCTTTCCCTGTTGCCTAGGTCTCCCTACAACTCCCTTTTGTTTAGCACCGCTGGTGCCCTCTCCTGCAGCTACTAGAACTCTCGGCTGCTCAACTGTCTGTGACCCAACTCCCTAGTCCCTCTGTGCGGCTGCTCTAAGCTGTGGACAATCCCTCTAGAAATGTCCTGGTTGTCCACACTGGTAACACACACTAACACCAACAAGATAGTGACCTCGATGATTTTTACCACAGTTTGCACATGGAGTTCTCCTTGCTGCACTGGCAATAGACTCTTGCACTGTTTGTGGTCTTGCTGTGGATCTAGCAGATTAACTAGATGCTCTTTGACTCTGCCTCTGATAGGCACCACCCACATTAATCTGCCTCGATGTCTGGCCGCCAACTCGATTCTTAAAGTCTTGACGACTTGAAACATTCACTCCAGGTGTGAATCTTCGCTGTTCACGACCCCGAAAACTGCTCGCCGTTGAAGGCCCACGAGTAGGCTCCACTACTGATTGCGCCTCTATTATACTTTGCTCAACACGTAGAGCAGTCTCTACTAGTTGGAAAAAATCAGTCCACTTAGCAATGGCTGTGACTGGGGTACGTATCTCAGGACGTAACCCTCTTTCAAATCTTCGACACCTGTCACTCTCAGATGCCACAATCACATCAAAGATACCGTGATGTACTTTCTGTATACCTTCTCTTGTACTCAGCCACTAAAAGTGACCCTTGCTTCAGTTCTAAAAATTCATCCCTCTTCGCCTCACGGTACGTGCTAGGGTAATATTTATCTTCGAAAATGCTTCTGAAAGTTTGCCAATCTAGAGTACGTGCATCACTGCGCCTGGCTAATATTGACTTCCACCAACCCTCTGCTTCCTTCTTTAGCAAGAATGTGGCTAACTTGACTTTCCGTTCCTCAGGGCAACTCAATCACATCAAAACATTTCTCAAGCTTATTCAACCAAACCTCGGCGTCAGCTGGATTTATGGAACCCTCAAATACTGTGGTTCCCAATTTCTTCAGACGTTCTATTCCATACGTCTTCTCTGGATCATTTGGCTCTGCTCTTTCTGGTCTGCCTACCTCCTGTGAGGAACTAGCATGCTGCTCATCTCTGGCCCTAGTCTGGACCCTCGGGGCACTAGATCCCCTCTCAAATTGGCCTTGGGTAGGATCCTGCGTCCCGCCCCGATCCCGCCTGCGTCGTCTACTAGTACGTGGTGGCATGACTCCTATAACATATCAACACATTAGACATACTTTTGGATACTTAATTCAAATACACAATCTACTAGCTTCTATTCACATTTTAGCCCTAACTGGACTTACTCTTATCCTTAGTTGAACCATACTCTACTAGTTCTTTCTGAACTAATTCAATAACTTACTATGACTTTTTAGTTTTTTCTTAGAGTAACTTGCCCTATCTTATTCCCCATGGAGCTAACTGCTCTGATACCAAGTTGTCACACCCCCTCCTGTACTACCTGCTAACTTAGCACGGAAGACGACATGAAGCCAACAGACATTGTTTATCTCTTAACAATACCTGCTGACCCTGTTTTACCTGATAAACGTACTATGCTCGCATATGGAACACTTTAACATAACATAGCGGAAACTTAGCAACGACTAAACATACATAAGGAGAAACTCTTCTTAAGTCTGTCTTGGAAACTAAAACGATAAGAGCATCAGAAACAACACAAGACAACCCATTATTTATACAACCTCTAATGCACACTTGACTATAACTACATAGTTCTCTCAAAATAAACTACAACTCATATCGACATGCTAAACAACACCTGCCACGTACAAAATATCAACTCGTGGAACTTTCAGCAGACTATGGCAGGATGTCAGGTACCAGGAGCTCGATCTCTACCTGAAAAGTTTGAAAAACACTGAAAGAATGAGCTATGAAGCTCAGTGAGTGATTGAGTTAAAATCTATAATTCATAAATCATATCACCTGGCAATCTATGAGCATAAGCATCTGAAACAAAGCGTTAAAAGTAAACGTGTAATCATAATAGCTTTTTTTTTTTTTTTTTTTTTTTCAGAAATCCAGCAAGTATGACATTTAAATCTCGTAAGGAATATCGATATTAATAACCCTTATAAAACATATAACAATTCACACTAAGTAGGGCACACCCAGAATAACCACGTTTACTCTACGACGTAGTGGGGCCCGCTCAGCACTCCCATCGTTTTGTCGTAGTGGGGCTCGCCCAACACTCACGACAACATTGTTGTCACGGAGTACACTCAACGTCGACAACAGAGAATGACCTGTGTGCACACGGTACTATACAACCTCGGGCTCAATGTCTCAGACATTTACTTAATCGGGTCTCAGAAAACATCATAAAAATGTTTGAACATGCCTGCTTATCTTCTCTTTCATAAAACTCAAGCTTACTCAGTTTGTTCATAAAACTGAAAATCTTTAAATCATACTTGCTAGTACATACTTGCTCAAAATCATAACATTTCCATAAATTTCGGCAATCAATAGACATAGGCTTATGTATAAATTTCATCAAGACATTAAGGGTCACAATGAATACTTGAAACCATATCTAGGAAAATATTTATACTCATAAACATGTATTCAAAAAGAAAACATAAAGCATTGAAATCTTTCATTCTAGCAAAACTTGCATTTCTTAAAGCATATTTTAAGTATATAGTTCATTTTCGAAGTTCGTTTTGTCACTCACAGTGTTAGAACTAGAATCTTGACTCGTACACTTGACCTATTTCTTCTTGGCCTGCCAAACAAACCAAAACCATGTTTTAGAACCTCGAGCTCATGGATTTCAACCTTGAAATTACCAAAAAAAACACAACATTCAAAATTCGAGCATTTTACAAATTTTATACCCTGTCTTCAAACAGTCATAACTTCTTCATTACTTATCCAAAAAGGATGTAATTTATACCAAATTCTTCCTTTTTGAACCCTCTAAATATTATATGAAGAAATGAAATTGATATTCCCAACGGATTGGTTCGAAAATACCTCAATAGCTTCTTCCCTAAAAATAACCTGCTGCTGTTTCCAGATTCGATTTCCTGCTACACAACATCCATACCTATTAGAGCTTCGGATTCCAACTCTATAGATCAACACAACCAAAACACCAGAGGCTTCTCGGATTTGACAGCAAATTCTTTGTTCTGCCTTCCTCTTCACAAAACAGTATCTTAACTTCAGAATTTGCTCGAGCTTCCTTCACGAATTTTGTTTAAATTTCAGTTAACTTTCAAGAAAATCAAACTTCAACTCTTACCTCTTCCTGTGGAGCTCGAGATGATCAAAAAATCAGAACAGGGTTGAGTTGATCACCTTGCTGCTATACAAACCTACTTTGAGATCTCCTCCCTTCTTCTGCAACTTTAACTCACGAAAATCACTTTCTTCCTCTTCCTTTCTCCTTCTCCCACGAAACCCTCAGCTCCTCTTTGTTGAAATGAGAAGAAGATCGAAAGAAAACGAGTTATTTAAAAAAAAAACATAGGTGAGTCCCACCTTCCACTTTCCTTTTTCCTTTTTTTCCTTTTCCTTTCTTTTCTTTTCTTTTCTCTTCTTTTCTTTTTAAAATAAAACCAACCATAATATATTAACATTTTCTTTCTTGTTTTCTTTTATTTTTTTTTCTTTTCTTTCTTGAAGTCCAAAGAATGATCTCGGGTTTACACTCTTTCTCCAAAGATCACAATCTCAATTACCGAACTCAGCACGTGCGAAGATCAACCACTAGATCTTCTCCGTTGTTCTCTAGGTGAGGGAGAAATGTGGGTTCCTTTAGGATGAGATGTGGAATTGAGGGATGTGTGTTTTTGGAACTCTTTCCAACATTACAAATATGGAGAACTTATGATTGCACGAAAATGGCTTAACCTGAAGTTGCATCCCATGCAACTATTTATAGGGGAATAGGATGAAAATTACCATCCTATCCTTCCTTCATTCTCTCATTAGTATATAGTTAATTTGTGAATCTAATTCACATTAAAACTATATATTATATCAATTATTGTCACATCCCCTCCCGAACTACCTGCTAACTTAGCCCGGTAGACGGCGTGAAGCCAACAGACATCGTTCACCTCTCTAACGATACCTGTTGACCCTGTTTTACCTTATAAGGATACTAAACTTGTATAAGAAACAACTAAAACATAACACATCAAAATATTGACAATTACGTAACCTACGTAAGGGGTAACCCTACTTATGACTCTCTGGAAAACTGAAAGAGATATGAACATCACAACCAAAAACATACCCAACCATGGATCACACAACCACAACCTAAAATGTACACATAAACATAAGTTCATAGTCCTTCTTCTATACATATAGACTTTCTATACAACTCCACCCACGCACAACATATCAAACTTGTGAAGCTTCCAAATAGATTATGGAAGGTTTTCGTGCACCGGAGCTCGATCTCTACGAAAAGTGAGAAAAACACTGAAAGAATGAGCTATGAAGCTCGGTGAGTGACTTGAGTTTAAAAGAAAACTATTAACTCGTAAATCATATCACCGCCATCTATGAGCATATGCATCCGTAATCAAATGTTAAAAGTAATCGTGTAATCATAATAGCTTTTCATGAAAACCAGCAAGTATATCGTTAAAATCTCGTAAGGCATGTAAATGATATTAACTCTTTTTAAAACATGTCACAATCTACGTTGTGTAGGGCACGCCAAAGATAACTAACGTTTATTCTACGATGTAGTGGGGCCGCCCGCCCAAGACTCCCATCGCCTTTGTCGTAGTGGGGCCCGCCAACACTCACGACAATGACACCGTTGTCACGGAGTACACTCAACGTCGACAATGAATAAGACTGTGTGCACACGGTACTATATAGCCTCGAGCTCAATGTCTCGATTATTTACTCATTCAAGACTCGAGAAAAACACATAAAAACATTTAAACATGTCTGCTTATCTTCTCTTTCATAAAACTCAAGCTTACTCAGCTTGTGTCATAAAATCAAAAACTTTAAAACATACTTGCTAGTACATACTTGCTCAAAATCATAACATTTCCATAAATTTCGACAATCATTAGACATATGCTCATGTATAAATTTCTTCAAGACATTTAGGCTCACAACGAGCACTTGAAATCATTTCTTAGAAAATATGAATACTCATAAACATGTGTTTCAAGGAAAACATTAAGCATTGAAACCATTTCGTTTTAGCAAAACCTTGCATTTTCATAAGCATAATACAAGCCTATAAACCATTTTCAAGGTTCGTTTTGTCACTCACCGTGTTAGAACTAGAACCTTGGCCTGTACACTCGACCTATCTCCTCTTGGACTGCCAAACAAACTAAAACCATGTTTTAGAACCTCGAGCTCATGGTTTTTAACCTTAAAACTACAAGAAAACACTCCAACAAAAATTCCAGCATTTAACAGATTTTATACCCTGTATTCAAATACTCATAACGTCTTCATTACTTAGCCAAAAAGGATGTACTTTATACCAAATTCTTCCTTTTTGAACCCTCTAAAAATCATATGAAGACATGAAGTTAAGATTCCTAACAGATTGGTTCGAAAATACCTCGAAGTCTTCTTTCCCAGGAACCAACTTCTGCTATTCCAGATTCCATTTTCTGCTGCAACCCGAAACTTGACCTGATATGTACAACATCTTCCAATCATTTTCTATTCACGATTTCTTCACGAGAAATGTAGGAAATTCAATAAGCTTTCCAACCATACCTATTAGAGCTTCTCATTCCAACTCTACAAATCAGTACAACCAAAACATCAGAGACTTCTCAGATTTGACAGCAAATTCTGTCTTCTGTCTTCCTCTTCACAAAACAGCAACTTAAGGTCAGAATTGGCTCAAGCATCCTCAACGAACTTTGTTCAAAAAGGAATTAGCTTTCAAGAAAATTAAACCTCAACTCTTACCTCTTCCTGTAGAGCTCGAGATGAACAGAATATCAGAACAGGGTTGGACTTGATCACCTTGCTGCTATATAATCAAACTTTGAGTTCTCCTCCCTCTCTTCTGCAATTCTAGCACCAAAATCACCTTCTTCCTCTTCCTTTAAGCTTCTCCCACGAAACCCTTACCTTTCTTTTGATAAATGAAGAAGAAGATCGATGGAAACATGGTTTTTAAAAAGAAACTAAGGTGGGGTCCCACCATCCACTATCCTTTTCCCTTTTCCTTTCTTTTCTTTTCTTTTGTTTTAAAAACAAAACCAAAACCAAACATTTCCTTCATTTTCTTTATTCTTTTTGTTTTTTTTCTTTTCTTTCTTGATTTCCAAAGAATGATCTCGGGTTTACAACTTACCTCCCCCTTAAGAAATTTCGTCCTCGAAATTTAATAGTCCTTAGGTGAAAATCGTCGGGTACTTCCTCCTCATTTGGTCCTCTAACTTCCAGGTTGCCTCCTCCACTCCGTGATGCCTCCAACGAACCTTCACAAGTGGGAACGTCTTGTTTCTTAAAACTTGTTCTTTCCTGTCGAGGATTTGAACTGCATCCTCTACGTAACTCATGTCTTCTTTCAGCTCAACTGGTTGTGCTTGCAACACATGAGTCGGATCTGGAATATACTTCCTCAACATGGACACATAAAAAACATCATGTACTCGAGATAGTTCCGTTGGCAATTCCAGTCTGTAGGCTGCTAGCCCAACTCGTCCCATTACTTGATAAGGATCAATATATCTGGGACTTAGTTTACCTTTCTTTCCAAAAGGAAAGACACCTCTCCACGGAGATAACTTCAAGAAAACTTGATCTCCGACCTGGAATTCTAAGCCCTTCCATTGCTTATCAACATAATTCTTTGACGGTCTTGAGTTATCTTCAAATTCTTTCTGATTACTTTAATGTTGTTCGTTGTAATTTGCACCAACTCAAGACCGATTAGCTTCCGCTCTCCTAGATCATTCCAATATACGAGCGTTCTACACGGTCTTTTATCCAGAGCCTCAAATGGTGCCATACCAATATTCGACTGGTAGCTGTTATTGTAAGCGAATTCCATAAGTGATAGGTGTGTATCCCAACTTCCCTTAACTTAAAGGACACATGCTCTCAACATGTCCTCTAGGGTCTGGATGGTTTTCTCTAACTGACCATCTGTCTGAGAATGGAGTGTTGTACTAAACTTCAACTTTGTTCCCATAGCCTTCTGTAACCTAGGCCAAAACTTAGAAGTAAATCTCGGTTCCCTATCTGAAACTATGGACACTGGCACTCTGTATTGACTCACAATCCTATCGACGTATAGCTTAACAAGCTGATCAAGGGTAGACATTTATTTTAATCGGTATAAACCGTGTTGTTTTAGTGAGTCTATCCACTATTACCCAAATACCATCATGTCCACTTGAAATACGTTGTAATCTAAACAGAAAAACCATAGTAATATGCCCCATTTCTATTTCGACACTGGCAATGGGTTAAGGAGTCCTTCTTGCTTCTGTCTAACTGGTTTAACCTGTTGGCAGATCAAACATCTATCAGCATAGTCAGCTATCTCCCGCTTCATCCCAGGCCACCAATAAGTCCCCTTCACAGTTTTACACATCTTGGTGCTTCCTGGATGCATAGCGTAGCTGAACTGTGAGCTTCCTCTAGAATAGCATCTTTAAGCTCACTAACACTCGGAACACATAATCTTCTCTGCTGAACTATGGTTCCATCTGTTCTCATTTTGAATTATGCCTCTGGGCCCTGTTTGGACATTTCAAGCATTTTCTGCAAGTTACTATTCTCTGATTGTCTTATCACAATCTCTGTTACGAGTGAAGACCTGATCTGGAATTAAACTAAAAGACCCCCTGAATTCTCTGCAGTTACACTGCCTTAGAATCCCTTAGAGTACATAAAAATGTTGCTCGAATACCACACAAGGCATCCCTAGGAAGTCTTGACTTCCTGCTCAAAGCATTTGCTAACACATTCGCCTTACCTGGATGGTATTCTATGATACAATCATAATCTTTAATCAGTTCTAACCATCTTCTCTATCTCATATTCAACTCCCTCCGATCAAAGATATACTTCAGACTCTTATGATCTGTAAAAAAATATGACACCTCTCACCAAACAAGTAATGTCTCCAGATCTTCAATGCTAGAACAACTGCTGCTAATTCAAGATCGTGGGTAGGGTAATTACACTCGTGCTTTTTCAATTGCCTGGATGCATAAGCTATTACTTTTCCTTCTTGCAGGAACACACACCCTAATCCTTATCCTGAAGCATAACAGTAAATCACATATTCTTTTCCCGTTATAGGAAGTGCTAGTATAGGTGTTGTAACTAATCTCTTTTCAGCTCCTGAAAAACTCTGTTCACACTTATCTAACCATTCAAACTTAGCATTCTTCCTTGTCAAAGCTGTTAAAGGTAATGCTAATCGTGGGAAATCCTCAACAAACCGCCTGTAGTATCCTGCCAAGCCTAGGAAACTACGTACCTCTGTCACACTAGTTGGTCTTTCCCAGTTGACTACTGCTTTCACTTTATTCGGATCCACACTAACACCATTTGCTGAGACAACATGCCCCAAAACACTACTACTCGATCCAACCAAAACTCACATTTGGTGAATTTAGCGTATAACCTGCTTATCTCTCGTAGTGTTTGCAAAATAATCCTCAAATGTTCCTCATGGGCTTTCACACAACCGAATAAACTAGTATATCATCGATGAATATTATCACAAAACATATCCAAATATCGTGGAAAACTCCGCCCATGAGGTCCATGAAAATCTAGTACATTTGTTAAACCGAATGGCATTACTAACCACTCATAATGCTCGTACCTCATTATGAATAATGTCTTAGGAATGTTTGATTCTTAGAAAACACTGATGCTCCTCGTAACTGGTCAAACAAGTCATCTATACAGGACAAAGGATACTTATTACGTATTATGACTTTGTTTAACTGTCTATAATTAATGCATAATCTAGGGGTACCATCTTTCTTTTTCACAGATAACACTGGAGCTCTCCAAGGCGATACACTAGGTCTGATGTATCCCTTATCAACTAGTCCTTGTAACAGCATCTTTAGCTCCCTGATCTCACTTGGAGCCATTCTATACGGCGCTTGCGAAATAGGTGCTATTTCTGGTAACAGTTCAATAGTGAACTCAACTTCCCTATCAGGTGGCAATCCTGATAGATCTGCTAGAAGAACATCAAGAAATTCATTCACAACAAGAACATTTTCTTGTTTTAGCTTTCCTTCCTGCACCTCAACTACATGTGCAAGAACGCCGTGCAACCTTTCCTCAATAACTTCTCAACTTTTAATGCTGAAATCAAACTCGTAGGGATAATCTTTCTTTCATCCCATAAAACCACTTCAGCTAATCCTGGTTTCTTGAAAACAACTTCCTTTATATGGCAATCTCTGGAAGCATAATGAGTAAAAATGAAATCCATCCTTAAGATTGCATCTCACACCTGCATGTCTAGTGGAAGAAGATCCACTAACATATTGAGACCTTCTACTAAGACCTCACAAGTCCATAACAACATGCATTTGACTAGTACACATCACTAACTAGAGTGTATATAACTAACTTTTTTACATAAAGGTTCTAGTTTCCCATTCAACTTAGTCAAGAATATACTAAAAACAAAGAAATGTATAGCACTGGTTCTATTAAAACAAAGTGCGGTACATTACAAATACTAATCGTACCGATGAATGACATATGATGCATCTTACGCTCGCTTCTTCGAAGTCATAGCGTAGACCTTTCCGTGTTGTCTCTGTGTCTCCTACAATTCTCTTTAGTCTAGCACCGTTGGTGCCCTCTCTGCAACCTCATCAAACTCTCTACCGCTTCAACCGTCTGGGACTCAATTCCATAGTCCTCTGCGTGCGGTTTGTCCATAGCCGTGGACAATCCTTCTTGACATGTCCTCGGTTGTCTGCTACTGGTATCACACATTGACACCAACAAGACATTGGCCTCGATGATTCTTGCCACAATTTGAACATGAAGTTCTCCTTTCTACACTAGCAATGCACTCTCCTGCAATGTCCGTGGTCTTCTGCTGTGGATCCGCGATTGACTAGGTGCTCTTTGACTCTCGCCTCGATAGGCACCACTCACATGCATCCGCCTCGATGCACGCCGTCACTCGATTTTTAAAGTCATACTGACTTGGAAACATTTACTCCAAGTGTGAACCTCTGCTGCTCACGACCTTGGAAACTGCTTATTGTCGAAGCCCCGCAACTAGGCTCCACTATTAATTTAACCTCTGCTATACTCTACTCAACACGTAGAGCGCAGCGCTATTAGTGAGAAAAAAATCTCTCCACTTAGAAATAGCTGTAACTGGGTACGTATCTCAGGACGTAATTCTCTTTTAAACTTTCGACACCTGTCACTCTCAGATGCCACAATCACATCAACATACCGTGACAACTCGGTATACCTTCTCTCATACTCAGCCACTAAAAGTGTCCCTTGCTTCAATTCTAAAAATTCATCCCTCTTTACCTCTCGGTACGTTCTAAGGTAATATTTATCTTCAAATATACTTCTGAAAGTTTGCCAGTCTAAAGTTCGTGCATCATTACAACTGGCTAACATCGATTTCCATCATCCTTCTGCTCTTTTTTTTTTAACAGCAAGAATGTGGCCAACTTAACATTTCGCTCCTCAGAGCAACTCATCACATTAAAACATTTATCAAGCTTATTCACCAAACTTCAAATCACACCGGATCTTTGGAACCCTCAAACACTGTGGCTCCTAATTCTTTTAGGTGATCTATTCTATATGTCTTGCCTGGATCACATAGCTCTTCTCTCTATGACTTACCTACCTCCTGTGAGGAATTAGCATGCTGCTTAATTCTGGCCTCTATCTGGACTCTCGGGGCACTAGATCCCCTCTCAGAGTGGGCTTGGGTAGGATCCTGCGTCCCGTCCTGATCCCGTCTTCATAGTCTGCTAGTACGTGGTGGCATGACTTCTATAACATATCAACATACTAGACATGTAATAAATACTCTCAAATGCACAATTCTAGACTTGTGTTCACATTCTAGTCCTGATTGGACTTACTATTATCCTTACTTGGATCATGCTCTGCTAGTTCTATTGAACTAACTCAATAACTTGCTATTTACTTTTCAGTTTCTTCTAGAGCTAACTTGCTCTGTCTCATTCCCATGGAGCTAACTGCTCTGATACCAAGTTGTCACACCCCCTCCCGAACTACCTACTAACTTAGCCCGGTAGACGGCGTGAAGCCAATAGACATCGTTCACCTCTCTAACGATACACAGTGACCCCTGTTTTACCTTATAAGCATACTAAACTTGTATAAGAAACAACTAAAACATAACACATCGAAATATTGACAATTACGTAACCTACGTAAGGGGTAACCCTACTTATGACTCTCTGGAAAACTGAAAGAGATATGAACATCACAACCAAAAACATACCCAACCATGGATCACACAACCACAACCTAAAATGTATACATAAACATAAGTTCATAGTCCTTCTTCTATACATATAGACTTTCTATACAACTCCACCCACGTACAACATATCAAACTTGTGAAGCTTCCAGTGATTATGGCGTGTTTTTTGGGCACCGGAGCTCGATCTCTACCAAAAGTGGGAAAAACATCAAAGAATGAGCTATGAAGCTCAAAGGAGTGACTTGAGTTTAAAAGAAAACTATTAACTCGTAAATCATATCACCTGGCCATCTATGAGCATATGCATCTCTAATCAAATGTTAAAAGTAACTGTGTAATCATAATAGCTTTTCATGAAAACTAGCAAGTATATCGTTAAAATCTCGTAAGGCATGTAAATGATATTAACTCTTTTTAAAACATGTCACAATCTACGTTGTGTAGGGCACGCCCAGTACAACCAACGTTTATTCTACGACGTAGTGGGGCCCGCCCAACACTCACGACAGCGTTGTTGTCACGGAGTACACTCAACGTCGACAACAGAATAAGACCTGTGTGCACACGGTACTATATAGCCTCGAGCTCAATGTCTCAGTCATTTACTCATTCAAGACTCAGAAAAACACATAAAAACATTTAAACATGTCTGCTTATCTTCTCTTTCATAAAACTCAAGCTTACTCAGGTTGTTCATAAAACTGAAAAACTTTAAAACATACTTGCTAGTACATACTTGCTCAAAATCATAACATTTCCATAAATTTCGGCAATCATTAGACATATGCTCATGTATAAATTTCTTCAAGACATTTAGGCTCACAACGAGCACTTGAAATCATTTCTTAGAAAATATGAATACTCATAAACATGTGTTTGAAGGAAAACATTAAGCATTGAAACCATTTCGTTTTAGCAAAACCTTGCATTTTCATAAGCATAATACAAGCCAATAAACCATTTTCAAGGTTCGTTTTGTCACTCACCGTGTTAGAACTAGAACCTTGGCCTGTACACTCGACCTATCTCCTCTTGGACTGCCAAACAAATCAAAACCATGTTTTAGAACCTCGAGCTCATGGTTTTAACCTTAAAACTACAAGAAAACACTCCAACAAAAATTCCAAAGATTAATGATTTTTATACCACGTATTCAAATACTCATAACTTCTTCATTACTTAGCCAAAAAGGATGTACTTTATACCAAATTCTTCCTTTTGAACCCTCTAAAAATCATATGAAGACATGAAGTTAAGATTCCTAACAGATTGGTTCGAAAATACCTCGAAGTCTTCTTTCCCAGGAACCAACTTCTGCTATTCCAGATTCTATTTTCTGCTGCAACCCGAAACTTGACCTGATATTTACAACATCTTCCA
The DNA here is from genome assembly GCA_036507285.1 of Trichosanthes cucumerina. NCBI lineage: Eukaryota > Viridiplantae > Streptophyta > Magnoliopsida > Cucurbitales > Cucurbitaceae > Trichosanthes > Trichosanthes cucumerina. The sequence continues at coordinate 36,198,413 of CM071843.1, forward strand.
ATCATTTTCTATTCACGATTTCTGCATGATAATTGTAGGAAATTCAATAAGCTTTCCAACCATACCTATTAGAGCTTCTGATTCCAACTCTACAGATCAGTACAACTAAAACATCAGAGACTTCTCGGATTTGACAAAAATTTCATCTTCTGTCTTCCTCTTCACAAAACAGCAACTTAAGGTCCGAATTGGCTCAAGCATCCTTCACGAACTTTGTTCAAAAATGAATTAGCTTTCAAGAAAACTAAATTTCAACTCTTACCTCTTCCTGTGGAGCTCGAGATGAACAAAAAACCAGAACAGGGTTGGAGTTGATCACCTTGCTGCTATATAATCAAACTTTGAGTTCTCCTCCCTCTCTTCTGCAATTCTAGCACCAAAATCACCTTCTTCCTCTTCCTTTAAGCTTCTTCCACGAAACCCTTACCTTTCTTTTGATAAATGAAGAAGAAGATCGATGGAAACATGGTTTTTAAAAAGAAACTAAGGTGGGGTCCCACCATCCACTATCCTTTTCCCTTTTCCTTTCTTTTCTTTTCTTTTGTTTTAAAAACAAAACCAAAACCAAACATTTCCTTCATTTTCTTTATTCCTTTTGTTTTATTTTTTTTTCTTTTCTTTGTTGATTTCCAAAGAATGATCTCGGGTTTACAATTATATCACATATAATTGATATAACACCTCATATATGAAATTGAACACTTCAATTTCATTCATAACTTTATACCCTCAATATTACCATGTTGAGTCAACAGAGGGACCTAATAGACCTACAATTCATGAGCTCCAATGATGTGAGATTAACTGATCAATCTCTTTGATCCGGTTAGTCAATATTCATTAACTACAAGTCACTCCACTATAGATTTGTAGTTGCACTCTCCTCACTGTAGATTATATTGTGTCCATCGATATAATCATTACCCATGAGTCGACCCTTCACAGGTTGTTCGTAATCACAGTTGGGTCAAATTACCATTTTATCCCTGTGATTACCTCTTTATTCCTTAAGCACCATTGATCCTCTAATGAACAACAAGTCTATGGTCCTACCATAAACTCAATCCCTCTTAAGCTAGTTTAGAGGGCGGGGCCTCGTTATTCAAGACCTGGACTCAGTTCTTATGGGAACAACCTATCTAATTCCTTAGTCTAGGAATGAGTGAATTCCATCTTGCAAAGTTAAGTCCCCAGCTACCTACGAGATTCTGGCCCTGAGAAGGTAGGCTTATTGAGTCGGCTACAGGCCACTCTCAATCATACTAGTCTAAGGACAAACCCTATAAGCAGGAGTTCTTAACTTGCTCAGGATTCAGGTCGAGTCACCAATGACCATCTATAAATTATCAGTCTTATCCTGTTAACGACGTTATACTGGTTGGACTAAGAATTTGCAGCCCGATCTTGTATGAACTATGCATACAAGATGCCCCCACTCGCATGTCATCCACATGAATGAGTTGGATTATCTCATTTGTACTAACTACAAAGTGGGTCGCATCCATGGTGTTACCAGAATAAGGTTTTCAACCTTATTCTTAATCATAAACCATTTAGGTTATACTCTTGAACATAATCCAAATAGTGTTTACTACACTGATATTAAAGATCTATTATAACCTTGGAGCTTAGTTTATTGGATTTATAAAGCGAGAATATAAATTCATCAAATGAAATAACTCTTTATTCATTTGAATAAAATTACACAATTTTAGGGCACACATCTCAACAATCTCTCATTTGACCTAAAGCTAGTGGAGTACATAATAAACATTACAATAATGTAAAACACAATAGACTAGGCACTGAAACCCTTTGTACAATATACTCCCACTTTCCCTAGTTAGGGAAGACTTGTAACCTAGACCTTCTAGGTGACTCTCAAATACTTTAGTTGTGAGAACCTTTGTAAATGGATAAATAATGTTGTGCTCAGAGGCTATCTTCGTGACGATCACGTCTCCTTGATGCATGATCTCCCAGATACGATGATATTTTCGCTCAATATGTTTACCTCTCTTGTGACTTTGGGGTTCTCTTGAATTTTCCACAACACCACTGTTATCACAGTAAAACGTGATAGGAAAACTCATATTTGGAACAACTTCCAAATCTAACATGAATTTCCTTAACCAAACGACCTCTTTAGCTGCTTCACAAGCTGCTAAATATTCAGCCTCCATGATGGAATCAGTAATGCATCCCTGCTTGACGCTTCGTCATACTACAACTCCTCTGTTAAGAGTAAATACTGACCCTGATGTAGATTTTCGAGAATCTTTATCAGTTTGAAAATCAGAATCCGTGTATCCTGTAAGGATCAAATCCTTAGCCCCATACACAAGCATGTAGTTCCTTGTTCTCCGAAGATACTTAAGGATCGTTTTAACCGTTGTCCAGTGTTCTAGTCCTAAATTAGATTGATACCTACTGACCATTCCGACTGCAAAATAGATGTCTGGCCTAGTACACAATATGGCGTATATCAGGCTTCCAACAGCTGATGCATAAGGAATCCGTCTCATGTCCTCAACTCCTTGAGGTGTCTTAGGACATTGTTCCTTAGATAAATGAACTTCATATCTAAAAGGCAATAAACCTTTCATGGAATGTTGCATCTTAAACCTCAACAACACTTTGTCGATGTAAGATGTCTGAGACAATGCTAAAGTTTTCTTCTTACGGTTCCGGACAATCTGGATCCCAAAAACAAACTGCGATTCTCTCAAATCTTTCATTTGGAATTGCGTAGCTAGCCAATTCTTAATGTCAGTAAGATAACCTACATCATTTCCAATGAGTAGGATATCATCCACATATAGAACTAGGAATGCGACATAACATTGATGAACTTCTTGTAGACACAAGGTTCATCATCATTCTGGTCAAAACCAAAAGATTTGATTGGCTCATCAAACTTTATATTCTAGGACCTAGAGCCTTGTTTCAGTCCATAGATTGACCTTTTAAGCTTGCAAACCTTTTTCTTTTGTTCTGGTTCAATGAACCCTTTGGGTTGGTCCATGTAGATGTTCTCGTCAAGATTACCATTCAAGAATGCTGTCTTGACATCCATTGCCATACCTCATAGTCATAATATGCGGCAATGGCAAGTAGAATACGAATAAACTTTACCATAGCAACAAGCGAAAAGGTTTCCTCATAGTCCACCCCTTCTACCAGGGTATAACCCTTTGCTACTAGTCTAGCTCTAAAGGTTTGGACCTTTCCATCTACACCACGCTTTCTCTTGTTGATCCAATTACAACCTATAGGTTTTACCCCATCAGGTTTGTCTACAAGATCCCAAACAGAATTGAAGTGCATAGATTCCCTTTCTTGGTCCATGGCTATGCCCCATTTGTCTTTGTTTTTGTCAACCATTGCTTGACTATAAGTCAATGGATCCTCACAATCATCATATGGTATGACAACTTGGGTTTCAGATAAACCCATGTAACGATCAGGTTGTGTTATAACCCTCCCACTACGTCAAGGCACTCTCAACTCTTAAGATGGACACTCTTGACTAGACAATATAGTATCAACAACTCTTGTTGACGTACTAGCATTATTAGCAACTTTTGCTGTTGTTCCGTTTGTTGGGATGTATGTCCTCATCTCGTGTAGTTTGTAATATTCCAAGTTGTAAATGAATTAGAGTTATTTATTTCAACATTGTGTAATAAATCAGAGTTATTTATTTAAACTTTGTGTCTCGCATTTTTCATAAACTTAATCCAATAAACTAAGATCCAGGGTCATTGCATTATGAGAGAAGTAAGAACTTGAACGGTGTGTAGTGGACACACAAGGAGGATCACGTTCGAGTTAATGACCCGAACGGTCTACAGTATATGGATAGGGTTGGAGATCTAATCCTAGATACACTGTGGATGTGACCCACTTTGTATTAGATACAAACGAGGTGATCTGACTCGTTCATGTGGTTGACATGCGAGTGGGGGCATCCTGTGCAATGAGATTGTACAAGACTGGACCGTGAATTATTAGACTTACTGATGTAACACCGTTAACAGTATAGAGCTAATAATTTTATAGATGACCATTAGTGACTCGACCTTAATCCTGAGCGTGTCACAGACTCCTGTCTGCGGGGGTCTGTCCTTTGACTAGTACGGGTGAGGGTGACCATTGTTGCTCGCCCAATATGCCTATCTTCTCAGGGGCAGGACCACGTGGGGAGCTGGAAACTTGACTACGCAAGAAGGAATTCATTCGTTCCCACTTTAGGGAAACTAGAGGGGTTGTTCCCTTAAGTGTTGTCTCAAGGGCTTGAACAACGAGGCCCCACTCTCTCATTGGCCTGAGAGGGTTGTTGTTTATGGTTGGACCATGCAACGTAGTTGTTCATTAAAGGAGCAGTGGGACTTAAGGAACAAGAGGTAGACACAGGGGTAAAATGGTAACTTGACCCAGCAGTGTCTACGAACAACCTGTGAAAGGTCGACTCATGGGTATTGGTTATATCGATGGACACAACTTGTCCTACAGTGATGAGAGTGCAGCTACGGGCTTTAGTGGAGTGTTACCGTAGCTAATGAATATTGAATAACCGGGTCAAAGAGTTTGATAGGTTAGTCTCGGATCATTGAAACTTGTCACGTGTAGGTCCATTAGGTCCCTCGGTTGGCTCAAATTGGACAAATTGAGGGTTTATAGTTTGGTGTGAATTTGAAGTGTTCAAATTCATTATTTGGGTATTTATGTCATTTATATGAGATATAGATGACATAATATATAGTTTGATGTGAATGAGATTCATAATAAAGTATATAGCCTAATTGATTAATTAGTGCTAATTGAAGAAATTGAATTGAGAGAAATTAAATTGAATGTGATTCAATTTATAATTCCACACTTATGCAAATGAGATTTGTATAATAAGGTATGAGATACCTTATATTATATAATATGCAAATATGATTTGTATATTATATAGTTGTGGTAAAATGGTAATTTGGTGGAGATGTTAACTCCACATCTCACCATTATTTAAAGGCTTTGCAAGAAGCCTTTGGTAAAAATCTTGCCATTTTTTGGATTTCCATCCAAAGAGAGCAAGCAATTCTCTCTCAAATCCTCTCTCAATTCTCCAAAATTCTCTTCTCACCCAAAACCAAAGGGAGTCCCACTCACTCTCCCTCAATCTCCCGAGAACAACTGAGAAGACGTTTTGGTGGTGTCTCCCTGTTCGGATCGAGGATCGAGTTCGAGGAGTTCGTTGGTACGAGAGAGATCGTGACCGGAGAAGGAGAAAACATTGAAGAAGTATTCTTCAAGAGGTTAGTATCCATTATACTTACTGTTTTCTTTACTTTTTTGCATGTTTAACCTAGGATCTACGAGATAAACTCAATTTTAAGATAGGAATTACACAACGGATCAACGACGTTTCACAACGTCTTCCGCTGCGGAATTAAAAATCCTTTCAATTGGTATCCGAGCCAATCGTTGCTCTTCGTTGTGTATTCTGTGGATTCTTAATATTAGGTGGGTAGCATTAATTTTCATGAGATGAATGTTAATGGTTTGCAATTTTGGATTTTTCGGTTTTAGGCACTAGTTTAGATTTACATTAAAGTTGATGAGAGCAATATTAGGGCCCGTTGTTTTGGGCAATTTTTAATGTAAATCGAGTCTGTAAGTCCGTGTCGTTCGTGGCAAGAGTTGTCGTGAAGAAAACGGAGCAAAAACGGGCAATTTCGGTGAAAAATAACAAAAGTTGTTTGCTGGAAGTTCATCTGCGTCGCGACGCTGTGCCATCCTTGCTGCTGGAGAGTGCTGCAGTGCAGCGTTGCAATGCTAGCAGTAGCGTTGCAACGCCACAGCGTTGAGAACGCCAGGCAAGACGCTATACATTACAGCATTGCAATGCAACAACAACGTTGCAACGCTGTGGCGTAGTGGTGCATGGATTGCGAGAAATGCGGGTGTGGCCCTGGGGTCGACGGTTTTAGTTGGGAGTTACGCAACTGTTTTATTTATTTTATTTTATTTATTTATTTATTTGTAAAATTATTTTATAAATGTATTTATTTAATTATTTTAATTAATATCAATATAATTGTTATATTAATTTTAATTAATTTAATTTTATTCCCCTAGGTGCCAAAAAATCGGTCCAATAATGCCATTTAATAATTTTATGCTTGAGATGTATGATTTAATTATTCTATGTGCATAATATATGTCATATAGATTTAAAATCTCACCTTATGTTAAACATTTCATGCATCATATTTTTATTATAAGAGTTATAATATATAGTATGCATGATAGGATTATATTATAAGAGTTATAATATAATGTATGCATGATTTAATTTATTTAATATAAGTGTTATATTTCTTGGATTAAAAGCATGCTCATGCATTTAATTCATGTGATGAATGTATGTTATAGTTTAGTATTATTCATGTGATGAATAATTGAGCACTATAACATAGAAATGCATGTAATCTAAGTTAATTATTAGTTTTAAAATGTTTAGAACTTGAATAATTAGACTTAGGTTTCTAGTTCTAATAAGATTAGAATTAGGAAATCAAATATGACCTTGGAATGGAGACTGATAAGTAACTCTGTCTAAGGAAGGTTTTGTCTAAGGCTGGGGTATTTAAGTTGACGCTTGCTTGAACACACCTACTACTGAAACCGACCACGGGAGTGAATTCGATGCGAGATTCTTAGGTTATATTCTCGTGAGTGTCGTTAATTAAGAGTTAATTAATTTACTCACATAGACCTAAGTTAATAATGTGATTATACACTTAGGCTAATCCAATATAAGAGTTATATTGGTAGACTTAGGTAAATTTTTCCAGTTTATCTAGGTCAATCCCGGTTATTTTAAAGTGTTGAGTGGGAGGAAATAAAGTGTATGAGATACATTTAATTTTCCATCCACAAATCTCTGTTAAGTTCGCACTGTGAGATCCATGCTCGACCTCGTGGCGCAAATGGGAGCGTCCCCCTACGGGTGGAATTTGTATGGGTCAATATCAACGTGAATGGAGAGAGTACTTATAGTGAGTGGGAGCGAGACTTGTGAAAACGAGACCCACGGTCTCTTCTTTTGATTCACACCGTGAGACGCTATGATCCGCCTGCTAGTTTGGCCTGGACCAGACAATCCCTACGGAGGGCCTTGATCATGGGAGTCGGAACACCGTGAATTCCCGAAAGGGATACGATTTCCTTGTTGGTTTTCCTTCTTAGTCCTCCCTACGGCAGCTATTGTTTGGACGGATACTTGGAAATTTAAAGATTGAGGGTGACACTCACAGGATTCATTAAGTGTTAATAGATTCAGGCTGAAAAATGGTAACTGGATGCCTAATGGAAGAAGAGTTATTCTGGTATTAGGGTTTGGTCGAGAAAGTCTCGTCCTGATATGAACCAAGGACCACCTATTGTCATGCCTGAAGGTCCAATTACAAGGTCAAGAGCCAAGAAGCTACAACAAGCTTTAATCACTTATATTCAAGCTATGGTGAGCTCAAAAGAGGAGGTTCTAGAAGATATTGGAGTCTTTCCCTACATGTTGTGCAAAGTTGAACTTCAAGATGGAGACACATTAAATGCATTCTAACTTTCATTTAATGAACTCATAGCTGAATTTATGGAACTTAAGTTTAACTTGGGTTTCACTTAAAAGAACTAAGTTGAACTAAAGTTACATTTAATATGATGATGTTTGAACTCAAGTTGCATTCAATGAGGTGGAGATGGATTCAATGAAGTCAAGTATCATTATAAGCTTCATTCAAGACAAGCTAAGCTTCAATTATGGAACACAAGTTCAAGCCACTTGAAGCTATGGATTATTATTACAATAATGGTTACAAGACAACACCTTTATTAGTTTTAAATGTAATTTCAGTTTTGTTTATCATTTAAGTTTGTTTTCAATATGGGAGTTGTGGTTGGATTGTAACTCTTCAATATGGGAGTGGTGGTTGGATTGTAACTCATATAGGTTAATCTTTCCCCCACTAACTAGCCCATAAAGTTAGTGTCTATTTGTCTCCTTTGTCAATTAGGTTAAGGGTCTCAAAGGCTATATAAAGCCCTTTTTTCTTCCATTGTAGACAAAATTTTGAAGTGAATGAATTTTGTTTTTCTTTTAGCTTTGTTGAGAGCTAAGTTTTCCTTATTGCAATTTCTTGTGTTTAATTTGCATGCTAGAGTCATTCAAGTGGTCTTGATCGTACCTCTTGTGGAGTGATTCGAATCACGAGTTTAGAAACGAGTTTTCTTTACTCTTGATCTTGATCATCAAGGTAATCCGTGATAAGCGCCGAACTTGTTGGTTTAACAAAGCTAGAGGTCCTTATAGGATCTTTGCAAACGTCACGAACAAGGCTAACTTAACGACTTGATTCCAACCAAGAGTTTAGTTAGAAGATGAATCACTCTTAGATCAAACTTAGAATAAGGATGGTCACTCCTAGATCCTAAGACGACTCACTCCAGAATTAGCTTGATCGGGGCTAATCCAATGAATCAGTTAAACATCAAACCTAAAGCAAGATTTGAAAGAAAGTTAACACCAACTGGGGCTAAACAAAACACAAGTTTTTTTCATAAAGGTTCTGCCTTTTCCATGCCAATACAAGCCTTTAAATAGGACAAAATGGTCGTGCAAAGCACCAAAGACCAAAAGTCTTCAAAAAGCATTAAATGTGAAATGAAGAAAAAATTGACCTAGGAATTTAAAACTTGATTGCACAACGTTTGAGAGATCTAAATATGGAACAAAAAAACATAGAAATGCTTTAAATGGTCTTAATTATCTATTGTAGGATCCGCCATGCATGACTATTTCGTTTGACATCACGAAATCCCAAGAGGTGCAATCTAGACAACCACCTGTTCACATTTTCTTCACACTCTTTTTGTTCTCCGTGCCATCTTTCAAACTAGACAACTTTTCTCATGCCATCTTCACTCCATTCTCATCTTGACTTGTTGTACTAACATTATAAAGAATTTTGGGCTAAAAAATCTTGGTCTCTCCTTGTGCATTCACGAGCTTTTGGAGATGCAATGTGAAAGCCTCTTGAATCATCTTGGCCTTGCTCCTTGTTATTGCTCCTTCATGTACATGCAATGGATCAATGGTTTGATTCACATCATCCCCCCTTTCTTTAAAAGGATTTGTCCTCAAATTAACGTCTTCATTTCCTACATCAAAAGGAGTCAAATCAACCACATTAAAAGTAGAACTTACATTATACTCACCTCAGAGATCTAGTTTGTATGCATTGTCATTGATCCGCTCTAATACTTGAAATGGACCATCTCCCCTTTGTTGAAGTTTAGACTTCCTTTGATCAGAAAACCTTTCCTTTCGTAGATGAACCCAAACCCATTCACCCGGCTTAAAAATCAATTTCTTTCTCCCATGGTTCTTTTGAGTGACTAGCTTTTGATTCTTCTTTTCAATCCTTTCCTTGACTTCTTTCTGCAGATTTTTGATGTATTCGGCTTTAGAAACAACTGCATCACTAGAAAACATATTAGGTGGTAAAGGTGATAAATCTAGAGGAGTTAAGGGATTAAATCCATACACAACCTCAAAAGGTGAACAATGACTGGTGCTATGTATCGCTCTATTGTATGCAAACTCCACAAAAGGTAGAGTCTCTTCCCAAGACTTAAGATACTTAGAAATTAGCGATCTAAGTAATGCTCCTAAATGTCTATTAACCACCTCGGTTTGCCCATCGGTTTGGGGGTGACAAGTTGTAGAAAACAAAAGCTTAGTTCCGAATTTATCCCACAAAACTTTCCAAAAATGACTTAAAAATTTGGCATCTCTATCACTTACAATGGTTTTTGGAATGCCATGCAATCTAACCACTTCCCTAAAGAATAGATTAGCTATATTAGTTGCATCATCAGTTTTGTTACATGGAATCAAATGTGCCATATTACTAAACCTATCAACCACCACAAAAATGCTATCATGATGTCTCCTAGTCTTTGGCAATCCTAGAACAAAATTCATGCTAATGTCAACCCACGGTTCACTAGGAACATCTAAAGGTGTATAAAGTCCATGTGGTTGTGTCTTAGACTTAGATTCTTTACATTTGAAACATTGCTTGCACACTTTATTCATATCCTTCCTCATTTTCAACCAATAAAAGTGTTCACACAACATGTTGTATGTTTTAAATTCTCCAAAATGTCCCATAAGACCTCCCCCATGAGCTTCCTTCACAAGTAACTCTCGAATGGAACACTTAGGAGTGCAAAGTTTACCCTTCCTAAAAAGCATACCATCAAATACAACATGATCATGTACGTTGTTTCCTCCTAAACATTGCATACACACATCATGAAATTCAGATTTCTCAACTTTGTAAAGCTCAATCATATGTTTAAAACCAAGAACTTTGCACTAAGGGCATAAAATAATGCATACCTTCTTGATAATGCATTGACCACCACATTATCCTTACCTTTTTTGTAATGGATGACATAATGAAATGTCTCAATGAATTCTACCCATATTGCATGCCTCCTATTTAGCTTTGTTTGTCTTTTGAGGTGCTTCAAACTTTCATGATCAGTATGAGTGACAAACTCTTTTGGCCACAAGTAATGTTGCCAAACTTGCCAAAGCCCTCACAAGTGCATGTAGTTCTTTGTCATAAGTTGAGTAGTTGAGTTGTCCTCCATTTAGCTTCTCACTAAAGAATATGATTGGTCTCTTTTCTTGCATCAAAACAGCTCCCATACCTATCCCACTTGCATCACATTCAATCTCAAAAGATTTGTCAAAGTTAGGTAAAGCAAGAAAAGATGCATTGGTCAATTTATCTTTTAATCCATTGAATGCATCTTCTTGTTTTTCTGTCCATTCAAATTTCACATGTTTTTTGACAAGTTCATTTAATGGTGAGACTATACTACTGAAATTTTTAATAAACCTCCTATAAAAACTAGCCAAACCATGAAAAAATCTCACCTCATTTGCATTGGTAGGTATTGGCCACTCTCGGATAGCCTTTACCTTTTCTTCTTCAACATGCACTCCATTCCTTCCAACAATGAAACCTAGGAAATTGACTTGGTCCAGACAAAAACTACACTTTTTGAAGTTGGCATATAGCTTCTCTTCTCTAAGTTTAAGTAAAATTATCTTAACATGCAAAATATGATCATCCAAGCTTTTTGAGTAAACAAGAATATCATCAAAGTACACAACAACAAATTTTCCAATGTACTCTCTCAACACATGATTCATTAGCCTCATAAAAGTACTTGGTGCATTAGTAAGACCAAATGGCATAACAAGCTACTCATAAAGTCCAAATTTTATTTTGAAAGCCGTTTTTCACTCATCTCCCACATGCATTCGAATTTTATGATAACCACTTTTAAGATCTATTTTTGAAAACAGATTAGCACCATGTAATTCATCTAGCATGTCATCCAATCTAGGAATAGGATGTCGATACTTTACCGTTATCTTGATAATGGCTCGACAATCAACACACATTCTCCATGTACCATTCTTCTCGGGTACAAAAATCACCGGAACCGAGCAAGGACTCATGCTTTCTCTAACATAACCTTTATCCATGAGTTTTTCTACATGCCTTTGAATCTCCTTAGTCTCGGTTGGATTAGTCCTATAAGCTGCCATATTTGGAAGAGTTGCCACAGGTATGAAGTCAATTTGATGTTCAATTTAAAGGAGGTAAACCCGTAGGTGCATCTTCATGTGGAAACATATCATTAAATTCCTGCAAAAGAGACTTAAAAGAACTTGGCAAAACATCATTAGATTTTGGGTTAGTTGTTAAACACATTCCTTTGCACATAAGTACAAATTTTGGTTGTTGTGTCAACAACACATTCCTCACTTCCCCTTTCTTATAACCAAACTCACATTCTTTCTTTTTTCCTCAAAATCACTTTTTTTCTCTCTTGGTTTTCACTCACCTTTTGCCCTCACTTCTCTCTTTCTTTTCACTCTTCTCTTTTCTTTTAGCTTACTTTCTTCTCTCTCTCTCTTGTTCTTCAAACTCTTTTCTTTTCTTCTCTAATTTCAAATGATCACAATGTACTTCATATGGAGACAATGGAAGTAAAGTAAATTTCTTCCCGTTGAAAGTAAACGAATACTTATTTTTCACTCCATCAAATGTGACCTCTCTATCATATTGCCAAGGTCGGCCTAACAATATATCCCCCGCATGCATAGGTAAAACATCACAAAGTACTTCATCCTTATATCTTCCCAAAGTAAAAGGAATAAGAACTTTAGAATTTACCTTAAGTTCTCCTTTGTTTGTCAACCATTGAAGTTTGTATGGTTTTGGATGTGGACAGGTAGTAAGTTGAAGTCTCTTTACAAGAAAACTACTTACCACATTTGTGCAACTCCCACTATCAATTACCAAACTGCATGGGCTTCCTTTAATTAGGCATCTTGTGTGAAACAAGTTTTCCCTTTGGTCTTCAACTTTGTCTTCCTTGATTTGCATACTAAGGACCCTTCTTGTGATCAACGATATGGAGTTACCTTCTTCAACATACTCATCATCACATATTTCAGGTTTTTCCTCAAATGGTGCATCATGCTCCTCACATTCATCCTCTGAATCAACTACACCATTTCTTATCACCATAGCTCTTTTATTGACACATTCTTTGCTCATGTGTCCAAACCCTTTGCACTTCCAACAATGAATAGAACTAGACTTTTCCCTTACCTCCTTTGAAGCTTCATTCTTTTTAGCATTGGAGCTTTCAGCCTCCACTCTTTTGGAAGCAACAAACTTGCTTCTTTGTTGTGTCGATTCATTCCTATTCACAAAACTATCCTTGTTCCATGCATTAGAGTTTGAAAAGGTACTAGCTTTAGGTAAATACCTTTTTGAATGCTCCTTTTCTTCCTTCAATTGAGCTTCAACTTTGATAGCATAATGATACATATCTTCAAGGTAAAGTGGTGGATTTCTATCAACCGGATGAGCAATTTCTCGATTCAAACCTCTAAGGAATCGAGACATGGTGTCTTCCTCTTCTTCTCGAATTTTTGCTCTTTTCATCAAGGACTCCATCTCTTAATAATATTCAGCAACACTTTTTGTCCCCTGTCTCAAAGATTGCAATTTAGTTTTCAAATCTCTTTCATAATGTTTTGGAACATACCTCTTTCTCATGACTTCTTTAAGTTCTTCCCAAGTTTCTATTGGATCCTCCTCTTTCCTTATTCTCTCGGATTTTAGATGTTGATACCATTCTCCCGCATGATTGGTGAATTCGGCAATGGCAAGTTTCATCTTCTTATTCTCACTATATGTATTACAATCAAATACATGTTCTATTTTTCTTTTCCATTGCAAGTATGCCTCGAGTCCGCTGCAGTACCACTAAAGGGTGGAATTCTCAGTTTCACTCCGCTATCCCTTTCTTCATTCACTCTTTCCACTCTTCTAGGTTTCACAATGTTTGCAACGTTATTTCTTCCTCTTCCCCTCACATTTCCTCTTCCTCCTAAGTTTCTTTCTTGTACCTGTAAATCAAACATGCCTTCATCTTCTTGCAAGATTCGTTATTCTCTTTGTTGTTGTGCTCTCCTTTCTTCCCTTTCTTCCCTCATCATCTCCATCATACCTTGAATTGCTTGAAAAATAGCCATATTTGGATCTACCACTTGCGGAACTTTTTCTTTATTATCTTGTGACATTGTTTTTATAAGGATCTCTCCACACTTCTCACCAAGATATATCAGTCAAGGACACTCGTGTTTATCACTCAAGGGTAGGCTTTTGGTACTAGGTCAAAGATGTAAGGGTTGGTTTAAAAAAATTTGGTGCAACCTTGCTTTTCAACTTGATATAAAACTAAATCAATGATAACCTTTCACAAGCTAAGACTAGAGAAACTAATCCTAAGGATCTACAACTAAAAGTTTGAGTAAATACAATTCAAAAACAAGAACTTTTGTGTGCCTTGGATCCTTGATTACCTCTTTTTTTTTTTGCTACTTTTTTTTTTATTTTTTTTTTGCTACTGTTTTTTTTAACTTTTTGCTACTGATTTTTTTTTTTTTATGATCCAAGAACAAAATACAAAGAAATTAAAGACAAGTTGTAGGATGCCTTGTATTACACTTTGTAAATGCTTAAAAAAATGACAGGAAAAAAAAATAACAAAAATTGTAAATATTTCACCTCTAGAGAGCCGGCCAAAGGATGTCGACCAACGATCTCTGATACCAAATGATAAGCGCCGAACTTGTTGGTTTAACAAAGCTCGAGGTCCTTCTAGAATCTTTGCAAACTTCACGAACAAGGCTAACCTAACGAATTGATTCCAACCAAGAGTTTAGTTAGAGGATGAATCACTCTTAGATCAAACTTAGAATAAGGATGGCACTCCTAGATCCTAAGACGACTCACTCCAGAATTTTGATCGGGGCTAATCCAATGAATCGGTTAAACATCAAACCTAAAGCAAGATTTGAAAGAAAGTTAACACCAAATGGGGCTAAATAAAACACAAGTTTTTTTCATAAAGGTTCTGTCTTTTTCATGCCAATACAAGCTAAAATAGGCCAAAATGGTCGTGCAAAGCACCAAAGACCAAAAGTCTTCAATAAGCATTAAATGTAAAAATGAAGAAAAAATTGACTTAGGAATTTAAAACTTGATTGCACAATGTTTGAGAGCTCTAAATATGGAACAAAAAACATAGAAATGCTTTAAATGGTCTTAATTATCTACTGTAGGATCCGCCATGCATGACTATTTTGTTTGACGAGGCTTGACATCACGAAATCCCAAGAGGTGCAATATGGACAACCACCTGTTCACATTTTCTGCACACTTTTTTTGTCCTCCGTGCCATCTTTCAAACTAGACAACTTTTCCGTGCCATCTTCACTCCATTCTCATCTTGACTTGTTGTACTAACATTATAAAGAATTTTGGGCTCAAAAATCTTGGTCTCTCCTTGTGCATTCACGAGCTTTTGGAGATGCAATGTGAAAGCCTCTAGAATCTTCTTGGCCTTGCTCCTTGTTATTGCTCCTTCAGGTACATGCAATGGATCAATGGTTTGATTCACATTAATCCGTTCCAAAATTTTCCTTGGGTTGATTCCATGTCGTTTTGGGGTTTTTGAGTTTTAGATCAAAAGGTCTTGTTTTCTCAACAAGGTTGTTAGGTCTAATTCTTGGGAGTTACTTAACATTTGGTATTAGAGCATTAGGCTCTTTGATCGGACGTATATTTCCTTGCGTTAATCTCTTTGAATTCTTTTCTTTTTAGCTTCAATTTTTGCAGATCCGAGCATGTTCTTATTCTGAATAAAAAAATACAAAAAAATATCCTTTCTTTTTAGGTTTTCATTATATCGTCTTCTTCAAGTTTTTAGATCTAGATCTGAACTACAATTTTCTCTTCTTTGACGTCTTCAAAATCGGGTTCCTTCAGTGGTGAAATATTCATATTTTGCAAATCATTCAAAAGAAGACAATGAGATCCGAGAGCAAATTTTCTCGCTATTTTTTTCTTGTTCATTGTTTCAAAGTAAGTTGAATTCAATTTTTCCTTTGATAGTACTCTCTTGTTGAATTGATATTTGATCATTTGGAATTCATCCATATCGCTTATATCTAGAATTCATACAAAAGAAAACAGTTGGGCATTAAATATGGCGATTCTGATTGATTAATTCATTGAACTTTTTTGTGGTTGTTATGTATAACTCCCCTCATTTATTAAGGCTGGATTCAACTGATATATTCATCATTTGCTGAGAGTTACATCTTATTTTGACCATTAAATTCAACATTATCTATTGCTAGACACACAATTTCATTTTGTTCCAATTTTGTTCTTTTCCATTTTTTCTAAGTCTTTCTGTTTCCCCCTTGAATTCCTTTCATTTTGTCATTTTTTTTTCATAAACTTGTTTCTTTGTTGTTATTCGGATTGCTCCTTCAATATACTTGTTTGTATTCTTAGTGTGTTGTCTAATCACTTTGAATTGCACTTAGCTCTTTGACTTTGTTGTACTTATACACCAATCTGTTTCTGAGTGCTTTGTGAGGTTGTGAGGTAAGGGAGTGATACATTAATTAGAGTGTTGAGTGTTAAACACGAGTGAACTTCATTAACGAGTGAAATACTGAGGGGGTGCTTGTGAGGTCCTTTTTTTTTACTTTCTTTTGTTACTTTACCATGTTGGGATTTATGCCCTAAACTTGTGTAATTTTGATCAATTAAATAAAGTGTTATTTGTTTTGATAAGATTATAGTCTTGCTTTTATAAATCCAATGAACTAAGCTCCAAGGTTATAACATTTATCTTGAAGTCAGTGTAATGGACACTATTTGGGTTGAGTTCAAGATTATAACCTAAATAGTCTATGGTATAAGAATAAGGTTGGAAACCTCATTCTGGTAACACCATGGATGCCGCTCACTTTGTAATTAGTACAAATGAGGTAATCCAACTCATTCATGTAGTTGACATGCGAGTGGGGGCATCCTGTATGAAGAGTTCATACAAGATCGAACATAGAAATTATTAGTCTAACCAAGATAACACCGCAATGGATAAGACTAGTAATTTATAGATGGTCATTAGTGACTCGATCCGAATCTCGAGCAAGTTAAGAACTCCTCGCTTATAGGGGTTTGTCCTTAGACTAGTATGGGTGAGAGTGACTGTGGCCGACTCAATAAGCCTACCTTCTCGTGGACGTAACCTCGTAGGTAGCTGGAAACTTAACTGCAAGATGGAATTCACTCATTCCTCTATTGAGGAATTAGATAGGTTGTTCCCTTAAGAACCGACTCCGTGTCTTGAACAACGGCGCCCGCCTCTATGAGGGTATGAGTCTAAGGTAGGACCTTAGACTTGTTGTTCATTAGAGGATCGGTGGTGCTTAAGGAGCAAAGAGGTAATCACGGGGGTAAAACGATAATTTGACCCAACCGTGATTACTGAACAACTTATGAAGGGTCGACTCATGGGTAATGACTATATCGGTGGACACAATATTATCTACACAGTGAGGAGAGTGCGGCTACAAGTCTATAGTGGAGTGACTTGTAGTTAATGAATATTGATTAAGCTGGATCAAAGAGTTTGATCGCTTAATCTCACATCATTGGAGCTCATGATCCAGTAGGTCCATTAGATCCTCCGTTGGCTCAATATGGTAATATTGAGGGTATAAAGTTAGGAGTGAAATTGAAGTGTTCAATTTCATACATGAGGAGTTATATCAATTATATATGATATAATTGATATAATATATAGTTTTAATGTGAATCAGATTCATATATTAACTATATACTAAAGAGAGATTAAATGAGGGGTAAGATGGTCATTTCCATCCTATTTCTCTATATATATGGTTGCATGAGATGCAACTAGGTTAAGGTTTTGGAAAAGCTCTTTTGTTGTTGTTGGAAGAGTTCCAAGACAACAAAAACATCTCTCTCTCAAAATACCTCACATCTCCTAAAGGGAACTCACCTTCCTCCCTCGCCTAGAGAACAACGGAGAAGATCCGGTGGTCGTGTCTTCGCACGTTGGAGTTCTTGTTGCTAAGATCGTGACCGTGGAGAGAGGAGCACTTGAAGAAAGGTTCTTCAAAGGTAAATTCTTGTTGTCCATTTCACTTTTATGCTTAATCTAGTTTTGTATGTTCTTGAATTTATCGTTGTAACTAAATAAGAGCGTGCGATTTGCAATCGCTTCCGCTGCGGGGACTTCGATTCCCTTCAATTGGTATCAGAGCCCAATTGCGTTCTTGATTTATGTTCTGTTATTTTCAAGAACAAGGTGGGATTTACTGTTTTTGCATGAGATGTATGAACGGTTTTGTAAAATTAGATGTTTTCGATTTTGGCACTTAGATTTACAATTTCCATTGAAATGTTCAATGTAAGGGCCCGGTGTATTGGGCAAATTTTAATTGTAAATCGAGTCTGTAAGTCCGTGTCGATCGAGGCAAAGCGGTTGCTGAGAAGAACGGAGCAAAAACGAGCAAAGAATAGTGATTCACATTGTTGTGCGTGGCGCGCTGCAGTAACGCTGCTCATCGGCGTTACGCCGCCGCTTGCGGGGAGAAGGCGCGCGCAGGAGGCAGCGTTGCAACACAGCCTCTAGCGTTGCAACGCTCGACGGAAGACGACAAAGCAAGCGTTGTTAACGCCGCGCTATCGCCGTTGTAACGCGCGGATACGTTTCACGCGAGGAGCAACGGGCATAATTTTTTTTTATTATATATATTAATTATAAAAATATTTTATATTTAATATATTTAATATTTTTAATTTTAATTAATATAATTAGATTATATTGATTAAAATTATTTTTTAGGATGCCAAAATTGGTCTAATTTTTGGTATTTTAATTATGCAATTGTTGTGTAATTATTACCATGCACAGTGTATGCTTTTATTTTAGAAATACCACCTTAGGTTAAGCATTTTCATGCATCATTTATAATATAAGGAGTTATATTATATAGTTTGCATGATTAATTAATATAAGGTTGTTATATTAATTTTGGACAACATTGACATGCATTATTTTTCATGAGATGAATATGCTATGAATGTCTTATTATTCATGTGATGAATGATCAAGCACTATAACATAGTATGCATGTCACCTAAGGTTAATTATTAGTTTTAAAATGTTTAGAACTTGGAAATAATAGACCTTAGGTTATCTAGTTCTAATTAGATTAGAATTAGGAACCAAGTAATTTATAAGCTATGATTAAAGAGAGAACTCTGTCTAAGGAAAGTTCTGTCTAGGTTGGGGTATTTTTCAATTTGTGAAACTAACACACCTACACGGAATCGACTGGGAGTGAAATTTAATCAGAGAGTCTTATAAATTACAGTAGCGTCAGCGGGTTTATTAAGGGGTTAATAAACTAGAAATCCTAGGTTTAATATAAGGAGTTATATTAACAAACTTAGGATAAAATAAATATAAGAGTTATATTGATTATCAATATAAGAGTTATGTTGATGGAGTTAGGTAAAACCATTAGTCGGGTTTTAGCCTAAGAAAGATTCCTATAGACTTAAAGTATTCAGTGGGAGGAAAAAGTGTATGAGATACACATTTTTCCACCTACGCTATCTCCGGGACGTTCACACCGTGAGACTCATACTTGGCCTCGTGGCGCAAACGGGAGCGTCCCCCTTCGGATGGTGTTTGTATGAGTCAATATCAAGGTGAATGGAGAGGGTACTTATAATGAGTGGGAGCAGGTTTAGTGAAAACAAAACCTACGGTCTCTTTTGTCGGTTTACACCGTTAGACCACTATGGTCAGCTTGCTAGTTTGGCCTGGACCAGACAATCCCTTCGGAGGGCTTGATCATAGAGGATCTAACACAGTAGACACCCGAAAGGGATAAAGATTTCCTTAGACTATTTTCCAATCTAGTCCTCCCTTTGGCGGATTTTATTGGATCAAGACTCTGGGATCTAAAGACAAAGGGTTACACTCACGGGGTACATAAGTTGTGTATGTATCCAGACCGAAAAATGGTAACTAAAACTTATAGGAATAAGAGTTATCCTGGTATTAGGTTTTGGTCAAGAGTGTCTTGATCCAGAGGAGGAGTGTTTTTTATTACCCTTCGGTGTCATACATTCTAAACCTTTGGAGTATCATTGCAAATTAAAAATGGCTTAGGAATCATTTGATAATTAGCTAAAACATGATTTGATTAGAGTTATAGCAAGAAAACTCATACAAGTTTGTTTGTAAATTTTCAGCAAAAATGTCTAGCTCTATAATTTCCTTATTGGGTGCGGAAAAGTTAACCGGAGAGAACATGATGACATGGAAAAACAAACTCAACACTATTTTGGTAGTGGATGATCTGAAGTTTGTGCTGACTGAGGAGTGTCCCCAGGTGCCATGCTCGAATGCATCACGAAATGTTCGTGATGCATATGATCGATGGATCAAGGCCAATGATAAGGCCAAGGTCTACATGCTGGCAAGTATGTCTGACATATTAGCCAAGAAGCATGAGGGCATGATTACGCCAAGGAAATCATGGATTACGTGCGGGTATGTTTGGACAACGATCCACACAAGACCGACATAATGCCCTAAAGTACATATTCAACTCGAGGATGCCAGAGGGTACATCTGTTCGGGATCATGTCCTGGATATGATGGTACACTTTAACATCGCGGAGTCGAATGGTGCTTCCATTGATGAGTCGAGCCAGGTCAGCTTCATTCTAGAAACCCTTCCAGATAGTTTCCTGCAGTTTAGAAGTAATGTTGTTATGAACAAGCTTACTTTTAATCGACCTCCTTCTCGAATGAACTCCGGACCTTTAAGTCTTTGATGAAAATTCGTGGATCGAAAGGTGAGGCAAATGTTGCGATAGGAGTTATCACGCAGGTTCGACCTCTGCGAAAAAATGATGGCTTCATCTTTTTCTAACTCGAGAGGTAAGAAGAAGAACATGAAGAAGGTTGAGGGAAACAGTGACAAAAGCCGCGCCTGTATGAAGCAAGAAAGTCAAAGACGTTGCTGATAAAGGAAAGTGTTTCCACTGCAACGAAGACGGGTATTGGAAACGGAACTGTCCGAAGTACATTGTAGAAAAGAAGAAGGAAGGTAAATATGATTTACTTTGCCTAGAAGCTTGCTTAGTGGATAATGATAAAACAGCTTCGATACTTGATTCAGGCGCCACTAATCATGTTTGTTCTTCTTTTTAGGGAATTAATTCCTGGCAGCAGTTACAGCAAGGAGAGATAACACTCCGGGTTGGAATTGGAGAGGTCGTCTCAGCTGTAGCAGTAGGCACGATGAAGCTTTATTTTGGCAAGAAATATGTATTGTTGGACAATATATTAGTGATACCAGGGTTTACTAGAAACCTTATTTCCATTTCTTGCCTTATTGAACAATGTATTTTTGTTTCCTTTTCTATGAATGAAATGTTTATTTTGAAGAAATGTTTAGAAATATGTTCAACTTCATTAGAAAATGGATTGTATGTTTTAAGGCCTAATTCAGTCAAAATGGTTTTGAACACTGAATTATTTAAAACTGCAAACGCACAAACTAAGAAACATAAAATTTCTCCTAAAGAAAATACTCATTTTTGGCATCTAAGATTGGGTCACATTAATCTCAATAGGATTGAGAGATTGGTAAAGAACGGACTTCTAAACGGGTTAGAAGAAATTTCCTTGCCAGTATGTGAATCCTGCCTAGAAGGCAAAATGACTAAAAGACCTTTTAGTGGAAAAGGTTATAGAGCCAAAGATCCTCTAGAGCTTATACATTCAGACCTTTGTGGTCCGATGAATGTTAAAGCCAGGGGAGGATATGAATATTTCATCTCTTTTATAGATGATTATTCCAAATATAGGCATATTTACCTAATGCACCACAAGTCTGAACCACTTGAAAAGTTCAAGGAATTCAAGACTGAGGTTGAAAATCAACTAGGTAAAAGAGTTAAAACACTTCGATCGGATCGAGGTGGAGAGTACATGGATTTAAAATTCCAGAACTATATGATAGAGCATGGAATTACATCCTAACTCTCAGCTCCCGGCACACCACAGCAAAACGGTGTATCGGAAAGGAGAAATAGAACCTTGTTGGGCATGGTTCGATCAATGATGAGTTATGCTCATCTCCATAGTTCCTTTTGGGGTTACGCAGTGGAGACTGCAGTATACATTTTGAATAATGTGCCCTCCAAAAGTGTTTCTGAAACACCTTTTGAACTCTGGAAAGGACGTAAAGGTAGTTTAAAGTTGTTACTTCAGAATATGGTGGTAAAGAGTTGTCCTCTAACTGACTTAGGAGACCACTCTTGACCAATCTCTCAATCCTATTGAGATTAATGTGGCCTAGTCTCAAGTGCCAAAGATAGGTACTAGGAGAAAGTTTCTGCCTTTTATTTTGAGTATCAGCTGTTTTAAACATCTCGGTGTTCAAAATAGCTTTTACTTCAGTTGATCTTAACACGTATAAGTTGTTTTCAAGTTTAGCAGAACATCTTCGTACACCTCTTTTGCAAATGAACACTTCATTATGATCAAAAGATACTTTATACATATGTTCAAGCAAACAAGAGATAGATACAAGATTTCTTTTGATTCCAGGAACCAAAAGTACATTTTATAATAAAATAAATTTATCTCTAAACAACAACTTCACAGCTCCCACTGCTTTGGCTGAGACAACCTCTCTCGTTCCAACCCTGAGAGATATCTCCCCATCAGCAAGCTACTGCCAGGAACTAGTTTCCTGAAAAGAAGAACAAACATGGTTAGTAGCTCCTGAATCTAATATCCAGGTGGAATCATCATGTTCCACTAAACATGTTTCAATAACGAGTAAATCATATTTAACTTGTTTTTCTTTCTCAGCATTCTTTTCTGCAAGGTATTTCGGGCAGTTCCTCTTCCAGTGTCCGTCTACTTCACAGTGGAAACATTTTCCTGTGGCTTTGGCCTTGCGTGTGGGAGCCCGTCCTTTCCCTTTGTCCTTCTTCTTCTTCTTCTGAATACCCTTATTCTTAGAAAAAGAAGGACCAGACTTGGTCCCAGAGGATGTTCCTCTTAGGAACTTCTTCGAAGTGACAACATTTGCCTCCTTCTCTTTTCCTTTTGATTTTATGAGGGACTCAAAAGTCTGTAGCTCGTTGAGGAGAGTAGTCAGGTTGTAACGCCCCGTAATTTTTAAACACAACTACTCGAGGCATCACTTCCAAGTTGTACCGTTCGCGCCGAAAATCCGGCAGCATAACGGCGCAACCTGGACAAACCGAGAATTTTACAAGAAAACCTGAACCTAAACGAGAACACTTCAAAAGGCTCACGAGGGTACCCAGCCTCCACCAAACTACATAGAAACAATAGGTCAGCTCCAAATTCCTGGAGTTAACAGAGATCTCAAACAGCATAAGCATGCTTTGAATACGAAAGAAAACAACAGAACATACTTTGATCCCAACGAAACAGGAACGATGCAAACTAAGTTTAAAACATAAACGAAAGAAACATAACGCAACAGAAGAAAAGAAAAAGAAAAGAACAACTCCTAACGCAACTCCTAAGTCCTACAAGTCTTCCATAGCCTCGCAGGGGTCTCGCCGTCGGTGGTCACCTCACCGGTTTGCCTTACTTACAAACAAAAGAAGAAACAAAGAAGGAATGAGTATAAAAATACTCAGTAGATGTGAAATTACCCACTTCGTCCAAAAATAAGAACATAAAGAATGACCTTTAGACTTAGCTAAACACGATACCTAGCCTGCCAATCAACCTCAACAAGCATCTTGGCCCTACTCTTACTCAGGTTTCTCAGTTCTGTCCTACCTTTAGCTCCTGGACTGGGTTGGCAGCATGTGGCCACGAGACTCATCCTCGTGCCTGCACTAGGGCGAAGGACTCTATCCAACCCCTCTAACTCTAAGGATCACACCCCGAGTCGCACAACTGGATGGGGGCGGACCACCACATCCCATAAGCATCAAAGCGGTACTACCGCGCACAATCGACCACGGGCTCATTCCCGGGCTGGCACTAGGGCGAAGAACTCTATACAACCCCTCTGACTCCAAGGATCATACCCTGAGTCGCATGGCCCGGATGGAGGCGGACCATCACATCCCATAACATCATCGTCATCTCGCCAACCTCGAGTCTCAGCCTACTAAGGGTTACACAGATACTTAGGACTTGGGCCTGCACTAGGGCTAGTTGTGCTAACTACGATCCTAAGACTCAACGACACTTCCTGAGTCACTTCAGACTAAGCACGAGACAACCGGGCTCGGGACAAACAATCATAGCACGATAACACGTTCAGAGTTCTCAACACTAGCTTACATCGCCCTACTAGTTATAGTCACATGGAACTAACAAACAACCAGAATGAACTATCGAGTTCGAGTTTCAGCGCAGATAAACATCGACATCAACAATGAACTAGATTCATGCACAATTGCGAACATCACGGCCTAACATGCCACTACCAGGACACTAATAATTATTTCCAAATAAATATTGCATGCAATGCGCCCTAAGCCCTACACTTAGGGGTGGTAGTCCAATAACTACTTACCGGGAATCCAACCACAACGAGCGACTTTGAGTAACGCGGGTTCAAAACGTGCTTCAACTTCCAGGATGAAACTCCTAACGAACAACACGTGCAAGGTCAGTAAATCGAGATGTAAAAACGACCTTAAAAGCGTACGAGGAGCAAAACTCACCCAACGGAGATCCAAAACGGACTAAGGAACGGACCGAGGCGACCGGACGGAAGGGAACGGTCGCAGCTCTGAAGGCGGCGGCGCGTGGACCGGCGGCGGGCGGCGGCAGCAGCGCGTGAAGATGACGGCGACGGCGCGTGGGCAGCAGATCTAGAATCCTCACGGCCCGATCTATCCAGAACCGATCCCGGATCCTCGAAAATCGACCGAACCAAAACGTGGGTCTTACGGAACTACCCACCGGCGACTTGACTGCAGCGGCGAGGGAGGGCGGCGGCCTTGGCTGCGTTGTGGCGGCGACGGAGGGACGGGGTTGCAACGGCGCGAGTCTGAGAAAGAGAGAGAGAGAGCCGCGTGAGAGAGTGGGAGAGAAAGAGAGCGAGAGAGAGAGAGAGCTTCTGGAGAGAGGAAGAAAACGAGAGGGAGAAGAAGAAGAGGGAGGGCAGAAGAGAGGGGGAGGAGGCGAGAGAGAAAGCTCTGTCGGCCGAAACGGCCGGCGGGCGTTGAACGAGGAAGTGGGGGGGCGAAACTTTCGCCCCCCACCGACTGCTTCCTTTTTTTTTTTTAAAATCTTAACCGTCTGTTACACAGGTTATACTCTATTTTATTCATCACCCATTTGTGCGGAATGGCAGGAAACTCTTCGGAAGAGATTCCATAATAAAGGTTACCTGACTTTTCTCATCTATGACTGCCCCATTTACTTCA
Source organism: Trichosanthes cucumerina (assembly GCA_036507285.1). NCBI lineage: Eukaryota > Viridiplantae > Streptophyta > Magnoliopsida > Cucurbitales > Cucurbitaceae > Trichosanthes > Trichosanthes cucumerina. The sequence continues at coordinate 36,223,420 of CM071843.1, forward strand.
GCCACGTTGAAGTGGGTCATCATGTCAAGGACATGTTCCCTAACAGAGGCTCCCTCCTTCATACGGGAGTTGTATCATCATAATGGATCGATGAGGACGGTTGTCCAAACATCGCCTGTAATGATCCCATGATCTCCTTTGCGGTGACCATGGTCTCATGTTTCTTAGACAACACATCGGATATGTTTGGCTAAGATATAGACTCTGGGCCTTCTCATTAGCCCTAATCCATCTCATCATAAGCATCCCGAACAATTCGGTTTGCGATCGAGTTTGGGAGGGGAGGACATTCCTCCGTTAAGACGAACCTCAGATCATCAAGAACAAGAATCGTATTCAAGTTTGCTTTCCAGGTTCCATAATTACGCCGCTAAGTTTATTGAAGGCGAGTAACTGGATAAAAGAGTTCGACATGCTGAAAAAGAATGAATTCTATTAGTGAATTGTTTGTAACCTATCCAATTTAAGAATTTAGCAAAAGTAATAATGTACCCATAAACTCATTATTGTTTTTACAACGATACTTCAGTGAGTTAGAGCAACCGCTACCGAGGGGCAGTCAATCACTCCTTCACTGAACCAAGACATTCTTGACTAAATGCTAATACCACGATAACTCTTATTCCTATAACATTCAAGTTATCGCTACTTTGGTCAAGAACTTACTAACACTTAGAAATTCTTGTAAGTGTGACCCGCCATTTTCAGACCTCAAAGGTCGACCCCAACAATGCTACCGAACTGGAGAGACAAAGCTGGGAATGGACCTAAGAGACCCTATCCATTTCTTGAGTTTGAGTTGTTCCGAATCCCATGTTACATCCCCCCGAATGGATGGGGCTACTTCGGGCAACCTGCAAGCGCAACATGGGAATCTCACGGTCCAACCTAATGGAGGAGACCGTAGGATGTGTTGACACACTTCCTTCTCCCACTTACTATAAATACTTTCTCCATTCACCTTGCTCTTGATTTATGCAAATACCATCCGAATGGGGATGCCCTATTGACATCACGAGGCTGAGCATAAATCTTACGGTGTGAATTTCGCGGAGAGCATAAGAGGAAATTGATATATCATATATACCTTTTCACTCCCACTAAGTATTTTAAACAATTTGGGTATACTTTTACTTAGGCATATTTCGGCTAAAACAATATGACCTAAGTCCATCAATATAACAATTATACTGGAATTACCTAAGTCTATTAACCTTTCAGGTATGGAGTTCACTTGTCTAAGGATCAATGTCCTAAGACTCCTCAAGAGGTTGAGGATATGAGACGAATCCCCTATGCTTCAGCTGTAGGGAGCCTGATGTATGTCATCCTATGTACTAGGCCCGACATCTGTTATTCAGTTGGGATTGTCAGTAGGTATCAATCAAATCCAAGATTAGATCAATGGATAGTCGTAAAGGCAATCCTCAAGTATCTAGGAGAACGAGGAACTACAGCCTTGTGTGTGGGACAGGAGATTTGATCCTTTCGGGATACATAGATTCTGACTCTCAGACCGATAAGGATTCTAGGAAATCCACTTCAGGTCACCTTTCATTCGAATGGAGGAGTCAGAGTGTGGCGAAGCATCAAACAGGATGCATCGCTGATTCCACGATAGAAGCTGAGTATGTTGCAGCTTGTGAAGCTGCAAAGGAAGCTGTTTGGCTCAGGAAGTTCATGACGGATTTGGAAGTTGTTCCAAATATGAATTTGTCGATCACGCTGTTCTGTGACAACAGTGGTGCAGTAGCCAACTCGAGAGAACCTCGGAGTCATAAAAGGGGCAAACACATAGAGCGTAAGTATCACCTGATACGAGAGATTGTGCACCACGGAGACGTGACAGTCACGCAGATAGCTTCGGAGTACAACGTTGCTGATCCATTTACAAAGACCCTCACGACTAAGGTGTTTGAGGGTCACCTAGAGAGTCTAGGTATTCGAGTGCTTCCTTACTAGGGCAAGTGGGAGTATTGTAAAGGGTATTCAATGCCCTAGTTTATTGTATTACTTTTATTGTATTACTTTACTGTACATTTGAGAAATGTATCATGTACTCCACGAGCTTAGTCCAAGTGGGAGTTTGTTGGGATGTATGTCCTCATCTCGTGTAGTTTGTAGTATTCCAAGTTATAAATAAATAAGAGTTATTTATTTCAACATTGTGTAATAAATAAGAGTTATTTATTTTAACTTTGTGTCTTGCATTTTTCATAAACTTAATCCAATAAACTAAGCTCCAGGGTCATTGCATTATGAGAGAAGTAAGAACTTGACGGTGTGTAGTGGACACACAGGGAGGATCACGTTCGAGTTAATGACTCGAACAATCTACAGTATATGGATAGGGTTGGAGACCTAATCCTGGATACACTGTGGATGCGACCCGCTTTGTATTAGATACAAACAAGGTGATCTGACTCGTTCATGTGGTTGACATGCGAGTGGGGGCATCTTGTACAATGAGATTGTACAAGACTGGACCGTGAATTATTAGACTTACTGATGTAACACCGTTAACAGTATAGAGCTAATAATTTCGTAGATGACCATTAGTGACTCGACCTTAATCCTGAGCGTGTCACAGACTCCTGTCTACGAGGGTCTGTCCTTTGACTAGTACGGGTGAGGGTGGCCACTGTTGCTCACCCAATATGCCTATCTTCTCAGGGGCAGGACCACGTGGGGAGCTGGAAACTTGACTATGCAAGAAGAAATTCACTCGTTCCCGCTTTAGGGAAACTAGAGGGGTTGTTCCCTTAAGTGTTGTCTCAAGGGCTTGAACAACGGGGCCTCACTCTCTCATTGGCCTGAGAGAGTTGTTGTTTATGGTTGGACCATGCAACGTAGTTGTTCATTAGAGGAGCAGTGGGACTTAAGGAGTAAGAGGTAGACATAGGGGTAAAGTGGTAATTTGATCCAGCAGTGTCTACGAACAACCTGTGAAGGGTCGACTCATGGGTATTGGTTGTATCGATGGACACAACTTGTCCTACAGTGATGAGAGTGAAGCTACGGGCTTTAGTGGAGTGTTATCGTAGCTAATGAATGTTGAATAACCGAGTCAAAGAGTTTGACAGGTTAGTCTCGGATCATTGGAGCTCGTCACGTGTAGGTCAATTTGGTCTCTCGGCTGGCTCAAATTGGACAATTGAGGGTTTATAGTTTGGTGTGAATTTGAAGTGTTCAAATTCATTATTTGGGTATTTATGTCATTTATATGAGATATAGATGACATAATATATAGTTTGATGTGAATGAGATTCATAATAAACTATAGGATAGCCTAATTGATTAATTAGTGCTAATTGGAGAAATTGAATTAAGAGAAATTAAATTGAATGTGATTCAATTTATAATTCCACACTTATACAAATGAGATTTGTATAATAAGGTATGAGATACCTTATATTATATAATATGCCAATATGATTTGTATATTATATAGTTGTGGTAAAATGGTGATTTGGTGGAGATGTTAACTCCACATCTCACCATTATTTAAAGGCTTTGCAAGAAGCCTTTGGTAAAGATCTTGCCATTTTTTGGATTTGCATCGAAAGAGAGCAAGCAATTCTCTCTCAAATCCTCTCTCAATTCTCCAAAATTCTCTCCTCACCCCAAAACCAAAGGGAGTCCCACTCACTCTCCCTCAACCTCCCGAGAACAACCGAGAAGACGTTTTGGAGGTGTCTCCCTGTTCGGATCGAGGATCGAGTTCGAGGAGTTCGTTGGTACGAGAGAGATCGTGACCGGAGAAGGAGAAAACGTTGAAGAAGTGTTCTTCAAGACGTTAGTATCCATTATACTTACTGTTTTCTCTACTTTTTTGCACCTAGGATCTATGAGATAGGTTCAATTTTAAGATTGGAATTACACAACGGATCAACGACGTTTCACAACGTCTTCTGCTACGGGAATTCAAAATCCCTTCACCGTCTAACTCACTCAACACAATTTTACTTCTTGACTTGAGGTCCCTGATGTGGGCCTCCTCTAAGAAATGGCATATGTCGACATAAGTACCTTGTCTTCCTTAGGATCATAAAATAATCCACCTCTTGTCTCTTTTGGGTAGCCTACAAATAGGCATAATTTTGAACGTGAATCTAATTTATTTGGGTTTATCACAAGCACATGTGTTCGACATCCCCAAACTCTAAAATGACATAAACTACTTGTACATCCTTTCCAAAGTTCAAAAGGTGTTTCAGAAACACTCTTTGATGACACATTGTTCAAAATGTATACTGCAGTCTCTACTGCATAATCCAAAAAGAGTCAGGGAGATGAGCATAAGTCATCATTAATCGAACCATGTCCAATAAGGTTCTATTTCTCCTTTTCGATACACCATTTAAAGGAAATTTAATCCTCGTGAGCATCGGAAACGTGTTTTAAAGATCGATTACTCGTTTGTTTTGGTTTACTACAAATACCAGTACATTGGGAATAATTAAACAGAGATAAGCAGTCAAAAGATTAAAGCATGGATTAAGCTGAAGGGAATAAAACTCCCACGCAGCGGAAGAAGGTCGAATCGTCGTGGTGAAGTTGTGCAACTAAGTTTCGTTAAAACAGTCTAACTTTTAGATTAAGGCTAACCACGCACACTAAGGAAAGAAAATACAACAAGTTCTCGTTACTTACTTGTTGAAGACCTTCTTCAAGGATTCCTTTCCAGATCCACGAACACTTCGTGCTTTCTCGAACTCAACGATGTCGAACCCTTCTCACGATCACCGATCGAACACAACCACTTGGCTTCTCGGTTGTTCTTCTTTTTGAAGAAGGAAGATGGTGGGATCTTGTGTTTTGGTTTTTGGGAGGAGAAAACTTGAGAGAGAATTGAGAGAGAGTGATCTCTTCTTTTGGTGAGATTTCCAAAAAATGAGAGAAATGCCTTACAACCCTTCTTGAAAAAGGGGTTTAAATAATGGAGATAGGTGGAGTTGAAATCTCCACCTATTTACCATTTTATCAGAACTATAGGTTATGCAAATCATATTTCCATAACCACATATTATAAGATATCTCATATCTCATATTACAAATCATATTTGCAATATTGTGGATTTTTAAATTGAATCACATCCAACTTAATATCTCTCAATCTAATTTCTCCTAATTAGCCCTAATTCAACAATTAGGCTAACCTATAGTTTATTATGAATCTCATTCACATTAAACTATATATTATATCATTCATATCTCATATAAATGACATAAATGCCCTTTAGTGAACTTGAACACTTCAATTCACACCAAAACATTAAACCTTCTTTTAACCCAGTTTGAACACTTCAATTCACACCAAAACATTAACCTATCAAACTCTTTGACCCGGTTAATCAACCTTCATTAGCTACGGTAACACTCCACTAAAGCCCGTAGCTGCACTCCCGTTAGTGCAAGATATTACGTGTCCATTGATATAGCCAATGCCCATGAGTCGACCCTTCACAGGTTGTTTGTAGACACTGCTGGGTCAAATTACCGTTTTACTCCTGTGTGTACTTCTTGTTCCTTAAGTCCCCACTGCTCCTCTAATGAACAACAACGTTGTAATGGTCCAACCATACACAACAACCCTCTCGGGCCAGTGAGAGGGTGGGCGCATGTTGTCCAAGCCCTGGAGACAACACTTAAGGGAACAACCCCTCTAGTTTTCCAAAAGGCGGGAACGAGTGAATTCCATCTTGCGTAGTTAAGTTCCCAGCTCCTTACTTGGTCCTGTCCCTGAGAAGATAGGCATATTGGGCGAGCAACTGTGACCACCCTCACCCGTACTAGTCAAAGGACAAACCTCCGCAGACAGAAGTCCGTCACACGCTTATGATTCAGATCGAGTCACTAATGATTATCTACGAAGTTATTAGTCCTTACTGTCAACGGTGTTTCATCAATAGGTCTAATAATTCACGATCCGGTCTTGTACAATCTCATTGTACAGGATGCCCCCACTCGCATGTCAACCACATGAACGAGTTAGATCACCTCGTTTGTATCTTAATACAAAGCGGGCCGCATCCACAGTGTATCCAGGATTAGGTCTCCAACCTCATCTATATACTGTAGACCGTTCGGGTCATTAGCGCGAACGTGATCCTCCCTATGTGTCCACTACACACCGTTCAAGTTCTAGTTCTCTCATGTATTCAATGACCCTGGAGCTTAGTTTATTGGACAAATTTGTAATAAAGCGAGACACAAAATGATGAAATAAATAACTCTTTATAAATTTCAAATAGTTACAAACTATACGATATTAGGACAAAACATCCCAACAAACTCCCACTTGGACTAAGCTAGTGGAGCAAATGTACATAAATTACAATGAAGTAATACAATAAACTAGAGCATTGAATACCCGTTTACATATCTCCCACTTGCCCTAGTCAGGAAGTACTCGAAGACCTAGTCTCTCTAGGTGACCCTCAAACACCTTAGTCGTGAGGGGCTTTGTAAATGGATCAGCTACGTTGTGCTCTGACACTATCTGTGTGACTGTCACGTCGCCGCAGTGCATAATTTCCCGTATCAGGTGATACTTTCGCTCAATGTGTTTGCCTCTCTTATGGCTCCGAGGCTCTCTAGAGTGTGCTACTGCACCACTATTGTCACAAAACAGTGTGATCGACATGTTCATATTTGGAACAACTTCCAAATCTGTCATGAACTTCCTAAGCCAAACAGATTTCTTTGCAGCTTCACAAGCCGCAACGTGCTCCGCTTCCATAGTGGAATCAACGATGCATCCCTGCTTGATGTTTTGCCATTCTACAGCTCCTCCATTCAAAATGAAGGCTGACCCCGAAGTGGATTTCCTAGAATCCTTCTCGGTCTGAAAGTCAGAATCCGTGTATCCTGTAAGGATCAAATCCCCACCGCCATACACTAAGCTGTAGTTCCTCGTTCTCTTAAGATACTTGAGGATTGCCTTTACGGCTGTCTAGTCATCTAATCCTAGATTGGATTGATACCTACTGACAATCCCTACTACATAACAAATGTCGAGCCTAGTACACAACATGGCATACATCAGGCTCCCTAGAACTAAAGCATAGGGGATCCGTCTCATATCCTCAACCTCTTGAGGAGTCTTAGGACATTGATCCTTAGACAAGTGAACCCCGTGCCAAAAAGGCAATAAGCCCTTCTTGGAGTCTGCATCTTATATCTAGACAACATCTTGTCAATATAAGACGCTTGAGAATGGCCAACGTTGTGTTCTTCCAGTTTCGAATAATCTGGATACTTAGAACATACTGAGCTTCTCCAAAATCTTTCATTTGGAATTGCGAAGCTAGCCATTTCTTTACGTAAATAAGAAATCCTACCGCATTCCCAATGAGAAGGATATCATCCACATATAATATCAGAAATGCGACAGTTTTGTCGACGATTTTCTTGTAGACACAAGGCTCGTCAACATTCTGATCAAAGCCATAAGATTTGATTGCCTCATCAAACCTTATATTCCAAGACCTCGAGGTTTGTTTAAATCCATAACTGGACCTATGAAGCCGGCAAACCTTTTGCTCTTGGCCTTGGGTTATGAACCCTTTGGGCTTGTCCATGTAGATGGTTTCGTCAAGGTTGTCATTTAGAAAGGTGGACTTGACATCCATCTGCCATACCTCGTAGTCATAATACGAGGCAATGGCCAGAAGGATCCTAATCGACTTTACCATGGCAACAGGTGAGAAGGTTTCCTCATAGTCAATCCCTTCGACCTGGGTAAAACCCTTTGCCACTAGTCGTGCTTTGAAGGTCTGTACCTTCCCATCTACGCCACGTTTACGCTTGTAGATCCATTTGCAACCTATTGGTTTTACCCCCATCCGGTTGATCCACAAGCTCCCAGACAAAATTAAAGTACATCGACTCCATTTCGTGGTCCATAGCTTTAATCCATTCGTCCTTGTCAATATCAGTCATTGCCTGATCATAGGTCAATGAATCCTCACAGTCATCATCAGGATTGACGACTTGGGTTTCAGCTAAACCCATGTAACGTTCAGGCTGTCTAACAGCCCTCCCACTACGTCGAGGCATTCCCAACTCTTGGGAATGGACTTAATTTGACGTGCTAGGATCAACAACACTTGCTGACGTACTAGTCCCATCAGCAACTCTTGCTGACATACTGTCCATTTCGTTCAACACGATTTTGCTCCTAGGCAAATGATCCCTGATGTGGTCTTCCTCAAGGAAAGTGACGTTTTTCGACACAAGCACCCTATTTTCCTTAGGATCGTAAAATAAACCACCCCACGTCTCTTTTGGGTAACCTACGAATAGGCACAATTTTGAACGGAGTTCCAACTTCTTCGGGTATGACACCAACACGTGGGCCAGACATCCCCAAATTCTGAAATTGTGTAAACTACCTTTACTTCTAGTCCAGAGTTCGAAAGGTGTTTCACAAACACTCTTCGATGGAACGTTGTTCAAAATATACACCACAGTCTCCACTACGTAACCCCAAAAAGAATCAGAGAGACGAGTATAACTCATCATCGACAAAACTATGTCCAACAGGGTTCTGTTTCTCCTCTCCGATACACCATTCTGCTGTGGCATACCAGGTGCTGAGAGTTGGGACGTAATTCTGTGTTCTATCATATAGTCCTAGAATTCAATATCCATGTTGAAGGGAATGAGAATCCCCCCACAGCGTTAGACGATGGAATCGTCGTAGTGAAGTTGTGCACTTGAGTTTCATTAAAATGATTTAACTATTAAATCTTGGCTAAACATGCTTGAAACGGAAAGGAAAAACAGTAAGTTATCGTTACTTACTTGTTGAAGACCTTCTTCAAGAACTCCTTTCCAGCGAATCACGAACTCTTCGTGCAATCTCGATCTCTATGAATCCGAACACTTCTAACGAACAAGAACACCACCAAAGGCTTCTCGGTTGTTCTTCTTTTGGAAGAAGGAGAGTGGTGGGACTTTTGTGTTTTGGAGAACGGAGGAGAGTTGAGAGAGTTGAGAGAATGGTTCTCTTCTTTTTGGTGAGAATCCAAAAAATGAGAGATTGGCTTAAGTTCCTTCTTGCAGGATGGGTTTAAATAGTGGAAATTGGTGTAGTTAAAATCTCCACATTATTATCACTTTACCACAACTATAGGTTATGCAAATCATATTTGCATAACCATATATTATAAGATATCTCATATCTCATATTACAAATCACATTTGCAATAATGTGGATTTATTAAAGTAAATCACATTCAATTTAATTTCTCTCAATTAATTTCTCCAATTAGCCCTAATTCAACAATTAGGCTAACCTATAGTTTATTATGAATCTCATTCACATTAAACTATATATTATATCATTCATATCTCATATAAATGACATAAATACCCTTTAAGTGAAATTGAACACTTCAATTCACACCAAAACATTAACCCTTCTTTTAACCCAGATTGAGCCAACCGAGGGACCTAATGGACCTACAGTGTCAAGCTCCAATGATCTGAGATTAACCTATCAAACTCTTTAACTCGATTAATCAACCTTCATTAGCTACGGTAACAATCCACTAAAGCCCGTAGCTGCACTCCCGTCAGTGCAGAATATTACGTGTCCACTGATATAACCAATGCCCATGAGTCGACCCTTCACAGGTTGTTCGTAGACACTGCTGGGTCAAATTACCGTTTTACCCTTGTGTCTACTTCTTGTTCCTTAAGTCCCCACTGCTCCTCTAATGAACAACAACGTTGTAATGGTCCGACCATACACAACATCTTACTCGTGCCAGTGAGAGAGTGGGCGCCCGTTGTCCAAGCCCTGGAGACAGCACTTAAGGGAACAACCCCTCTAGTTTCCCTAAAGGCGGGAACGAGTGAATTCCATCTCGCGTAGTTAAGTTCCCAGCTCCTTACTTGGTCCTGAGCCTGAGAAGGTAGGCATATTGGGTGAGTAACTGTGACCACCCTCACCCGTACTAGTCAAAGGACAAACCCCCGCAGACAGAAGTCCGTCACACGCCGAATCTCAGTCGAGTCACTAATGGTCATCTACGAAGTTATCGGTCCCATCACAACGGTGTTACATCGATGGTCTAATAATTCACGGTCTGGTATTGTACAATCTCATTTGTACAAGATGCCCCCACTCGCATGTCAACCACATGAACAAGTCAGATCACTTCGTTTGTATCTTAATACAAAGCAGGCCGCATCCACAGTGTATCCAGGATTAGGTCTCCAACACCATCCATATACTGTAGACCGTTCGGGTCATTTACTCGAACGTGATCCTCCTTGTGTGTCCACTACACATTGTTCAAGTTCTAATTCTCTCATGTATTCAATGACCCTGGAGCTTAGTTTATTGGTCAAAGTTTGTATAAAATGTGAGACACAAAATTAAGAAATGAATAACACTTTATTAATTTTAAACAGTAATTTAGAAACACGAGATTAGGAAAAAAATTCCAACACATGTACTCTCCACCTTGATCCGATCGAAGTGTTTTTATCGTTTTACCTAACAGGTTCTCAACCTTAGTCTTGTACTCCTTGAACTTTTCAAGAGTTTCAGACTTTTTATGCATTAGGTCAAGATACCCATACCTCTAATAATCATCAATGAAAGATACGAACTATTCATAACCACCTCGTGCTTTAACACTCATCGGACCACAAAGGTCAGAATGTATAAGCTCAAGGGGCTCCTTGGCTCTATATTCTTTTCCATTAAAAGGGCGTTTGGTCATTTTGCCTTCGAGGCATGACTCACACACCGGTAAAGAGTTTTCTTCAAACTGACTTAGAAGTCCACTTTTCACTAGTCTCTCAATCCGATTGAGATTAATGTGGCCTAACCTTAGATGCCAAAGATGAGAATTTTCTTTTGGAGAAACTTTAACTCTTTTAGTTCACATTTCTGCAGTTTTAAATAATTCAGTATTCAAAACGCTTTTGACTGAATTTGGTTTCAAAACATAAAAATTAGACTTAAGTGAAGCAGAACACAAGAAATTTTCATTTCTAGAAATAAACGCTTTATTACTAGAAAAATTTACAGAAATTGAATGTTCAAGAAGACAGGAAATAGAAACGAGGTTTCTAGTAAACCCTGGAACTATATACAAATTGTCTAACAATAAGTAATTTCTCCAAAATAGAGCTTCACTTTGTCGATCGCTGCAGCAGAGACTATCTCCCAGGATCAAACCCTCAGAGTCACCTCACTCTCTCGCAGCTGCTGCCAGGAATCAATTCTCTAAAAAGAAGAACAAACGTGGTTAGTGGCGCCTGAATCCAATATCCAGGTAGAGTCACTACTCTCCACTAAACATGTTTCAGTTACCAGTAAATCATATTTACCTTGATTCTTCCTTTCGGCAAGGAACTTGGGACAGTTTCTCTTCCAATACCATCCCCATTGCAGTGGAAACACTTTTCTTTTTTCTGCAACTTCCTTGACCTTCTTGCCCTTTTGGGCGACAACTTGATCAGCTTTACCCTTCTTCATCTTCTTCTTCTTCTCTTTCGGGTGAGAAGGAGCAACAGGTTTAGTCCCAGAGGTCGAACCCCTGTGATAAGACCTGTAGGCAACATTTGCTTCAGCTTCCGGTTCCTTGATCCTCATCAAGGACTGGAAATTCTGTAGCTCATTTGAAAGGTGGTCAGAGTGTAACTTATCTTGTTTATAACAGCGTTGCGACGAAACTGTAGGAAACTCTTCGGAAGAGTCTCCAAAATAAAGCTGACTTGGCTCGACTCGTCGATCGAAGCCTCGTTCATCTCCGATAGATTAAAGTGGGTCATCATGTCCAGAACATGTTCACGGACAGACGTCCCTTCTTTCATCCGTGCGTTGAAGACGTGTTTGAGTGAATCGTGCCTGACTTGAAAGGACTGTTGTCCAAACATGTCTTGCAACGACTCCATGATCTCCTTAGCGGTGACCATCAACTCATGCTTCTTTGCCAAAACTTCAGATAAGCTGGCAATGATGTAGACCTTGGCCTTTTCATTGGCCCTGATCCATCGATCGTATGCATCACGAACACTTCGTGATGCAGTCGAGCTCGACAACTGAGGACACTCCTCAGTAAGCATGAACTTCAGGTCGTCAGTTACTAGAATTGTGTTGATATTATTCTTCCACGTTTTGAAGTTATCTCCCACTAACTTATCGAAAGCGAGTAAAGCGATTATTGAGCTAGACATTTTTAGCTGAAAAAATCAAATAATTTTGTGTCAGTCTCGCAAAAAACTTTTGAGTCCAATCAGATTTTAGCAAAATTTAATCCTCTGATCTCTAGGTCATTTAAAAAATTGCAATGATCCTAAAGGTTTAGAATGACCGCCACCGAAGAGTGAACATAAACACTCATTCTCTAGGACGAGACTTTCTCGACTAGACCCTAATTCCAGAATAACTCTTATTCCATTAGGCGTCCAGTTACCATTATTTGATCGAATTCATTAACACTTAACGAATCCCGTGAGTGTCACCCTCAATCTTAAGTTTTCAAGTATCCGTCCAAACAATAGCCACCGAAGAGTGAACCACGAAGGAAAACCAACAAGAAAACTGTATCTCTTTCGGGAATTCACGGTGTTCCGACTCGCATAATCAAGGCCCTCCGAAGGGATTGTCTGGTCCAGGCCAAACTAGCAGGCGGATCATAGGGGTCTCATGGTGTGAATCGAAAGAAGAGACCGTGGGTCCCGTTTTCATAGGTCCCGCTCCAACTCACTATAAGTACTCTCTCCATCCACTTTGATATTGACCCATACAAATACCATCCGAAGGGGGACGCTCCCATTTGCGCCACGAGCCCGAGTATGGATCTCATCGTGCGGACTTAACGGAGATTTGCGGTCAAAAAATTAAATGTATCTTATACACTTAATTTTCTCCCACTCAGCACTTTATAATTTTCGGGATTGACCTATATAAACCGGCTAAAATTTACCTAAGTCTACCAATATAACTCTTATATGGTATTTAGCCTAAGTTTATAATCACATTATTACTTAGGTCTATGTGAGTAAATTAATCAACTTTTAATTAATGACACTCACGAAAAATATAATCTAAGAATCTCTGGACCGAATTCATTCCCAAGTCGGTTTCCGTAGGGTGTTCATAGCGTCAACTTAAATACTGACATTAGACAAAACCTTCCTTAGACAGAGTTACTTATCAGTCACCATTTAAAGATTACATTTTGATTTCCTAATTCTAATCTTATTAGAACTAGAAAACCTAAGTCTAATTATTCAAGTTCTAAACACTTTAAAACTAATAATTAACTTAGGTTACATGCATTTCTATGTTATAGTGCCTAATCATTCATCACATGAATAACTATACTATAACATAATAATTCATCACATGAAATAAAATGCATGAGCATACTTTAATCTAAAAATATAACACTTATATTTAATTAAATTAAAACATGCATTTAATTATATTTTAATACTTATAATATAACCTATCATGCAATCTATATATTATAACACTTATAATATAAATGATGCATGAAATGTTTAACCTAAGGTGAGATTTTAAATCTATATGACATACATTATGCACATAGAATTTAATTAAATCATACATCCATGCATAAAAATAATTAAATAGCAAAAATGGACCGGTTTTGGCACTTAGGGGCATTTATTTAATTAAATAACATTAATATAATAATTATATTAATATTATTTAATAAAATAAATAAATTATAAAAATAAACACATTTTACAATTTAAAAAAATAAATAAAATGAGAAAAAACGCCCCACTAAGTTGAAACTGCATCAACCGCCCACGTCCAAGCGTTCAACCTCGCGAACTGCCCACTAACGCTCGCAGCGTTGCAACGCTACAACCTTCAGCGTTGTGCCAGCGTTTCCAATGCTAGCAGTGCTGCAACGCTACGCCTAGCGTTGCAACGCTGTCCTGCAGCGCGCCTTGCTCCCGCAATGGCAGCGTTGAGACGTCGATGAATAGCGTCTCAACGCTGTCGACAAAACAACAAGTTCCTCTTGCTGTTCTTCGTCGATTCTCGCCCGTTTCCGCTCCGATTTCTTCACAGCAACTCTTGCCACGAACGACTCGGACTTACAGACTCGATTTACATTAAAATTCCCAAAAACAACGGGCCCTTACATTGATCTCATTAACAAGAAATGTAAATCTAAACTAATGCCAAAACCGAAAACATCCAATTTTTGCAAACAAACATTATCTCATGAATTAAAGGCAGTACCCACCTAATTTTAACGAAAATCAGTGCACAACAAGAACCAACGAATGACTCTGATACCAATTGAAGGGAATGAAACTCTCACGCAGCAGAAGACGATCGAATCGTCGTGGTGAAGTTGTGCAACTAGGTTTCGTTAAAACAATCTAACTCTAAGATTAAGGTTAAACATGCACACTAAGCAAAGGAAATACAACAAGTTCTCGTTACTTACTTGTTGAAGACCTTCTTCAAGGATTCCTTTCCAGATCTACGAACTCTTCGTGCTTTCTCGAACTCAACGATCTCGAACCCTTCTCACGATCACCGACCGAACATAACCACTTGGCTTCTTGGTTGTTTTTCTTTTGGAAGAAGGAAAGTGGTGGGATCTTGTGTTTTGGTTTTTGGGAGGAGAAAACTTGAGAGAGAATTGAGAGAGAGTGATCTCTTTTTTTGGTGAGATTTCCCAAAAATGAGAGAAATGCCTTACAACCCTTCTTGCAAAAGGGGTTTAAATAATGGAGATAGGTGGAGTTGAAATCTCCACCTATTTACCATTTTACCAGAACTATAGATTATGCAAATCATATTTGCATAACCACATATTATAAGATATCTCATATCTCATATTACAAATCACATTTGTAATATTGTGGATTTTTAAATTGAATCACATCCAATTTAATATCTCTCAATCTAATTTCTCCTAATTAGCCCGAATTCAACAATTAGGGTAACCTATAGTTTATTATGAATCTCATTCACATTAAACTATATATTATATCATTCATATTGAAGGGAATGAAAATTCCCGCCAGCGAAAGACGATTGAATCGTCAAGGTATCATTATGCTACTTGTTCTTGTTAAAACGATCTAACACTAGATCTAGGCTAAACATGTTGAATAAGGAAGAAAAACAGCAAGAATAAAGGTACATACTTGTTGAAGACTTTCTTCAAAGTTTCTTCCTCAAATCACGAACTCTTCGTGCTTCTCGATCTCAACGAACTCTTCCCACGAACGGAACTCGAACACCACCACTTGGAGTCTCGGTTGTTCTCTTTTAGAGAAGGGAAGTTTGTGGAAACTTTTTGGAGTTTTGGAGAGGGAGGAGAATAGAGAAAAAGAAGAGAGAACTTCCTTTTTCTCTTTGGTGAAATTCTAAAAAATGAGAGAATGCTCACTATCCTTCTTGCAATAAGGGATTATATAGTGGAATTGATGGAGTTAAAACCTCCACATTATTACCACTTTACCACAACCATAGGTTATGCAAATCTCATTTGCATAACCACATAATATAAGATATCTCATATCTCATATTGCAAATCTCATTTGCAATAATTGTGGATTAATTAAATTGAATCACATCCAATTTAATTTCTCTCAATCAAATTCTCCAATTAGCCCTAATTCAACAATTAGGCTAACCTATAGTTTATTATGAATCTCATTCACATTAAACTATATATTATATCATTCATATCTCATATAAATGACATAAATGCCCTTAAAGTGAAATTGAACACTTCAATTTCATACCAAAACATTAACCCTTCTTTTAACCTGATTGAGCACACCGAGGGACCTAATGGGACCTACGATGAGCTCCCAATGATTCGAGATTAACTTTGTCAAACTCTTTGACCCTGGTTAACCAACATTCATTAGCTACGGTAACACTCCACTATAGCCCGTGAGTGGACTCCCGTCGGTCACGAGAATATTACGTGCCCACCGATATAACCAATGCCCATGAGTCGACCCTTCACGGGTTGTTCGTGAGAGACACGGTTGGGTCAAATTACGCTTTTACCCTCAGTATCTACCTCTTGTTCCTTAAGTCCCCACTTTGCTCTTCTAATGAACAACATATTGTGATGGTCCAACCATACACAACACCCTTCTCGGGCGAGTGAGAAGGTGGGCGCCCGTTGTCCAAGCCCTGGAGACAACACTTAAGGGAACAACCCCTCTAGTTTCCCTAAAGGCGGGAACGAGTGAATTTCATCTCGCATAGTTAAGTTTCCAGCTCCCTACTTGGTTATGTCCCTGAGAAGATAGAAATATTGGGCGAGTAACTGTGACCACCCTCACCCGTACAAGTCAAAGGACAGGACCCCACACGCATGTGAGTCCGTAACACGCTCGGGATTCGGTCGAGTCACTAATGGTCATCTCGAAGTTATTAGTCCCACTCACAACGGTGTTACATCGATGAGGTCTAATAATTCACGATTCGGTCTTGTACAATCTCATTGCATAGGATGCCCCACTCGCATGTCAACCACATGAACGAGTCAGATCACCTCGTTTGCATCTAATATAAAGCGGGTCGCATCCACAGTATATCCAGGATTAGGTCTCCAACCCTATCCATATACTGTAGACCGTTCGGGTCATTAACTCGAACGTGATCCTCCCTGTGTGTCCACTACACACCGTCCAAGTTCTAGTTCTCTCATAAATTCAATGACCCTGGAGCTTAGTTTATTGGAAAAGTTTATAAATATTGCGAGACACAAAGTGATGAAATGAATAACTCTTATTAATTTCAAACAATATATTACAAACACGAGATTAGGACAAAAATCCCAACAAACTCCCACTTGGACTAAGCTAGTGGAGAAAATACATTTCAGAAATGTACATAAATTACAATGAAGTAATACAATAAACTAGGGCATTGAATGCCCGTTTACACATCTCCCACTTGCCCTAGTCAGAAAGCTCTCAAGACTTAGACTCTCTAGGGTGACCCTCAAACACTTTAGCCGTGAGGGGGGCTTTGTAAATGGATCGACTACGTTGTGCTCGACGCTATCTGCGTGGCGATCCACGTCTCGCGCGGCACACAATCTCCCGTGTCGGATGAATTGGCTCTTTGCACCATCAAGTATCACGCAGAGCGATTAGTGATCGACAAGTTCATGTTTGGAACAACTTCCAAATCTGTCATGAACTTCCTAAGCCAAACAACTTCCTTTGCAGCTTCACAAGCCGCAACATACTCCGCTTCCATAGTGGAATCAGCGATGCATCCCTGCTTGATGCTTCACCATACTACAACTCCTCCATTCAGAATGAAGGCTGACCCCGAAGTAGATTTCCTAGAATCCTTATCGGTCTGAAAATCAGAATCCGTGTATCCCGTAAGGATCAAATCCCCACTGCCATACACTAAGCTGTAGTTCCTCGTTCTCCTAAGATACTTGAGGATTGCCTTTACGGCTGTCCAGTGATCTAATCCTGGATTGGACTGATATCTACTGACAATTCCTACTGCATAACAGATGTCGGGCCTAGTACACAGCATGACATACATCAGGCTCCCTACAGCTGAAGCATATGGAATCCGTCTCATATCCTCAACATCTTGAGGAGTCTTAGGACACTGATCCTTAGACAAGTGAACCCCATGCCTGAAAGGCAGCAAGCCCTTCTTGGAGTTCTGCATCTTATATCTTGAACACCTTTTTGTCAATTTAGAAGGCTGAGACAAGGCTAGCATTCTGTTCTTTCAGTTCCGGACAATCTGGATACCTAGAACATACTGAGCTTCTCCCAAATCTTTCATTTGGAATTGCAAAGCTAGCCACTTCTTAACGTCAATTAGAAATTCTGCCTCATTCCCAATGAGAAGAATATCGTCCACATACAACACCAAAAATGCGACAGTTTTGTCAACGATTTTCTTGTAGACACAAGGCTCGTCGACATTTTGATCAAAGCCATAAGATTTGATCGCCTCATCAAACCTTATATTCCAAGACCTCGAAACTGTTTGGGTCCATAAATGGACCTATGAAGCCGCAAACCTTTTGCTCTTGGCCTTGGGCAATGAACCCTTTGGGGGTGGTCCATGTAGATGGTCTCATCAAGTTTGTCATTCGTAAAGGTCGTCTTGGCGTCCATCCGCCATACCTCGTAGTCATAATACGCGACAATGGCGGAAAGAATCTCGATCGACTTTACCATGGCAACGGTGAAAAGGTCTCCTCATAGTCAACCCCTTCAACCTGGGTAAAACCCTTTGCCACTAGTCGGGGTTTGAAAGTCTGCACCTTCCCATCTACGTCACGTTTATGCTTGTAGATCCATTTGCAACCAATTGGTTTTACCCCATCCGGTTGATCCATAAGCTCCCATATAGAATTGAAGAACATAGACTTCATTTCCTGGTCCATAGCTTTAATCCACTCGTTTTTGTCAACATCAACCATTGCCTGATCATCGGTCAATGGATCCTCGCAGTCATCATCAAGAGCGATAACTGAGGTTTCAGCTAAACCCATGTAGCGATCGGGGTCATCTCACGATCCTCCCACTACGTCGAGGCATTCCCAACTCTTGGGAACGGATTTGACTAGACGTGTTAGGATCAACAACACTTGTTGACGTACTAGCCCCATCAGCAACTCTTGCTGATGTACTGTCCATTTCATTCAACACAATTTTACTTCTTGGTAAATGATCCCTGACGTGGTCTTCCTCTAGGAAAGTGGCGTTTGTCAACACAAACACCCTATTTTCCTTAGGATCGTAAAACAGACCACCCCTAGTCTCTTTAGGGTAACCTACGAATAGGCACAATTTTAAACGGGGTTCCAACTTTTTCGGGTTTGACACCAACACACAGTGGGCATCCCCAAATTCAAGTGATGTAAAGCGCCTTTACGTCCACTCCAGAGCTCGAAAGGTGTTTCACAAACACTCTTCGACGGAACATTGTTCAAAATATAAACCGCGATCTCCACTGCACTTCCAAAAAGAATCGGGAGACGAGCATAGCTCATCATCGACCGAACCATGTCCAACAAGGTTCTATTTCTCCTCTCCGATACACCATTCTGTTGTGGCATACCAGGCGCTAAGAGTTGGGACGTAATTCCGTGTTCTATCATATAGTCCTGGAATTCAGTGTCCATGTACTCTCCACCTCGATCCGATTGAAGTGTTTTAAGCGATTTACCTAAGAGGTTCTCAACCTCAGTCTTGTACTCCTTGAACTTTTCAAGAGTTTCAGACTTCTTGTGCATTAGGTAATATACCCATATCTGGAGAATTGTCTATGAAAGACACGAAATACTCATAATCGCCCCGAGCTTTAACATTCATCGGACCACAAAGGTCAGAATGTATTAACTCAAGAGGCTCTTTGGCTCTATATCCTTTTCCACTAAAATGACGTTTGGTCAACTTGCCCTCAAGGCATGACTCACACACCGGCAAAGAGTTTTCTTCCAACTCGTTTAGAAGTCCACTCTTCACTAGTTTCTCAATCCTATTGAGATTAATGTGGCCTAACCATAGATGCCAAAGATGGGCATTTTCTTTAGGAGAAACTTTTGCTTTCTTAGTTCGTGTTTCTGCAGTTTTAAACAATTCAGTATTCAAAACACTTTTGACCGAATTAGGTTTCAAAACATACAGATTATGTTCGAGTGAAGCTGAACAAATAACATTCCCTTTGAAAGAAATAAACGCTTTATTTAATTGAAAGGAAACAGAAATACAATGTTCAATTAAGCAGGAAATTGAAACAAGGTTTCTAGTAAACCCTGGAACTATGTACAAATTGTCCAACAATAAGTACTTCCCGCCAAAGTGTAGCTTCACCGTGTGCGATCATTGCAGGCGAGACAAGCTCTCCCGATCCAACCCATAGAGTCACCTCACCCTCTCGCGTGTGGGCCGCGAGAATCAATCCTCGAAAGAAGAACAAACTCGGTTAGTGGCGCCCAATCCAATATCCGCATGCAGTCACTACTCTCCACTAAACATGTTTCATCACAAGTAAATCACATTTACCTTGATTCTTCCTCTCGGCCGAATTTGGGACGGTTCCTCTTCCAGATGTCCGCCCCATTGCAGTGGAAACACTTTCCTTTCTCTGCAACGTCCTTGACCTTCTTGCCCTTGTGGGCGGCAACTTGGTCAGTTTTATTCCTCTTCGTCCTCTTCTTCCCTTTCGGGCGTGAAGGAGCAACAAGCTTCGTCCTAGAGGTCGAACCCCTGTGATAAGACCTGTAGGCAACATTTGCCTCAGATTCCTTGACCCTGTTCAAGGATTGGAAATTCTGTAGCTCATTGAGGAGGGTAGTCAGAGTGTAGCTAATTTTGTTCATAACAACATTGCTACGAAACTGAAGGAAACTTTTCGGAAGAGTCTCCAAACTAAAACGGACCTGGCTCGACTCGTCGATCGAAGCCCCGTTCATCTCGGTCAGATTAAAGTGGGTCATCATGT
The DNA here is from genome assembly GCA_036507285.1 of Trichosanthes cucumerina. Lineage (NCBI taxonomy): Eukaryota > Viridiplantae > Streptophyta > Magnoliopsida > Cucurbitales > Cucurbitaceae > Trichosanthes > Trichosanthes cucumerina. The sequence continues at coordinate 36,243,902 of CM071843.1, forward strand.
CTAGAACATGTTCACGGATAGACGACCCCTCTTTCATCCTTGCATTGAAGACGTATTTGAGCGAGTCATGCCGGACTTGAAAGGACTGTTGTCCAAACATTTCCTGCAAGGACTCCATGATCTCCTTGGCAGAGACCATCAGCTCATGCTTCTTTGCCAAGACATCAGACATGCTGGAAATTATGTAGACCTTGGCCTTTTCATTGGCCCGGATCCACCGATCGTACGCATCGCGAATACTTCGCGACGCGGTCGAGCCCGACATCTGAGGACACTCCTCAAACAACACGAACTTTATGTCGTCAGTTACCAAAATTGTGTTAATGTTGTTTTTCCAACTTTGGTAATTATCTCCCACTAACTTATCAGATGCGAGTAATGCGATTATTGCGCTAGACATTTTAAGCTGAAAAATAAGAAAAACTTTGTATTAATCTCGCAAAAAACTTTTTGAAATCCAATCAAGTTTTAGCAAAAATGTTTCATGATCCCTAGGTCATTCAAAATTTTGCAATAATACCCTAAAGGTTTAGAATGACCGCCACCGAAGGGTGAACAAAACACTCCTCCTCTAAGACGAGACTTTCTCGATCAGACCCTAATCCCAGAATAACTTTTATTCCATTAGGCGTCCAATTACCATTGTTCGGTCGAATTCATTAACACTTAACGAATTCTGTGAGTGTCACCCTCAATCTTTAAGTTTCCAAGCATCCGTCCAAACAATAACCACCGAAGGGTGAACCAAGAAGGAAAACCAACCAGAAAATCAGTATCCCTTTCGGGAATTCACGGTGTTCACTCCCATAATCAAGCCCTCCGGAAGGGATTGTCCAGTCCAGCCAAACTAGCAGGCAGATCATAGGCGTCTCACGGTGTGAATCGAAAGAAGAGACTGTGGGTCTCGTTTTCACAAGTCCCGCTCCCACTCACTATAAGTACTCTCTCCATCCACGATGATATTGACCTATACAAATGCCACCCGAAGGGGGACGCTCCCATTTGCGCCACGAGGCCGAGTATAGATCTCACGGTGCAGACTTAAAGGAGATTTGTGGTTGAAAATTTAAATGTATCTCATACTTTATTTCTTCCCACTCAGCACTTTAATTTTAATAGGGATTGACCTAGATAAACCGGCTAAAATTTACCTAAGTCTACCAATATAACTCTTATATGGTATTAACCTAAGTCTATAATCACATTATAACTTAGGTCTATGTGAGTAAATTAATTAACACTTAATTAACGACACTCACGAGAATATAACCTAATAATCTCCGGACCGAATTCACTCCCAGGTCGGTTTTCAGGTAGGGGTGTTTTGCAAGCGTCAACTTAAATACCCCAGCCTTAGACAAAACCTTCCTTAGACAGAGTTACTAATCAGTCTCCATTCAAAGGTTATATTTGATTTCCTAATTTCTAATCTTATTAGAAAAAAGAAAACCTAAGTCTAATTATTCAAGTTCTAAACTCTGTAAAACTAATAATTAACTTATGTTGCATGCATTTCTATGTTATAGTGCTTGATCATCCATCACATGAATAATACTATACTATAACATACATTCATCACATGAATTAAATGCATGAGCATGCTTTTAATTTAAAAATATAACACTTATATTTAAATAAATTAAAACATGCATACATTATATTATAACTCTTATAATATAATCCTATCATGCATACTATATATTATAACTCTTATAATATAAATGATGCATGAAATGTTTAACCTAAGGTGAGATTTTAAATCTACATGACATACATTATGCACATAGAAATTAATTAAAATATACATCTCATGCATAAAATAATTAAACAAAGAAAATGGACCTAGGTTTTGGCACTTATAAGCAATTATTTAATTAAATAACATTAATATCACTTATATTAACATTATTTAATAAAATAATTAAATAAATAAATAAAATACATTTTACAAAATATAAATTAATTAAAAAAAATAACTGCCCACTCCAACGAATTCACGCCCACGCCTCTTGCGAATTGAAGCTGCAACCGCTCCTCAACGCGGCGTGCGGCGTTAACGCTGCGTGGGCCGGCGGCGTTACCGTAACGCCGCCGCCTCTGCGTCAAGTTGCGTTCTCAACGCCAGCCAGCGTTACCGTAACTTCGCTGCTGCAGGCCTCCGTCTGCAGGACGACGCGTGAGACGCCAAAGCGCGCGTCTCAACGCCATCGGCGAACAAAAACTCTTTCTTTGTTCTTCACCAAATTTCTGCCTGTTTCCACTCCGATTTCTTCACAGCAACTCTTGCCACGAACGACCCGGACTTACAGACTCGATTTATTTTCTAAAATGCCCAAAAAACACGGGCCCTTTACATTTGATCTCATCAACATAAATTGTAAATCCATTCTAGTGCCAAAAATCGAAACATCCATAGCAAACCAACATTCATCTCATGAAATTAAGGCTTTACCCACCTAATTTTAACAAAAATAGTGCATAAATGAAGAACCATCAAAATGGCTCTGATACCAATTGAAGGGAATGAAAATCCCCGCGCAGCGAAAGACGATCGAATCATCAAGGTATCATTATGCTACTTGTTCTTGTTAAAACAATCTAACACTAGATCTAGGCTAAACATGCTAAATAAGGAAGAAAAACAGTAAGAATAGAGGTACTTACTTGTTGAAGATTTTCTTCAAAGTTTCTTCCTCAAATCACGAACTCTTCGTGCTTCTCGATCTCAACGAACTCTTCCCACGAACGGAACCCGAACACCACCACTTGGAGTCTCGGTTGGTCTCTTTTGGAGAAGGGAAGTTTGTGGGAACTTTTTGGAGTTTTGGAGAGGGAGGAGAATAGAAAGAAAGTAGAGAGAACTTCCTTCTTCTCTTTGGTGAAATTCTAAAAAATGAGAGAATGCTCACTATCCTTCTTGCAATAAGGGATTATATAGTGGAATTGATGGAGTTAAAACCTCCACATTATTACCACTTTACCACAGCCATAGGTTATGCAAATCTCATTTGCATAACCACATAATATAAGATATATCATATCTCATATTGCAAATCTCATTTGCAATAATTGTGGATTAATTAAATTGAATCACATCCAATTTAATTTCTCTCAATCAAATTCTCCAATTAGTCCTAATTCAACAATTAGGCTAACCTATAGTTTATTATGAATCTCATTCACATTAAACTATATATTATATCATTCATATCTCATCTAAATGACATAAATGCCCTTAAACTGAAATTGAACACTTCAATTTCATACCAAAACATTAACCCTTCTTTTACCCCAGATTGAGCCAATCGAGAGACCTAATGGACCTCAAAGGATGACGGGCTCCAATGATCCGAGAGATTAACTCACAAACTCTTTGACCGGTTAACCAACATTCATTAGCTACGGTAACACTCCACTATAGCCCGTAGCTGCACTCCCGTCAGTGCAGAATATTACGTGTCCACTGATATAACAAATGCCCATGAGTCGACCCTTCACAGGTTGTTCGTAGACACGGCTGGGTCAAATTACCGTTTTACTCCTGTGTCTACCTCATGTTCCTTAAGTCCCCACTGCTCCTCTAATGAACAACATATTGTGATGGTCCAACCATACCCAACACCCTTCTCGGGACAGTGAGAAGGTGGGCACCCGTTGTCCAAGCCCTAGAGACAACACTTAAGGGAACAACCCCTCTAGTTTCCCTGAAGGCGGGAACGAGTGAATTCCATCTCGCATAGTTATGTTCCCAGCTCCCTACTTGGTTATGTCCCTGAGAAGATAGGGATATTGGGCGAGTAAGTGTGACCACCCTCACCTGTACTAGTCCAATGACAGACCCCCGCAGACAGGAGTCCGTAATACGCTCAGGATTCAGTTCGAGTCACTAATGGTCATCTACGAAGTTATTAGTCCCATCACAACGGTGTTACATCGATGAGGTCTAATAATTCCACGGTGCAGTCTTGTACAATCTCATTGCACAGATGCCCTCACTCGCATGTCAACCACATGAACGAGTCGAGATCACCTCGTTTGCATCTAATACAAAGCGGGTTGCATCCACGGTGTTATCCGAGTTAGGTCTCCAACCCTATCCATATCTCAGTGACCGTTCGGGTCATTAACTCGAACGTGATCCTCCCTGCGTGTGTCCACTACACACCGTCCAAGTTCTAGTTCTCTCATAAATTCAATGACCACGGAGCTTAGTTTATTGGAAAAGTTTATAAATATTATGAGACACAAAGTGATGAAATGAATAACTCTTATTAATTTCAAACAATATATTACAAACACGAGATTAGGACAAAAATCCCAACACATATCTCATATAAATGACATAAATGCCCTTTAGTGAACTTGAACACTTCAATTCACACCAAAACATTAAACCTTCTTTTAACCCAGTTTGAGCCAACCGAAGGACCTTATGGACGTACAGTGACGAGCTCCAATGATCCGAGATTAACCTATAAAACTCTTTGACCCGATTAATCAACCTTCATTAACTACGGTAACACTCCACTAAAGTCCGTAGCTGCACTCCCGTTAGTGCAAGATATTACGTGTCCTTTTATATAACCAATGCGCATGAGTCGACCCTTCACAGGTTGTTCGTAGACACTGCTGGGTCAAATTACCGTTTTACCCCTGTGTCTACTTCTTGTTCCTTAAGTCCCCACTGCTTCTCTAATGAACAAAAACGTTGTAATGGTCCAACCATACACAACAACCCTCTCGGGCCAGTGAGAGGGTGGGCGCCCGTTGTCCAAGCCCTGGAGACAGCACTTAAGGGAACATGTGACGCCCGAGGAAGAGGGGTACATGAATGAACCGAGTCCACATCTGAATGAGAGGGATCCTGAGGATATGGAAGCATGGTGCCCGAGGAAAAGGGGTACATGCGAGTGACCATGAGGATATGAAAGTATAGTTGAGAAAGGCTTAAAAGAATTGATAGCTACTACCTATACCAATAAGGTGCACCTTCCTTTTCGGTGGCTCAATCATAGGAACTCCACAGTTAAGCGTGCTTGGCTTAGAGCAATCCTATGTTGGGTGACCTCCTGGGAATTTTCCTAGGGAGCATGTGAGTGAGGACAAAGCATCTTTGAAAGGACCCCGTGTTGGTTTGTGGGGATAGTGTCTTCACTCTTACAAGTAGTCATGGATGATATAGTGACGCAGCCAGGTCGTAGGAGATCCTGGGCCTGGGGCGTTACACAACCCCTCTAGTTTCCCTAAAGGCGGGAACGAGTGAATTCCATCTTGCGTAGTTAAGTTCACAGCTCCCTACTTGGTCCTGTCCCTGAGAAGATAGACATATTGGGCGAGTAACTGTGACCACCTTCACCCGTACTAGTCAAAGGACGCACTTCTCCGCAGCATGTGAGTCCGTAAAACGCTCGTGGATTCGTGTCGAGTCACTAATGGTCATCTCAAGTTATTAGTCCTTCATCACAATCGGTGTTACATCGATGGTCGAATAATTCACGATGCGTCTTGTACAATCTCATTGTACAGATGCCCCTACTCGCATGTCAACCACATGAACGAGTCAGATCATCTCGTTTGTATCTTAATACAAAGCGGGTCGCATCCACAGTGTATCCAGGATTAGGTTTCCAACCCCATCCATATATTGTAGACTGTTCGGGTCATTAGCTTGAACGTGATCCTCCCTGTGTGTCCACTACACACTGTTCAAGTTCTAGTTCTCTCATGTATTCAATGACCATGGAGCTTAGTTTATTGGACAAAGTTTGTAATAAATGCGAGATACAAAATGATGAAATAAATAACTCTTGATAAATTTCAAATAGTAATTTACAAACTATACGAGATTAGGACAAAACATCCCAACATAACATCTAAACATGTTGTACAGATTTCTTAAACTAAAAAGGAAAGAATACAATTACCTTTGTAGATCAAATCTAGCACAACAACTCTTTACTCTAAATTTGCACAGTAACACAACGAGTTTTCCTTTTCCTCTGTTCTTCCTTTCCAACAGAACACAACCACTTGGAGAACTTCCTATTCTTTGAGTTATTAGATCTCTTTTTGGTGGGAAGGAACCAACAATTGGTGAGGAAGAGAAGGGAATTTTAGGTTGAGAGTATTTCTTTTGCAATTCACAATTGCACCAAAAACATCGATCATCAAACTCCTCTCACAAGGAGAAGTTAAACAAAAATGCAGGGTAACTCCCCACTCCCTATCGAGAGGGAATTGGGGAGTGGTGGGAACGTGTCATTGTGACACGTTCCCCAATTAATTAATAAATTAAAAATAAATTAATTAATTAAATTTAATTATTTTAATTAAATCATATTTAATTAAAATATTTAAATATCACATTAATTAATTAAATGAGTAAATCACATTTAATCATTTTACCCCTATCCTATAGTTTCAATGCACATTAAATGTTAAGCTATAATTTTTTTAAATATTAATCTCATTCACATTTAAATTAATATTTAAACTCATTCAAATATTTAATTCTCTCATATAATTTAATATGAATCATATTCACATTAAATTTATAATATAAAGTTCCAAAACTTTATATTATAATGTATCTATATGCATTAATGTTTATTCCCTAATTTTGAACATTTCAAATTCAAACGATCTAAGAACCCTTTACGAGCAAGAAGGTAGACCTAATGGACGTACAGATCAGAAGCTCCAATGATACGAGATTATTCAGTTAATCTCATTAACCTCCTAATCAACATTCGTTAACTACGAGAACACTCCACTAAAGTCCTGCAGCTGCACTCTTCTCACTGCAAATATATTTTTGTGTCTACAGATATTGACCAATAACAACAAGTCAATCCTTCACGAATGTTCGTAACACCAGCTAGGTCAAATTATCGTTTTACCCCTCGATTACATCTTTTACCTTAAGTACCAGTGCTCCTCTAATGAACAATTTGTTTGTGGTCCTACCAACAAACATAAGTCCCTCTCAGGCCAATGAGAGGGTCGGACCCTTTGTTCAAGTCCCAGAGGCACCACTTAAGGGAACATTCATCTATTTACCCTAATAGGCGGAAATGAGTGAATTCCTTCTTGCTAGGTTAAGTCCCCACCTGCCTGCTCGATCTTGTCCCCAAGAAGTTAGGCATATTGAGTCGGCGAATCTGGCCACTCTAACCTATTCTAGTCAAAGGACAATCCCTCACAAATAGGAGCTCGTAAACTGCTTAGGATTGAGATCAAATTGCCTTGGTCATCTTAGTGAAATAGTAACCTAACTAGTCAACGGAGTTACATCTAGTGGTTACTATTTCGCAGTCCGGTCTTATGCAATCACATCACATAAGATATCCCCACTCACATGTCGTCTACACGAACACGCTAGGATCATGGTGTTTGTATCATATACAAAGTGGTCCATATCCATAGTATTACTAGGGTAAGGTACCCAAGCCTTATCCCCTTACTATAGACCCTTTAGGTTGTATCTCGAACTGAGATCCTTTATATGTACACTACATTCAGTTCAAGAGAAATTTTACAACCTTGGATGTTAGTTTATTGGATGTAGGGTTAACAAAAGGGCAATATTGTAAATAATGAACAATAACTCTTTATTGAAAATAATAACTCTTTATTACATTAATTAGAACAATATTTACAAACTACGAGTTTTATGGCACAAACCCCAAAAAACTCCCACTTGAACTAAAACTCTAGTGGAGTACATTACAATCTAAAACAGTGGTTACAGAGATACAAAATACAATAAACTAGGGCATCCATATACCCATTACATATCTCCCACTTGTCCTAGATTAGCCTATGTACATATCTCATAGACCTAGACTCTCCAAATTGTTGGGGTGTGCCCTAAAACTTGTAGTTTGTAATTTTGTTCTAAATTCTGTAATAAGGAGTTATTATTCGTTATTTACGATATTGCCCTTGTTTTAAGCCAAAATCCAATAAACTATCATCCATGGTTGTAAAATGTCTCTTGAACTGAATGTAGTGTACATATAAAGGATCTCGGTTCGAGATACAACCTAAAGGGTCAATAGTAAGGGGATAAGGTTTGGGTACCTTACCCTTGTTACACTATGGATGTGGCCCACTTTGTATATGATACAAACACAGTGATCCTAACGTGTTCGTGTAGATGACATGTGAGTGGGGATATACTATGTAATGAGATTACATAAGATCGGACCGCGAAATAGTAACCACTAGATGTAACTCCGTTGACTAGTTAGGTTTCTATTTCAGTAGGATGACCTAGGCAACTTGATCTCAATCCTGAGCAGGTTACGAACTCCTGTTTCCGAGGGATTGTCCTTTGACTTGTATGGGTGAGAGTGGCCAGATTCGTCGACTCAATATGCCTACCTTCTTCGGGACAAGACCGAGTGAGCGGCTGGGGACTTAACTTAGTAAGATGGAATTCACTCCTTCCCGCCTATTAGGGTAAGTAGAGGAATGTTCCCTTAAATGGTGTCTCTGGAAATTGAACAAAAGGCTCGACCCTCTCATTGGCCCGAGAGGGACTTCTGTTTGTTGGTAGGACCACCAACAAATTGTTCATTAGAGGAGCACTGGTACTTAAGGTACAAGATGTAACCCAGGAGTAAAATGGTAATTTGACCCAGCTGGTATTACGAACATTCGTGAAGGATTCACTTATTTTTATTGGTCAATATCCGTGGACACATAAATATATCTGCAGTGAGAAGAGTGCAACTGTGGAACTTTAGTGGAGTGTTTCTGCAGTTAACGAATGGTCATTAGGAGGTTAATGAGATTAACCGAATAATTTCGTTTCATTGGAGCTTTTGATCTGTAGGTCCATTAGTTCCACATTCTAGCTCGTAAAGGGTTCTTAGATCGTTTGAATTTGAAATGTTCAAATTCAATAAGGGAATAAATTTAATGTATATAGATATGTTATAATATAAAGTTTTGGAACTTTATATTATAAATTTAATGTGAATATGGTTCATATTAAATTATATGAGAGAATTAAATATTTAAAAGAGTTCAAATATTAATTTAAATGTGAACGAGATTCATATTTGAAAACTATACGTTAAAATTTAATGTGCATAAGATGTGTATTAAAACTATAGCTTAGAGGAAAAATTGATTAAATGAGATTTAATCATAATTAAATATAATATATTTAATTTAGTTTTGGTTAAATATGATTTAATTGAAATTAATATATAATTAAATAAGATTGAATTATTATTAATTAAATTAATAAATAATTAGTTATTTATTAATTGGTTTAATTGAGGGAACGTGTCATTCAGATACGTTCCCACTATCCCTCTTGTTCTCCCTATCGATTGTTATATAAGGAGAAGTGAGATCATTTGGATTAATCGATCATTTGAACAATTGGTGAATTGCTGGATTTTTTTTCTCAAAAACTTTTACCATTCTATTCCACTTTGTTGGCTCCTTCCCACCAAGGAGAGCTCTAAGTGGAATCCAGAGGATATGAGGTTTTCCTCATGGTGTGGTCCCATTGGAAAAGAAAAACAGAGAAGAACTTTGGTTGTTGTTTTGCTGTGCAATTGGAGCAAGGAAGTTGCTGCTGGAGATTGAAACTACAAAGGTAATACCTCTTTCCTTTCAGTTTAGTGTATTGTACAGCATGTTTGTATGCTTAGAATCCATGCTCTAATTAGATTAGATTTAATTGCTTGTCTCTGTATTTTACCAATGTATTGGTATTTCTAGTAAACCAAAACAAAACGAGCAATTACGATTTGAATCACGTTTCCGCTGCTCAAGGAATCTGATTCCCATCACAAATGACCCTCGTGTTGGGTTTGTGCCCTAAAACTCGTAGTTTGTAATTTTGTTTTAATTAGTAATAAAGAGTTATTATTTAAATAAAGAGTTATTGTTCGTTATTTACGATATTGCCCTTTATCTTAACCCTAAATCCAATAAACTAAACATCCAAGGCTGTAAAATGTCTCTTGAACTGAATGCAGTGTACATATAAAGGATATCGGTTCGAGATACAACCTAAAGGGTCAATAGTAAGGGGGATAAGGTTTGGGTACCTTACCCTTGTAACACTATGGATGTGACCCACTTTGTATATGATACAAATACTGTGATCCTAACGTGTTTGTGTAGATGACATGTGAGTGGAAATATCCTATGTAATGAGATTACATAAGACTGGACCGCGAAATAGTAACCACTAGATGTAACTCCGTTGATTAGCTAGGTTTCTATTTCACTAGGATGACCTAGGCAACTTGATCTCAATCTTGAGCGGGTTACGAACTCCTGTTTGCGAGGGATTGTCCTTTGACTAGTATAGGTGAGAGTGGCTAGATTCCCCGACTCAATATGCCTACCTTATTGGGGACAAGACCGAGTGAGCAACTGAGGACTTATCTTAGCAAGATGGAATTCTCCTTCTTGACTAATAGGGTAAGTAGATGAATGTTCCCTTAAGTGGTGTCTCCGAGACTTGAACAAAGGGCCCGACCCTCTCATTGGCCCAAGAGGGACTTCTGTTTGTTGGTAGGACCACAAACAAATTGTTCATTAGAGGAGGACTGGTACTTAAGGTACAAGATGTAACCTAGGGGTAAAACTGTAATTTGACCCAGCTGTGTTACGAACATTCGTGAAGGATTGTCTTTCTGTTATTGGTCAATATTCGTGGACACAGAAATATATCTACAGTGAGAAGAGTGCAACTGCGAGACTTTAGTGGAGTGTTCCTGCTGTTAATGAATGTTGATTAGGAGGTTAATGAGATTAACCAAATAATCTCGTATCATTGGAGCTTCTGATCTGTAAGCCCATTAGGTCCACCAGCTCGTAAAGGGTTCTTAGATCGTTTGAATTCTAAATGTTCAAATTCATTAGGGAATAAATTTAATGTATATATATACATTACAATATAAAGTTTTGAAATTTTATATTATAAATTTAATGTGAATATGATTCTTATTAAATTATATGAGAGAATTAAATATTTGAAAAAAGTTCAAATATTAATTTAAAGGTGAATGTGATTCATATTTAAAAACTATAGGTTAAAATTTAATATGCATGAGATGTGCATTAAAACAATAGGTTGGAGGAGAAATAGATTAAATATGATTTGATCTTAATATATGATATTTAAAGATTAATTAAATATATGATATTTAATTAATTAATTAAATTTGATTTAATTATTTTAATAATTAATTAATTATTGGGAACATGTCAGGAGGACACGTTCCCCTCTTCCCACCTCACTCCCTATCGATAGGGAGTGGGGAAGCTCTCCTCTCCCATCTTCTCGTTGGACAGAATCTTGGAGGATCAATCGATCAAGCTCACTGTTGGAAATTCTCTCTCTCTCTCAAATTCCCTCACCTTCCAAATTATTGGAATCCTTCCCACCAAGGATTGATCAAAAGAACCCAGAGGATGAAGGTTTTCCTCCTGGTGTTGTCCTGTTAAAGAAAACAAAGAAGATTTTTTCAGTTGCTGTATTGTTGTACAATTTGAGCAAGGGTTGCTGGATTGTTAAACTACAAAGGTATTAGTATCTTTCTTTTAGTTTTGTATCTTTTACAACATGTTTGCATGTTTAAAATTTCCATGCTCTAATTAGATTAGAATTGCTTATTCTCTAATTTTGCCCAATGTACTGCTATTGGTATTTGAAGTAAACCAAAATAAACAAGCAATTGATCCATAAAAACACGTTTTCGCTGCTCAAGGGGATCAGATCTCGACACCTCGAACACTTTAGCCGTGAGAGTCTTTGTAAACGGATCAACTATGTTGTGCTCCGAAACAATCTTCGTGACTGTCACATCTCCTCGTTGCACTATCTCTCGTATCAGATGATACTTTCTCTCGATGTGCTTGCCTCGCTTGTTGTTGCGAGGTTTCTTCGAATTGGCTACCGCACAACTGTTGTCACAGTAAGGTGATGGGAAATTCCATATTTGGAACAACTTCCAAATCAGTAAGGAATTTCCTTAGCGAAAAAACCTCTTTAGCTGCTTCACAAGCAACGACATACTCTGCCTCCATGGTGGAGTCAGCGATGCATCTCTGCTTGATGCTTCGCCATACTATAGCTCCCCCGTTAAGGGTGAAAACTGATCCCCATGTGGATTTCCTGGAATCCTTATCGGTCTGAAAATCAAAATCAATGTATCCAGTAAGGATCAAATCCTTAGTCCCATACACAAGCATATAGTCTCTCGTTCTCCTAAGATACTTGAGGATATTTTTAACTGTGGTCCAGTGGTCTAACCTTGGATTAGATTGGTACCTACTGACTATTCCCACTACATAACAAATGTCTGGCCTCGTGCATAGCATAACATACATTAAGCTACCTACTGCAAAGGCATAGGGAATACGTCTCATATTCTCAACTTCTTGAGGTGTCTTAGGACACTGTTCTTTAGACAAATAAATTCCATGCTTGAAATGTTATAAACCTCTCTTGGAATTCTGCATCAAATATCGGGCCAACATTTTGTCGATATAAGATGCTTGAGATAGAGCTAGCGTTCTGTTCTTGCGATTCCTGAAAATTTGAATCCCAAGAACATACTGCGCCTCTCCCAAATCTTTTATTTGGAATTGGGTCGCGAGCCATTTCATTATGTCAGTTAGGTATCCTACATCATTCCCAATGAGTAGAATATCATCCATATAAAGTACTAAGAAAGCTACTTTGTTGTTGATGATCCTCTTGTAAACACAAGGTTCATCAACATTTTGGTCAAAGCCATAAGACTTGACCGCAGTATCAAATCTTATGTTCCAAGATCTGGATGCTTGTTTCAACCCATAAATGAATCGATTGAGCTTGCAAACTTTTTGCTCCTGACCCTGGGCTATGACCCTTCGGGCTGAGACATATAGATGCTATCATCAAGATTACCATTCAAAAAGACAGTCTTGACGTCTATTTTCCAGATCTCATAGTCATAAAATGCGGCTATAGACAAGAGTATTTAATTGACTTAAGCATAGCAACAGGAAAAAAAAGTGGCGTTTGTCGATACAATGACCGTGTTTTCTTGTGGGTCGTAGAAAAGACCACCTCTCGTTTCTTTGGGATAGCCAACAAATTGACATAATCTTGAACGAGGTTCCAATTTCTATGGGTTTGTCACTTGCACGTGTGTTGGACAATCAAAAATCCTGAAGTGTTGTAAACTAGGTTTATACCCATTCCACAACTCAAAAGGTGTTTCTGAAACACACTTTGACGGAACATTGTTCAAGATTTGAACCGCAGTCTCTACTGAGTAACCACAAAACGAGGCAGGCAATCAAGCATAGCTCATCATAGATCGAACCATGTCTAACAAGGTTCTATTGAAGAGAATAAAACTCCCGCAGCGAAAAACGACTTTGAATCGTCATGGTTTTCGTTGTGAAAGTAATTCTTAAAATTAATTCTATTCTATGGAATTTATATTAAACATGCTTTAAAGAAGGAAAAAAATAGTACGTAATTTACTTATTTGTTGAAGAACCGTTCTTCACGAAATCCTTATCCGGTCACGAACTCTTCGTGCTCTCGATCTCCACGTTCACGAACTCTCCGAACAATCGAACAATCGGACACCTCCAAAACATCTTTACGGTTGTTCTCTTTTGTTAAAGGGAGAGTGGTGGGACTCCTTTGGTGAAGGGGAAGAGAGAATTTTGAGAGAAGAGTTGAGAGAATTCTTGAGAGCTCTTTTGGGTGAGAATCCAACAAATGAGCCAAATTTTCACAAATGCCTTCTCATAAAGGCATTATATAATGGTGATAGGTGGAGTTGAAATCTCCACCTATTTACTATTTTACTACAACCTTAGGTTATGCAAATCATATTTGCATAACCACATATAATAAGATATCTCATTCCTTATAATACAAATCACATTTGTATAATTGTTGATTTTAAATTTAATCACATTCAATTTAATTTCTCTCAATCCAATTTCTCTAAATTAGCCCTAATCAAGCAATTAGGCTAACGTATAGTTTATTATGAATCTCATTCACATTAAACTATACAATATGTCAATCATATCTCATATAAATGGCATAAATACCCTTTTAATGAATTTGAACACTTCAAATCCACACCAAACTGTAAACCCTCTATGTATCCAGTTTGAGCATACCGAGGGAGCTAATGGACCTACAGATGACGAGCTCCAATGATCCGAGACTAAACTTTCAAACTCTTTGACCCCGTTAATCAACATTCCTTAACTACGGTAACACTCCACTAAAACCCGTAGCTGCACTCCCATCACTGTAGGACAAGTTGTGTCCATTGATATAACCAATACCCGTAGTCGACCCTTCATAGGTTGTTCGTAGACACTGCTGGGTCACTACCCCTGTGTCTACCTCTTGCTCCTTAAGTCCCCACTACTCTTCTAATGAACAACAACGTTGTATGGTCCAACCATAAATAACACCCTCTCGGGCTAGTGAGAGGGTGGGCACCAGTTGTCCAAGCCTGTGAGACAACACTTAAGGGAACAACCCCTCTAGTTTCCCTAAAAGATTGTCTGGTCCAAGCCAAACTAGCAGGCGGATCATAGGCGTCTCACGGTGTGAATCGAAAGAAGAGACCGTGGGTCCCGTTTTCACAGGTCCCGCTCCCACTCACTATAAGTACTCTCTCCATCCACTTTGATATTGACCCATACAAATATCATCCGAAGGGGGACGCTCCCATTTGCGCCACGAGGCCGAGTATGGATCTCACGGTGCGAACTTTAACGGAGATTTGTGGTCAGAAAATCATATGTATCTTGTACACTTTATTTCCTCCCACTCAATACTTTAGATTATTCGGGATTGACCTAGATAAATCGGCTAATATTTACCTAAGTCTACCAATATAACTCTTATATTGATTTAACCTAAGTTTATAATCATATTATTAATTTAGGTATATGTGAGTAAATTAATCAACTTTTAATTAACGACACTCACGATAATATAACCTAAGAATCTCCGGACGAAATTCACTCCCTGGTAGGTTCCCAGGTAGGGGTTTCCGCAAAGTGTCAGCTTAAATACCCCAGCCTTAGACAAAACCTTCCTTAGACAAAGCTACTAATTAGTCTCCATTCAAAGGTCATATTTGATTTCCTAATTCTAAACTTGTTAGAACTAGAAAACCTAAGTCTAATTATTCAAGTTCTAAACATTTTAAAACTAATAATTAACTTTGGTTACATGCATTATGTTATAGTGCTTGGTCGTTCATCACATGAATAATATTAAACTATAACATACATTCATCACATGAATTAAATGCATGAGCATGCTTTTAATCTAAAAAATATAACACTTATATTTAAATAAATTAAAACATGCATACTTTATATTATAACACTTATAATATAAACTTATCATGCATTCTATATATTATAACACTTAGAATATAAATATGATGCATGAAATATAACTTATCATACATTCATCACATGAATTAAATGCATGAGCATGCATATTTTAAATCAATATGCACATATAATTAAATATTTCATACATCTCATGCTTAAAATAAATAAATAGCAAAAATTGGGTCGGTTTTGGCACTTAGGGGACATTAAATGAATTAATTAACATTAATATAACTTTTATATTAATATTAACTAATTAATTTAATTAAATAAAAAGAAATTATATTTTACAAAATTAAATTAAATAAAAAACAATATAAAAAATGTCCCACGAAGCTTTAACTTCTACTACATCCCACGTCTTCGCGCGAAACTGCCGCTGGAACCGCCCACGCCTCGACATTGCAACACTACGCGTGCTCCACGCCTCGGCATTGCAACGCTATGCCTAGCGTTGCAATGCTGCTCTGCAGCACAGATTTCACCCGCGCGGACAACGTTGAGACGCCGAAGAAAAACGTCTCAATGCCATCGACAGAACAACAAGGTCCTTTGCTGTTCTTCGTCGTTTCTCGCCCGTTTTCTCTCCGATTTCTTCACAGCAACTCTTGCCGACAAAGACCCAGACTTACAAACTCGATTTATTTTCTAAATGCCCCAAAAACATGAGCCTTTACATTGATCTAATCAACGAAAATAAATCTAAAACTAGTGTCAGAACCGAAAACATCCAATTTGCAAAACCAGCTATCTCTCGCTTCATCCAAGGCCACCAATACGTCCCCTTCAAAGTCTTATACATGTTGGTGCTTCCTGGATTAGCGTAAGCTGAACTGTGAGCTTCCTCTAGAATAGCATCTTTAAGCTCACTAACACTCGGAACGCATAGTCTTCCTTGCCTCTCTATGGCCCCGTCTGATCTCATCTTAAACTCTGCTTCTGAGCCCTGTTTGGACTTTCCAAACATTTTCTGCAGGTTACTATCCTCTGTCTGTCTTCTCACAATCTCTGCTATAAGTGAAGACCTGACTTGGAATTGAGCTAAGAGACCCCCTGAATTCTCTGCAGTCACAGTTGCCTTAGAATCCCTTAGAGTACTTAAAAATGTTGCTCGAATACCACACAAGGCATCCCTAGGAAGTCTTGACTTCCTGCTCAATGCATCTGCTACCACATTCGCCTTACCAGGATGGTATTCTATGGTACAATCATAATCTTTAATCAGTTCTAACCATCTTCTCTGTCTCATATTCAACTCCCTCTGATCAAAGATATACTTCAGACTCTTATGGTCTGTAAAAATATGACACCTCTCACCAAACAAGTAATGTTTCCAGATCTTCAATGCTAAAACAACTGTTGCTAGCTCAAGATCATGGGTAGGGTAATTACACTCGTGCTTTTTCAATTGCCTTGATGCATAAGCTATTACTTTACCCTCTTGCATGAGCACACATCCCAAACCTTGCCTCGAAGCATCACAGTAAATTACATACTCTTTTCCTGTTACAGGAAGTGTCAGAATAGGTGCTGTAACTAATCTCTTTTTCAACTCCCGAAAACTCTGTTCACACTTATCTGACCATTCAAACTTAGCATTTTTCCTTGTCAAAGCTGTTAAGGGTAATGCTAATCGTGAGAAATCCTCAACAAACCGCCTGTAGTATCCTGCCAAGCCTAGGAAACTACGTACCTCTCGTCGCCTTGGGTGGTCTCTCCCGATTGACTACAACTTTAACTTTATTTGGATCCACACTAACACCATTTCTTTGAGACAACATGCCCCAAAAACACTACTCGATCAACCAAAACTCACATTTGGTGAATTTAGCATATAACTGTTTATCACGTAGTGTTTGCAAAATAATCCTCAAATGTTCATCATGGGCTTTCCTGTCAATCGAGTAGACTAGTATATCATCAATGAATACTATCACAAACTGATCCAAATACTGATGGAAAATCCTGTTCATGAGGTCCATGAAAACTGCTGGTGCATTAGTTAAACCAAGAATGGCATTACTAAAAACTCATAATGCCCGTACCTCGTTACAATGTTGTCTTAGGAATATCTGATTCCCTTACCTTTAACTGATGGTATCCTGATCTCAAATCAATCTTAGAAAACACCGATGCTTCTCATGAATCGGTCAAACAAGTCATCTATTCGGGGTAAAGGATACTTGTTACATATCGTGACTTTGTTTAACTGTCTGTAATCAATGCATAATCTAAGGGTACCATCTTTCTTCTTTACAAATAATACTGGAGCTCCCCAAGGCGATACACTAGGTCTGATGTATCCCTTATCAACTAGTTCTTGTAACTGCATCTTCAGCTCTCTGAGCTCACTTGGAGCCATTCTATACGGCGCTTGTGAAATAGGTGTTGTTCCTGGTAGCAATTCAATAGTGAACTCTACTTCCCCATCAGGCGGCATCCCTGACAGATCTGCTGGAAAAACATCAAGAAACTCGTTCACAACAAGAACATTTTCTGGTTTTAGCTTTTCCTCCTGAACCTCTATTACATGTGCAAGAAACGCCGTACAACCTTTCCTCAATAACTTCTCCGCTTTTAGTGCTGAAATCAAATTTGTAGGAATAATCTTCTTTCACCCCTGAAAATCACTTCAGCCATTCCTTGTTTCCTGAACACAACTTCCTTTCTATGGCAATCCATGGAAGCATAATGAGTGAATAAGAAATCCATCCCTAAGATTGCATCTAACACCTGCAACTCTAATGGTAGAAGATCCACTAACATATTGAGACCTTCTACTAAGACCTCACAATCTCGCAATACTGCCTCGACTAATAAAGCATCACCAACTGGCGTGTATATAACTAACCCCTCAAATAAAGGCTCTAGCTTTCTATTCAGCTTAGTCAGGAATATACTAGAAACAAAGGAATGTGTAGCACCTGGATCTATTAAAACACGTGCAGGTACATTACAAATAGAAATCGTACCAGTAATCACATCGGTGCATCCTCTGCTTCTTGCTGAGTCATAGCATAGACCTTTCCCTGTTGCCTAGGTCTCCCTACAACTCCCTTCTGTTTGGAACTGCTGGTGCCCTCTCCTGCAGCTACTGAAACTCTCGGCTGCTCAACTGTCTGGGACCCAACTCCTGGTCCTCTCGTGCGGGTTGCTCTAAGTTGTGGACAATCCCTCTTGAAATGTCCTGGTTGTCCACACTGGTAGCACACACTGACTCCAGCAAGACAGTGACCTCGATGACTCTTGCCACAATTTGCACAAGGTGCTTTCCTTGCTACACTAGCAACAGACTCCTGCATTGTGCGTGGTCTTTGCTTTGTGGATCCGCAGATCGACTAGGTGCTCTCGACTCTGCCTCGATAGGCACCACTAACATTTATCTGCCTCGATGCACGCTGCCGCCACTTCGATTCTTAAAATCTGACGGCTTGAAACATTCACTCCGGTGTGAATCTTGCCGTTCGCGACCAAAGCGCTCATTCTTTGAAGGCCCTCGAGTTGGCTCCACTCATCGATCGTGCCTCTGCTATACTCGCTCAACACGTAGGGGCGCTCTCTACCAATCGAGAAAAATCACCACTTAGCAATGGTCGAATGGCGGGTACGTATCTCTGGTTCGTAACCCTCTTTCAAATCTTCGACACTGTCACTCTCACATGCCACAATCACATTAGCATCCGCGACATTTCAAAGATACCTTCTCTCATACTCGACCACTAAAAGTGTCCCTTGCTTTAGTTCTAAAAATTCATCCTCTTTTGCCTCACGATCGTGCTAGTAGGTAATACTTATCCTCAAATATGCTTCGAAAGTTTTCCGATCGAGAGTGCGTGCATATGCGCCTGGCTAATATTGACTTCCACCAACCCTCTGCTTCCTTTTCTAGCAGGAATGTGGCCAACTTGACCTTTCGCTCCTCAGGGCAACTCATCACATCAAAGCATTTCTCAAGCTTGTTCAACCAAACCTCGGATCGCAGGTCTATGGAACCCTCAAACACTGTGGGCTCCTAGTTTCTTCGGGACGTTCTATTCCATACGTCTTCTGCGGATCACTAGGCCCCTCTTTTCTCGGCTCGCCTACCTCACCGTGAGGAACCAAAGACGCCGCTCATCTCTCGGCCTCGATCTCGGACTCTCGGGGCACTAGATCCCCTCTCGATTGGCCTTGGGTAGGATCCTGCGTCCCGCCCTGATCCTGCCTGCGTCGTCTGCTAGTACGTGGTGGCATGACTCCTATAACATTTCAACATATTAGACATACTATGGTTACTTAACATAAGTACACAATACTAAACTTCTATTCACATTTTAGCCCTAACTGGACTTGCTCTTATCCTTACTTAAACCATACTCTACTAGTTCAATCACGAACTAACTCAATAACTTGCTATGACTTTTACTTTATTCTCGAGCTAACTTGCCTGTCTCATTCCAATGGAGCTAATTGCTCTGATACCAAGTTGTCACACCCCCTCCCGAACTACCTGCTAACTTAGCCCGAAAAGTGGCGTGAAGCCAACAGAAATTGTTTACCTCTTAACAATACATGTCGACCCTATTTTACCCGATAAACATACTATGTTAAACTTATGGAACACTTTAACATAACACAAATAAAACTTAACAACTACTAAACATACATAAGGAGAAACTCTTTATAAGTCTCTCTTGAAAACCTAAACGGAAAGTGCATCACTACTTAAAACACAACAACCACTTTGTTTATACAACCACTAATGTACAAACAAATTATAACTACATAATCTTCTCAAATAAACTATAACACGTAAGGACTTGCTATACAACACACCAACCACGTACAAAGTATCAAGACCTAAAGAGCTTCCAGCGAAAGCTATGGCGGGATATCGTACCGTGAGCTCGATCTCTACCAAAAGTTTGAAAACATTGAAGGAATGAGCTATGAAGCTCAGTGAGTGACTGAGTATAAAATCTATAACTCATAAATCATATCACCTGGCAACATATGAGCATAAGCATCTGTAGCAAGTTTTATAAGTAAACGTGTAATCATGGTAGCTTTTTCAGAAATCCAGCAAGCATGACATTAAATTTCGTAAGGCATATCGATATTAATAATCCTTATAATAACATATAACATTCCACACAATGTAGGGCACACCCGAATAACCACATTTGCTCTCACGATGTAGTGGGGCCCGCCAAAGACCCATCGTCTTTGTCGTAGTGGGGCTCGCCCAGCACTCACGACAACATTGTTGTCACGGAGTACACTCAACGTCGACAACAGAATATGACCTATGTGCACATGGTACTATAAAGCCTCGGACGCAATATCTTAGTTATTTACTCATTCGAGTCTCAGAAAATAACATAAAAATATTTGAACATGCCTGCTTATCTTTTCTTCCCTAAATCTCAAGCTTACTCAGTTCATCGTAAAAACTTGAAATCTTTAAATCATGCTTACTAGAACACACTTACTAGAACTCATAACATTTCCATAAATTTCGGCAAACAATAAACATATGCTCATGTATAAATTTCGTCAAAACATTTAGGCTCACAATGAGTACTTGAAATCATTTCTAGAAAAACATGAATGCTCATAAGTATGTGTTCAAGAAAAACAAGAAACATTGAAACCCTTTCATTCTAGCAAAACTTGTATTTCTCAAAGCGTATTTCAAGCATATAGATCGTTTCCAAAGTTCGTTTTGTCACTCACAGTGTTAAACTAGAACCTTGGCCTGTACACTCGACCTATCTCCTCTTGGCCTGT
This sequence comes from Trichosanthes cucumerina, assembly GCA_036507285.1. Lineage (NCBI taxonomy): Eukaryota > Viridiplantae > Streptophyta > Magnoliopsida > Cucurbitales > Cucurbitaceae > Trichosanthes > Trichosanthes cucumerina. Next base: position 36,265,082 of record CM071843.1, read on the forward strand.
CAAACAAACCAAATCCATGTATTAGAACCTCGAGCTCATGGTTTTTAACCTTAAAACTACAAGTAAACACTCCAACCAATTTTCCAGCATTTTACAGATTTTCTGCCCTGTTATCAGACAACCATAACTTCTTCATTACTTATCCAAAAATAATGTAATTTATACCAAACTCTTCCTTTTTGAACCCTCTAAAACTCTTATGAAGACATGAAAATGAGATTCCAAACGGAATTGTTCGAATTTTCCTCGAAAGCTACTTTCCTCAAAACAACTTCCTACTGTTCCAGTTTCGTTTTTCCTGCTGCACAATAAATTAACCTGAGATTTAAGACATCTTCCAGACATTTTCTACTCACGATGTCTTCACAAAACTTGTAGGAAATTCAATAAGCTTTCGAACAATACCAATTAGAGCTTCTGATTCCAACTGTACAGATCAGTACAACCAAAACATCAGAGACTTCTCGGATTTGACAGAAAATTCTGTCTTCTGTCTTCCTCTTCACAAAACAGCAACTTAAGGTCAGAATTGGCTCAAGAATCCTTCACTAACTTTGTTAAAAAATGAATTAGCTTTCAAGAAAACCAAGCCTCAACTCTTACCTCTTCTTGTGGAGCTCGAGATGAACAGAAAACCAAAACTGGGTTGAGTTGATCTCCTTGCTGCTAAACAACCAAGCTTTGAGCTCTCCTTCCTTCTTTTGCAACTCTAACTGATGAAAAGCTTCTTCTTCTTCTTCCTTTCTCCTTCTCCCACGAAACCCTTGCTGCTCCTTGTTGAAAATGAGAAGGAAATCGATGGATACATGAGTTTTAAAAAGAAAACTTAAGTGAGGTCCCACCTTCCACTTTCCCTTTTTCATTTTCCTTTTCCTTCCTTTTCTTTTCTTTTCTTTTCTTTTCTTTTAAAGACAACCAACCAATAAATAATATCCTTTCCTTTCTTGTTTTCCTTTGTTTTTAATTTTTTTTTGAATTCCAAAGAAAGATCTCGGGTTTACACGCCGCCAGCCGCGAGCCTCACGTGTTCGCCAGTTGGAAGTCGTTTACGCCTACTCTCTCTAGCCACCAGAACCTCGACGCCGCCAGTCATTAGCAACCCTTGTCCTGCTATGTCTAATCGCTAGAAGTCCAACCCAGTCGCCGGCGAGAGAAGCATCCGAGCAAGAAGGTCTCGCCGGAAGGTTACTCTGATTCCCTTATCCCTCATTTTCCAGCCGTAACCAACATCCGTGAAACGCCTACACCGCCGCCAAGTTAGAATACGATCGTTGGTCGAAGCTCCTCAACGTCGTCGTCGTCTGCTGCCGTTACACTACCATTGGAGGTAAATCGGAACTGTAATTCCGACCAGGTGAGCTTGTACGAATACTCCTTTGTTTTGGAATGGATTTTTGGACTACATAACTGAGTTAATGAATATCAAATGGAAATTGGGCTTCATATTATTGGAGCATAACTTTTAAGACTCAAACGTAGGGCGGAGTCAAGATTTCAAGCTTTGGAACGGGCTAAGGAGTATTCGGCTTACTTTTAGGAGTTGAGGTAAGCGGAGAAAGTTGTATTTTGTACTTATTATGTAGGTGAGTTATGCTCGGAGTGTAATTTCGAAGGTTACTTGTGAAACAGGTCCTTCAAAAGAAGCGCACACACTAAGAACTAGGATTAAGATTCGAGTTGGAATCTGAATCGAGGTAAGAGACCTCATGCCGAACTTTCTAAAATGGGACATAAAGAAAAAGAGTTTTGATATGTTATTCTAAAAGTATTTTATTATTTACATGTTTGAAATCAATTATGTTTTAAAGTATTATTGTAGTCACGTCATGCAAGTATGTCATGAATGTTAGTTATGATTACTGCCTCCATGATATGTACATTATAGTCATGATAAGTAGATGGGACCTCATGCATTGTATGTGTGCCATGAAATGTTAGTAAAGGAAAGCGTGTCAATTGGCCTCCTGAGATTTATGCATGGTTAAACATGCATTCGAGACCCTATGGGTCAACTTATAGGAGTCTGTGAGGGGCTCAAAACATATAGGGGTCTGTGAGGGGCTCTGGCTTATAGGGGTCTGTGAGGGACTCAAACTATAGGGGTCTGTGAGGGACTCAAAATGAAAAGACTCAGGGCGACCAATTGACCGCTTAAATTAAACGAAAGCCATGTATTTCAGTTATGATTATTCTGAGAATGATTTGGGTCCCGTATGTGAAAGTTTTATGTAAAGTTTAAAAGTCATGATTGTATGTGTATGCATGTCCCAAACCTCGATAGCGAGGTCACTTACTAGGTATTATTTTTATAATACTCACCCTTTTGTTTTAAAATGTTTTCAGGTAAAGGCAAAGGCGTACAGGGCGAGTGACCGGGACATGTTACCAATACCATGGGTCAAGACATGATTTCCGCATATTTTTATAGTAGTAGTCATAGAAAAAGGATTTTTTGTTCAATTCATTTACATTCAAAATTTAAAGCAGGCCAAACTATTAGCGTTATTTAAGTGTTTTGGTTATTTTGGAATCCCTAAAGATGATTTTAATAAAATTTGAAGTTTTACATTGTTTTGCTTTATTTACTGGCCTAAAAGTGCATGCATGTTTAGTAGTGTCCCTAGGAATTTAGTCCATAAAAGTAGGGGTGTTATACTTGTTTTGATTTTTGTTATTTCATTTCATTAAACAAAAATATCAAAAATAATTCTCTCTCTGGTGCCCATGAAAAGAAGGATAGTATTTTAGACTTAGAAGGCTATATCGATTCGAGCAAGAAGGGCACGAAGAAATATGAGCAGTTTTATGTGCCCTGATAAGTCACCGTCTTGCTAAAGACGTTAAAGAAAGCGCTTCTTGAGAGGCAACCCAAGCTTTATGTTTCATGTCTTTATTTTTCTATTGGTCTTCTTTTATGATCTATTTTATTTTCTAGTTTTTTGTGTTTTTGTCTAATTTCTTTCTTTTTGTACCTCCAGGTGTATGCCCAAGGGGAAAGCTGCAGACTTGCACCCTTTTGATCCTAAGATCGAGAGGACCTGTAGGAGACTCCTAAAGGAAGGAAAAGAAGAACCTCAGACTATGGTTGATCAGGAGCTCATCAATAACCATAAACCCATCAGGGAGTATTTCCAACTTGTGTTTAATTATGAGCAGGCTGGAATAGTCCATGCCCCTATAAATGCTAACAATTTTGAACTTAAGACAGGGCTTATACAGATGGTTAGGGAAGGTGTTAAGTAACTCCCAAGAATTAGACCTAACAACCTTGTTGAGAAAACAAGACCTTTAGATCTAAAACTTAAAAACCCCAAAACGACATGGAATCAACCCAAGGAAAAGTTTGGAACGGATTACCTTGATGATCAAGATCAAGAGTAAAGAAAACTCGTTTCTAAACTCGTGATTCGAATCACTCCACAAGAGGTACGATCAACACCACTTGAATGACTCTAGCATGCAAATTCTAAACACAAGAAATTGCAATAAGGAAAACTTAGCTCTCAACAAAGCTAAAAGAAAACTCAATTCATTCACTTTAAAATTCTGTCTACAATGGAAGAAGAGAGGGCTTTATATAGCCTTTGAGACCCTTAACCTAATTGACAAATAGACACTAACTTTATGGGCTAGTTAGTGGGGAAAAGAGTAACCTATATGAGTTACAATTTAACCACAACTCCCATATTGAAAACAAACTTAAATGATAAACAAAACTGAAATTACATTTAAACTAATAAAGGTGTTGTCTTGTAACCATTATTTTAATACTAATCCATAGCTTTAAATGGTTTGAACTTGTGTTCCATAATTGAAGCTTAGCTTGTCTTGAATGAAGCTTGTAATGATACTTGACTTCATTGAATCCATCTCCACCTCATTGAATGCAACTTCAGTTCAAACATCACCATATTAAATGTTACTTTAGTTCAACTTAGTTCTTTTAGGTAAAACCCAAGTTAAACTTAAGTTCCATAAATTTAGCTATGAGTTCATTAAGTGCAAGTTAGAATGCATTTAATGCGTCTCCATCTTGAAGTTCAACTTTGCACAACATGTAGGGAAAGACTCCAACATCTTCTAGAACCTCCTCTTTTGAGCTCACCATAGCTTGAATATGAGTGATTAAAGCTTGTTGTAGCTTCTTGGCTCTCGACCTTGTAATTGGACCTTCAGGCATGACAATAGGTGGTCCTTGGTTCATATCAGAAGGTGCTTTCAGTGGATTAGCCACAGAAGATCCTAACTCACACCTGCAAAATTTCTTAGAAATCTGTGGTACATTTAAAATGAATGGTATCTCTACTGATAATATTCGCTTACGCCTCTTTCCTTTTTCTTTGCAAGGCAGAGCTAAAGAATGGCTAGGGTCCCTTCGCTCAGGAAGTATCACTTTCTGGGAGGAGTTGGCCCAAGCCTTCATGACCAAATTCTTTCCACCTGTAAAGGCTGCAAAGTTAAGGACTGAGATAGGAACATTCAGGCAGCATGAGGGAGAGCAACTATTTAAGGTCTGGGAAAGGTACAAGGACATGCTCAGGAGGTGCCCACAACATGGCTATCCAGATTGGCTCCAGGTACAATTGTTTTATAATGGACTGGAAGGTAAGACCAGGATCATTCTGGATGCCACTGCTGGAGAGGCTTTCATGTCAAAGACTGTGCCAGAAGTACGTGCCCTCCTCGAGAAAATGTCAACTGTCAGCTACCACTGGCCTACAGACAATGACAGATCTAAGCCAGTAGCTTGATTATATCAACTTGATGAGGTAACTTCTCTTAAATCTCATATGGCATCTCTCACTCATGCCCTGAATAATTTTGCAAGATCCCCACAAACAGGGATGCCCTCTCAATGCTCCCAACCCAATGGAGAATCCACTATAGAACAACTACACTACCTGAACAACAGAAGCAACAACTATGAAGGAAACCAGACTCAGAATAACCTCCCAACACATTACAATCCAGGTTTGAGGTATCATGAAAATTTCTCTTATGCTAACAACAAAAATGTGTTGAATCATTCTACAGGGCATGCTTCTTCATCAGAGAGGAAACCATCTCTAGAAGAGACATTGCACTCCTTCATAGCTGAATCTAGAAGTCGGTCCAATCAGCTGGAGATGTAGTCACCAGTCTATCTGGTATAGTGACTAGTCATGGAGCTGCAATAAAGGATATAGAGACCCAGATTGACCAAATGAACACATCAAAGGCACTGCAAGCAAGAAAAGAAACACCTTGAGGGAGTACCGTCTAGCTAAAGACATTAAACAAAGCGCTTCTTGGGAGGCAACCCAAGCTTTACATCTTTTCTATTTTCTGTCTTTAGTGTTTTAGTTGTTTTTCAGTTCTTAGTTGTTTACTTACTAGTTGTTTGTTTTGCTTGTAGGTTGTGATGATGTCTACCTTCGTTGAAATCCATGCTCCCGTTCTGAGGAACTCCAATACACATGCTTTGGTTATCCAGGGAACTAAGAAAGATCTCCATAACTCAGGACAATATTGTTCACTCTTACCCTTATATTTAATTTGTGCTTCTTTCTACAAACATTGGGGACAATGTTTAGTTTAAATTTGGGGGGTGGGATGTTGTTTATTTGTTGTGACTGTCCTGAGTATGTGTTGAATTGTTAATTGATCTTTTGCATAAGTATGATCATGATAGCCTAGGATGAGATATAATTGGAAATCTTTGTGATTCTGCTGAAACCTGAAAGCATGACATGAATTTGAGTTAATTTAAAAATTTCTTGAGTTTTTCCTCCACTATTATGCACATAGCCTGTGTTCTTGTAGTTTTGAAATGCTTAGAACAAAGTTATTAGGCTTAGAAATTTGATGTCTCCTCGATAGGTCTAAGAACTGATTTGAGAGTTAAGCTGCAGGATAGGGTGAATGACAATATGAAATGCATGACCTGTATAATATGTGAAATAGTTGGTTTTCGTCGTTTGTTTGCTAAAGAAAAAAATTCGTGAGGGCAAAAAGAGCTACCTTCATTGTGATCAGTTAGGCCACTCATTGAGCGAGTGCTCTGGGTAAGGGTCCCTACAGTGGATGTGTGAAAGCTAGTGTCCTTGCACAAAAAAAAAAGAAGAAGAAAATAGAAAAAGTGATAAAAAGTGAGTAAGTGCTTAGTAGAGTTATTTAATTCTTGAATGTGGGGAGGCTCAAAGATTAGTAATTAAGACCAGTGTAGAGGAAAGTTGAATGGAGAGCGTAATAAAGTTGATCCGGGCTTAGTAAAAATGAAGGGAACATAGGCTAATCACACATACACGTAGGAACACTTAGGAAAAGTTTTAAATTGCTTGCTGAAGTGTTATGTTTGAATGCTTCATGTGGTTACTGTATTTTCTCTTAAATTTTTGAGGCTTGAATCAAATGTATGTATAAGAACAATCCCATGTTTAATTCTATTTTTGCTCGGGACTAGCAAAAATTTAAGTTTGGGGGTGTTTGATAGCACACAAAATGTGTCATCCTTAGGCTTAATTGTTGCTAGTTTTATGATTATTTCAGAGCTTTGATGTGTTTAAATCATTCAATTTTAGGTTAAGAGCATAAACAAGACAATTGGAGATATTTTAGATCACTCGGGATCGAAACGAGGCTTTTTGGAGCTGAAAATAACATCAATTGGAAGGAGAAGTATCAATTCAAGCTTGAAGACCCGAAGTGATGGCGTTGTAACACTGTCCTCAGTGTTGCAACGCCGAACGTGCTGTGAAGATGCGTTGAAGGCATATGCAACGTTGCAACGCTGCCTTAGGGCGTTGCAACGCTATCTCGATAAAGGAACAAGCAGAAGACCGTGCCGAGGGCGTTGTAACGCTACCTTGCAGCGTTGCAATGCCAGATCGATAGGAGGCGCGCGCGTTAGGATAGCGGCGTTGCAACGCTGCTGACTGTTTCCATATTTACCACGCGATTTGGGTAGAACGTTGCAACGCTATACCGAAGACATTATAAATAGAATCTTATGTTTTCATTACAAGTGAGCCGAATTTGGTAGTTTTTTGTCCCTATTTTCGAAATACACTTTGTAAGGAGAGAAAAGAGAGCGTTTTTGGAGCCAAAGCATTCGTGGAGGTTCGAGATCGAAGACGAGAGCTCGGAGACGAAGGACCGGTATCGACACATAAGTTTAATTTCCTTTTCTTTCAGATTGTAATAGTGTTCTAAGACGTTTTCTACATGTTTAGCTTGATTTTCATGTGATTTAGAGTAGCTAAATGTTGTAGTTAGGATTTGATTTACTTGTTAAGACTTTCTTACTATGAATTGAAGAATGTTATGTCCTTATTTTTGGCAATTCGTTCTTAACTCTGAATTTGTTGGTTTAAGTGGACTCGAGAGATAAAACTTTAATTAGAGCAAATTTGTCAAAACTCTTAGAAATTTGGCATGAGAATGACCTAGAAAGTTTAGGCAAACGCATAAAGAAGTTGCTTAATGTCGTGCATGTCGTAGGTTCATATGGAGACTATGGAGTTTATTGCATGTGCGAGGCTCACTAAGAATCGAGAGGTTTTCTTGAGTATTTTAATTATTGTTTATAAATTCATCTCATTGGTTCATTGCATATGTTAGTTAAGTCATTAACTTGTAATATCACTTTCCTCAAATCTATCAATTTGTGTCTCCACATGTTAGTCTGTTGTTTGTCTTTACTTTCAACCATCTATCCATGTATATTTCCTTAGCTAAAATTGAGAATTAATATCTTGGTAATTAATTAAACTAGAAACCCATTCCCGAGAACGATACTTGGACTCTTAGATCACTATACTAAAACTTGACCCGTACACTACGGTATTGCATATCATAATAATTGCACGCAACAGTACTGAACTGCTTGCAAGTGTTTGGAATTAAGATAAGCGCTGCAAATAAGCAAGAGTTTATGCACAAATTCACAAAATAACCCAAATTAACAAAAAAATACTTTCTTTGATCACAATGTCAAAAACTATAAGGACTATGTTTTATGACAGAGGTAGATTGATAAATTTAGTAAAAATAGTTAGGGCTCTTAATATTAAGTGAAATTTGATACACTCAATTCTAAATGTATCAAAATCACGTGAAAAAAAATTAGGCTTAAAAGAAAGATGTTTAGATAATAAAAAGTTAAGAAAGAAAAGTTGCTGCAGAAAAGAAATTGAGCTTCTGTAGAATCGAATTGGCTTCACCGGTTGAGTATCTTTCGATCCGGTTCTTTGAACAAAAATTTTTGAGATATTGTTTTACCCGCAAAAGAAAGAGTATATAAAATTTGGGTTTGAAATATGATCGTCTGGTCTCGATAAAATAATTCAAATCAGATAGATAAGATTTTCCAGATTTTCCAGATTTGAATAGTATGAACACAAACGAATTTTTCTTCTATTTTATTCGACCTTTTCCAGAATCAGTATTTTTTTTCTTCAAACTTAAGTCGATTTGATTCATTTTAGGCACTGGAATCAATCGATTTGAAATCCTTAACACTAAACTAAAAATAAGCCAAATCAGAACAATTCTGTAGATGTGCAGCAGAAAAATTTTCAAATAACAAATTTCTAAGAAAAAATGTACTTTTGGAATCTACTATTTGAATTATGAATAAAAAGGCTTATGGTTAAAGTTTTCCTCAAAAAATATAATTGCTTCAAAAGATTATGCATGAATAGATCATAAACAATTATTTGTTTAGAAAGATGAAGCACATGGATCAAACTGCAAGTATTTTTTAAAAAAAAAAAAAAACAAGAATTTTGGAAACAAAAATTCAGAATATAGATGAGAAAAAAAAAGAAGGATAGATCCGATCTAGAGCCAAAGTTCTGATACCAAATGATATGACAACCATGGTGAATTGGAATTAGGAACCCTTTGGTTAAGTGAACCCCTAATTCTCAAATACTAAAACCCCCAAATCGATTCGATTCAATCCCAAGGAAAAAGACTAGATGTGGATTACCTTATGATCGAAGACCAAGAGGTAAGGAAACTAGTTCCTCACTAAATGATGGAACACTCCACAAGCAAGTTGATCAAATTGTTCCTGGCTTGCAACCCTATACTCATGAATTGCAAATGGTGATGATGTAGCTCTGCAACAAATCACACGAAATTTGTATTCATCCAAAAACTGTCTTGTACAACCTAATGGTCAAGCTTTAAATAGCTTCCCAAAACCCTAAATGTCATATCATGACAAATGACAAAAATACCCCTACTTAAAATGTCATAAAAAGGATAAAAATGGAAAAATGATAGAATTACATAAAATTAGAAAATAACAATTTGATGCTCTGGTGGTTCATATCATCCCTAATTCTTGAGTATAGGGTTGCAAGTTAGGAATATTCAGGTAGGTTTGATCAACTTGCTTGTGGAGTGTTTCATCCTTAAGTGAGAAACTAGTTTCCTTCCCTCTTGGTCTTCGATCATAAGATAATCCACATCTAGTCCTTTTCTTTGGGATTGAATCAAATCGATTTGAAGGTTTTAGTGTTTGAGAATTAGGGGTTCACATAACCAAAGGATTCCTAATTCCAATTCGCTAGGGTTTTCGTATCATTTGGAATTAGAGCTTTGACTCTAGATCGGATCTATCATTCTTTTATTTTTTTTTCTCAACTATATTCTGAATTTTTGTTTCCAAAATTGTTGTCTTTTTTATTTTTATTTTTTTAAAAAAATACTTGCAATTTGATCCATGCGCTTCATCTTTCTAAACAAATAATTGTTTTTGATCTATTCATGCATAATCTTTTGAAGTAATTATATTTTATTTGATCATATTTGTAGAAAACTTTAACCATAAGCCTTTTTATGCAGAGAGTAGATTCCAAAAGCATACATTTTTTCTTAGAAATTTGTTCTTTGAAAATTTTTCTGCTGTACATCTACATAATTGTTCGGATTTGGCCTATTTTTAGTTTAGTGTTCAGGACTCAAAATCGATTGATTCCAGTACCTAAAGTGAATCAAATCGACTTAAGTTTGAAGAAAAATACTGATTCTGTAAAACGTCGAATAAAATAGAAGAAAAATTCGTTTGTGTTCATACTGTTCAAATTTGGAAAATCTTATTTATCTGATTTGAATAATTTTTACCGAGACCAAACGATCATATTTTAAGCCCAAATTGTATATACTCGTTCTTTTGTGGGTAAAACAAAATCTAAAAAAATTTCGCTCAAAGAACCTGACCGAAAGATACTGAACCGGTCAAGCCAATTCGATTCTACAGAAGCCCAATTTCTTTTCTGCAACGACTTTTCTTTCTTAGTTTTTTGTTATCTAAACTTCTTTCTTTTAAGCCGAATTTTTGTTCAAGTGATTTTGATACATTTAGAATTGAGTATATTAAATTTCACTTAATTTTAAGAGTCCTAATTATTTTTACAAAATTTACCAATTTACCTCTATCATAAACCACAAGCCCTATAGTTTTTGACATTGTGATCAAAGAAAGTATTTTTTGTTAATTAGGGTTATTTTGTGAATTTTTGCATAAACTCTTGCTTGTGCGTGCTTATCTTAATTCCAAACACTTGCAAGTAGTTAAGTACTTAAAAAAGGAAAAAAAATTATTTAGTTATTTACTTTTCTTTGTTCATCTTACATAATTCCTTGAATCTTGAATGTTAAATTCTTGATTCTAGATATGTTGTTTTTTTGTTATTTCCTTTCTTAGTTTGTTGGATCTTAAACATTAGGTTCTTGATTTCTAGTTTTCATTTTTTTTTTTATATTCTACTATTCTTTTCTTGAGCTTGACACTTTATAATCATTCTTGCTTGGTTTATTTCTAGCTTGTTTCTCTTATCCTGGTTGAAAAGTTTTGGCTCATCACTCTTTCTTTGAGAGAGAGTTCATATTTTGGTGAGAGAGAGCTTGCATTAAAAAGAGTAAACACGAGTGATTTTCATCTATCGAGTGAAACATGTGAGGGAGTGAATTGTGAGACCCACTTTTCTTTTACTTGTTTTTATTTTGCAGCCATGTACCAACAAATGAGAGTTGTTGAAAATCGAAGTAGAGATGCAACACTTAGAGAGACTATACAGGAAGAATTGGTTGAATGACGTCATTCGATAAGAGAGCATGCTAGAGAACTTGATATGAACCGTACAACGCTAGTCAAGACTAAAGAAGAGCTAAAAATGGAGTTGCATTAAATGCATCGAGGCTTCATTTATGATGAACTCAAGTTGCATTAATGTTGAAGTCAAGTTGCATTGAAAGAACTTAAGTTGCAATTAAATGAAATTAAGTGCATCTCAAGCTTCATTTAATGCAAGTCAAGCATCAATTAATGAGACTACACTTCAAGTTACTTCAAGTGGAGCTTCATTTACACCTTGGGAGGTTACAAAAAAGACTAGAATTGTTGTTAGAAGATTAATTCTCGGATTTATACCTCATTTACTTGTAATTTCAGTTTTAAAGTTTCTATTTCAATGTTTTAGGTTACATTTGAGTAGTGGATAGTTATGATATTAAAGTTAGGGAAGTTACATTCTTAAACATGTCATTTTAGCTTAGTTTTAGGTTACAATTGGAAGGCTATATAAAGCCATCTAAGATGTATTGTAAAAAAAGACTTGGAATCATGTTTTGAATGAAAAGTTGCATATTTTGCTACTTAAGCCATGAGCTTGTTTCTTTGCATTTCTTGTGTTTAGATTTGCATGCTAGGATCATTCAAGTAGCATTGATCAAACTACTTGTGGAGTGATTCAAATCTTGAGTTTAGAAACAAGTTTTCTCTACTCTTGATCTTGATCATTAAGGTAAATTCGTTTCTATCTTCTTCCTTGGGATGAAATCATCTAGGTTTGGGGTTTTTGAGTTTTAGATCTAAAGGTCTTGTTCTTCAACAAGGTTGTTAGATTTAAAATCATCAAGAGTTACTCATCATTTGGTATCAGAGCTTTAGGTTCTAGATCGGATTATATGTTTCCGTTATTTTTGTTCTTTCCTTTATTTTTATTATGAATTTTTTTGTTCCTTTTTGTTCGTCTCGTCACATTCTGCCTTTTTTATAAAACCCAAAAATAGTGTCATTTGCTTCAATATTTTGTTATTTTTCTCTTTTACAAAGTTATAGATCTCTGTTTAAACTTTAATTTTGTCCTTTACAAGTCCTTCAAATTCAACTTTCTTAAGAGTGAAAACATTTTATTTTGATAATCTGTTTTGGAAAACCGAGAAAACCTAGAGCATAAGTTTTCTTTCTTGATGTTCTATGGTGTTCTTTGTTTCTATCTTTCATATCTTGAGCTTAGATCTGATATTTTCCTGTTAATCTGAATGTTGGTGTTTGATTTTTCCATATATGTTACAAATTGTCAATTGCAATAAATGCACATGAGTTACAAATTGAAATTTCCAGCCACATGATTTTAAAGTCATTGACTAATTGTGTTTGTAACTCCAAATTCATTTTGATGTTATAAAATCAGATTGTAACTCTTTTCAATTACACATTGACTAGATCATTCAATTTGGAAGAGTTATTTGCTGGAATGTTCACTAGTTGTTGGCATTTACAGTTGTAACTATCATTTGTTCCACTTCCATATTTCCTTTCTTTCATAACTTGTTTCTTATTCGATATTCGTTTTGCTCCATATTTATGCTATTTTATTTTCTTAGTGTGTTGTCTATCACTTGATTGCAAACTTTGCTTATTGGCTCATGCGAGTGAAATTGTGAGTTTGTTGAGAGTGTTTTTCTGTTTTGAGTGTAAACACGAGTGACTATACCTTAACGAGTGAAAACAAGTGAGGGAGTGCTTGTGAGGTCCATTTTTGTGTTACTTTTTTTAGTTTTGCAGAAACAAACCAAAAAAAAAAAAAAAAACCATGAAGCTGAAATTTCCTAAATTCTATGGAAGTACAAATCCGATGGAATACATTCAATGGGAAAGGCAAGTTGAGCATGTCTTTCATTGTTGCATTTGAATGAGGAGAAAAAGGTAAAACTCATCGTTTCTCATCTTAGAGATTATGCCATTACTTGGTGGGATAAATTATTTTTGAGTAGGAGGAACCTTAACCGTCCAATTGAATCATGGAATGTTCTTAAGCAAATAATGCGGGAGCACTTTGTTCCTAAGTTTTTCCATAACTTGCGAACTTTGAGACAAGGGAGCAAAAGTGTGGAGGCTTAGTACATGGAGATGCAAACTATGCTTGAAGATCTCGAAATTTATGAGGATGAGACGGTTACAATGGTTCGATTCTTTAGAGGACTTAGCAAGGAGATTGCAATTCAGCTTGATCTTCAACCTTATGAGGATTTGGAGAGGATGGTGCACATAGCCATAAAGATTGAAAAACGTCTCCAAAGGAAGTCTACAAGGTACACTAAACCTAAACCAATTTTAAATGTTAGTTCAACTTTGGAAAGGGTTAGTTTACCTACTGAAAATAAGTCTATTGTTGAGGTAGAAAGTGGAAAAATTCAAAATGATTTACTTTGTAATTTAGTGTCAACACATGCTAGTGAGTTTACTAGGAGATTAGATTGCAAAGACTTGTTTGTTTGTAACACTTCTACGATTGTAACACCTACTCATGATGAAGTACATATTGATGTGTGTGAGTTAGAGAAAAAGGCACAAAAGGTCAAGACAAAAGCATGTCAATTGTTTGAAAAAGAATCTTGTGAGAAAATGAGTGATGGAGAAAAGCATGAGATTAGTCTATGGCCTATAGAGAGAAATGAGAGAAAAGCCAATAATGTGAGCTTCTGTGAAAGAGGATGTGAGTTTAAATATATTTTGTTTTCAAAGCAAAATATTTTTTATCTTTTATATAAAAGAACTTGTTTTCTAACGGATGAGCTCAAACCATGTTTCTCTAGTGTTTCTTTGAAGTTTTTACAGGATGCTAAATTACTCATTGTGAGGCTTGATTCAAAATTTCCTTCAAAAGTCAATGCAAAAGCATTTATTGAGTGGCAAGACTTCAAAATTGCTTCTAAATTGATCTATCGAAGCAAGCATAAGGTTTTCAAACCGGGTGATTGGGTTTGGAGACACTTTTGGAAGGATCGTTGTTCATTTCAAAAGAAACATATGTGGAATTCAAGAGACAGTTTACCTATGACGTTCCATGACTACAAGATTGCTCTACAAGGAGAAGATGACTTCAATTATATTTTTAATGCTGCTGATTTCTGTCCCTTTGATGTAGGAGACCCTTTTGATTCGAGGACGAATCCTCTTGAAGAAGGGGAGGATGATATGAACCGTACAACGCTAGTCAAGACTAAAGAAGAGCTAAAAATGGAGTTGCATTAAATGCATCGAGGCTTCATTTATGATGAACTCAAGTTGCATTAATGTTGAAGTCAAGTTGCATTGAAAGAACTTAAGTTGCAATTAAATGAAATTAAGTGCATCTCAAGTTTCATTTAATGCAAGTCAAGCATCAATTAATGAGACTACACTTCAAGTTACTTCAAGTGGAGCTTCATTTACACCTTGGGAGGTTACAAAAAAGACTAGAATTGTTGTTAGAAGATTAATTCTCGGATTTATACCTCATTTACTTGTAATTTCAGTTTTAAAGTTTCTATTTCAATGTTTTAGGTTACATTTGAGTAGTGGATAGTTATGACATTAAAGTTAGGGAAGTTACATTCTTAAACATGTCATTTTAGCTTAGTTTTAGGTTACAATTGGAAGGCTATATAAAGCCATCTAAGATGTATTGTAAAAAAAGACTTGGAATCATGTTTTGAATGAAAAGTTGCATATTTTGCTACTTAAGCCATGAGCTTGTTTCTTTGCATTTCTTGTGTTTAGATTTGCATGCTAGGATCATTCAAGTAGCGTTGATCAAACTACTTGTGGAGTGATTCGAATCTTGAGTTTAGAAACAAGTTTTCTCTACTCTTGATCTTGATCATTAAGGTAAATCCGTTTCTATCTTCTTCCTTGGGATGAAATCATCTAGGTTTGGAGTTTTTGAGTTTTAGATCTAAAGGTCTTGTTCTTCAACAAGGTTGTTAGATTTAAAATCATCAAGAGTTACTTATCAGAACTCATCCAAGAATTGAGTTTTTTTTTACCAAGCCTCGAGAGGAAAACCCTTCCAAGAAGAACATGATCGACCCACCCAAGAAGAAGAACAAGTACATCATCTAAAAGGACGAGAAGAAGATTTAAATATAAATATTTCTGAAGATGAAGAAAGAAGAGCCACTGAGAATAAAGAGATACACATTACTCAATCAAAATTAGAGAAAGAGAATGAGGAGGTAGCAACCTTAGAAGAAGAGAATGTGAAAGACGAGTTTGGAGCAGTATACAAAGTAGTGAAAATGAAGAAGAGGTCAAGGGAGTGAGACCAATTTTTAGAGTTTGTGAGGATAAAATCATCTCCTCAAAACGATTCATCTTGGAACTTGTACACAAAAGAACTTATTATCTCTTAAGTACACCTAATCCTAATGTATTTAGTATTGATAATTTTGAATTTTTACAGGAAATTAATGCATTAGTGAAGGAGAAATATTTTTCACATGCGAAGTAGAGAAGAAAAATATTACTCAAGCTTCCTGATGAACTCATCCTTGGTCGAAAGTTTATGAGGAATCCAAAGAGAGCTAGATCATTGACATCTCATGGCTACAAATTTGCTCTCCAAGGTGACAAGTTAGATTTGAGAATGAATCCTTCAAAAGAAGGAGAGGATGATATGAACCACCAGAGCATAAAATTGTTATTTTCTAATATTTATGTAATTCTATCATTTTTTCCATTTTTATCCTTTTTTTGACATTTTTAAGTAGGGGTATTTTTTTCATTTGTCATGATATGGCATTTAGGGTTTTGGGAAGCTATTTAAAGCTTGGCCATTAGGTTGTACAAGACAGTTTTTAGATGAATACAAATTTCATGTGATTTGTTGCAAAGCCACATCATCACCCTTTGCAATCTTGAGTACATGGTTGCAAGCCAGGAACATTCAGGTAGGTTTGATCAACTTACTTGTGGAGTGTTCCATCCTTGAGTGAGTAACTAGTTTCCTTACCTCTTGGTCTTCGATCATAAGGTAATCCACATCTAGTCATTTTCTTTGGGATTGAATCAAATCGATTTGGGGGTTTTAGTGTTTGAGAATTAGGGGTTCACATAACCAAAGGATTCCTAATTCCAATTCGCTAGGGTTTCATATCATTTGGTATCAGAGCTTTGGCTCTAGATTGGATCTATCCTTCTTTTATTTTTTTTTTCTGCAATAAATCACAAGCTAGGAATAGGATTGCAAGCTAGGAACATTCAGGCGATCAACAACAAGAATGACCCCTTGAGCAGGTCATGCGAAGTATGGAAACTATGCTCACTCAGAGGTTGGATAGGTTGGAGCAAAGGCTCCAAGCCAGGGGTAGACCTCAACCAAGGAGGCAAGTTGAGGAGTTTGCAGAGGAGGTAGATGGTCTGGAGCAGGATAACTATGAAAATAATCCTGTTTTAGATGAGGCTCGAAGAGGTGGGTGCCATGGTGTGCGGGGTAGAGGAGGATTTCATAAAAGGAGACAACCTGATGGGAGAGAAAATTACCATGGAGATCAAGGGTTTGGTAACATTAAAGTTAAATTTCCAAAGTCTTATGGTACATCTGACTCTGAAGACTATTTCCAATGGGAACATGAAGCTGGGCATATCTTCCATACCAACGATCTCACTGAAGAGAAAAAGGTAACCATCTCTCTGACACATTTTAAAGGTTATGCACAAACTTGGTGGGATGAGTTGTGTTCTAAGCGAAGGAGACACCAAGAAGGGTTAGTGGATACATGGGTAGAATTGAAAGAACTCATGAGGAAGCGGTTCATACCAAAGCGTTACATTCGAGATTGTGCACAGAAGCTTCAAGCTCTTTGACAAGGGAACAAAAATATCGATGATTACTACAAAGAGATGGAAATGTTGATGGAGAGGTTAGAGATTGATGAGGATGAGGAGAACACCATGGCAAGGTTTCTCCATGGATTAAACATTAACGTGGCTAAACGTGTTGAATTGCAAACTTATGAGGATATGGAGGAGTTAGTGCACATTGCAGTGAAAATTAAAAAATAAATCCAAAGACGCAAATCGAGGTACACTTATAATAAAACTTTTTCCAACTCATCTTCTACGTTGAAACAGGATGACAAGGCCATAGACCTTAAGCTTAAGGCCAAGGCAGTTAATGATAAAACTAAAGAGAAGGGAGCGTCCTCATCAAACACAAAACCAAGAACTGATGCACACACAGTTAGAAATAGGGATTTTAAGTGTTGAAAATGTCAAGGGGTGGGGCACATAAGTAGAGAGTGCCCTAATAGAAGAGCAATGATCATTCGGGAAGGAGAAATAATCACAGATGTGAGTGAAGGAGATGAAGAGACTAGTGACCATGGGGGAGATGAAGAAGTGGAGGATACTGTCTACTTATCCTTAATAACTAGGAGGGCATTGAGTACATACATGAAGGAGGATGACTTGGAGAATCAAAGAGAGAATCTTTTTCATACTCGTTGCCTTGTGCAATCCTTACCCTGTAGCGTAGTGATTGATAGTGGCAGTTGTACAAATGCTATGAGCTCTAATTTGGTCTCACGATTGAGTTTAGAGACTATGCCTCATCCACGACCCTACAAACTACAATGGCTTAATGATTGTGGGGAACTCAAGGTGACTAAGCAGGTGAAAGTTCCTTTTACAATTGGGAGGTACAGGGATGAAGTGTTATGTGATGTAGTACCAATGCATGCAGGTGATGTACTTCTTGGGAGACCTTGGTAGTTTGATAGAAAGGTTATTTTCGATGGTTTTCTTAACCGTTACACCTTCACATATAATGGTAAGAAAACTATACTTGTACCCCTTTCACCTAAAGAAGTACTTATTGATCAAGAAAAATTAAAAAATAATAATTTGATGCTATGGTGGTTCATATCATTGATGATATGAACCACCAGAGCATCAAATTATTATTTTCTAATTTTTATGTAATTCTATCATTTTTTTTCATTTTTATCCTTTTTATGACATTTTAAGTAGGGATATTTTTGTCATTTGTCATGATATAGCATTTAGGGTTTTGGGAATCTATTTAAAGCTTGACCATTAGGTTGTACACGACAGTTTTTGGATCAGTACAAATTTCGTGTGATTTGTTGAAGAGCCAGATCATCCCCCTTTGCAATTCTTGAGTACAGGGTGGCAAGCTAGGAACATTCAAGTAGGTTTGATCAACTTGCTTGTGCAGTGTTCCATCCTTGAGTGAGGAACTAGTTTCCTTACCTCTTGGTCTTCGATCATAAGGTAATCCACATCTAGAGCTTTTCCTTGGGATTGAATCGAATCGATTTGGGGGTTTTAGTATTTGAGAATTAGGGGTTCACATAACCAAAGGTTCCTAATTCCAATTCGCTGGGGTTTTCTTATCAACATATAATTGATATATTTCCTTAAACATGAAATTGAACACTTCAATTTCACTCCAAACTATAAACCATCATTATTTCCATGTTGAGCCAACGGAGGGACCTAATGGATCTACAGATCATGAGCTCCAATGATACAAGATTAATCTATCAAACTCTTTGATCTAATTAACCAACATTCATTAACTACGAGTCACTCCACTTCAGACTCGTAGGTGCACTCTCCTCACTGTAGACTAGACCCAATTTTCTTAGCTTTTTGTTATCTAAACTTATTTCTTTTAAGCCCAATTTTTGTTCACGTGATTTTTGATACATTTAGAATTGAGTGTATTAAATTTCACTTAATTTTAAGAGCCCTAACTATTTTTACCAAATTTACCAATCTACCCCTGTCATAAACCATAGTCCCTATAGTTTTTGACATTATGATCAAAAAATTATTTTTTGTTAATTAGGTTATTTTGTGAATTTGTGCATAAACTCTTGCTTGTTTGCAGCGCTTATCTTAATTCCAAACATTTGCAAGTAGTTTAGTACTTAAAAAAAAAAATTGTTTAGTTGTTTTCTTTTCTTTGTTCATCTTACATAATTCCTTGAATCTTAAATTTTTTATTCTAGATATCTTGTTTTTGTTATTTCCTTTCTTAGTTTGTTGGATCTTAAACATTAGGTTCTTGATTTCTAGTTTTCATTTTTTTCTACTACTCTTTGCTTGAGTTTGACACTTTACAATCATTCTTGCTTAGTTTGTTTCTAGCTTCTCTGATCTTAGTTGCAAAGTTTGGCTCATCACCGTATCTTTGAGAGAAATTGAATATTTTGTGAAAGAGAGCTTACATTAAAGAGAGTAAACACGAGTGAACTCCATCTCACATGTGAGGGAGTGATTGTGAGGTCCACTTTTCTTTCACTTGTTTTTATTTTGCAGCCATGTACCAACAAAGGAGATGTGTTGAAACTCGAAGTAGAGATGCAACACTTAGAGAGACTATACAGGAAGAATTGGTTGAACTACGCCACTCGATAAGAGTAAGCTAGAGAACTCATCCAAGAATGGAGTTTGCTTTACCAAGCCTCAAGAGGAAAAACCTGTCAAGAAGAACATGATCGACCCACCCAAGAAGAAGAACAAGTACATCATCTGAAAGCAGAAGAAGAAGGTTTAAATAGAAATATTTCTGAAGATGCAGAAAGAAGAGCCACCGAGAATAAAGAGTTACGCATTACTCAGTCAAAATTAGAGAAAGAGAATGAGGAGGGAGCGACCTTAGAAGAAGAGAATGTGAAAGAAGAATTTGGAAGCAGTTTAGAAAGTAGTGAAAATGAAGAAGAGGTTAAGGGACTGAGTCCAATTTTTGAAGTTTGTGAGGATAAAATTATCTCCTCAAAACGATTCATCTTGGAACTTGAAACTAATGCACTAGTGAAGGAGCAATATTTTCCACATGCGAAGTACAGAACAAAGATGTTACTTAAGCTTCCTAATGAACTCGTCCTTGGTCGAAAGTGAAAGATTGAATCCAAAGAGAGCTAGATCATTGACATCCCATGACTACAAATTTGCTCTCCAAGGTGACAAGTTAGATTCGAGGACGAATCCTTCAAAAGAAGGAGAGGATGATATGAACCACCAGAGCATCAAATTATTATTTTCTAATTTTTATGTAATTCTATCATTTTTTTCATTTTTATCCTTTTCATGACATTTTAAGTAGGGGTATTTTTGTCATTTGTCATGATATGGCATTTAGGATTTTGGGAAGCTATTTAAAGCTTGGCCATTAGGCTGTACACGACAGTTTTGGATGAATACAAATTTTGTGTGATTTATTGCAGAGCCACATCATCACCCTTTGCAATTCTTGAGTACAGGGTTGCAAGCCAGGAACATTAAGGTAGGTTTGATCAACTTGCTTGTGGAGTGTTCTATCCTTGAGTGAGTAACTAGTTTCCTTACCTCTTGGTCTTCAATCATAAGGTAATCAAATCGATTCGGATCTATCCTTCTTTTAATTTTTTTTTTTTTGATAGAATGAAAAACAAAACTAAAGAAAAGACTGAAGAAAATAAAGATATACCCGACCCAGAGCCGAAGCTCTAATACCAAATGATAAGAAAACCCTAGTGAATTGGAATTAGGAACCCTGTGGTTATGTGAGCCCCTAATTCTCAAACACTAAAACCCCCAAATCGATTCGATTCAATCCCAAGGAAAAGGACTAGATGTGGATTACCTTATGATCGAAGACCAACAGACAAGGAAAGTAGTTCCTCACTATTGCGTATAATTATGAATATGTAATACCGCAGTGTACGGGTCAAGTTTTAGTATAGTGATTTATGAGTCCAAGTATCTTCCTCGGGAATGGGTTTCTAGATTAATTAATTACTAAGATACTAATTCTCAATTTTAGCTAAAGAAACATAATATGGATAGTTGATTGAAAGTAAAGACAAGCAAATAGACAAACATGTGGAGACACGAATTGATAGATTTGAGGGAAGTGATTATACAAGTTAATGACTCAATTAACACATGCAATGAACCAAAGAGATGAAATTATAAACAAGAAGTAAAATACTCAAGAAAACCTCTCGATTCTAGTGAGCGTCACACATGCAATAAACTCCATAGTCTCCATATGAACCTACGACATGCTTGGCATTAAGCAACTTCTTTAAGCAACTCCTAGGTCATTCTCATGCCAGATTTCTAAGGGTTTTGAAAATTTTGCTTTAATTCAAGCTTTATCTCTTGAGTCCACTAAAGCCAACAAATTAAGAAGTAAAGAACGAATTGCCAAAAATAAGAACAATGCTTCAATTCATGGTAAGAAAGTCTTAACAAGTAAATCAAATCCTAACTACAATGTTTAGCTACTCTAAATCACATGAAAATCAAACTAAACATGTAGAAAACGTCTCAAATGGAGTTACAATCTGAAAGAAAAGGAAATTAAACTTATGTGTCGATGTCGGCCCTTTGTCTCCGAGCTCCCGTCTTCGATCTCGAACCTCCACGAATGCTTTGGCTCCCAAAAATGCTCTATTCTCTCTTCTTACAAAGTCTATTTCGAAAATACGGTGGATTGTCTATCAATTTCGGCTCTCCTTTGCAAGAATGCATAATGATATATTTATAGGTTTAATCGGTGCAGCGTTGCAACGCTGTACCCTAGGCGGGCTGGTAAATAAGGAAACAGTCGACAGCGTTGCAACGCTACGCGCGTGCCCCTTATCGATCTGGTGCTGCAACGCTAAAAGGCAGCGTTGCAATGCCCTCGCCACGGTTCCTCATGCTCATTCCCTTATCGAGATAGCGTTGCGACGCTGCAAAGCAGCATTGCAACGCTATCGACCGTGTACTTCAATGCTTCATGGTTGCACGTTTGGCGTTGCAACGCTATGGACAGCGTTGCAACCCCAAACGTGCAACCATGAAGCATTGAAGTACACGATCGATAGTTGGACAGCGTTGCAACGCCATCACTTCAGGTCTTCTAGCTTGGGAAGACCCTTTTACTTCCAATTGATTTTACTTTTAGCTCCAAAAAGCCTCGATTCGATCTCGAGTGATCCAAAATATCTCCAATAGCTCTGTTTAAGCTCTTAACCTGAAATTGAGTGATTTAAACATGTAAAACCCCTGAAATCATCATAAAACTAGCAATAATTAAGCCTAAGGATAATACATTTTGTGTGCTATCAAACACCCCCAAACTTAAAATTTTGCTAGTTTCGAGCAAAAATAGAGTTAAACATTAGATTGCTCTTAAACATACATTTGGTTCAAGCCTTAAAAATTTAAGGGACAATCTGGAAATCAAAGGAAACACTCAAACATAACACTTCAGAAAGCAATTTAAAACTTTTCCTAAGTAATGAGAAATTTAAGAAGGATTTGAAAAAACAAGACTATTAGATCACAAAACCCAAAAATCTCAAAATCAAAATGAAATCAAAGAAGCCAAAGATTCTAATGTCAAAATGTTAAGTAACTCTTGACAATTGGATCTAACAACCTTGCTTAAAGAAACAAGACCTTTAGATAACTCAATTTCAAAGACCCCAAACCAATTTTGAAAATTAACTCAAGGAAAGTAAAATCGGATTACCTTGTCGATCAAACATCTCAAGACAAGAGTGTATGAGATCCGAATCACTCCACAAGCAAGATTGATCAAGTCAAGCTTGAATGATTCTAAGCATGCAACCTAATCTACATAGAATTGCAAAGACATAGCTCAAGGCTATAAAAAAAGCACAAAGGCTCCTTTTGATTACATTTTTCAATCTTTCTTTCTTTTCCTCTTTCTTCTTTACAAGTTACATGGCTTTATATAGCCTCAAAATTAACCCTAAAGTAATCTATGGTCTATTGAAAGGTTGTAACTTACATCCCCATCAATACCATGATCTCCACTAACTATTTTGTAACCTAAATCATTGAAAACAAGACTTTAAAACCTAAAATTACATCAAAATTCCATAAATACGAGAATTGATATTTTTAATCACCCTACATAAAGTTTGTAACTTCTCATACTTAAATGGAGCCCCACTTGAAGTAGCTTGAAACTCTTGTTGCATAAATGAAGCTTGACTTGTTTTTAATGAAGCATAAATTGCACTTTAGTTCATTAAATGCATCATTAGTTCAGCATAAATAAAGTTTGATAACATTTATTTCAACTCAATTTTGAAGCTTTTCTTTGGTCTTGATGGCACGATAGGATTCATATCATTCTCCCTTTCTTCGAAAAGATTAGCCCTCGAATCTAAGGATGTTGTTGTAATGCAAACTGAAATTTATTTCAGTCTTTGGTCTTGGTCTCTTCAATTTCTTCTTCGCATCATTTTCTTTGTGAAAGATTGCTGCAAAAATAAGTTAAGAAAATACAAAAGACCTCACAACACTCCCTCACAAGTTTACACTCAAATATATTTAGGTCACTCATGTTTGCACTTAATTTTGAGAAAACACAATGATTCTCAATCTCACCTCTTAAAATTTGTATGGAGAAGCCAAGATAATTTGCAATTCAATGGATAATTGCACACTTTGAAAACAAACAAACAAACTTGACATTTGAAACATTTAAGGCCATGGCTAGATAAATGAAGAAGAAGCAATGTAACTTGGATAATAACCAATGACTGAAATTTTTAAACATAGGAATTACAAATTGAAATCTAATGGCTGAAAAATTCATGTGCAGAAATGTAACTGCTCATTTTTAATATGTAACCACCAACTTGTCAAACTTTCATAGTGTAACATCCAAGATTAAACACCAAATGGTTAAATTTAAACATAATTATCAGATGTAATTGGAAATTTTTGGATTTAGTATGCTTTAGAGGCAAAAACAGTAAGAACAAAACAAGAACTCATGTTCTCAGGTATAGCAGTTTTTTTCAGAACCAGTTGTAAAAATGCATCCTTTTCACCCTCACGAAAGCTGAATTGGTCACACCCCCTCCCGAACCTCCTGCTAACTTAGCCCGGAAAGAGGCATGAAGCCAACAGTCATTGTTTACCTCTTAACGATATCTGATGACCCTGTTCTACCTGATAAACATACTATGCTTGTATATGGTAAACTTTAACATCACACAGCGGAAACTTGATAACTACTAAACATACATAGGGAGAAACATTTCTTAAGTCTCCCATTTGAAAACTTAAACGAGCAATAGCATCACAACCCAGAACATGCCAACCCACTGTTTATACAACCTCTTATGTACAAACAACTATAACTACACAACGACTTGCTATACAACACCAGCCACGTACAAAATACGAACTTATGAAACTTCCAGCAGACTATGGCAGGATGTCAGGTACCAGGAGCTCGATCTCTACCTGAAAATGTTTGAAAACAATGAAAGAATGAGCTAAAAAGCTCAGTGAGTGTCTATCTTTAAAACATTATAAGCTCACAGGTGAATCATAATAATGACAGATTATAAGTAGAAAATAGCCTAACATCTGTTTGTAAACATAAACAAACCATGCTTCCAATTTACAGGTTTAAGTCACCACTTATGCATAGCACACAACTCGAAATGTACTATCATATCGAGGGTAGATAGATCAATAATATAGAAGCTTATAACAATAAAACACATGACATGATACCACATTCAAACCATAGAGGTGGTAGAGTTACATTTATACCAATAAGGTTCATGCCTCTCTCTCTCACGTGCACGTGGAATACCTTTGGTCGTTTGGTTTTCACTAATACCTTCTCTATGTCCTTCAGTATTAAGGTAAAACCATTTACTACCCGAATACCTTCTCATTGTCCTTCAGTATTAAGGTAAAACCATTTACTATCCGGATACCTTCTCATTGTCCTTCAGTATCGGGATATCATGATTCATTCCCCCCCCTAAGTACCTTCTCTAATGTCCTTCAGTATTAGGGGTTAACCACAAACAAGGGCATAATTTGTGTACCACGGAAATCATGTCTTTATAACACATACAACAATTTCTTGACATTTTCACATTATCATCTAAACATGTTCCCAAGTGGATTTACACAAAACATTCTCTAAAGGAAAGCATACTTTCACAATTTAGTTTCCATACTTGGATTTATAGTTACAACTAATTCAAAGCATGCTTAGGTTCCATCATGAACTTTATGTTAGAAACTCCATGAAGCTATACATAATTAGTTCAAACAAGATTCAATGATCAACAATTATGTTTTTGAAGAAAAACATAGGTCAAGCATAATTCTAAAATAGAGTCACTCACAGTATTAGAATTACAACCTTGGCTTGTAAACTTGACCTATTTGCTCTTGGCCTGTCAAACAAACCAACTCAACCATTAGAACCTCGAGCTCATGATTTTTAACCTTAAAACTACAAGAAAACACACTTTCCAATTTCAAGCATTTTCAGATTTTCTGCCCTGTTTTCAGACAGCCATAACTTCTTCATTACTTATCCAAAAATAATGTAATTTATACCAAACTCTTCCTTTTGGAACCCTCTAAAAATCATATGAAGACATGAAATTGAAATACCAGACGGATTTGTTCAGAAATACCTCAAAAGCGACTTTCCTCAAAACAGACTTCTGCTGTTTCCAGATTCGGATTTCCTGCTGCACAACAAATTTAACCTGATATTTAAAACATCTTCTAGACATTTTCTACTCACAATTTCTTCACGAAAGTTGTAGGAAATTCAATAAGCTTTCGAACCATACCAATTAGAGCTTCTAACTCCAAGTATACAGATCAAGACAACCAAAACACCAGAGACTTCTCGGATTTGACAGCAAACTTCTATCTTCTGCCTTCCTCTTAACAAAACAGTAACTTAACATAAGATTTTTCTCGAGCTTCCTTCATGAACTTTGTTCAAAAATGAATTAGCTTTCAAGAAAACTAAACCTCAACTCTTACCTCTTCTTTTGGAGCTCGAGATGAACAGAAAACCAGAACAGGGTTGAGTTGATCACCTTGCTGCTATACAATTAAGCTTTGAGTTCTCCTCCTTTCTTCTGCAACTCCAGCTCCAAAATCACGAAAATGGCTTTCTTTTTCTTCCTTTCTCCTTCTCCCACGAAGCTTCAGCTTTGGTTTTGGTAAATGAAGAAGAAAATTGAGAAGATAAAGCTTTTCTAAAAAGCAAACGGTGGAGGAAAAGACAAATTTGTCTTTTTCCCCTTTTGCTTTTCCTTTTTCCTTTCCTTTATCCCTTTCTTTCTTTTCTTTTCTTTTCTTTTCTTTTCTTAACAAAACAAAACTTAATATATTAAACATTTGTTTCATTTCCTTTTCTTCTTTTGTCTTTAAAGCAATCCAAACCAAAATTGTTTAAACTTTCCTTCCTTGTTTTCCTTTTGTCTTTCACTTCATTTCTTTTCTTTTTAAAACATGGAAAACCAAGTTTTAAACATTCATTTCTTCTTTCTTTTTGTAGTTTGTTAATAAGGAAATTCCAAAGAGATTGGGTTTACAGAATTAGAAACTCTCAAACAAGACAAAGTTGAATCTTAGACCCTTATCTACAATATTTATGAAGATATCAAGATGAATTGACATTCGGAAATATGAGTTTCGGATAATTTTTGAGAGACTACAAAAACTGGACAGATTGTAGAACAAAAAAAAAAAACTAGAACATAAAAATCAAAAACAAATAAAAGATAAGCGCAAAGGAAACATATATTCGATCTTGAGCCTAAGGCGCTCTGATACCAAATGATAAGAAATTTTAAAGAGGAATTTAAAATAATCTAATCTACCTTGTTAAAACAAACAAGACTATTAAATCACAAAACCCAAAAATCTCAAAATCAAAATGAAATCAAAGAAGTCAAAAATTCTAATGTCAAAATGTTAAGTAATCCTTGACAATTGGATCTAACAACCTTGCTTAAAAAAACAAGACCCTTAGATAACTCAATCTCAAAGGCCCCAAAACCAATTTTGAAAATTAACTCAAGGAAAGTAAAATCGGATTACCTTGTCGATCAAACATCTCAAGGCAAGAGTGTATGAGATCTGAATCACTCCACAAGCAAGATTGATCAAGTCAAACTTGAATGATTCTAAGCATGCAACCTAATCTACATAAATTGCAAAGACATAGCTCAAGGCTATAAAAAAAAGCACAAAGGCTCCTTTTGATTATTTTTCAATCTTTCTTTCTTTTCCTCTTTCTTTTTTACAAGTTACATGGCTTTATATAGCCTCAAAATTAATCCTAACGTAATCTATGGTCTATTGAAAGGTTGTAACTTACATCCCCATCAATACCATGATCTCCACTAACTATTTTGTAACCTAAATCATTGAAAACAAGACTTTAAAACCTAAAATTATATCAAAATTCCATAAATCCGAGAATTGATATTTTTAATCACCCTACATAAAGTTTGTAACTTCTCATACTTAAATGGAGCCCCACTTGAAGTAGCTTGAAACTCTTCTTGCATAAATGAAGCTTGACTTGCTTTTAATGAAGCATAAATTGCACTTTAGTTCATTAAATGCATCATTAGTTCAGCATAAATGAAGTTTGACAACATTTATTTCAACTCAATTTTGAAGCTTTTCTTTGGTCTTGATGGCACGATAGGATTCATATCACTAAGTGTTCCTACGTCTGTGTGATTATTCTATGTTTCCTTCATTTTTACTAAGCTCGGATCAACTTTATTAGGCTCTCCATTCAACTTCCCCCTACAATGGTCTTAATTACTAATCTTTGAGGCTCCCCACATTCAAGAATTAAATAACTCTACTCAGCACTTACTCACTTTTTATCAATTTTTTTTCTATTTTCTTCTTTTTTTTTTTTTTTTTTTGCGCAAGGGCACTAGCTTTCCCACATCCACTGCAAGGACCCTTTCCCAGAGCACTCGCTCAATGAGTGGCCTAACTGATCACAATGAAGGTAGCTCTTTTTGCCCTCACGACTTTTTTTTTTTACAGACAAACAACAAAAACCAACTATTTCACATATTATACAGGTCATGCACTTCATATTATCATTCACCCTATCCTGAAGTTTAACTCTCAAATCAATTATTAGACCTATCGAGGTGACATCAAACTTCTAAACCTAATAACTTTGGTCTAAGCATTTCAAAACTACAGGAACACAGACTATGTGCATAATAGTACAGAAAAAACTCAAGAAAATTTTTAAATTAACTCGAATTCATGTCATGCTCTCAAGTTTCAGCAGAATCACAAGAATTTCCAATTAAATCTCATCCTAGGCTATCATGATCATACTTATGTAAAAGATCAAATTAACAATTCAACACATACTGATACGAATCATATCATGCTATGCAAAACGAGAGAAAAGCTTCAAAATGGAGTTGAAATAAATGTTGTCCAACGTCATTTATGACGAACTGAAGATGCATTTAATGAACTCATGTGCAATAAATGCATCTTTAAAGATAACTCAAGCTTCATTTATGCAACAAGGGTTTCAATTTAAATCAAGTGAAGCTTCATTTATGCATGGAAGGTTACAAAGACTTTCAAGATTAGTACAAACCTTCAATCTCGGATTTATTGATATTTTGATGTAAATTTCAGTTTTAAAGTTTTGTTTTCAATAATTTAGGTTACAATTTGGTTAGTGGAGATCATGGTATTGATGGGGATATAAGTTACAACCTTTCAATTGACCATAAGTTATTCTAGGGTTGATTTTGAGGCTATATAAAGCCATGCACCTTGTAGAAAAAAGAAAAGAGAAAGATTGAAAAATGTAATCAAAAGAGGCCTTGAGATTTTTTATAGCCTTTGAGCTATGTCTTTGCAATTCTATGTAGATTAGGTTGCATGCTTAAAATCATTCAAGCTTGACTTGATCAATCTTGCTTGTGGAGTGATTCGGATCTCATACAAGTTCTCTTGCCTTGAGATGTTTGATCGACAAGGTAATCCGATTTTACTTTCCTTGAGTTGATTTTCAAAATTGGTTTTGGGGTCTTTGAGATTGAGTTATCTAAAGGTCTTGTTTCTTTAAGCAAGGTTGTTAGATCCAATTGTCAAGGGTTACTTAACATTTTGATATTAGAATCTTTGGCTTATTTGATTTCATTTTGATTTTGAGATTTTTGGGGTTTTAGATCTAATAGTCTTGTTTGTTGTTAACAAGGTAGATTAGATATTTCAATTCCTCTAAAATTTCTCATCATTTGGTATCAGAGCCTTAGGCTCAAGATCGGATATATGTTTCCTTTGCGTTTATCTTGAATTTCTTGAAATTTTCATGTTTTGATTACATATAAAAAAGCTCAAGGCCTCTTTTGATTACATTTTTTAATCTTTCTCTTTTCTTTTTTCTACAAGGTACATGGCTTTATATAGCCTCAAAATCAACCCTAGAATAACCTATGGTCAATTGAAAGGTTGTAACTTACATCCCCATCAATACCATGATCTCCACTAACCAAATTGTAACCTAAATTATTGAAAACAAAACTTTAAAACTGAAATTTACATCAAAATATCAATAAATCCGAGATTGAAGTTTTGTACTAATCTTGAAAGTCTTTGTAACCTTCCATGCATAAATGAAGCTTCACTTGATTTAAATTGAAACCCTTGTTGCATAAATGAAGCTTGAGTTATCTTTAAAGATGCATTTATTGCACATGAGTTCATTAAATGCATCTTCAGTTCGTCATAAATGACGTTGGACAACATTTATTTCAACTCCATTTTGAAGCTTTTCTCTCGTCTTGCATAGCATGATATGATTCGTATCACATACTCAGGACAGTCACAACAAATAAACAACATCCCACCCCCAAACTAAAACTAAACATTATCCTCAATGTTTGCAGAAATAAGCACAAATTAAGTAGAGAGTGAACAATATTGTCCTGGGTGATGTAGATCTTTTTGAGTTCCTTGGATAGCCAAAGCATGTGTGGTTGAGTTCCTCAGAGTGGGAGCATGGTACAACGAAGAAAGGCATCGTCACAGCCTACAAAGCAAAACAAACAAACAAGTAAATAAGCTAAGAATTGAAAAACAACTCAAACAAACTAAAGCAAGCTAAAGATAGAAAAACAAAAGTAAAGCTTGGGTTGCCTCCCAAGAAGTGCTTTGTTTAACATCTTTAGCTAGATTGTGCTCCCTCAAGGTGTTTCTTTCCTTGCTTGCAGTGCCTGGAGTGATGTGTTCATTTGGTCAATCTGGGTCTCTATATTCTTTATTGCATCTCCATGACTAGTCACAATACTAGATAGACTGGTGACTGCATTCTCCAGCTGGTTGTACCGACATCTGGATTCAGCTATGAAGGAGTGCAATGTCTCTTCCAGCGATGGTTTCCTCTCTGATGTTGAAGCATGCTCTGTAGGATGATTCGACACATTTTTGTTGTTAGCATAAGAGAAATTCTCATGATACCTCAAACCTGGATTGTAATGTGTTGGGAGGTTATTCTGAGTCTGATTTCCTCCATAGTTGTTGCTTCTATTGTTAAGGTAGTGCAATTTCTCCATAGTGGATTCTCCATTGGGCTGGGAGCATTGAGAGGACATCCCTGTCTGTGGTGATCCTGCAAAATTATTCAGCGCATGAGTGAGAGATGTCATATGAGATCTAAGAGAGGTTACCTCATCTAGTTTATACAATCCAGCTACTGGCTTAGATCTGTCATTGTCCGTAGGCCACTGGTAGCTGGCAGTTGACACTTTCTCTAGGAGGGCACGTGCTTTTGGCACAGTTTTCGCCATGAAAGCCCCTCCAGCAGTGGCATCTAGAATGGTCCTAGTCTTACCTTCCAGTCCATTATAAAACAGTTGTACCTGGAGCCAATTTGGATAGCCATGCTGTGGGTACCTCCTGAGCATGTCTTTGTACCTTTCCCAAGCCTCGAATAGCTGCTCTCCCTCCTACTGCATGAATGTTCCTATCTCAGTCCTTAACTTTGCAGCTTTCACAGGTGGAAAGAATTTGGTCATGAAAGCTTGGGCCAACTCCTCCAGGAAGTGATACTACCTAAAGGAAGGGACCCTAGTCATTCCTTAGCTCTACCCTGCAAAGAGAAAGGAAAGAGACGTAAGCGAATATTATCAGCAGAAATACTGTTCATTTTAACTGTACTACAGATTTCTAAGAAATTCCGTAAGTGTGAGTTAGGATCTTCTGTGGCTAAGCCTCTGAAAGCACCTTCCCTAACCATCTGTATCAGCCCTGTCTTAAGTTAAAATTATTAGCATTTATAGGGGCATGGACTATTCCAGCCTGCTCAGAATTAAACACAGGTTGGAAATACTCCCTGATAGGCTTAGGGTTATTGACGAGCTCCTGATCAACCATAGTATGAGTTTCTACTTTTCCTTCCCTTAGGAGTCTCCAACAGGTCCTCTCGATCTCAGGATCAAAAGGGTGCAAGTCTGCAGCTCTCCCTTTGGGCATACACCTAGAGGTACAAAAAGAAATAAATTAGACAAAAATATAAAAAGAACTAGAACATAAAAGAATACAAAAAAAATAAAGTATGAAACATAAAGCTTGGGTTGCCTCCCAAGAAGCTCTTTCTTTAACGTCTTTAGCTAGACGGTGACTTATCAGGGCACATAAAACTACTCATATTTCTTTGGGCTCTTCTTGCTCGAATTGATGTAGCCTTCTAAGTCTAAAAAGCTATCCTGTTTTTCATGGACCCTAGAGAGATGAATATTTTTGGTATTTTCGTTTAATAACACAAAAGAACAGAAATCAAAACAAGACTCGTGAGTGTAGGACAATTGGCTATAAAAAATAAAGGAAATTTATGGGGATAAAAGGAAAGAAGACTTCTCAGCCTCTAACTATATCACCTGGAGTTCCTCTGTGGGAGTGATTATATCACCAATGTCTTCCTTACTAACCTGATTATGGTGTGCCTCAGTCTCCCCCAAACTATCATCATTATCATATGAACAAATCCTCCTAGGTGGCACCTCCTGAGTGGTAAGGATAAGAAATTGTTCCTGTAAGGCCTTAAGGGAAATTACTAGCTGATTAAGATATTGAGCCCTATCCTGCACTATTTCCCAAAGTTCTACCACCTCAGCTTCTAACCTATTCAACCTTTCGAATTCATTATGAACCAAATTTTTAATTTTTAATTCTAAGGTATATTCCATCTATTGGTCCACAAGAGAAGATTTTTCATTAGGTTGGTCAAGGTACGAAAAATTATGGTTCCAAGTGCCTAAATAACTACCCTCATGTGAATTTTCATAAATGTCAGGTACAGAATGGTAAAAATTTGACACATGGTATTCAGAGAAATCATGATGCACATACCTAGGGTCCTGGGAGGGACAATAGAAAGATGGAGAAAAATCATGCAAAGTCATACTTGAAAAATTAGCAATTCAAATCAAGACTTTTACACAATAGTA
Source organism: Trichosanthes cucumerina (assembly GCA_036507285.1). NCBI lineage: Eukaryota > Viridiplantae > Streptophyta > Magnoliopsida > Cucurbitales > Cucurbitaceae > Trichosanthes > Trichosanthes cucumerina. Next base: position 36,297,446 of record CM071843.1, read on the forward strand.
GCACAACCTTACAGGGGATAAAGACTAAAAAACACACAAAAAAAAAATATGACAAAAAAAAAAGAAACAAACAAACAAACACACAAATAACAAATAAGGAAAGACACACAAACAAGCTTTAGTCTAAAATTTCAAAATTTCTCCTAATATTAATTAATCTAAATAATCACCATTCCCCGACAACGGCGCCAAAAAATTGTTGCGTATAATTATGAATATGCAATATAGTAGTGTACGGGTCAAGTTTTAGTATAGTGATTTATGAGTCAAAGTATCGTCCTCGAGAATGGGTTTCTAGATTAATTAATTACTAAGATACTAATTCTCAATTTTAGCTAAAGAAACATAACATGGATAGTTGATTGAAATTAAAGACAAGCAAACAAACAAACATGTGGAGACACGAATTGATAGATTTGAGGGAAGTGATTTTACAAGTTAATGACTCAATTAACACATGCAATGAACCAAAGAGATGAAATTATAAACAAGAAGTAAAATACTCAAGAAAACCTCTTGATTCTTAATGAGCCTCACACATGCAATAAACTCCATAGTCTCCATATGAACCTACGACATGCATGGCATTAAGCAACTTCTTTATGCGTTTCCCTAAGATTTCCAGGTCATTCTCATGCCAGATTTCTAAGGGTTTTGACAATTTTGCTCTAATTCAAGCTTTATCTCTCGAGTCCACTTAAACCAACAAATTAAGAAGTAAAAAGCAAATTGCAAAAAATAAGAACAAAACATGTTTCAACTCATGGTAAGAAAGTCTTAACAAGTAAATCAAATCCTAACTACAATGTTTAGCTAATCTAAATCACATGAAAATCAAAGTAAACATGTAGAAAACGTCTCAAACGGAGTTACAATCTGAAAGAAAAGAAAATTAAACTTATGTGTCGATGCCGGTCCTTCGTCTCCAAGCTCCCGTTTTCGATTTCGAACCTCCACGAATGCTTTGGCTCTCAAAAATGCTCTTTTCTCTCTTCTTACAAAGTGTATTTCGAAAATAGGGTGGATTGTCTATCAATTTCGGCTCTCCTTTGTAAGAATGCATAATGATATATTTATAGGTTTAATCGGTGCAGCGTTGCAATGTTGTACCCTAGGCAGCTGGTAAATAAGGAAACAGTCGTCAACGTTGCAACGCTGAGGGCAGCGTTGCAACGCTGCTACCCTAATGCACGCACCCCTTATCGATATGGCGTTACAACGCTAAAAGGCAGCGTTGCAACGCCCTCGCCACGGTTCCTCATGCTCATTCCCTTATCGAGATAGCGTTGCGACGCTGCAAAGCAGCGTTGCAATGCTATCGGCCGTGTACTTCAATGCTTCATGGTTGCACGTTCGGCGTTGTAACGCTATGGACAACGTTGCAACGCCATCACATCCTGTCTTGTAGTTTGGGATGATCCTTTTACTTCCAATTGATTTTACTTTTAGCTCCAAAAAGCCTCGATTCGATCCCGAGTGATCCAAAATGTCTCCAATAGCTCTATTTAAGCTCTTAACCTGAAATTGAGTGATTTAAACATGTAAAAGCCCTGAAATCATCATAAAACTAGCAATAATTAAGCCTAAGGATAGCACATTTTGTGTGCTATCACTCACTCAAGGATGGAACATTCCACAAGCAAGTTGGTTAAACCTACTTGAATGTTCTTGGCTTGCAACCCTGTACTCAAGAATTGTACAGGGTGATGATGTTGCTATGCAAAAAATGACATGAAATTTGTATTCATCCAAAAATTGTCTTGAACAACCTAATGGCCAAGCTTTAAATAGCTTCCCAAAACCCTAAATACCATATCATGACAAATGACAAAAATACCCCTACTTAAAATTTCATAAAAAGGATAAAAATGGAAAAAATGATAGAATTACATAAAAATTAGAAAATAACAATTTAATGCCCTGGTGGCTCATATCATTCTCTCCTTCTTTTGAAGGATATCGTCCTCGAATCTAACTTGTCAACTTGGAGAGCAAATTTGTAGTCATGAGATGTCAATGATCTAGCTCTCCTTGGATTCCTCTTAAACTTTCGACCAAGGATGAGTACATCAGGAAGCTTGAGTAACATCTTTGTTCTGTACTTCGCATGTGGAAAATATTGCTCCTTCACTAGTGCATTCATTTCAAGTTCCAAGATGAATCATTTTGAGGAGATAATTTTATCCTCACGAACTCCAAAAATTGGACTCACTCCCTTGACATCTTCTTCATTTTCACTACTTTCTATACTGCTTCCAAATTCTCCTTTCACATTCTCTTCTTCTAAGGTCGCTACCTCCTCATTCTCTTTCTCTAATTTTGACTGAGTAATGTGTATCTCTTTATTCTCGGTGGCTCTTCTTTCTTCATCTTCAAAAATATTTATATTTAAACCCTTCTTCTTCTGCTTTCAGATGATGTACTTGTTCTTCTTCTTGGGTGGGTCGATCATGTTCTTCTTGGAAGGTTTTTCCTCTCGAGGCTTGGTAAAGCAAACTCCATTCTTGGATGAGTTCTCTAGCATACTCTCTTATCGAATAACGTAGTTCAACCAATTCTTCCTGTATAGTCTCTCTAAGTGTTGCATCTCTACTTCGATTTTCAACATGTCTCCTTTGTTGGTACAGGGCTGCAAAATAAAAACAAGTAAAAGAAAAGTGGACCTCACAATCACTCTGTCACATGTTTCACTCAACAGATGGAGTTCATTTGTGTTTACTCTCTTTAATGTAAACTCTTTCACACAAAATATTCAATTTCTCTCAAAGATATGGTGATGAGCCAAAACTTTGCAACCAAGATCAGAGAAGCTAGAAACAAACTAAGACAGAATGATTGTAGAGTGTCAAACTCAAGCAAAGAGTAGTAGAAAAAAAAATGAAAACTAGAAATCAAGAACCTAGTGTTCAAGATCCAACAAACTAAGAAAGGAAATAACAAAAACAAGATATTTAGAATCAAGGATTTAAGATTCAAGATTCAAGGAATTATGTAAGATGAACAAAGAAAAGCAAACAACTAAACAATTTTTTTTTAATTACTGAACTACTTGCAAGTGTTTGGAATTAAGATAAGCGCAACAAACAAGCAAAAGTTTATGCACAAATTCACAAAATAACCCTAATTAACAAAAAATACATTCTTTGATCACAATGTCAAAAACTATAGGGATTATGGTTTATGATAGGGGTAGATTGGTAAATTTGGTAAAAATAGTTAGGGCTCTTAAAATTAAGTGAAATTTAATACACTCAATTCTAAATGTATCAAAATCACGTGAACAAAAATTGGGCTTAAAAGAAAGATGTTTAGATAACAAAAAGCTAAGAAAGAAAAACGAAAATTTTGAGATTTTGTTTTACCCGCAAAAGAACGAGTATATAAAATTGGGCTTAAAATATGATTGTTTGGTCTCGATAAAAATTATTCAAATCAGATAGATAAGATTTTCCAGATTTTCCATAATTGAACAGTATGAACACAAACAAATTTTTCTTCTATTTTATTCGACCATTTCCAGAATCAGTATTTTTTTCTTCAAACTTAAGTCGATTTGATTCACTTTAGGCACTGGAATCAATCGATTTGGAGTCATGAACAATGAACTAAAAATAGGCCAAATAAGAACAATTCTGTAGATGTGCAACAGAAAAATTTTAACAAATTTCTAAGAAAAAGGTATGCTTTCGGAATCTACTCTCTGAATTTTGAATAAAAAGGCTTATGGTTAAATTTTTCTCCAAAGATAATCAAATAAAATATAATTGCTTCAAAAAATTATGCATGAATAGATCATAAACAATTATTTGTTTAGAAAGATGAAGTGCATGGATAAAATTGCAAGTATTTTTTTAAAAAAATAATAAATAAAAAAAAGACAAGAATTTTGAAAACAAAAATTCAGAATATAGATGAGAAAAAAATAAAAGAAGGATAGATCCGATCTAGTGCCAAAGCTCTGATGTCAAATGATAAGAAAACCCTAGCGAAGTGGAATAAGGAACCCTTTGATTATGTGAACCCTTAATTCTCAAACACTAAAACCCCCAAAATCGATTCGATTGAATCCCAAGGAAAATGACTAGATGTGGATTACCTTATGATCGAAGACCAAGAGGTAAGGAAACTAGTTCCAAACTCAAGGATGGAACACTCCACAAGCAAGTTGATCAAACCTACTTGAATGTTCCTGACTTGCAACCCTGTACTCAAGAATTGCAAAGGGTGATGATGTGGCTTTGCAAAAAATCACACGAAATTTGTATTCATCTAAAAACTGTCTTGTACAACCTAATGGCCAAGATTTAAATAGCTTCCAAAAACCCAAAATGCCATATCATGACAAATGACAAAAAGACCCCTACTTAAAATGTCATAAAAAGGATAAAAATAGAAAAAAAATGATAGAATTACATAAAAATTAGAAAATAACAATTTGATGCTCTGATGGTTTATATCATATGTGATATAATTGATATAATATATGGTTTAATCCATATATTAAATGAGAAATATATCATAAGAGCACTATAGGGGTAGGATGGTCATTTTCATCCTATTTTCCTATAAATATGTGCATGAGATGCACATTTGTTATGCATTCCAAGGCATTTTGTAAGAAACCCTAGTGCTCCCTTTTGTAAGTGTTGTTGGAAAAGTTCCAAAACACTTATCTCTCTCAAAATCCCTCACAACTCCAAAAGAGGTTCCACCACCTTCCCTCTCCTAGAGATACAACGGAGAAGAGCTAGTGGGCGTGTCAAAAACTTGTTCGTAATTTTTTGAGAACGCGTGATTGTTGAGATCATGAGAATAAGAGGAGCAAAGGAGCACGTGTTGTTTTTGTCTACAAAGGTAAATTTCTTGTTGTCCAAGCTTAATAAGTATGCTTAATCGCTTTTGATATATGTTTCTGATTAGATCTATGTAACACATTACAAGAACACGCGATTCAAATCGCTTCTGCTACGGGATTTGATCCTATCAGATGAAGCACTGCTTGAGACTTTGAACACGAAACACCGCCCGAGATTTTGAAGACAAAGCACCGCCATAAGCTAAATTTTGAAGACGAAGCCGCCAGAAGCAAGACTTTGAAGACAAAGCCACCAGAAGCCAGACTTTGAAAACTTTGAAGACTTTGAAAACTTTGAAGACGAAGCCACCAGAAGCCACACTTTGAAGACATTGAAGACGAAGCCGCCAAAATCTTTCAAACTTGGAGAATAAGCGTCGCTAGAACCCCTCGCACTTCGAGAAGAAGCGAGCCCTCGAACTTTGTGAAGAAGCGACGACGAAGCCCTTGAACTTTGAGAAGACACGGACCGATCTCGCATGGGTTTAACTTATAGCGTTTTGCTCACAATGATGCAACACTTTCAATTTGCAATGTCACTATCGACAATAGGATTGGACACCTTCAATTTGTTGCATTGCACCCAGTAGATAGTTAATCCTAACGTATAATGTCGTGGCTTAGTAGTTGCGACACACTTTTTTTATTTTGTGGGACTAGACTTAAAGTTCCCTTTAAGTTGCGTACGTAGCCTTTTATGAAAAGGGATCAAGTCAGAACGTAGTTCAGAGGATTTTTTTTTTTTGGTCATTCACCTTTTAAGCTCATGTGGGCCAGAAGCATCATGCAATTTAGGCTCTTGCAACGAGGAGCTCTTCATATTTTAGATGATTTTGTTCTCATCATGGTTTTGATCAAATCCTTCATTTGTAGGATTTGTTACAATGGCAAGATTTTTCTTTACCTTTAAGGAGCAATCTGTATTTATGAGAACAGAGAACTTCCTTTTTCATATGTGAATGAACGACACTATGAATCTTGTTGTGGTTCACTTCATCGAACAGTTCTTCCTTCAAGAATTTCATCTTTCTTACATGTTGATCGCTTGTTACTTTGAGGCGATCAAAAAACAGATGTTGAAGGTCGATCTTTCTTTGATGTGGAGACACTTAACCTTTGGAAGGCTGAAGGTCGAGGTGAGACAAGAGTTGGGCCTTGGTTTTCTTCTTCTGTCGAGACCATACTCACCCTTTGGAAGATTGAAGGTCGAGTAGTTGATGGCTTGATGCGATCGAAGATAGAAGTCCTTTGTTTGACTTCTTTTGCGTCGTCAACTTCTTTTGCTTCAAAGTAGTAAACACTTGTAGAGTTTTTGTGAAGAAATTTCTAAAGAAGAATTCCTTTAAGGTCACAGATTTTCTAGGTTGAGAATATTTTTTGTTTCTCTTCCTTTCAGACTTTGGTTTCCTTGAATCCTTCTTACTTTGACGTATGCTCTTATGTTTGTGGTTTATAGATTGAACTAGACACACTCCTTGGCTGTGAAATGGACTACAGTGTATTTGACTGCATGTGTTTGTCGTCACTGCAACATGATTTGTTTGAGCTAATTCATCAAGGTCTAGCTCAATTTTTCCTTCTTTTGCTAATCTTAGAATTAGCTCTTTTAAAACGAAGCATTTTTTTCACAAGATGACTGATATATAACTCGATGATACTTGGGATCATCGACTTTTTTCATCTCTTCTAAGCGCTTACATTTTGGAAGTTCGATAAGTTGTGCCCCCAGTAGTTGTTCCAACATGTCAGGCATGTCAGAATCAGCAAAAGGATAAAATTTGTTTTGTTTTCCTTTAAACATAAGTGTCACTTTCTATTTTCTTGTCGCTTTTCGATCTTCTTGTATTTTCGCTTCGAAGATAACTTGAGAGGGGTTGCACTGAGAACCGTAGATTCCTCAAAAACCGCTTCAATGTTCTCTACTTCTTTCTTCCTGTTAAAGTGTAGAAGTTCTTAATCTCCTCGGCTAAAAAAACTCAACTCCATATCGTGGGTGTGAGTTGCTAGTTCTTCAAAGGAACGAGGCTTTATACCTTGGAGGATGTAAAGAAGTTCCCAGTGCATGCCTTGAATGCACATTTCCACAACAGACAGTTCAGTGAGAAGATCTTTGCAATTGAGACGCATGGCTCTCCAACGATTTATGTAGTCGACAATAGGCTCATCTTTTCGTTGTCTAGAGTTAGTGAGCTCGAACATGTAGACGATTCTTCTTGTATTGTAGAAACAATTTAGAAACTCCTTTTCGAATTGTTCCCAACTATCTATTGATTCGGGCTCGAGATCGGTATACCAATCAAAAGCATTCCCCTTAAGTGTTCGAACAAACTATTTGACCAGTAGATCTCCTGTGTACCAACATTTTCACATGTTTCGATGAAATGAGCAACATGTTGTTTTAGATTGCCCTTTCTGATGTGAATCAAACCATTGATCCATTGCATGTACCTGAAGGAGCAATAACAAAGAGCAAGGCCAAGAAGATTCAAGAGGCTTTCACATTGTATCTCCAAAAGCTCGTGAATGCACAAGGAGAGACCAAGATTTTTGAGCCCAAAATTCTTTATAATGTTAGTACAACAAGTCAAGATGAAAATGGAGTGAAGATGGCACGGGAAAAGTTGTCTAGTTTGAAAGATGGCACGGAGGACAAAAAAGTGTGCAGAAAATGTGAGCAGTGGCTGTCTAGATTGCACCTCTTGGGATTTCGTGATGTCAAACCTCGTCAAACGAAATAGTCCATGCATGGCGGATCCTACAGTAGATAATTAAGACCATTTAAAGCATTTCTATGTTTTTGTTCCATATTTAGAGCTCTCAAACGTTGTGCAATCAAGTTTTAAATTCCTAGGTCAATTTTTTTTTCATTTCACATTTAATGCTTTTTAAAGACTTTTGGTCTTTGGTGCTTTGCACGACCATTTTGGCCTATTTAAAGGCTTGTATTGGCATGGAAAAGGCAGAACCTTTATGAAAAAAACTTGAGTTTTGTTTAGCCCCATTTGGTGTTAACTTTCTTTCAAATCTTGCTTTAGGTTTGATGTTTAACCGATTCATTGGATTAGCCCTGATCAAGCTAATTCTGGAGTGAGTCGTCTTAGGATCTAGGAGTGACCATCCTTATTCTAAGTTTGATCTAAGAGTGATTCATCTTCTAACTAAACTCTTAGTTGGAATCAATTCGTTAAGTTAGCCTTGTTCGTGACGTTTGCAAAGATCCTAGAAGGACCTCTAGCTTTGTTAAACCAACAAATTCGGTGCTTATGGAGATACAATGTGAACACTTTTTTTGTCACCTGTTCACATTTTCTGCACACTTTTTTTGTCCTCCGTGCCATCTTTCAAACTAGACAACTTTTCCCGTGCCATCTTCACTCCATTTTCATCTTGACTTGTTGTACTAACATTATAAAGAATTTTGGGCTCAAAAATCTTGGTCTCTCCTTGTGCATTCACGAGCTTTTGGAGATACAATGTGAAAGCCTCTTGAATCTTCTTGGCCTTGCTCTTTGTTATTGCTCCTTCAGGTACATGCAATGGATCAATGGTTTGATTCACATCACTTTCCATCAAATTGTTGAAACTTTAGTGGCTGGTATCCAGGTGCCATTCTCAAATTGTCGATTCTCTTAGTATATGGTTTTGAATACAAGAGAGAACTTTGAGAAACCCACCATATTGAGCTTTAGTTTGTTATCATATCCTGAAGTTGTTGGACAAATAGTTCAACGATTGAGATGGATGGTTGTGGTTGATCTTGTTGCACAACATTCTTGGAAGGTTGTGGCTGATCTTCTTGCACAACATTTTTTTCATTCACTTTGATCTCTGACAACAAGGGTTTGACTTGATTCAACAACATATTGATTCTCAATCTGATTATTTAAGTATGGGATTTGACAATAGGAGTTTGACCTGATAAGCGCCGAATTTGTTGGTTTAACAAAGCTAGAGGTCCTTCTAGGATCTTTGCAAACGTCACGAACAAGGCCAACTTAACGAATTGATTCCAACCAAGAGTTTAGTTAGAAGATGAATCACTCTTAGATCAATCTTAGAATAAGGATGGTCACTCCTAGATCCTAAGACGAATCACTCCAGAATTAGCTTGATCAGGGTTAATCCAATGAATCGGTTAAACATCAAACCTAAAGCAAGATTTGAAAGAAGTTAACACCAAATAGGGCTAAACAAAACACAAGTTTTTTTTCATAAAGGTTCTGCCTTTTCCATGCCAATACAAGCCTTTAAATAGGCCAAAATGGTCGTGCAAAGCACCAAAGACCAAAAGTCTTCAAAATAACATTAAATGTGAAATGAAGAAAAAATTGACCTAGGAATTTAAAACTTGATTGCACAACGTTTGAGAGCTCTAAATATGGAACAAAAAACATAGAAATGCTTTAAATGGTCTTAATTATCTACTGTAGGATCCACCATGCATGACTATTTCGTTTGACGAGGCTTGACATCACGAAATCCCAAGAGGTGCAATCTGGACAGCCACCTGTTCACATTTTCTGCACACTTTTTTTGTCCTCCGTGCCATCTTTCAAACTAGACAACGTTTCCTGTGTCATCTTCACTCCATTCTCATCTTGACTTGTTGTACTAACATTATAAAGAATTTTGGGCTCAAAAAGCTTGGTCTCTCCTTGTGCATTCACGAGCTTTTGGAGATGCTATGTGAAAGCCTCTCGAATCTTCTTGGCCTTGCTCCTTGTTATTGCTCCTTCAGGTACATGCAATGGATCAATGGTTTGATTCACATCATCCCCCCTTTCGTTAAAAGGATTTGTCCTCAAATCAAAGTCTTCATTTCCTACATCAAAAGGAGTCAAATCAACAACATTAAAAGTAGAACTTATGTTGTACTCACCTCGGAGATCTAGTTTGTATGCATTGTCATTGATCCGCTCTAATACTTGAAATGGACCATCTTCCCTTGGTTGAAGTTTAGACTTCCTTTGATCCGAAAACCGTTCCTTTCGTAGATGAACCCAAACCCATTCACCCGGCTTAAAAATCAATTTCTTTCTCCCTTGGTTCTTTTGAGTGACTAGCTTTTGATTCTTCTTTTCAATCCTTTCCTTGACTTCTTAGTGCAGATTTTTTATGTATTCGGCTTTAGAAACAGCTGCATCACTAGAAAACATAGGTGGTTGTTGCGTAAAATAATATTGCAATACCGCAGTGTACGGGTCACGTTTTAGTATAGTGATTTATGAGTCCAAGTATCGTCCTCGGGAATGGGTTTCTAGATTAATTAATTACTAAGGTACTAATTCTCAATTTTAGCTAAAGAAACATAACATGGATAGTTGGTTGAAGTAAATACAAACAAACAAACAAACATGTGGAGACACGAATTGATAGATTTATGGGAAGTGATTTTACAAGTTAAAGACCTAACTAACACATGCATTGAACCAATGAGATGAAATTATAAACAAGAAGTAAAATACTCAAGAAAATCTCTCGATTCTTAGTGAGCCTCACACATGCAATAAACTCCATAGTCTCCATATGAACCTACAACATGCATGACATTAAGTAACTTCTTTATGTGTTTCTCTAAGATTTCTAAGTCATTCTCATGCCAGAATTCTAAGGGTTTTGACAATTTTGTTCTAATTCAAGCTTTATCACTCGAGTCCACTTAAATCAACAAAATAAGGAGTCAACAACGAATTGTCAAAAATAAGAACAAAACATGCTTCAATACATTGTAATAAAGTCATAACAAGCAAATCAAATCCTAACTACAATGTTTAGCTACTCTAAATCACATGAAAACCAAGCAAACAAGTAGAAAACGTCTTAGAACGCTATTACAAATTGAAAGAAAAGGAAATTAAACTTAGGTGTCGATGTCGGTTCTTCGTCTCCGAGCTCCCGTCTTCGATCTCGAACCTCCACAAATGTTTTGGCTCCCAAAATCACTCTTTTCACTCTTCTTACAAAGTGTATTTCGAAATTAGGGCAAAACTCTACCAAATTCGGCTCCATTATAATGAAATCATAAGGATATATTTATAAAAGGAATCGGTGCAGCAATGCAACGCTAGGGACAGCGTTGCAACGTTCTACCCTAGGCGGCTGCCAGATATGGAAATAATCGATGGCGTTGCAACGCTGAGGTCAGCGTTGCAACGCCGCTACCCTAACGTGCGCGCTTCTTATCGAAATGGCGTTGCGACGCTGGAAGGCAGCGTTGCAACGCCCGTTGTACGGTCCTTCATATCCGCTTCCTTATCGAGATAGCGTTGCGACGCTACTAGGCAGCGTTGCAACGCTATCACCTGGAGTCTTCAAAGCCTCTAAACAGCAATCATGGCGCTGCAACGCTATGCTTGGCCCCGAGTGATCCAATTTGTCTCTAATAGCTATGTTTAAACTCTTAACCTGAAATTAAGTGATTTAAACATGTAAAAGCCTTGAAATCATTATAAAACTAGCAATTATTAAGCCTAAGGATAGCACATTTTGTGTGCTATCAAACACCCCCAAACTTGAACTTTTGCTAGTCCCGAGCAAAAACAGAATTAAACATCAGATTGTTCTTAAACATGCATTTGATTCAAGCCTCAAAAATTTAAGAGAAAATCTAGCAATCACAGGAAACATTCAAACATAACACTTTAGCAAGCAATTTAAAATTTTTCCTAAGTGTTCCTACTTGTGTGTGTGATTAGCCTATGTTCCCTTCATTTTTACTAAGCCCGGATCAACTTTATTAGGCTCTCCATTCAACTTCCCCCTACACTGGTCATAATTACTAATCTTTGAGCCTCCCCACATTTAAGAAATAAACAACTTTACTCAGCACTTAATCACTCTTCTTTTTTTATGCAAGGACACTAGTTTTCACACATCCACTGCAGGGACCCTTACCCAGAGCATTCGCTCAATGAGTGGTCTAACTGATCACAGTGAAGGTAGCTCTTTTTTCCCTCACGATTGTTTTCTTTAGCAAACACAAAACAAAAACAAACTATTTCACATATTATACAGATCATGCACTTCATGTTGTTATTCACCCTATCCTGCAGTTTAACTCTCAAATCAGTTCTCAGACCTATCGAAATGACATCAAACTTCTAAACCTAATAACTTTGTTCTAAGCATTTCAAAACTACAGGAACACAGGCTCTGTGCGTAATAGTGCAGGAAAAACTCAAGAAAATTTTTGGGTTAGTTGTTAAACACATTCCTTTGCACATAAGTACAAATTTTGGTTGTTGTGTCAACAACACATTCCTCACTACCCCCTTTCTTATAACCAAACTCACATTCTTTCTTTTTTTCCTCAAAATCACTCTTTTTTCTCTCTTGGTTTTCACTCACCTTTTACCCCTCACTTCTCTCTTTCTTTTCAATCTTCTCTTTTTCTTTTAGCTTACTTTCTTTTCTCCTCTCTTGTTCTTCAAACTCTTTTCTTTTCTTCTCTAATTTCAAATGATCACAATGTACTTCATATGGAGACAATGGAAGTAAAGTAAATTTCTTCCCGTTGAAAGTAAACGAATACTTATTTTTCACTCCATCAAATGTGACCTCTCTATCATATTGCCAAGGTCGGCCTAACAATATATCCCCCGCATGCATAGGTAAAACATCACAAAGTACTTCATCCTTATATCTTCCCAAAGTAAAAGGAATAAGAACTTGAGAATTTACCTTAAGTTCTCCTTTGTTTGTCAACCATTGAAGTTTGTATGGTTTTGGATGTGGACGGGTAGTAAGTTGAAGTCTCTTTACAAGAAAACTACTTACCACATTTGTGCAACTCCCACTATCAATCACCAAACTGCATGGACTTCCTTTAATTAGGCATCTTGTGTGAAACAAGTTTTCCCTTTGGTCTTCAACTTTGTCTTCCTTGATTTGCATACTAAGGACCCTTCTTGTGATCAACGATATGGAGTTACCTTCTTCAACATACTCATCATCACATATTTCAGATTCTTCCTCAAATGATGCATCATGCTCCTCACATTCATCCTCCGAATCAACTACACCATTTCTTATCACCATAACTCTTTTATTGACACATTCTTTGCTCATGTGTCCAAACCCTTTGCACTTCCAACATTAGAACTAGACTTTTCCCTTACCTCCTTTGAAGCTTCATTCTTTTTAGCATTGGAGCTTTCAACCTCCACTCTTTTGGCAGCAACAAACTTGCTTCTTTGTTGTGTCGGTTCATTCCTATTCACAAAACTATCCTTGTTCCATGCATTAGAGTTTGAAAAGGTACTAGCTTTAGGTGTATACCTTTTTGAATGCTCATTTTCTTCCTTCAATTGAGCTTCAATTTTGATAGCATAATGATACATATCTTCAAGGTAAGGTGGTGGATTTCTATCAACCGGATGAGCAATTTCTCGATTCAAACCTCCAAGGAATCGAGACATGGTGTCTTCCTCTTCTTCTCGAATTTTTTCTCTTTCCATCAAGGACTGCTCTTGATAATATTCAGCAACACTTTTGTTCCCTGTCTCAAAGATTGCAATTTAGTTTTCAAATCTCTTTCATAATGTTTTGGAACATACCTCTTTCTCATGGCTTCTTTAAGTTCTTCCCAAGTTTCTATTGGATCCTCCTCTTTCCTTCTTCTCTCGAATTTGAGATGTTGATACCATTCTCCCGCATGATTGGTGAATTCGGTAATGGCAAGTTTCATCTTCTTATTCTCATTATATGTATTACAATCAAATACATGTTCTATTTTTCTTTCCCATTGCAAGTATGCCTCGGAGTCCGCCATACCACTAAAGGGTGGAATTCTGAGTTTCACTCCGCTATCCCTTTCTTCATTCACTCTTTCCAACCTTCTAGGTTGCACAATGTTTGCAATGTTATTTCTTCCTCTTCCCCTCACATTTCCTCTTCCTCCTAAGTTTCTTTCTTGTACCTGTAAATCAAACATGCCTTCATCTTCTTGTAAGATTCGTTCTTTTCTTTGTTGTTGTGCTCTCCTTTCTTCCCTTTCTTCCCTCATCATCTTCATCATACCTTGAATTGCTTGAAGAATAGCCATATTTGGATCTACCACTTGTGAAACTTTTTCTTTATTATCTTGTGACATTTTTTTTTATAAGGACCTCTCCACACTTCTCACCAAGATATCACTCAAGGACACTCGTTTTTATCACTCAAGGGTAGGCTTTTGGTACTAGGTCAAAGATGTAAGGGTTGGTTTAAAAAAATTTGGTGCAACCTTGCTTTTCAACTTGATATAAAACTAAATCAATGATAACCTTTCACAAGCTAAGACTAGAGAAACTGATCCTAAGGATCTACAACTCAAAGTTTAAGTAAATACAATTCAAAAACAAGAACTTTTGTGTGCCTTGGATCCTTGATTACCTCTTTTTTTTTTTTTTTTTTGCTGTTTTTTTTGTTTTTTTTGCTACCGTTTTTTTTTTAACTTTTTGCTACTGTTTTTTTTTTTATGATCCAAGACCAAAATACAGAGAAATTAAAGACAAGTTGCAGAATGCCTTGTGTTACACTTTGTAAATGCTTACGAAAAAAATGACAGAAAAAAAGTAACACAAATAGTAGATATTTCACCTCTAGAGAGCCGGCCAAAGGATGTCGACCAACGATCTCTGGTAACAAATGATAAGCGTCGAATTTGTTGGTTTAACAAAGCTAGAGGTCCTTCTAGGATCTTTGCAAACGTCACGAACAAGGCCAACTTAACGAATTGATTCCAACCAAGAGTTTAGTTAGAAGATGAATCACTCTTAGATCAAACTTAGAATAAGGATGGTCACTCCTAGATCCTAAGACAAATCACTCCAGAATTAGCTTGATCAGGGCTAATACAATGAATCGGTTAAACATCAAACCTAAAGCAAGATTTGAAAGAAGTTAACACCAAATGGGGCTAAAAAAAACACAAGTTTTTTTTCATAAAGGTTTTTGCCTTTTCCATGCTAATACAAGCCTTTAAATAGGCAATATGGTCGTGCAAAGCACCAAAGACCAAAAGTCTTCAAAACAGCATTAAATGTGAAATGAAGAAAAAATTGACCTAGGAATTTAAAACTTGATTGCACAACGTTTGAGAGCTCTAAATATGGAACAAAAAACATAGAAATTCTTTAAATGATCTTAATTATCTACTGTAGGATCCGCCATGCATGACTATTTCGTTTGACGAGGCTTGACATCACGAAATCCCAAGAGGTGCAATCTGGACAGCCACTGCTCACATTTTCTCTGCACTTTTTTTTTTGTCCTCCGTGCCATCTTTCAAACTAGACAACTTTTCCTGTGTCATCTTCACTCCATTCTCATCTTGACTTGTTGTACTAACATTATAAAAAATTTTGGGCTAAAAAATCTTGGTCTCTCCTTGTGCATTCACGAGCTTTTGGAGATGCAATATGAAAGCCTCTTGAATCTTCTTGGCCTTGCTCCTTGTTATTGCTCCTTCAGGTACATGCAATGGATCAATGGTTTGATTCACATCATGACCTGTATCCTTTTCATTCTTTCTTCCATAGTTTTTGTTTCAGTCATCATGAAACAATAAACCTCCAAAAAGGAAAGTTATATCATTTTAGCTTTAACCCAAAAAGTGTTATTGAGAGTTCAACAAAGATCAAACAAAAACATCAACATTGTCAAATGACGCAATGGTTCAATTTAAACCCTAATTCATAAAAATGTCTACCAAAATGATCAACGTCAATACACCAAGTGATTGAAACTAATCAACAGGTTCCTCAAGAAATATAACATTTAATCATAGTGATTTATGAAGGAAAAACCAAGAGAGATCAAGAAAGTTACCTCAAGCAAACCCATGGAGTTTAAGCTCAAAATACCCAAAAATCTTAGTTCAATCAAGCAAATAAAAGAGAATGGCGCAAGAAATTACCTTATAGTTATGTAGAGAGAGGAAACGCGATGAAGAATGCAAGAAAAATGAGAGAAAATGGAGGGAAAACAAAGGAGTTAGAGCTTAGGGCTAAAAAATGTCGTATGTCGCGAAGGTTTATCCTTTTGAAAAGACGAAGTAGCGTCTCGACGCTATGCACAACGTCTCGACGCTGTGCTACCAGGCGCGTAGCATCTAGCCGCTTAAAACAACATCTAGATGTTGCCGTGGGATTTTCGGACCTTTTTTTTAAAAAACAGATGATACCCAAAAAATAAAAATAAAAATAAAATCAAAATGAATGAGAAAGAAAATTGGGTTTCCTCCCAATAAGCGCTTGATTTAATGTTGTAGGCTTGACGGATCTCTCATGTTTTCTCATCAATCAACGTACTCGGACATCGGTAGGAGAGAACTGTCAATGCGTGCTACTGTATCTCCTTCGTGAAACATTTTCAACCATTATCGATTTACCTTGAAACTATTATTATTAGTCATATTCTTTATTTCCATTGCACCACAAGAAAAAATATCAGTGATAACAAAATGACCACTCCATCTAGATCAAAACTTACATGACATGAGTTTTATCCTCGAGTTGAAGAGGAAGACTTTCTATCCAATCTCGAACAGATTTCTCGTAATCATTCTATCGTGAAGTAGTTTGAACTTTTCCTTGTAAATTCTTGAATTTTCGTAGGCTTTGAGTCTCAATTCTTCTAGCTCTTGCAATTCCAACAAACGGGATTCACCTGCCTTGTCCATATATAAATTGAACCTTTTCACAACCCAATAAGCTCTATGCTCTATCTCAACTAGTAGGTGGCACACCTTCCTAAAAACCAACAAATAGGGAGACTGATGGAACTGAAATTCTAATTACACAATGGAAGCCTAACTTAATCGTAAACTTGTTTTTCATTTGGCAAATTAAAATACCAGTACATTGGCGAAAAACAACGATAAGCATAAAAACATGTAATTTGTAACAGAGAAGCATTCTAGAGTTAATTCTAAACTCAAAAGGTTAGAATCATTTACCTTTTGGCTTCTTGAATCACAGTAGCAATTCTCCTCCTCAACAATTACTTATGGTCCCTTCAAGGAAGAACAAAACACCACCAATAGGATAAACTTCCTATTTTCTGAATTTTAGGATTGAGGTTTGTGGGAACCTTTCTTGATACTAATTTTTTGGGATAAAACAGAGAGAATCCTTTTTAAGGAAAGAACAATTTCAAACCAAGGAAAAATTGCCAAAACATCCAACTCTCCAGCTCTCCCATCTCCTCTCTGTTTTATCGATAGATGAGAGGGTGAGAAACTGGTGGGGGAAGAGGGAGAGTGGGAATGTGTGTAACACACGTTCCCATTATTAATTCATTGATTTGATTAATTTAATTAAATTAATGCATTTTTGTTAAAACTTATATTTCTAATTAATTTAATTAAATCAAATTTAATTAAGTTAATTAAACTTAAAAATTAATTAATTAGTCTATAAATTAAACATCATATATTTAATTCAGGTTATTATGATTAAATCATATTTAATCACTCTCCCTTAATCTATAGTTTTAATGTACATCTTATGTACATTAAAATTTAATCTATAGTTTTTAATATGAATCTTATTCACATTAAAACAATATTTGAACTCTTTCAAATATTTAATTCTCTCGTATAAAATTTCTGAATCATATTCAAAATTAATAATAAAGTTTTAATGTACATAGAAACTTTATATTATAAAGTATCTCCATACATTAAATTAGTTCCCAAAGTAAATTTGAACATTTCAAATTCTAATCAAGATCTAGCAATCTTAGAACCTTTTACAAGCTAGGATGTGGACCTTATGGACTTACAGATAAGAAACTCCAACGTTACAAAATTAATTGGTTAATCTCATTAACCGATTAATCAACAATCGTTAACTGCGGGTACACTCCACTAAAGACCTGCAACTGCACTCTTCTCACTGTAGATATTTTCTGTGTCCATGGATAAAAGACCAATAACAACAAGTCAATCCTTCATGAGTGTTTGTAACACTAGCTGGGCCAAATTACCGTTTTACCCATGAGTTACATCTATGGCCTTAAGTACCAGTGCTCCTCTATTGAGCAGTTTGTTTATGGTCCAACCAATAAACAGAAAACCCTCTCGGGCCAGTGAGAGGGTAGGGTCCTTTGTTCAAGTCCCGGAGGCACTAGTTAAGGGAACACTCATCTACTTACCCTAATATAGGGAAAGAGTGAATTCCATCTTGCTAGGTTAAGTCCCCAGCTTCCCACGCGGTTTTGTCTCC
This sequence comes from Trichosanthes cucumerina, assembly GCA_036507285.1. Taxonomy (NCBI): domain Eukaryota; kingdom Viridiplantae; phylum Streptophyta; class Magnoliopsida; order Cucurbitales; family Cucurbitaceae; genus Trichosanthes; species Trichosanthes cucumerina. The sequence goes on from CM071843.1 coordinate 36,315,509, forward strand.
AAGAAGATAGGCATATTGAGTTGGTGTCTCAGGCCAGTCTTACCCATACTAGTCAAAGGACAATCCCTTGCAAACAAGAGTTTAACATGCTCAGGATTAAGATCAAGTTGCCTTGGTTACCCTATTGAAATAAAAACCTGATATGAACCCTGCAATGCCAATCAAGAATAAAGAAGAGCTTCAAGATGGAGATACATTAAATGCACCATGGCTTCATTTATGATAAACTCGAGTTGCATTAAAAGAATTAAAGTTGCATTAAATGAACTCAAGTTCATTTCAACCATCAATTAATGGAACGACACTTCAAGCTACTTCAATATGAGCTTCATTTACTAATGGATGGTTACAAATACCTAGAAGAATGAATGCAATATTCAATCTCGAATTTATGGCCCTCTATTATGTAATTTTCAGTTTTTAAGCATATTTCATAAATTGTAGGTTACATTTGAGTAGTGGATAGTTATGGTATTAAGGTTGTAGAGGTTTCAATATTAAACATGTAATTTAAGCTTATTTTACGTTACAATTCAAAGGCTATATAAAGCCATCAAAGATGTCTTGTAAAAGAGGACTTGCAATCATGTTTTGAATGAAAAGTTGCATATTTTGCTTCTTAAGCCATGAGCTTGTTTCTTTGCATATCTTGTATTTAGATTTGCATGCTAGGATCATTCAAGTAGCGCTGATCAAACTACTTGTGGAGTGATTCGAATCTTGAGTTTAGAAACAAGTTTTCTCTACTCTTGATCTTGATCATCAAGGTAAATCCGTTTCTATCTTCTTCCTTGGGATGAAATCATCTAGGTTTGGGGTTTTTGAGTTTTAGATCTAAAGGTCTTGTTCTTCAACAAGGTTGTTAGATTTAAAATCATCAAGAGTTACTTATCATTTGGTATCAGAGCTTTAGGTTCTAGATCGGATATATGTTTCCGTTATTTCTGTTCTTTCCTTCATTTTTTATTCTGAATTTTTTTGTTTCCTTTTTGTTCATCTCGTCACATTCTGCCTTTTGTATAAAACCCAAAAAAAGTGTCATTTACGTTCTTCTTTTGGTATTAGCATCTTCTGGAAAGTTATCGAACTCGGTCTAGGCTTCATTTTTGTCTTTTACTTGTTCTTCAAATTCAACTTGCTTAAGGGTGAAAATGCTTCATTTTGATAATTTATTCTGAAAAACCGAGTACATGAGTTTTCTTTGATTCTTGATGTTCTATGGTGTTCTTTGTTTCTATCTTTCATATCTTGAGCTTAGATCTGATCTTTCCATGTTAGATCTGAATGTTGTTTGATTTTCCCATATAGGTTACAAATTTCCATTTGCAATAAATGCATGTCTCACATTGAAAATTCCAGCCATATGTTTTTAAATACATTGATTATGTATTGTGTAACTCCAATCTGTTTTTCATGTTATAAATCAGATTGTAACTCCTTTCAATTACACATTGACTATAGATCATTCAATTTGAAAGTGTTATTTGCTGGAATATTCACTAGTTCTTGGCATTTACTGTTGTAACTATCATTTGTTCCACTTCCGTATCTATCTTTTTCATCTTGAGTCAATTTTTGTTTCAATTATGTCATTTCCTTTTTTCTTAACTTGTTTCTCATTTAATATTCGTGTTCCTCCATATTCAAGCTATTTGAATTGTTTTCTTACGTGTGTTGTCTATCACTTGATTGCAAAATTTTCTTATTGGCTCATGTGAGTAAAATTGTGAGTTTGCTGAGAGTATGTAGTTTTGAGTGTAAACATGAGTGACTATACCTTAACGAGTGAAAACACGTGAGGGAGTGCTTGTGAGGTCCATTTTTGTGTTACTTTTTTTTTTAGTTTTGCAGAAACAAACAAAAAAAAAGCATGAAGCTGAAATTTCCTAAATTCTATGGAAGTACAAATCCGACGGAGTACATTCAATGGGAAAGACAAGTTGATCATGTCTTTGATCATGGCACTTTGAATGAGGAGAAAAAGGTAAAACTCATTGTTTCTCATCTTAGAGATTATGCCATTGCTTGGTGGGATAAATTGTTTTTAAGTAGGAAGAACCTTAACCGTCCAATTGAATCATGGAATGTTCTTAAGCAAATAATGCAGGAGCACTTTGTTCCTAAGTTTTTCCATAACTTGCGAACTTTGAGACAAGGGAGAAAAAGTATGGAGGCTTACTACATGGAGATGCAGACGTTGCTTGAAGATCTCAAAATTTATAAGGATGAAACGGTTACAATGGCTCGGTTCTTTAGAGGACTTAATAAGGAGATTGCAATTCAGCTTGATCTTCAACCTTATGAGGATTTGGAGAGGATGGTGCACATAGCCATAAAGATTGAAAAACGTCTCCAAAGAAAGTCTACAATGTACACTAAACCTAAACCAATTTTAAATGTTCATTCAACTTCGGAAAAGGTTAGTTTACCTACTGAAAATAAGCCTATTGTTGAGGTAGAAAGTGGTAAGATTCAAAATGAAATGCTTTGTAATTTAGTGTCAACACATGCTAGTGAGTTTACTAGGAGATTAAATTGCGAAGACTTGTTTGTTTGTAGCACTTCTACTATTGTAACACCTACTCTTGATGAAGTACATGTTGATGTGTGTGAGTTTAGAGAAAAAGGCAAAAAAGGTCGAGACAAAAGCGTGTAAATTGTTTGAAAAAGAATCTTGTAAGAAAATGTGTGAGAGAGAAAAGCATGAGATTAGTCTATGGCCTATAGAGAAAAAAGAGAGAAACGCCAAGAAAGTGAGCTTGTGTGGACGATCTTGTGAGGCTAAATCTATTTTGTTTTCAAAACAAAATATTTTTGATCTTTTATATAAAGGAACTTGTTTTCTGACGGATAAGCTCAAACCATGTTTTTCTAGTTTTTCTTTTGAGTTCTTACAGAATGCCAAAGTACTCATTGTGATGCTTGATTCAAAGTTTCCCTCTAAAGTTAATGCCAAAGCATTTATTGAGAGGAAAAACTTCAAAATTGCTTCTAAATTCATCCATCGCAGCAAGCATAAGGTGTTCAAACCGGGTGATTGGGTTTGGAGACACTTTTGGAAGGATCTTTGTTCATTTCACACGAACCCTAAGTGGAATTCAAGACACATTTTACCTATGACGTCCCATGACTACAAGATTGCTCTACGTGATGTCAATTACATTTTTTGTGCTGCTGATTTTCGTCCCTTTGATGTTGGAGACCCTTTTGATTCGAGGACGAATCCTCTTGAAGAAGGGAAGGATGATATGAACCCTGCAATGCCAATCAAGAATAAAGAAGAGCTTCAAAATGGAGATACATTAAATGCACCATGGCTTCATTTATGATAAACTCGAGTTGCATTAAAGGAATTAAAGTTTAATTAAAGTTGAATTAAATGAACTCAAGTTCATTTAATTCAAGTCAACCATCAATTAATGGAACGACACTTCAAGCTACTTCAATATGAGCTTCATTTACTAATGGATGGTTACAAATACCTAGAAGAATGAATGCAATATTCAATCTCGAATTTATGGCCCTTTATTATGTAATTTTCAGTTTTTAAGCATATTTCATAAATTTTAGGTTACATTTGAGTAGTGGATAGTTATGGTATTAAAGTTGTAGAGGTTTCAATATTAAACATGTAATTTAAGCTTATTTTAGGTTACAATTCAAAGGCTATATAAAGCCATCAAAGATGTCTTGTAAAAGAGGACTTGCAATCATGTTTTGAATGAAAAGTTGCATATTTTGCTTCTTAAACCATGAGCTTGTTTCTTTGCATATCTTGTGTTTAGATTTGCATGCTAGGATCATTCAAGTAGCGTTGATCAAACTACTTGTGGAGTGATTCGAATCTTGAGTTTAGAAACAAGTTTTCTCTACTCTTGATCTTGATCATCAAGGTAAATCCGTTTCTATCTTCTTCCTTGGGATGAAATCATCTAGGTTTGGGGTTTTTGAGTTTTAGATCTAAAGGTCTTGTTCTTCAACAAGGTTGTTAGATTTAAAATCATCAAGAGTTACTTATCAAAACCTAACTAGCTAATGGAGTTACATCTATTGGTTACTATTTTGCGGTTCGGTCTTATGTGTTAATCACATAGGATACCCCGACTCACATGTCACCTACATGAACACGTTGGATCACTGTGTTTGTATTAAATACACAGTGGGTCGTATCCATAGTGTCACTACGATAAGGTACCCAACCACATCCTTATACTATGAACCCTTTAGACTGTTTCTTGAACTTTGATCCCCGTATGTTCATACATACAGTTCAAGAGACATAATACAACCTAGGATGCTAGTTTATTGGATTGAGATGAATTGGTGGTTTGCATGTTGGATGTTTCGATTTTTGGCACTTAGTTTAGATTTAGAATTCCTGGATTTGATTGATACCTACTGACAATCCCAACTGCATAACAGATGTCGAGCCTAGTACACAACATGGCATACATAAGGCTCCCTACAGCTGAAGCATAGGGGATTCGTCTCATATCCTCAACCTCTTGAGGCGTCTTAGGACATTGATCCTTAGACAAGTGAACCCCATGGAAAGGAAACAAGCCCTTCTTGGAGTTATGCATCTTATACCTAGACAACATCTTGTCAATGTAAGATGCATGAGACATGGATAGCGTTCTGTTCTTCCGGTTCCGGACTATCTAGATACCTAGAACATACTAAGCCTCTCCCAAATCTTTCATTTGGAATTGCGAAGCCAACTATTTCTTAATGTCAGTAAGAAATCCTACATCATTCCCAATGAGCAGGATATCATCCACATACAATATTAGAAATGCGACAGTATTGTTGATGATTTTCTAGTAAACACAAGGCTCGTCAACATTCTGATTAAAGCTATAAGATTTGCTCACCTCATCAAATCTTATATTCCAAGACCTCGAGGCTTGTTTCAGTCCATAAATAGACCTTTTAAGCCGACAAACCTTTTGCTCTTGGCCTTCGGTAATGAACCCCGTGAGCTGGTCCATGTAGATGGTCTCATCAAGATTGCCATTCAGAAAGGTCGTCTTGACATCCATCTGCCATACCTCATAGTCATAATATGTGGCAATGGCCAGAAGGATCCTGATAGACTTTACCGTGGAAACAACAGGAGAAAATGTTTCCACATAGTCAACTCCTTCAACCTGGGTAAAACCCTTTGCCACTAGTCTGGCTTTGAAGGTCTGCACTTTCCAATCTGTGGCGTTTACTCTTGTAGATCCACTTGCAACCAATAGGTTTAACCCCATCCGGTTGGTCCATAAGCTCCCAGACGGAGTTGAAGTACATCGACCCCATTTCCTGGTCCATAGCTTTAATCCATTCATCTTTGTCAACGTCTGCCGATGCCAGATCATAGGTCAATGAATCCTCGCAGTCATCATCAAGGGTGACGACTTGGGTTTCAGCCAAACCCATGTAACATTCAGGCTGTCTCACAACCCTTCCACTACGTCGAGGCATTCTTAACTCTTGAGAATGGACTTGACTAGACGAGCTAGGATCAACAACACTTGTTGATGTACTAGCACCATCAGCAACTCTTGCTGATGAACTGTCCATTTCATTTAACACAATATTACTCCTTGGTAAGTGATCCCTGATATGGCCTTCTTCAAGGAAAGTGGTATTTGTCAACACAAGCACCCTATTATATTTAGGATTGTAAAACAGATAATCCCTAGTCTCTTTTGGGTAACCCACAAAGAGGCACAACTTTGAACGGGGTTCCAACTTTTTCGGGTTTGACAACACATAGGTCGGGTATCCTCAAATTCTTAAATACCGTAAACTTGTTTTACGACCAAATCAGAGTTCGAAAGGTGTTTCACAAACACTCTTCGACGAAACTGTGTTCAAAATGTATGCCGCAGTCTCCATTGCGTAGCCCCAAAAAGAATCAGGGAGACGAGCATAGCTCATCATCAACCGAACCATGTCCAACAGGGTTCTGTTTCTCCTCTCCGATACACCATTATGCTGTTGCATACCGGGTGCTGAGAGTTCGGACGTAATTTCATGTTCTATCATATAGTCCTAGAATTCAGTGTCCATGTACTCTCAACCTCGATCCGATCGATATGTTTTAATCGTTTTACCTAACAGGTTCTCAACCTCAGTCTTGAACTCCTTAAACTTTTCAAGAGTTTCAGACTTCCTATGCATTAGGTAAACGTACCCATACCTCGAATAGTCATCTATGAAAGATATAGAGTATTCGTAACCTCCTCGTGCTTTAACATTCATCAGACCACAGAGGTTAGAATGTATAAGCTCAAGAGGCTCTTTTGCTCTATATCATTTTCTACTAAAAGGACGTTTGGTCATTTTGCCTTCAAGGCATGACTCACAAACTGGTAAAGAGTTTTCTTCCAACTTGCTTAGAAGTCCGCTCTTTACTAGTCTCTCAATCCTATTGAGATTTATGTGGCCTAACCTTAGATGCCAAAGATGAGCATTTTCTTTTGGAAAAACTTTTGCTCTCTTAGTTCGTGTTTCTGCTGTTTTAAACAATTCAGTATTCAAAAAACTTTTGACCGAATTAGGCTTTAAAACATACAAATTACTCTCAAGTGAAGCAGAACATAACAAATTTCCATTTCGAGAAATAAATGCTTCATTACTCATGAAAGAAACAAAAATATTTTATTCTAATAGGCAGGAAATAGAAACTAGGTTTCTAGTAAACCCTGGAACTATGTACATATTATCTAATAATAAGTACTTCCCGCAAAAAAACAGCTTCACCGTGCCAATTGCTGCAGCTAAGACAACTTCTCCGGATCCAACCCTTAGCGTTATCTCACCTTCTTGCAGCCGCGCGCTGCCAGAAACTTAATCCTTGAAAAGAAGAGCAAACATGGTTAGTGGCGCCTGAATCTAATATCCAGACAGAGTCATTACTCTCCACTAAACAAGTTTCTATAACAAGTAAATCACATTTACCTTCCTTCTTCTTTTCGACAAGAAACTTAGGACAACTCCTTTTCAGGTGATCGTCCCTGTTGTAGTAGAAACACTTTCTTGCATGACAAGAAATCTAAAAGGAATTTGAAAGATCTAATCTACCTTGTTAAAACAAACAAGACTATTAGATCACAAAACCCAAAAATCTCAAAATCGAAATGAAATCAAAGAAGCCAAAGATTCTAATATCAAAATGTTAAGTAACCCTTGACAATTGGATCTAACAACCTTGCTTAAATAAACAAGACCTTTAGATAACTCAATTTCAAAGACCCCAAAACCAATTTTGAAAATAACTCAAGGAAAAGTAAAACCGGATTACCTTGTGATCAAGCATCTCAAGGAAAGAGAACTTGTATGAGATTCGAATCACTCCACAAGCAAGATTGATCAAGTCAAGCTTGAATGATTCTAAGCATGCAACCTAATCTACATAGAATTGCAAAGACATAGCTCAAAGGCTATAAAAAAGCTCAAGGCCTCTTTTGATTACATTTTCAATCTTTTTTTTTCTTTCTTTTCCCTTACAAGTTACATGGCTTTATATAGCCTCAAAATTAACCCTAGAGTAACCTATGGTCTATTGAAAGGTTGTAACTTACATCCCCATCAATGCCATAATGCCCACTAGCCATATTGTAACTTAAAACATTGAAAACAACACTTTAAGATGAAAAATACATTAAAACCCCCATAAATCCGAGAATTGAACTTCTAATAAACCAATCAATAATTTGTAACCATCCAAGAATATAGAAGCCCCCTTGAAGTAGCTTGAAGCTCTTGTTGCATAAATGAAGCTTGACTTGTCTTTAATGAAGCATGAGTTGCACTTGAGTCCATTAAATGCATCTTGAGTTCGTCATAAATGAAGTTTGACAGCATTAATTCAACTTCATCTTGAAGCTTTTCTTTAATCTTGAATAACATGATACGGTTCATATCATTCTCTCCTTCTTCAAGAAGATTCGTCCTCGAATCTAAGAATGCCCTTGTAATTATTTCAACTTTTGGTCTTGCTCTCTTGAATTTCTTCTTCGGATTTAGATGAGCTCTTTTTGTGAAACAAACTGCAAAACTGTTTAAAGTGACGAGAAAGGACCTTTCCACACTCCCTTACATGTTTACACTCAAAGAGACACTCAATTTCTTAAATCACTCAATATCATTTCTCAATTTAACCTATCAAATTTGAAATGGTGAAGCCAAGATACTTTGCAATCCAATGAGTAGTAGCACACTTTGATCACACAAGTTAACTCGACTTATGGAAATTTTTAGAAGTTAAATAAGTAACAAGATGGACATATTGAGAAATGAATGGGACATTCAACAAGATTTGTTATTTAAAATGCAGTCAATGCCATTGATAATTGGAGTTTAAAACACAAGAATGTAACTCTTAAGATAATAACGTCCAACGGCTACTTGAGAAGTTATGGAGTTAAAAATAGCCTTTAAAACATATATGAGTTACAAAAATAAAAAAATCAAAAGCATTAACTTCCGGCAGAAATTGAATTTTCTAAAATTGTAACTGCCAAAACATTAATGAGCTACGATTATTTCAAGCTTAATCAAGGTGTAACTAATATGATGAGCAAATAAAAAGCTTGATTATAACACATGTAAAAAGATAACTTATGTGCAATATAGATCTAGCATTTTTATGGAGGCAAAAACAATAAGAACAAAAGAAGAATGTTCTCGTATATATGATTTTTCAGAACAACTCATAAAAATGTATACTTTTCACCATCAAGAAGGTCGAAGTAGAAATTCTCATAGAAGCATAAAATGTCGATTAGATCCAGATCTATAATATTTCAGAAGATTCCAAGATGAAAAGACAAATAGAATTATGAGTTTTCTGGACAGATTATGAAAAAAAAACTAAAACATGAAAATTTTAAACAAATTCAATAAAAACGCAATGGAAACATATATCCGATCTTGAGCCTAAGGCTCTGATACCAAATGATAAGAAATTTTAAAGAGGAATTTGAAAAATCTAATCTACCTTGTTAAAACAAACAAGACTATTAGATCACAAAACCCAAAAATCTCAAAATCGAAATGAAATCAAAGAAGCCAAAGATTCTAATATCAAAATGTTAAGTAACCCTTGACAATTGGATCTAACAACCTTGCTTAAATAAACAAGACCTTTAGATAACTCAATTTCAAAGACCCCAAAACCAATTTTGAAAATAACTCAAGGAAAAGTAAAACCGGATTACCTTGTGATCAAGCATCTCAAGGCAAGAGAACTTGTATGAGATTCGAATCACTCCACAAGCAAGATTGATCAAGTCAAGCTTGAATGATTCTAAGCATGCAACCTAATCTACATAGAATTGCAAAGACATAGCTCAAAGGCTATAAAAAAAGCTCAAAGGCTCCTTTTGAATACATTTTCACTCTTTTCCCTCCTTTCCCCATGGATTACATGTGGCTATTTATAGCCTTCAAAATTGAACCCTAAAGATAACCTATGGACATTTAAGAGTGGTAACTTACATCCCCATCAATACCATAATGTCCACTAACTATTTTGTAACCTAAAACATTGAAAACAAGACTTTAAAACTGAAATTTACATCAAATTAGCCATAAATCCGAGAATGGTGTCTCTTTGTTAGCTTTTTAACTCTTTGTAACCATCCAAGAGTAAATGAAGCACATCTTGAATTATCTTGAAGCCCTTGTTCCATAAATGAAGCTTGTTATTCTTTAATAAATGATGAGTTGCACTTGAGTTCATTAAATGCAACTTGTGTTAAACTTTCACGAATTTGACTTCATTTAATGTGACGCCATGAGTTGCCTTGGTTCATATCATTGCAACTTCCTTGATCTCATTGCCCTTTTGGACGGCAACGCGGTCAAGCTTAACCTCCTTCAACTTATTCTTCTTCCCTTTCGAGCCTGAAGAATCTATAAACTTTATCCCAGAGGTCGAACCCCTGTGAAAAGATCTGAAGGCAACACTGGCCTCAACTTCCTGTCCCTTGATTTGCACAAAGGACTGGAAGGTCTGTAGTTCGTTTAACAGGATTGTTGGACCGGGCACCTGAGGACACTCATCAGTGAGCGCGGACTTTAGGTCGTCAGTTACCAAAATCGTGTCAATATTGTTTTTTCACGTTTGGAAAATATCGCAACTAACTTATCGGAAACTAAAAGAGCATTAAAGGCGTTTGACATTTTGTTGCTGAAAATGAAAAACTTTGTATTAGTCTCGCAAAAAACTTTGAAAATCCAATCAAGTTTTAGCAAATTCTGATTCTATGATCCCTAGGTCATTTAAAAATTACAATGATACCCCAAAGTTTAGAATGACCGCCACCATAGGGTAGACAAAACCACTCCTCCTCTGGGACGAGACTTTCTCGACCAGACCCTAATACCAGAATAACTCTTATTCCATTAGGCATCTAGTTACCATTTTTCGGTCTGAATCCATTAACTCTTAATGAATTCTGTGAGTGTCACCCTCTATCTTTAAATTTCCAAGTATCCGTGCAAACAATAGCCGCCGTAGGGAGGACTACCAAGGAAAACCAACAAGAAAATCGTATCCCTTTTGGGAATTCACGGTGTTTCGACTCCCATGATCAAAGTCCTCCGTAGGGATTGTCTGGTCCAGGACAACTAGCAGGTGGATCATAGGCGTCTCACGGTGTGAATCGAAGAAGAGACCGTGGGTCCCGTTTTCAGAGGTCCCGCTCCAACTCATTATAAGTACTCTCTCCATTCACGTTGAATTTTGACCCATACAAATACCACCCATAGGGGGGCGCTCCCATTTGCGCCACGAGGCCGAGTATGGATCTCACGGTGTGAACTTTACGGATATCTGTGGATGAAAAATTAAATCTATCTCATACACTTTATTTCCTCCCACTCAGCACTTTAAAATAATCGGGATTGACCTCCGGCTATAATTTACCTAAGTCTACCAATATAACACTAATATTAGATTAGCCTAAGTCTATAATGACATTATTAACTTAGGTCTATGTAAGTAAATTAATTAACCCTTAATTAACGACACTCACGCGAATATAACCTATGAATCTCTGGACAAAATTCACTCCCAAGTCGGTTCCCAGGTAGGGGTGTTCCGCAAAGCATCAGCTTAAATACCCCAGCCTTAGACAAAACCTTTCTTAGACAAGTTACTAATTAGTCACCATTCATAAGTCATATTTGATTTCATAATTCTAATCTTATTAGAACTAGAAAACCTAAGTCTAATTATTCAAGTTCTAAACCATTTTAAAATTAATAATTAACTTAGGTTACATACATTGCTATATTATTGTGCTTGATCATTCATCACATGAATAATTAAACTATATAATATACATACATCACATGTATTAATGCATGACAATGCTTTTAATCTAAGAAATATGACACATATTAATTAAATTAAAAACATACATTATATTATAACACTTATAATATTCTATCATGCATACTATATATTATAACTCTTATAATATAAATATGATGCATGAAATGTTTAACCTAAGGTGTGATTTTAATCTATATGACATACACTATGCACATAGAATAATAGATTTCATACATCACATGCATAAAATTAATTAAACAGTAAAATTGGACCGATTTTGGCACCCTAGGGACTTTAATTAAATTAATTAACATTAATATAAGCATTATATTAATATTAATTAATAAAATTAATATTAAAAAACTTATTTTACAAAAAAATAAATTAATTAACAAAAAAAAAGGTTGAAAACCGCAGCATGAAGCCCTTCTCTCCACTCCCGCAGATTTCTCTCGCGAAACTGCCCACCAACGTTGTAGCGTTGTAACGCCGCAGTGCTCAGTGTAAAGCTAGCGTGCTCAACGCGCACAGCGTTGCGACGCTGCGCCTGCAGCGCGCGTCCTCCCGCTCGGTTGGCGTTGCAACGCAAACGCCGATGAAATTCCAGCAAGCTCCTCTTGTTGTTATTCATCTATTTCGCCTGTTTCCGCTCCGATTTCTTCACATCAATTCTTGCCACGAACGACAAAGACTTACAGACTCGATTTACATTAAAAAAATGCCCAAAACACTGGGCCCTTACATCGATCTCACCAACTTTAATGTAAATCAAAACTAAGTGCCAAAACCCGAAACATCCATCATGCAAACTAATTCATCTCATGAATTAAAACATACCCACCTAATTATAAGAAATCATGAATGCACAACGAAATAGCCAACGATTGTCTCTGATACCAATTGAAGGGATTCCGCAGCGAAAGAAGTTGTGTAACGTCGTTGTTTCGTTGTGCAATTCATTTCTTAAAATTGAATTAAACTACTTTAATTCTAAGCTAAACATGCATAATAACAAGAGAAAACAAAATACAAAGATTATACTAACCTCTTGAAGAACTCTTCTTCAACGTTTTCTCCTTCTCGATTCGATCCCTCTCGAACCAACGATCTCTACGAACTCAATCCTCGAACCGAACAGCAAGACACTTCCAAAAGGTCTTCTCGGTTTTTCTCGAAAGGTTGAGGGAGAGTTGTGGGACTCCTTTTGATTTTTGGATTTGGAGAGAAATCTAGAGGAATTGAGAGAGAACTCTTGAGAGAGAATTATACTTGCTCTATTTGGATGAAAATCCAAAAAATGGCAAAAGTCTCACCAAAGGCTTCTTGCAAGCCCTTTATATATAGGTGTGTGGTAGAGTTAAAGCCTCCACCAATTCACCATTTTAACACAACCATATGATATGTCACGCCCCCTCCCGAACCACTTGCTAACTTAGCCCAGGAGTCGGCATGAAGCCAACAGACATTGTTACCTCTTAACAATACCTGCTGACACTACTTTACCTGAAAACAAACTATGTTCGCATATGGAACACTTAAACTTAACTCAGCGGAAACTGGACATCTATAAGACGTACATGAGGAGAAACTCTTCTTAAGTCTCTCTTGGAAACTAAGATGAGCAAGAACATCAGAACCACAAACAATCCAAACCACTAATTAAGCAACCACAACCTCTAAAGCACATACGACTATAACTACATAGTTCTCTTAAAATAATTTACAGACATATGGACTTGCTAAACCACACCAACCACGTACAACATATCAACATGAGAAGCTTCCAAAGATTTATGGCAAGTTATCGGGCATCGGAGACTCGATCTCTACCGAAAAGTGGGAAAAACATCGGAAGAATGAGCTATAAAGCTCGAGTGAGTGACTTGAGTTTAAAAGAAAGCTATTAACTCGTAAATCATATCACTGGCCATCTATGAGCATATGCATCCAGAATCAAGCGTTAAAAGTAATCGTGTAATCATTATAGCTTTTCATGAAAACAAGCAAGACACCGTTAAAATCTCGTAAGGCATGTAAATGATATAAACTCTTTTTAAAACATGTCACAATCTACGTTGTGTAGGGCACGCCGATGACACCAACGTTTATTCTACGATGTAGTGGGGCCCGCCAAAGACTCCCATCGTCTTTGTCGTGATGGGGCCCGCCCAAAGACTCACGACAATAGCTGTTGTCACGGAGTACACTCAACGTCGACAACGAGAATAAGACCTGTGTGCACTGCGGCGGTACTACATAGCCTCGGGCTCAATATCTCGAGAAGATCACATGAAAACATTTGAACATGCCAACTTATCTTTTTTTTCATAAAACTCAAGCTTACTTAGCTTGTTCATAAAAGCTGAAATCTTTAAAACATACTTGCTAGTACATGCTTGCTTGAAATCATCACATTTTCATAAGTTTTGGCAACCATTGGACATATGCTCATGTATAAACTTTATAAAGACTTTTAGGCTCATCATGAACACTTTAAAACATTTCTAAGAAATCATGAATGCTCATAAACAAGTGTTCAAGAAAGCAAATAACATCTAAACCATTTCGTTTTAGCAAAACCTTGCATTTCATAAGCATAATACAAGCCTATAAACCATTTTCAAGGTTCGTTTTGTCACTCACAGTGTTAGAACTAGAGTCTTGACCCGTACACTCGACTTATTTGCTCTTGGCCTGTCAAACAAACCAAATTCAACCATTAGAACCTCGAGCTCATGCTTTTTAACCTTAAACTTACAAGAAAACACACTTTCAAAAATTCCAGCATTTAACAGATTTTATGCCCTGTATTCAGATGCTCATAACTTTTTCATTACTTATCCAAAAATAATGTACTTTATACCCAACTCTTCCTTTTTGAACCCTCTAAAACTCTTATGAAGACATGAAAATGAGATTCCCAATAGATTGGTTCAGAAATACCTCGAAAGCTCCTTTCCCCGGAACCAACTTCTGCTATTCCAGATTCGAATTTCTGCTGCAACCCGAAACTTGACCTGCTATTTACGACATCCTCCAGTCATTTTCTATTCACGATTTCTTCATGAAAGTTGTAGGAAATTCAATAAGCTTTCCAACCATACCTAATAGAGCTTCTGATTCCAATTCTACAGGTCAGTACAACCAAAACATCAGAGACTTCTCGGATTTGACAGTAAATTCTGTGTTCTGACTTCCTCTTCATAAATCAGTGGCTTAGGGTCCGAATTTGCTCGAGCATCCTTCACGAATTTTGTTCCAATATGAGTTAACTTGCACGAAACAAAATTTCAGCTCTTACCTCTTTCTGTGGAGCTCGAGATGAACCAAATAGCAGAACATGGCAGAGTGATTACCTTGCTGTCATACTAATTTGCTTGAGTTCTCTCCCTCTCTTCTTCAATTTCCAGCTGAAACCCTCTTCTTCTTCTTCCTTTAAGCTTCTCCCACGAAAACCCTTGCCTTTCATTTGATAAAATGAAGAAGAAGATCGATAGAAGCTTGTTTTAAAGAAGAACTTAGGTGGGGTCCCACCACCCACCATCCTTTCTTTTCTTTTCTTTCTTTTTCTTTTCTTTTCTTTTCCTTTCTTTTCTTTTCTTTCCTTTTCTTTCCTTTTCTTTTCTAAACATAACAAACTTAGTATATTAAACATTGTTTCATTTCCTTTCCTTCTTTTGTCTTAAAAGCAATCCAAACCAAAATGGTTTAAACTTTCCTTCCTTGTTTTCCTTTTGCCTTTCACTTCATTCTTTCTTTCCTTTGTAAAACAAGGAAAACCAAGTTTTAAGCATTCATTTCTTCCTTTCTTTTGTTGTTTGATAATAAGGAGGTTCCAAAGAAAGATCTCGGGTTTACAACTTACCTCCCCCTTATGAAATTTCGTCCTCGAAATTTAGTAGTTCTTAGGTGAAAATCGTCGGATACTTCCTCCTCATTTAGTCTTCTAACTCTCAGGTTCCCTTCTCCACTCCGTGATGTCTCCAACGAACCTTCACGAGTGGGATCGTCTTGTTTCTTAAAACTTGTTCTTTTACGTAGAGATTTGAACTGCATCCTCTGCGTAACTCATGTCTTTTTCAGCTCAACGGGTTGTGCTTGTAGCACATGTGTCAGATCTGAAATATATTTCTCAACATGAACACATGAAAAACATCATGTACTCAAGATAGTTTTGCTAGCAATTCTAGTCTGTAGGCTGCTGGCCCAACTTGTCCCGTTACTTGATAAGGACCAATATATCTGGAACTTAGCTTACCTTTCTTTCCAACACTTGATCTCCAACTTGGAATTCTAAGTCTTTTCGCTGCTTAACTGCATAACTCTTCTGACGGTCTTTTGCTACCTTCAAATTCTCCTTGATTACCTTAATACTATCTATCGTAACTTGTACCAACTTAGGACCGATTAGCTTCCGCTCTCCTAGTTCATTCCAATATACGAGCGTTCTACATGCTCTTTTATCCAGAGCCTCAAATGGTGCCATACCAATACTCGACTGGTAGCTGTTATTGTAAGCAAGTTCCATAAGCGATAGGTGTGTATCCCACTCCCCTTAACTTGAAGAACACATGCTTTCAACATGTCTTTTAGGGTCTGGATGGTCCTCTCTGACTGACCATCTGTCTGGGAATGGAGCGTTGTACTAAAACTCAACTTTGTCCCCATAGCCTTCTTTAAACTAGGCCCAAAACTTAGAAGTAAATCTCGGATCCCTATCTGAAACTATGGACACAGAGCACTCAGTGTTGTTTCACAATTACATCGACACATAGCTTAGCTAGTGATTAAGCGTGAGACATCAGCTATGTCGGTACAAACCGTGTTGTCTTAGTGAGTCTATCCACCATTACCCAAGTACCATCATGTCCATTTGAAGTACGTGGTAATCTAAACAGAAAACCATAGTAATACGCTCCCATTCCATTCCGACACTAGCAATGGGTTAAGGAGTCCTTTTTGCTTCTGTCTAACTGGTTTAACTTGCTGACAGATTAAACATCTATCACATAATCAACTATCTCCCGCTTCATCCCAGGTCACCAATAAGTCTCATTCAAGGTTTTACACATCTTGGTGCTTCCTGGATGCATAAGCGTAGAGCTGAATGTGAGCTTCTTCTAGAATAGCATTCTTAAGCTCACTAACACTCGGACGCATAGTCTTCCTTGTTTCTCTATGGCTCAAAATCGATCTCATTTTAAATTTTGCTTCTTGGCTTTATTTGGACTTTCTAAACATCTTTTGCAAGTTACTATTCTCTGATTGTCTTCTCACAATCTCTATTATGAGTGAAGGCCTGATCTGAAATTAAACTAAAAGACCCTCTGAATTCTCTGCAGTTACAACTGCCTTAGAATCCCTTAGAGTACTTAAAAATGTTGCTCGAATACCACACAAGGTATCCCTAGGAAGTCTTCACTTCCTGCTCAATGCATCTGCTACCACATTCACCTTACCAGGATGGTATTCTATGGTACAACCGTAATCTTTAATCTGTTCTAACTATCTTCTATGCCTCATAATAAACTTTCTTTGATCAAATATATACTTCAGACTCTTATGGTGCAGTAAAAATATGACACCTCTC
Source organism: Trichosanthes cucumerina (assembly GCA_036507285.1). Classification (NCBI taxonomy): domain Eukaryota; kingdom Viridiplantae; phylum Streptophyta; class Magnoliopsida; order Cucurbitales; family Cucurbitaceae; genus Trichosanthes; species Trichosanthes cucumerina. The sequence goes on from CM071843.1 coordinate 36,332,434, forward strand.
ACCAAACAAGTAATGTTTCTAAATCTTGATCTGCTAGAACAATTCTTTGCTAACTCAATATCGTGGGTAGGGTAATTACACTCATGTTTTTTTTTTTTCAATTGCCTTAATGCATAAGCTATTACTTTACCCTCTTGCATGAGCACACAACCCAAACCCTGCCTCGAAGCATCACAGTAAATTACATACTCTTTTCTGTTCTACAGAAGTGTCAGAATAAGTGTTGTAACTAATCTCTTTTCAACTCCTTAAAACTCTGTTCATACTTATCCGACCATTAAAACTTAGCATTCTTCCTTGTCAAAGTTGTTAAGGGTAATGTTAATTGTGAGAAATCCTCAACAAACCGTCAGTAGTATCCCCGCCAAGCCTAGGAAACTACGTTACCTGCTGTCGTACTAGTTGGTCTTTCCCGGTTGACTCTTCGCTTTCACTTTATTTGGAATCACACAAACTTCTTTTCACGAGACAACATGTCCCAAAAACACTACTACTGATTCAACCAAAACTCACATTTGGTGAGTTTAGCGTACAACTGTTTATCTCGTAGTGTTTGCAGAGTAATCCTCAAATGTTCCTCATGAGCTTTCTGTCAACCGAGTAACAAGTATATCATCAATAAATACTATCACGAACCGATCCAAATCATTGTGGAAAATCCTGCTCATGAGGTCCATGAAAATCTATTGGTGCATTCGTCAAACCGAACGACATTACTAGAAACTCATAATGCTCGTACCTGGTTCTGAATGCTTTGTCTTAAGAATAGCTGATTCCCTTACCTTTAACTAATGGTATCCTGATCTTAAATTAATCTTAGAAAACACTGATGCTCCTCGTAACTGGTCAAACAAGTCATCAATACGGGGTAAAGGATACTTGTTTACGTATCGTGACTTTGTTCAACCGTATGCGTAATCAATGCATAATCTACGGGTAACCATCTTTCTTTTCACAAGATAACACTGGAGCTCTCCAAGGCGATACACTAGGTCTGATGTATCCCTTATCAACTAGTCCTTGTAACTGCATCTTTAGCTCCCTGATCTCACTTGGAGCCATTCTATACGGCGCTTGCGATACAGAGGTTGTTTTTGGTAGCAATTCAATAATGAACTCAACTTCCCTATCAGGTGGCAAACCTGACAGTTCTACTGGAAAAACATCAAGAAGTTCGTTCATAACAAGAACATTGTCTGGTTTTAGCTTTTCCTCCTGCACCTCTACTACATGTGCAAGAAACGTCATGCAACCTTTCCTCAATAACTTCTGAGCTTTGCATGCTGAAAACAAACTTGTAGGGATAATCTTTCTTTCATCCCATAAATCCACTTCAGCTAATCCTGGTTTCTTGAAAACAACTTCCTTTATATGGCAATCTCTGGAAGCATAATGAGTAAATAGGAAATCCATCTTTAAGATTGCATCTCAAACCTGCAACTCTAGGGAAAGAAGATCCACTAACAAATTGAGACCTTTTACTAAGACCTCACAATTCCGCATCACTGAATTGACTAATAAAGCATCACCAACTGGAGTGTATATAACTAACCTTTTACATAAAGGTTCTAGCTTCCCATTCAACTTAATCAAGAACATACTAAAAACAAAGAAATGTGTAGCACCTTGTTCTATTAAAACAGGTGCAGGTACATTTCAAATAATAATCGTACCAATAATCATATCTGGTGCATCCTCAGCTTCTTGCTGAGTCATAACCTAGACCTTTTCGTGTTGCCTAGGCCTTCCTACAACTCTCTTTAGTCTAACACCACTGGTGCCCTCTCTTGCGCCTCACTCAAACTCTCTCAAAGGCCGCTCTCTATCGCATGCAGGACTCAACTCCTAGTCCCTCGTGCGCGGTACATCCATAGTTGTGGACAATCCTCTTGACATGTCCTGGTTGTCAAGATCGGTAGCATGTACCAACACTCACAAGACAATGATCTTGATGATTCTTGCAATGATCACACATGGAGTTTTCCTTGTTATCTTGGCATAGACTCTTGCCCTCTTTGCGATCTTCTTTGCTAATCAAACAAACTAATTAGGTTCTTTTTAACTCTGCCTCTCGACAGCACACTACCCACAATCACCGCCTCGATGCACGGCTACTTGACTACTAGCTTGCTCCTTAAAGTCATATTGACTTGGAAACATTTACTCCAAGTGTGAACCTCCGCCGCTCACGACCTTGAAATCGCTTGTTGTCGAAGCCTTCACAACTAGGCTTCACTCATCGACTTCTCCTCTCTGCTATACTCTGCTTCAACACGTGAGCGGTCTCTACCAAATGAGAGAAGTCGGTCCACTTAGCAATGGTCATGGCGGGAGTGCGTATCTCGTGTCGTAACCCTCTTTCAATTAAATCGACACACATCCGCTCTTGGATGCCACAATCACATCAACATACCGCGACAACTCGGTATATCTTTTCTCATACTCACCACTTTGAAAGTGTCTCTTGTTTTAGTTCTAAGAATTCATCCTCTTTTTGCCTCTCGAGTGCGTGCTAGGGTAATATTTATTTTCAAATATACTTCTGAAAGTTTGCCAGTGTGAAGTACGTGCATCACTACAACTGGCTAACATCGATTTCCATCATTCTTCTACCTTCTTTAGCAGCAAGAATGTGGCCAACTTAACATTTCGCTCCTCAGAGCAACTCATAACATCAAAACATTTATCAAGCTTAATCAGCCAAACCTCAGCTTCAGCTGGATAACCTCAGCTTCAGCTGGATCTTTGGAACCCTCGAACACTGTGGCTCCTAATTCTTTTTGGTAATCTATTATATATGTCTTATCTGGATTACTTAGCCCTGCTACCTATGGCTTATCTACCTCCTGTGAGGAATTAGCATGCTGCTTAATTCTGGCCCTCATCTGAACTCTCGGGGCACTAGATCTCCACTGAGATTGATCTTGGGTAGGATTCTGCGTCCCGTCTGATCTTGCCTGCATCGTCCTGCTAGTACGTGGTGGCATGACTTCTATAACATATTAACATACTAGACATGTAATGAGTACTTAACTCAAATGCACAATTCTAGACTTGTGTTAACATTCTAGTCCGGCTGGACTTACTCTTGTCCTTACTTGGACCATGCTCTACTAGTTCTATTGAACTAACTCAATAACTTGCTATTTACTTTTCAATTCCTTCTAGAGCTAACTTGCTCTGTCTCATTCCCATGGAAGCTAACTGCTCTGATACCAAGTTGTCACGCCCCCTCCCGAACCACTTGCTAACTTAGCCCAGGAGTCGGCATGAAGCCAACAGACATTGTTACCTCTTAACAATACCTGCTGACACTACTTTACCTGAAAACAAACTATGTTCGCATATGGAACACTTAAACTTAACTCAGCGGAAACTGGACATCTATAAGACGTACATGAGGAGAAACTCTTCTTAAGTCTCTCTTGGAAACTAAGATGAGCAAGAACATCAGAACCACAAACAATCCAAACCACTAATTAAGCAACCACAACCTCTAAAGCACATACGACTATAACTACATAGTTCTCTTAAAATAATTTACGAGACATATGGACTTGCTAAACCACACCAACCACGTACAACATATCAACATGAGAAGCTTCCAGTGATTATGGCAAGTTATCGGGCATCGGAGACTCGATCTCTACACGAAAAGTGGGAAAAACATCTTTGGAAGAATGAGCTATAAAGCTCGATGAGTGACTTGAGTTTAAAAGAAAGCTATTAACTCGTAAATCATATCACACGCCATCTATGAGCATATGCATCCGTAATCAAGCGTTAAAAGTAATCGTGTAATCATTATAGCTTTTCATGAAAACAAGCAAGACACCGTTAAAATCTCGTAAGGCATGTAAATGATATAAACTCTTTTTAAACATGTCACAATCTCACGTTGTGTAGGGCACGCCAAAGACACCAACGTTTATTCTACGATGTAGTGGGGCCCGCCCGGACTCCCATCGTCTTTGTCGTAGTGGGGCCCGCCCGGCCTCTCACGACGGTACATACGTTGTCACGAGTACACTCAACGCGTCGACAACGAGAATAAGACCCAATGTGCACACTGCGGTACTACATAGCCTCGGGCTCAATATCTCGAGAAGATCACATGAAAACATTTGAACATGCCAAACATCTTTTTTTCATAAAACTCAAGCTTACTTAGCTTGTTCATAAACTCGAAATCTTTAAAACATACTTGCTAGTACATGCTTGCTTGAAATCATCACATTTTCATAAGTTTTGGCAACCATTGGACATATGCTCATGTATAAACTTTATAAAGACTTTTAGGCTCATCATGAACACTTTAAAACATTTCTAAGAAATCATGAATGCTCATAAACAAGTGTTCAAGAAAGCAAATAACATCTAAACCATTTCGTTTTAGCAAAACCTTGCATTTCATAAGCATAATACAAGCCTATAAACCATTTTCAAGGTTCGTTTTGTCACTCACGGTGTTAGAACTAGAGTCTTGACCCGTACACTCGACTTATTTGCTCTTGGCCTGTCAAACAAACCAAATTCAACCATTAGAACCTCGAGCTCATGCTTTTAACCTTAAACTTACAAGAAAACACACTTTCAAAAAAATTCCAGCATTTAACAGATTTTATGCCCTGTATTCAGATGCTCATAACTTTTTCATTACTTATCCAAAAATAATGTACTTTATACCCAACTCTTCCTTTTTGACCCTCTAAAACTCTTATGAAGACATGAAAATGAGATTCCCAATAGATTGGTTCAGAAATACCTCAAAGCTCCTTTCCCCGGAACCAACTTCTGCTATTCCAGATTCGAATTTCTGCTGCAACCCGAAACTTGACCTGCTATTTACGACATCCTCCAGTCATTTTCTATTCACGATTTCTTCATGAAAGTTGTAGGAAATTCAATAAGCTTTCCAACCATACCTAATAGAGCTTCTGATTCCAATTCTACAGGTCAGTACAACCAAAACATCAGAGACTTCTCGGATTTGACAGTAAATTCTGTGTTCTGACTTCCTCTTCATAAATCAGTGGCTTAGGGTCCGAATTTGCTCGAGCATCCTTCACGAATTTTGTTCCAATATGAGTTAACTTGCACGAAACAAAATTTCAGCTCTTACCTCTTTCTGTGGAGCTCGAGATGAACCAAATAGCAGAACATGGCAGAGTGATTACCTTGCTGTCATACTAATTTGCTTGAGTTCTCTCCCTCTCTTCTTCAATTTCCAGCTGAAACCCTCTTCTTCTTCTTCTTCCTTTAAGCTTCTCCCACGAAAACCCTTGCCTTTCATTTGATAAAATGAAGAAGAAGATCGATAGAAGCTTGTTTTAAAGAAGAACTTAGGTGGGGTCCCACCACCCACCATCCTTTCTTTTCTTTTCTTTCTTTTTCCTTTTCTTTTCTTTTCCTTTCTTTTCTTTTCTTTCCTTTTCTTTCCTTTTCTTTTCTAAACATAACAAACTTAGTATATTAAACATTGTTTCATTTCCTTTCCTTCTTTTGTCTTAAAAGCAATCCAAACCAAAATGGTTTAAACTTTCCTTCCTTGTTTTCCTTTTGCCTTTCACTTCATTTCTTTCCTTTGTAAAACAAGGAAAACCAAGTTTTAAGCATTCATTTCTTCCTTTCTTTTGTTGTTTGATAATAAGGAGGTTCCAAAGAAAGATCTCGGGTTTACAACTTACCTCCCCCTTATGAAATTTCGTCCTCGAAATTTAGTAGTTCTTAGGTGAAAATCGTCGGATACTTCCTCCTCATTTAGTCTTCTAACTCTCAGGTTCCCTTCTCCACTCCGTGATGTCTCCAACGAACCTTCACGAGTGGGATCGTCTTGTTTCTTAAAACTTGTTCTTTTCTCCCGAGCCAGTGAGAGGGTGGAGCCCCGTTGTTCAAGCCCTAGAGACAACCCTTAAGGGAATAACCCCTCTTGTTTCCCTAATTCGGGAACGAGTGAATTCCTTCTTGCGCAGTCAACTTCCCAGCTCCCCACGTGGTCCTGTCCCTTAGAAGATAGGCATATTGGGCGAGCAACTGTCGCCACCCTCATTCGTACTAGTCAAAGGATAGACCCCCACAGACAGGAGTCCGTAACACGCTCAAGATTAAGGTCGAGTCACTAATGGTCATCTACGAATTTATTAGTCCTATATTTATTAACGCTGTTTACATCGATGAAGTCTAATAATTCACGGTCTGGTCTTGTACAATCTCATTGCACAGGATGCCCCCACTCGCATGTCAACCACACGAACGAGCTGGATCAACTCGTTTGTATCTAATACAAAGCAGACCGCATCCACAACGTATCCAGGATTAGGTCTCCAACCCTATCCGTATACTGTAGACCATACGGGTCATTAACTCGAGCGTGATCCTCCTTGTGTGTCCACTACACAACGTTCAAGTTCTAGTTCTCTCATAATACAATGACCCTAGTGAAGGGAATCGAATCCCGCAGCGGAAGCGATTGTAAATCGCGCGTTCTTAATTTAGTTATATGGATTAAAATCAAGAACAATTCTATCTAAGTTGAGCATATAATAACAAGATGGACAACAAGAATAATACCTTTGAAGAACTTTTCTTAGAGTGCTCCTTCTCCCACGATTCTGATCTCAGCAACACGAACTCGAGCGATCGCGGACACTACCACCGAATCTTCTCCGTTGTTCTCTAAGTGAGTGAGGAAGGTGAGTTCCCTTTAGGTGAGATGAGATGTTTGTAAGAGAGATTTGTGTTTTGGAACCTTTCCAACAACACAACAAAAATGACACACTAGGGTTTTTCAAAAGCATAGTTCAAAGTTGCATCTCATGCAACTATATATAGGGAAATAAGGTAGAAATGACCATCCTATCCCTCTTCGATTCTCTCTTTAGTATATAGTTAATATGTGAATCTAATTCACATTAAAACTATACATTATATCAATTATATCACATATAACTGATATGATATCTCATATATGAAATTGAACACTTCAATTTCATTCCTAACTTTATACCCTCAATATAACCATGTTGAGCCAACGGTGGGACCTAATGGACCTACAGTTCATGAGCTCCAATGATGTGAGATTAACTGATCAAACTTGTTGATCTAGTTAATCAATATTCATTAACTACAAGGTACTCCACTATAGACTTGCAGCTGCACTCTCCTCACTGTAGATGATATTGTGTCCACTGATATAATCATTACCCATGAGTTTACCCTTCACAGGTTGTTCGTAATCATGGTTGGGTCACATTAGCATTTTACCCCTGTGATTACCTCTTTGTTCCTTAAGCACCACTGATCCTCTAATGAACAACAAGTCTAAGGTTCTACCATAGACTCATACCCTCTAGTGGGTGGCGCCCCGTTGTTCAAGACCTGGAGTCAGTTGTTAAGGGAACAACCTATCTAATTCCTTAGTGTAGGAATGAGTAAATTCCATCTTCCACAGTTAAGTCCCAAGCTACCTACAAGGTTCTGTCCCTGAGAAGGTAGGCATATTGAGTCGGCTACAGGCCACCCTCACCCATACTAGTCTAAGGACAAACCCCTATAAGCAGGAGTTCTTAACTTGCTCAGGGTTCAGGTCAGTCACTAATGACCATCTATAAATTATTAGTCTTATCTTGTTAACGGTGTTATACTGATTAGACTTAATAATTTGCAGTCCGGTCTTGTATGAACTCTTCATACAGGATGCCCCCACTCACATATCATGATGTGAATCAAACCATTGATCCATTGCATGTACCTGAAGGAGCAATAACAAGGAGCAAGGCCAAGAAGATTCAAGAGGCTTTCACATTGCATCTCCAAAAGCTCGTGAATGCACAAGGAGAGACCAAGATTTTTTAGCCCAAAATTCTTTATAATGTTAAACCAACAAGTTCGGCGTATCATGTCAACCACATGAATGAGTTGGATTACCTCATTTGTACAAATTACAATGTGGGCCGCATCCATGGTGTTACCAGAATGAGGTTTCCAACCTTATTCTTATACCATATACCATTTAGGTTAAATTCTTGAACACAATCCAAATAGTGTCCACTACACTGATGTTCAAGATATATTATAACCTTGGAGCTTAGTTTATTAGATTTATAAAGCAAGAATATAATTTTATTAAAACAAATAACTCTTTATTTATTTGATCAAAACTACACAAGTTTAGGGCACAAATCCCAACACCTGGAGCTTAGTTTATTGGATTAAGTTTATGAAATATGCGAGACACAATGATATGAACCAAGGCATCTCATGAAGTCACATTAAATGAAGTCAAATTCATGGAAGTATAACATAAGTTGCATTTAATGAACTCAAGTGCAACTCATCATTTATTAAAGAACAACAAGCTTCATTTATGGAACAAGGGCTTCAAGATACTTCAAGATGTGCTTCATTTACTCTTGGATGGTTACAAGGAGTTACAAATCTAACAAAGAGACATCATTCTCAATGATATGAACCAAGGCATCTCATGAAGTCACATTAAATGAAGTCAAATTCATGGAAGTATAACATAAGTTGCATTTAATGAACTCAAGTGCAACTCATCATTTATTAAAGAACAACAAGCTTCATTTATGGAACAAGGGCTTCAAGACACTTCAAGATGTGCTTCATTTACTCTTGGATGGTTACAAGGAGTTACAAATCTAACAAAGAGACATCATTCTCTGATTTATGGCTAATTTGATGTAATTTTCAGTTTTAAAGTCTTGTTTTCAATGTTTTAGGTTACAAAATAGCTAGTGGACATTATGGTATTGATGGGGATGTAAGTTACAACCCTTAATTTGCCGTAGGTTATCTTTAGGGTTTAATTTTGAAGGCTATAAATAGCCACACATGTAATCCATGAAGAAAAGAAAAAGATTAAAAATGTAATCAAAAGAGGCCTTGAGCTTTTTTATAGCCTTTGAGCTATGTCTTTGCAATTCTATGTAGATTAGGTTGCATGCTTAGAATCATTCAAGCTTGACTTGATCAATCTTGCTTGTGGAGTGATTCGGATCTCATACAAGTTCTCTTACCTTGAGATGTTTGATCGACAAGGTAATCCGATTTTACTTTCCTTGAGTTGATTTTCAAAATTGGTTTTGGGGTCTTTGAGATTGAGTTATCTAAAGGTCTTGTTTATTTAAGCAAGGTTGTTAGATCTAATTGTCAAGGGTTACTTAACATTTTGATATTAGAATCTTTGGCTTCTTTGGTTTTATTTTGATTTTGAGATTTTTGAGTTTTGTGATCTAATAGTCTTGTTTGTTGTTAACAAGGTAGATTAGATTTTTCAAATTCCTCCTTAAATTTCATATCACACAAAGCATTTAAAAAATAACTCTTATTTATTTCAAATTAGAATAGTACAAACTTACACGAGATTAGGGCATACATCCCAACATGAATGAACAATGACAATAACATTTTATGGAGTAAAATTCAACAAAAATACAAACTACGAGCTCCAATGACATAATTCACGGTTCGGACTTATACAATCTCATTGTAAAGGATGCCCCCACTCACATGTCAACCACATGAACGAGTCCGATCACCTCGTTTGTATCTTAATACAAAGCAGGTCGCATCCACAACGTATCCAGAATTAGGTCTCCAACCTCATCCATATACTGTAGACCGTTCGGGTCATTTACTCGAACGTGATCCTCCTTGTGTGTCCACTACACATCGTTCAAGTTCTTGTTCTCTCATATATTCAATGACCCTGGAGTTTAGTTTATTGGACAAAGTTTGTAATAAATGCGAGACACATAATGATGAAATAAATAACCTTTATTAATTTCAAATGTAAATTTATAAACAGAACGAGATTAGGACAAACATCCCAACAAACTCCCACTTGGACTAAGCTAGTGGAGCAAATACATTTCTGAAATGTACATAAATTACAATGAAGTAATACAATAAACAAGGGCATTGAATACCCGTTTACATTTCTCCCACTTGCCCTAGTCAGGAAGCACTCGAAGACCTAGACTCTCTAGGTGACCCTCAAACACCTTAACCGTGAGGGGCTTTATAAATGGATCATCTACGTTGTGCTCCGACGCTATCTGCGTGACTGTCATGTCACCGCGGTGCAAAATCTCCCGTATCAGGTGATACTTCCGCTTAATATGTTTGCCTCTCTTATGACTAGGCTCTCTGGATTTGGCTACTGCACCACTGTTGTCGCAAAAAAGTGTGATCGACAAGTTCATATTTGGAACAACTTCCAAAACTGTCATGAACTTCCTAAGCCAAACAGCTTCCTTTGCAACTTCACAAGCCGCAACGTACTCCGCTTCCATAGTGGAATCAGCGATGCATCCCTGCTTGATGCTTCGCCATACTACAGCTCCTCCATTCAGAATGATGGTTGACCCCAAAGTGGATTTTCTAGAATCCTTATCGGTCTGAAAAACAAAATCTGTGTATCCCGTAAGGAACAAATCCCCACAGCCATAAACTAAGTTGTCGTTCCTCGTTCTCCTAAGATACTTGAGGATTGTCTTTACGGCTGTCCAGTGATCTAATCCTGGATTGGATTAATATCTACTGACAATCCCTACTGCATAACAGATGTCGGGCCTAGTACACAACATAACATACATGAGGCTCCCTACAGCTGAAGCATAGGGGATTCGTCTCATATCCTCAACCTCTTGAGGAGTCTTAGGACATTGATCCTTAGACAAGTGAACCCCGTGCCTGAAAGGCAGCAAGCCCTTCTTGGAGTTCTGCATCTTATATCTAGACAACATCTTGTCAATATAAGACGCTTGAGATATGGCCAGCGTTCTTTTCTTACGGTTCCAGATAATCTGGATGCCTAGAACATACTGAGCTTCTCCCAAATCTTTCATTTGGAATTGTGAAGCCAACCAATTCTTTACGTCAGTAAGAAATCCTACCTCATTCCCAATAAGAAGGATATCATCCACGTACAATATTAAATGCGACAGTTTTGTCGACGATTTTCTTGTAGACACAAGGCTCGTCAACATTCTGATCAAAGCCATAAGATGATTGTCTCATCAAACCTTATATTCCAAGACCTCGAGGCTTGTTTCAGTCCATAAATAGACCTATGAAGCCGGCAAACCTTTTACTCTTGGCCTTTGGATATGAACCCCTTGGGTTGGTACATATAGATGGTTTCGTCAAGGTTGCCATTCAAAAAGGCGGTTTTGACATCCATCTGCCATACCTTGTAGTCATAATACACAGCAATGGCAAGAAGGATACTGATCGACTTTACCATGGCAACAGGTGAAAAGGTTTCCTCATAGTCAACCCATTCGACCTGGATAAAACCATTTGTCACTAGTCGTGCTTTGAGGGTTTGCACCTTCCCATCTACGACACATTTACGCTTGCAGATCCATTTACAACCTATAGGTTTTATCCCATCTGGTTAACCCACAAGCTCCCAGACAGAATTGAAGTACATCGACTCCATTTCCTGGTCCATAGCTTTAATCCATTCGTCCTTGTCAACATCTCCCATTGCCTGATCATAGGTCAATGGATCCTCGTAGTCATCATCAAGATTGACGGCTTGGGTTTCAGCCAAACCCATGTAACGTTCAGGCTCTCTAGCAGCCCTCCCACAACGTCGAGGCATTCCCAACTCTTGGGAACGGACTTGACTAGACGTGCTAGGATCAACAACACTTGTTGACGTACTAGCCCCATCAGCAACTCTAGCTAATGTACTGTCCATTTCGTTTAACACGATTTCGCTCCTAGGCAAATGATCCCTAATGTGGTCTTCCTCAAGGAAAGTGGCGTTTGTCGACACAATCACCCTATTTTCCTTCAGATCGAAAAATAGACCACCTCTGGTCTCTTTTGGGTAACCTACGAATAGACACAATTTTGAATGGGGTTCCAACTTCTTCGGATTTGACACCAACACGTGGGTTGGGTATCCCCAAATTCTAAAATGGTGTAAACTACCTTTACGGCCATTCCAGAGTTCGAAAGATGTTTCACAAACACTCTTCGACGGAACGTTGTTCAAAATATACACCACAGTCTGATAACTCACCATAAGTGAGTTATTTTACTAGAATTTTAGTGTTTAATCCACTTGAATTGCATCTAATTTAGTGATCCTCATGTTATTTTATACCTAAATTATGTGTGTTAGCTTTAAAATCTTGAATTTAAGCATTAGGTGCAAAAAGAATTAATTTTGATGTTTTTGTGCTTTAATTTAAGAAATATAGGAAAATAAGCTAACAGTTAATTAAAGACCAAAATTTGAGATTTTTCTTAAATCCTTGCCTATTTTGATTTATAATTGACTTCATATATTTATTTGAGATTTTTCTGTGTGCAGGAGATTATAAAAATTACAAGAGTCCCTAAGGGCATTTTAGACATCTTACCCAAAGGGTAAGATGGTCTTTCTCCCCCTAAAGGCATTTTTGTAATTTGTGGAATTAGGGCAACACCATCTTATATAAGGAGGCTAGGGTTCACAAGTGCAAAGGGAGAGAGAAGTTGCCACAAAGGGGAAGAGATCGAGAGGGAGAAAAAGAACTCGTGAGATTGCTGAAGCAAAGGGCCTGCGTTGGAAGGAAAAAATCTACAGCCCTTTGCTGTAGCAAATGTTGCTGCACACATCCATGAAGAAGCTTTTTTGCTGAAGCAAAGTGTAGTTGTACTTGGCGGTAGGCTGCTATTTGCTGAAGCAATTGGGTGAGAGAAGAAGAAATCACGAGAGGGAGGCATTGCTGAAGCAAACTGTGGAGTAGAGGGTTGGCCATCTGCCGGAATCAACCTATATTTGCTGAAGCAAAGCCGAGAGTAGGGGTTTGTCCACCTGCTGTGATTTGCCCATCTTTGCTGAAGCAAAATCGAGAGCATGTGCAGTTCGGTTTTTACAGACGTCGTTCACTAAGTTTGTGATTTCTGGCTATCCAACCGTTGGATTTTGCTACAATTTTGTGAGCCTATTAAGGACTCATAGAGCTCCCTTTTGAACGGTTGGATCTTCATTTGGAGCTTTGTGGTGTCAGATATCGGTGTCACATTGAACGTCCACTGCAGTTCGGTTTTTCACAGACGACAGTCACAAAGTTGTCGTTTTCTGGAGTTTGAACCGTTGGATTGTGCTGAAATTTTGTCAGTGTGTTGGGGACTCATAGACCGTAGTTTTCAACGGTTGGATCATCATTTAGAGCTCTGGTTCATTAGATATTGATATCGGACAGAAGCTACAGAATACTGAAACCTGCTGCTATTTCCTGCTGCCTTCTGTGGGATCTTGGCGTTTTGTTGAAGCAAAACACATGTCAATTGCCTCCTGTAAACTTCTCCTATTCCCTAATTATTTTGGCTTGTTGTTACTCCAATTTTGAGCGTTTATTGTCCTCTTTTGACTCACTGTTTTAGGCTAAATTCATGACTGTTTTTGGGCTGAATTTGTGATTAATTTGGGTTGTTTTGTGACATTGTTACAGCACATATTTGAATTTATTAAACAACACAAGCATGCATAAATTAGAGATGTGTGAGTTGATTTACATGAACTAAATTTTCTTAAGAAAGAGTTAGGTTGTTTTAATGTAATTTTGGATTAAATTTATAGTTGATGTCATTGATTGAATTTATGAAATTTTATTGAATTTAACGTTGCATAAGAATTAAAATTGGCCTTTTAACTTCTCTATAATTCATAAACTTGGGAAAGCTAATGAATTAGAAAACTAAAATTTCATTCTAGGATTATTGAGTTGATTAGGGATAATTAACCCACCTAGAACCTAAAATCATGGGCATAATTTAGATCACAATTGGGAAATTGTAGGTTTTAAAACTTAGTGATTTTGGAAAGAATCATTTGAATGCATGCGTAGGTAAATTCAAGGCATCACTAAAAATTTATTCCAATTGAACATTAGAACTCTAACCTAACCTTGAGCTTATTTTTCATTACAAATCTCATCTCTTGTATCTATCTTCTTGTTTGCATTCTCCTCTCCCGCATTTAAATTTACTTATTTTCTTGAGTCTAGTCTTATCTTGTCTTACTTATCACATCTGTTTATCTACTATAGTAAATTGCACACCCATGCATTGCACTAAAATAAGGAAAAATTTGTTAGGACACTCATCCATTTAGGTCTAACTAGTCCTCGTGGGATCGATACTTTTAACTTATCACTTGCTGCTCTCGACCGTGTATACTTGCACGTCGTAAAAGTGTCGGGGTTTTATTCTAATTTGCATTAGTTTAGGGCACTCGATATTTTCGCATCACAGTCTCCACTGCGTAACCCCAAAAAGAATCAGGGAGACGAGCATAGCTCATCATCGACCGAACCATGTCTAACAGGGTTCTGTTTCTCCTCTCCAATACACCATTCTGCTGTGGCATACCAGGTGCTGAGAGTTGGGACGTAATTCCATGTTCTATCATATAGTCTTGGAATTCAGTGTCCATATACTCTCCACCTTGATCCGATCGAAGTGTTTTTATGATTTTACCTAACAGGTTCTCAACCTCAGTCTTCTTATACTCCTTGAACTTTTCAAGAGTTTCAGACTTCCTATGCATTAGGTAAATATACCCATACCTCGATTAGTCATCTATGAAAGATACAAAGTATTCATACCCTCCTTGTGCTTTAACATTCATCGGACCATAGAGGTCAGAATATATAAGCTCAAGGGGCTCCTTGGCTCTATATCTTTTTCTACTAAAAGGACGTTTGGTCATTTTGCCTTCAAGGCATGACTCACACACCGATAAAGAGTTTTCTTCCAACTGACTTAGAAGTTCACTCTTCACTAGTCTCTCAATCCTATTGAGATTAATGTGGTCTAACCTTAGATGCCAAAAATGAACATTTTCTTTTGGAGAAACTTTAACTCTTTTAGTTCGTGTTTCTGTAGTTTTAAATAACTCAGTATTTTAAACGCTTTTGACCAAATTAGGGTTTAAAACATACAATTTTGACTTAAGTGAAGTAGAACAAATAAAATTACCATTTCTGGAAATAAACACTTTATTACCATGAAAAGAAACAGAAATACATTGTTCTAAAAGACAGGAAATAAAAACGAGGTTTCTAGTAAACCCTGAAACTATATACATGTTGTCTATCAAAATGTATTTCCTACCAAAGAAAAGCTTCACTTTGTCGATAGCTGCAACAGAGACTATCTCCCCGGATCCAACCCGTAGAGCCACCTCACCCTCTCGCAGCTGCTGCCAGGAATCAATTCCCTGAAAAGAAGAACAAACATGGTTAGTGGCGCCGAGTCCAATATCCAGGCAGAGTCACTACTCTCTACTAAACATGTTTAAGTTACTTGTAAATCATATTTACTTGTATTCTTTCTGTCAGCAAGGAACTTGAGACAGTTTCGCTTCTAGTGGTCGTCCCCATTGAAGTGGAAACACTTTCCTTTCTCTACAACTTCTTTGACCTTTTTTTCCTTTTGGGCGGCAGCTCGGTTAGCTTTACCCTCCTTCATCTTCTTCTTCTTCCCTTTCGGGTGAGAAGGAGCCACAAGCTTTGTCCTAGAGGTCGAATCCCTGTGATAGGACTTGTAGGAAACATTTGCCTCAGCTTCCGGTGTCCTGATCCTCATCAAGGACCGGAAGTTCTGTAGCTCATTGAGGAGGGTTGTCCGAGTGTAGCTGATTTTTTTCATAACAACATTGCTACGAAATTGAAGGAAACTCTTCATAAGAGTCTCCAAAATAAAGCTGACATGGCTCGACTCATCGATCGAAGCTCCGTTCATCTCTGCCAAATTAAAGTGAGTCATCATGTCTAGAACATGTTCACGGACAGATGTTCCTTCTTTTGTTCGAGCAGTGAAGACGTGTTTGAGTGAATCGTGCCTGACCTGAAAGGACTGTAGTCCAAACATGTCCTACAACGACTCCATGATCTCCTTAGCGGTGATCATCAACTCCTGCTTCTTTGCCAAGACTTCAGATAAGTTGGAAATGACATAGACCTTGGCCTTTTCATTGGCCCTGATCCATTGATCGTATGCATCACGAACACTTCGTGATGCGGTCGAGGTCGGCAATTGAGGACACTCCTTAGTAAGCACGAACTTCAGGTCGTTAGTTACAAGAATCGTGTTAATATTATTCTTCAATGTTTGAAAGTCTCCCACTAACTTATCGGAAGCAAGTAAAACGATAATTGAGCTAGACATTTTAGCTAAAAAAATCAAATAATTTTGTGTCAGTCTCGCATAAACTTTTTGAAAACCAATCAAGTTTTAGCAAACTTTAATCCTATGCTCCCTAGGTCATTTAAAAATTACAATAATATCCTAAAAGTTTAGAATGACCACCACCAAAGGGTGAACAGAAACACTCCTCTAGGACGAGACTTTCTCGACCAGACCCTAATCCCAGAATAACTCATATTCCATTAGGCGTCCAGTTACCATTATTTGGTCGAATTCATTAATCCTTAACCAATCCCGTGAGTGTCACCCTCAATTTTTAAGTTTCCAAGTATCCGCCCAAACAATAGCCACCGAAGGGTCCCACGAAGGAAAATCAACAAGGAAACTGTATCCCTTTCGGGAATTCACTGTGTTCCGACACCCATGATCAAGGCCCTCCGAAGGGATTTTCTGGTCCAGGCCAAACTAGCAGGCGGATCATAGGGGTCTCACGATGTGAATCGAAAGAAGAGACCGTGGGTCCCATTTTCACAGGTCCCGCTCCCACTCACTATAGGTACTCTCTCCATCCACTTTGATATTGACCCATACAAATACCATCCAAAAGGGGACGTTCTCATTTGCACCATGAGGCTAAGTATGGATCTCACGGTGCGGACTTAACGGAGATTTGTCGTCAGAAAATTAAATGTATCTTATACACTTTATTTCCTCTGACTCAACACTTTATAATTTTCGGAATTGACCTAGATAAACCGGCTAAAATGTACCTGAGTATACCAATATAATGATGGAGATCTAATCCCCTTGGGCAGCGGAAATGAGTTTGGAATCGTAATTGCAAGCTTATTGTGGTTGAAAAAACAAAAACCAGTGCATTGAAAAATAACAGAGATAAACATGCATTTCTAATCTAATTAGGCATGGATATAAATCATGCAAACTGTTGGGATTTTTTGTCCTAAACTCGTGTTTGTTAATTACTATTTAAAATTAATAAGAGTTATTTATTTCATTACTTTGTGTCTCGCAAATTTTACAAACTTTTCCAATAAACTAAGCTCCAGGGTCATTGAATTTATGAGAGAACTAGAACTTGAACGGTGTGTATGGACACACAAGGAAGATCACGTTCGAGTTAATGACCCGAACAGTCTACAGTATATGGATAGGGTTGGAGACCTAATCCTGGATACACTGTGGATGCGACCCGCTTTGTATTAGATACAAACGAGGTGATCTGACTCGTTCATGTGGTTGACATGCAAGTGGGGGCATCCTGTGCAATGAGATTGTATAAGATCGACCGGACCGTGAATTATTAGACCTCACGATGTAACACCGCTGACAGTAAGGACTAATAATTTCGTAGATGACCATTAGTGACTTGACCTGAATCCTGAGCGTGTTACGGACTCCTGTTTGCGGGGGTCTGTCCTTTGACTAGTACGGGTGAGGGTGGTCATAGATACTCACGCAATATGCCTATCTTCTCAGGGACAAGACCAAGTAGGGAGTTGGGAACTTAACTATACGAGATGGGATTCACTCGTTCCCGCGAAACTAGAGGGGTTGTTCCCTTAAGTGCTGTCTTCATGGCTTGGACAATGGGCGCCCACCTTTTCACTGGCTCGAGAAGGATGTTGTGTATGGTTGGACCATCACAATATGTTGTTCATTAGAGGAGTAGTGGAGACTTAAGGAACAAGAAATAGACACAGGGGTAAACCGGTAATATGACCCAACCGTGTCTACGAACAACCTGTGAAAGGTCGACTCATGGGCATTAGTTATATTAGTGGACACGTAATATTTTGCACTGATGGGAGTGCAGCTACAGGCTATAGTGGAGTGTTACCGTAGCTAATGAATGTTGATTAACCGAGTCAAAGAGTTTGATAGGTTAATCTCGAATCATTAGAGCTTGTCACTGTAGGTCCATTAGGTCCTTCGGTTGGCTCAAGCTGGGTTAAAAGAAGGGTTAATGTTTTGGTGTGAAATTAAAGTGTTTAATTTCACTTAGAGGCATTTATGTCATTTATATGAGATATGAATGATATAATATATAGTTTAATGTGAATGAGATTCATAATAAACTATAGGTTAGCCTAATTGTTGAATTAGGGCTAATTGGAGAAATTAATTGAGAGAAATTAAATTGTATCTGATTCTATTTAATAAATCCACAATTATGCAAATGTGATTTGTATAATGAGATATGAGATATCTTATATTATATGGTTATGCAAATATGATTCGCATAACCTATGGTTGTGGTAAAATGGTAATAATATGGAGATTTTAACTCCATGTTCTCTCCATTATTTAAACTTTCTTGCAAGAAGGGAGGTAAGCTAATCTCTCATTTTCGGAAATCTCACCAAAATAAGAGAACAATCTCTCTCATTTTTCTCTCTAGCATTTCTCCTCTGTAAACCAAAACAAAGTTCCCACAAACTTCCTTCTTCCCAAAAGAATAACAAACAAGATTCCGATTGGTTCTGTTCGTTCTTGTTTGTGAGAAGGATTCGAGATCGTTGAGTTCAAGAATGAACGAAGAGTTCGTGGATCATTGGAAGGAATCTTGAAGAAAGTCTTCAACAAGTAAGTAGCTTCTTAACTTACTGTTTTTCTTCCATATTAAGCATGTTTAGCCTAGATCTAATAGTTAGATTGATTTTAACGAACAATAGTTGCACAATTTCACCACGACAATTCAATCGTCTTCCGCTGCGTGAGATTCTCATTCCCTTCAATTGGTATCAGAACCAAGTTGTTGGTTCAATTTTGTGCACTGTTTTTCGTTAAAATTAGGTGGGTATATGCCTTAATTTATGTGATAAATTGTTGGTTTGCATAATGGATAATTTCGGTTTTGGTACTTTTAGATTTACAATTTTTATGTTGATGAGATCAATGTAAGGGCCCGTTGTTTTTAGGCATTTTGTTGTAAATCGAGTCTGTAAGTCCGAGTCGTTCATGACAAGAGTTGCTGTGAAGAAATCGGAGAGGAAACGGGCAAAAATCGACGAAGAACAGCAAGTGGAGATGATGTTCTGTCGATGGCGTTGAGACGCTGTTCTTTAGCATCTCAATGCCATTCTTGCGGACGGAGGCCCTACTTTAGAGCAGCGTTGCAACGCCGCGGCGTGGGGCACGCTGGCCTTGTCGCTGGACGCTGCAGCGTTGCACGCTGCCCATGACATTGAAACGCCGCACGCGTAGTAGGAGCGATTGTTGCTTCCTTCGCGCGAGAACGTGGGCATTTCAAGATCATGGGCAGTTATTTTTTTTAATTTTAATTGTGTAAAAATGTATTTTATTTTTGTTTTTAATTATTTTATTAAATAATATTAATATAAATGTTATATAAATGTTATTTAATTAAATAATGGACCCTAGGTGCCAAAACTTGTCCATTTTTGCTATTTAATTATTTTATGCATGTGATGTATGATTTAATTAAATTTCTATGTGCATAATATATGTCATATAGATTTAAAATCCCATCTTAGGTTAAACATATTCATGCATCATTTATATTATAAGAGTTATAATATATAGTTTGCATGATAGGTTATATTATAAGTGTTATAATATAATTAAATACATGTTTTAATTTAATTAATATAAGTGTTATATTTTTTAGATTAAAGTATGCTCATGCATTTATATTCATGTGATGAATTATTTTTTTGTTATAGTATATAGTTATTCATGTGATGAATGATCAAGCACTATAACATAGAAATGCATGTAACCTAAGTTAATTATTAGTTTTAAAGTGTTTAGAACTTGAATAATTAGACTTAGGTTTTCTGGTTCTAATAAGATTAGAATTAGGAAATCAAAGTATAGTTTTTGAATGGTGACTGATTAGTAACTCTGTCTAAGGAAGGTTTTTTCTAAGGCTGGGGTATTTAAGTTGACGCTTGCAGAACACCCCTACCTGGAAACCGACCTGGGAGTGAATTCGGTCCGGAGATTCTTAGATTATACTTATCGTGAGTGTCGTTAATTAAAAGTTGATTCATTTACTCACATAGACCTAAGTTTTAATGTGATTATACTTAGGATAAACACCATATAAGAGTTATATTGGTAGACTTAGGTAAATTTTAGTCGGTTTATCTAGGTCAATCCCTAATAAAATAAAGTGCTAAGTGGGAGGAAATAAAGTGTATAAGATACATTTGATTTTCCAACCACAAATCTCCGTTAAGTCCGCACCGTGAGATCTATACTCGGCCTCGTGGCACAAATGGGAGCGTCCCCCTTCGGATGGCATTTGTATGGGTCAATATCGAAGTGGATGGAGAGAGTACTTATAGTGAATGGGAGCGGGACCTGTGAAAACGGGACCCACGGTCTCTTCTTTCGATTCACACCGTGAGACCCCTATGATCCGCCTGCTAGTTTGGCCTGGACCAGACAATCCCTTCGGAGGGCTTTGATCATGGGAGTCGGAACACCGTGAATTCCCGAAAGGGATACAATTTCCTTGTTGGTTTTCCTTCGTGGTTCACCCTTCGGTGGCTATTGTTTGGACGGATACTTGAAAACTTAAAGATTGAGGGTGACACTCACAGAATTCGTTAAGAGTTAATGAATTCGACCGAACAATGGTAATTGGACGCCTAATGGAATAAGAGTTATTCTGAGATTAGGGTCGGATTGAGAAAGTCTCGTCCTAGAGGAGGAGTGTTTTGTTCACCCTTCGGTGGCGGCCATTTTAAACTTTTAGGTTATCATTGCAAATTTTGAATGACCTAGGGATCATGAAACAATTTTTGCTAAAACTTGATTGAATTTCAAAAGTTTTTTGCAGACTAACACAAAGTTTTTTATTTTTCAGCAAAATGTCTAACTCAATAATAGTTTTACTCGCGTTTGACAAATTAGTGGGAGATAACTATCAAACGTGGAAAAACAACTTAAACACGATTTTGGTAACTGACAACATAAAGTTCGTGCTCACTGAGGAGTGTCCTCAGGTGCCGGGCTCCACTGCATCGCGAAGTGTTTGTGATTCATACGATCGATGGATCAGGGCCAATGAAAAGACCAAGATCATTGCCAGCATGTCTGATGTTTTGGCAAAGAAGCATGAGCTGATGGTCACCGCTAAGGAGATCATGGAGTCCTTGCAGGAAATGTTTGGACAACAGTCATTTCAAGTCCGGCATGACTCGCTCAAATACTTCTTCAACGCACGGATGAAAGAGGGGTCGTCTATCCGTTAACATGTTCTAGACATGATGACCCACTTTAATCTAGCGGAGATGAACGGGGCTTCGATCGACGAGTCGAGTCAGGTTAGTTTTATCTTGGAGACTCTTACGAAGAGTTTCCTTCAGTTTCGTAGCAACGCTGTTATGAACAAGATAAGCTACACACTGACTACTCTTCTTAACGAGCTGCAAACCTTCCAGTCCTTGATGAGGATCAGGACGTCGGAAGCTGAGGCAAACGTTGCCTTTAGGTCTTATTGTCACACCCCGTCCCAGCTTACTTGCCTAACCTAGGAAGAGATGCAAAGACAAAGATAACAAAACCTCTTGTTGGCTTTCCTTGACTAACCCAAGACTTAACTTAAAATAGACGTAACACATCATGTTTGAATAAGCAAAGTTAAGCACTGATATACACTTATATATGAAACACATTCACTTCCTTTACTATGTTCTTTAGATAGTCATAAAGTTTCCAAGTTTATTACAACCCATCTAATATGTTCTCACTACAAACCATATACAAAAGAAAGTGTATATACAAGGAGCTAAATGGCGTGGTGGCAAATAGGTCTTGTGAAGGCTAAGCACTGAAACTCGCCTGCCTCTACGAGAAGAGTAGACATAAAGAAAACGTGAGCTAGGAAGCTCAGTGAGTGTCTATTATAAGCTCAAAGGTGAAGCATAATAATGGCAGATTATAAGTAGAAAATAGCTTAACATAACAAACCATGCTTTCAATTTACAGGTTTAAGTCACCACTTATGCATAGCACATAACTCATAATGTAGTATTATATTGAGTGTAGATAGATCAATAATGTAGAAGCTCATAACAATAAAACACATAGCATGATACCACTTTCGAACCATAGAGGTGGTAGAGTTACATTTGTACCAATAAGGTTCATACCTCTCTCACGTGCACGTGGAATACCTTTGGCCCTTTGGTTTTCCCTAATACCTTCTCTATGTCCTTCAGTATTAAGGTAAGACCATTTACTACCCGAATACCTTCTCATTGTCCTTCAAGATCGGAAATTATGATTCATTCCCCTAAGTACCTTCTCGAATGTCCTTCAAAGATTAGGGGTTAACCACGATCAAGGGCATAACTTGTTTACCATGGAAATCATGTCCAGTATAACACATACAACAATTTCTTGACATTTTCATATTATCATCTAAACATGTTCCCAAGTGGATTTACACAAAACATTCTCTAAAGGAAAGCATACTTTCATAATTTAGTTTCCATACTTGGATTTATAGTTACAACTAATTCAAAGCATGCTTAGGTTCCATCATGAACTTTATGTTAGGAACTCCATGAAGCTATACATAATTAGTTCAAACAAGATTCAATGATCAACAATTATGTTTTTGAAGAAAAACATAGGCCAAGCATAGTTCTAAGATAGAGTCACTCACAGTATTAGAATTAGAATCTTGGCTTGTAAACTTGACCTATTTGCTCTTGGCCTGTCAAACAAACCAACTCAACCATTAGAACCTCGAGCTCATGATTTTTAACCTTAAAACTTGCAAGAAAACACACTTTTAAATTTTCCAGCATTTTCAGATTTTCTGTCCTGTTTTCAGACAGCCATAACTTCTTCATTACTTATCAAAAAATAATGTAATTTATACCAAACTCTTCCTTTTTGAACCCTCTAAAAAGCATATGAAGACATGAAATTTAAATTCCAAACGGATTTGTTCAGAAATACCTCGAAAACTACTTTCCTCAAAACAGACTTCTGCTGTTTTCAGATTCGAATTTCCTGCTGCACAACAAATTTAATCTGATATTTAAAACATCTTCTAGACATTTTCTACTCACGATATCTTCACGAAAGTTATAGGAAATTCAATAAGCTTTCGAACCATACCAATTAGATCTCCTAACTCCAAGTATGCAGATCAGAACAACCAAAACATCAGAGACTTCCCGGATTTGACAGCATACTTCTTTCCTTCCGCCTTCCTCTTAACAAAACAGTAACATCAATTTCTTTCCTTATGCACCTAAGAAACAGGTCTAATTCAGTCCCATAACTCAATTAAGAATAGCCATACACACAATTGGTTGTAAGGTATATAGAAATGGAAGAGAATCTCCTTCAATCTCTTGCTATAAGTTTTTCCCTTTCACCTAAAATTACAGGTTCAACTTCCAGCTTGGGTTCCTCAAAATTTATCAACACAACCACCAAATATTTTTTGATAAACCTCAAGGACAACATCTTAGCTTACTTACCTCAAAATGTCAGCTTCTAATTCCTCCTCAAGAGCTCAAAACAGACTGATCTCCTCATACTGTTCTGCTAGCCGAGAAACTTGAACACCCTTCACTATTCTGCACTTTTCTCCTTCGTCCTCTTGGTATTTTCTGCAAACCCGACCAGTTTCGATTTCTACACTCAATTTATGAGATTTTGACACAACAATCATCGAATTTGGTTCAGTAGACAGAGAGATATGATCGATTGAAGTTGGCCCATTTTCCAGCTGCTTGCTGTCTTAGTAAGAATTTGACACCACCTTCTTGCCAAACTTAACTCCGAGCCTTCACCTCCTTTGGCCAGCTCCTACTTTATTATTTACATCATAATCTCCTTTTTAAAACACCAAAATAAGTAAATAAGTCAATCTAAAGCATTTAACCAACTTTACCTAAGTTTATAAAAGATATGAGCTTTTCATTCAATACGTAATGCACCTAAAATTTGCCTAATTTGCTAATGATATTAACATACTTCAATTAACCTTCTAATATGCTTATTTCAATGGTTTACCTATCCCCTTATAAAGTTTAGACACATTGTAGCTCCAAATTCAATAGATTCCCAAATTCGATCACGACATCATTTAGTGCAACCTATACGATTTTGCATATTTCAAAACATCATGAACGAGTGCTCAATGATAAAAGAGAATAGAGTTTAGGGCTTACAATTTACTACCCCCTTAAGAGGAATTTCGCCCTCGAAATTCAGCACGAGAAAAGTTGTTGGTACTTTTCTTTCATTGTGTCTTCGCTTTCCCATGTTGCTTCCTCGACGTCGTGATTTCTCCACAAGACCTTTACCAGTGGTATTGACTTGTTCCTAAGCACTTGTTCTTTCCGATCCAGTACTTGTAGAGGTTCTTCCTCATATGATAGATTCTCCTTAAGTTGTATTGGTTCTACCTTGAGCACATGTGATGGATCAGAAATGTATTTCCTCAACATTGATACATGGAAAACATTATGTACCCGAGACAATTCTATCGGTAAAGCTAATCAGTAGTCGATGGCCCCTACACGCCCAGAATCTCGTAAGGCCCTATATATCTCGGGCTCGCTTTCCCCTTCCTTCGAACCGCAAAATACTCTTTCACGGGGATAGTCTCGGAAAACTTTGTCTCCGATTTCAATTCTAAATCTCTTATTCGTTTGTCAGTGTAGCTCTTTTGTCTATCTTGTCTTTGTCTTGATCTTTCCCCTGATAAATTTAACATTCTCCGAGGTAACTTGGACCAACTTTGGCCCTATCGACTTCGTTCTCTCCTACCTCCCCCGGAAAAATAGGGGTTCTACATTTCCTTCCATATAATGCTTCAGATGCGGTGCCATTCCGATGCTAGAATGATAACTATTATTGTATGCAAACTCCATCAATGATAGGTGAGTCTCCCACTTTCCTTTATATTGCAAGATGCGCATGCTCAAGCATGTCTTCGAGGGTCAGAATGGTTCTTTCCGATGACCATCGGTTTGTGGATGAAATGTTTGTACTAAAGTGCAACTTAGTTCCCAAGGCCTCTTGGAGACTCGACTGAACTTGGAAGTAAATCTCGAATCCCTATCCGACACAATAGATACTGGGGCTCCGTGTTGGCTTACAATCTGTCAACATATAATTTAGCAAGCTTATCCAGAGTAAAGTTACCTTGACGGATAAAAATCGAAGCGATCTTAGTCAATCTGTCTACTATCACCCAAATCTGTCATAACCACTCGGTGTTCGGGAAGTCCAAATAAGAAATCCATCGTTACATGCTCCCACTTCCATTCAGGTATTGGGAGTGGATTTAGAAGCCCTCCTGGTTTCTGCCGTTCAGGTTTCACTTGCTGACAAATTAAACATTTAGAGACATACTCTGCTATTTCTCGTTTCATTCCTGGCCACCAATAATGGTTCTTTAAGGTCCGATACATCTTTGTACCTCCTGGATGCTCGCATAGGGTTGAACTATGTGCTTCTTCTAGTATCGCATTTCTCAAAGTTTCATCTTTAGATACACAAAATCTACCATACTTCATCAACGCTCCATCACGCCTTACTTCGTAATCTGCTCTCTGATTCAAGTTCACCTCTTCTATCAATTTCTTCAGGGTAGGGTCTTTAGCTTGACTTGTGATAACATCATTAATTAAGGTAGGTCTTACCTGAAAATGAGCTAACAAGTTCCCTTTGTCACCAACATACACTTTTGCATTAGAACTCTTGAGTTCCTCAAATAGAGCCACTCTAACAGCATTAAGTGAACCCCTACGTTGCTTCGACTTCCTACTCAGTGCATCAGCTACAACATTAGCCTTCCCTGGGTGGTATTCGATCGTGCAGTCATAATCTTTTATCAATTCAAGCCACCGCCGTTGTCTCAAATTCAACTCTTTCTGTTCGAAGATGTATTTTAAACTTTTATGATCCGTAAAATACAACACTTCTCACCAAATGTATAATGCCTCCAAATCTTTAAAGCTAACACAATCAATTGCGAGCTCCAGGATCATGAGTAGGATAATTACATTCATGCTTTTTTAACTGTCTTGAGGCATAAGCAATCACTTTCCCATCCTGCATAAGTACACACCCAAGGCCCTGATGTGAGGCATCACAGTAAACCTCAAACTCTTTTCCCGTGGTGGGTAGAGTTAGTACCGGTGCTGTGACAAGTCTGTTCTTTAACTCTTGAAAACGTTTTCCACACTTTTCACTCCACTCGAACTTCGTATTCTTCTTTGTCAAACTGGTTAATGGAAGATGATATGAACCAAGGCAACTCATGACGTCACATTAAATGAAGTCAAATTCATGAAAGTTTAACACAAGTTGCATTTAATGAACTCAAGTGCAACTCATCATTTATTAAAGAATAACAAGCTTCATTTATGGAACAAGGGCTTCAAGATACTTCAAGATGTGCTTCATTTACTCTTGGATGGTTACAAAGAGTTACAAAGCTAACAAAGAGACACCATTCTCGGATTTATGGCTAATTTGATGTAAATTTCAGTTTTAAAGTCTTGTTTTCAATTATTTAGGTTACAAAATAGCTAGTGGAGATCATGATATTGATGGGGATGTAAGTTACAACCTTTCAATTGATCATAGGTTACTATAGGGTTGATTTTGAGGCTATATAAAGCCATGTACCTTGTAGAAAGGAAAAGAAAAGGAAAAAGATTGAAAATGTAATCAAAAGAGGCCTTCAGCTTTTTTATAGCCTTTGAGCTATGTCTTTGCAATTCTATGTAGATTAGGTTGCATGCTTAGAATCATTCAAGCTTGACTTGATCAATCTTGCTTGTGGAGTGATTCGGATCTCAAGTAAGTTTTCTTATCTTGAGGTATTTGATCGACAAGGTAATCCGATTTTACTTTCCTTGAGTTGATTTTCAAAATTTGTTTTGGGGTCTTTGAGATTGAGTTATCTAAAGGTCTTGTTTCTTTAAGCAAGGTTGTTAGATCCAATTGTCAAGGGTTACTTAACATTTTGACATTAGAATCTTTGGCTTATTTGATTTCATTTTGATTTGAGATTTTTATGAACAAGATTGCTAGATATTTCAATTCCTCTAAATTTCTTATCATTAATGATATGAACCAAGGCAACTCATGACGTCACATTAAATGAAGTCAAATTCATGAAAGTTTAACACAAGTTGCATTTAATGAACTCAAGTGCAACTCATCATTTATTAAAGAATAACAAGCTTCATTTATGGAACAAGGGCTTCAAGATACTTCAAGATGTGCTTCATTTACTCTTGGATGGTTACAAAGAGTTACAAAGCTAACAAAGAGACACCATTCTCGGATTTATGGCTAATTTGATGTAAATTTCAGTTTTAAAGTCTTGTTTTCAATTATTTAGGTTACAAAATAGCTAGTGGAGATCATGATATTGATGGGGATGTAAGTTACAACCTTTCAATTGATCATAGGTTACTATAGGGTTGACCAAATGATAAGAAATTTAAGAGGGATTCCAAAAAATCCAAAAACTTCAAATCAAAATGAAATCAAATAAGCCAAAGATTCTAATGTCAAAATGTTAAGTAACCCTTGACAATTGGATCTAACAACCTTGCTTAAAGAAACAAGACCTTTAGATAACTCAATCTCAAAGACCCCAAAACAAATTTTGAAAATCAACTCAAGGAAAGTAAAATCGGATTACCTTGTCGATCAAATACCTCAAGATAAGAAAACTTACTTGAGATCCGAATCACTCCACAAGCAAGATTGATCAAGTCAAGCTTGAATGATTCTAAGCATGCAACCTAATCTACATAGAATTGCAAAGACATAGCTCAAAGGCTATAAAAAAGCTGAAGGCCTCTTTTGATTACATTTTCAATCTTTTTCCTTTTCTTTTCCTTTCTACAAGGTACATGGCTTTATATAGCCTCAAAATCAACCCTATAGTAACCTATGATCAATTGAAAGGTTGTAACTTACATCCCCATCAATATCATGATCTCCACTAGCTATTTTGTAACCTAAATAATTGAAAACAAGACTTTAAAACTGAAATTTACATCAAATTAGCCATAAATCCGAGAATGGTGTCTCTTTGTTAGCTTTGTAACTCTTTGTAACCATCCAAGAGTAAATGAAGCACATCTTGAAGTATCTTGAAGCCCTTGTTCCATAAATGAAGCTTGTTATTCTTTAATAAATGATGAGTTGCACTTGAGTTCATTAAATGCAACTTGTGTTAAACTTTCATGAATTTGACTTCATTTAATGTGACGTCATGAGTTGCCTTGGTTCATATCAGAAGAGCTATCTTCGAAAACCCCTCGACAAAACGTCGATAGTATCCTGCAAGGCCCAAAAAACTACGGACTTCCGTTATTGAAGTTGGTTGTTCCCACTTAACTATAGCTTCCGTCTTCTGAGGATCCACTTGAACTCACCGATACTACGTGTCCCAAAACACAACCTGCTCCAAACAAAACTCACATTTACTAAATTTAGCATACAACTTCCGATCTCGTAATGTCCGTAGCACTATTCCGAGATGTTCTGCATGCTTTTCTCTACTTCTCGAGTACACCAAGATGTCATCAATAAATACTATCACAAACCGATCAAGGTAAGGATGAAATACCCGATTCATGAGATCCATGAATGCTTTCTTTGGGGCATTAGTTAACCCGAATGGCATTACCAAGAATTCATAATGCCCATACCTTGTCCTGAAAAAGTCGCTTTTTTGGTACATCGAAATCATTGATCTTCAAATGATGGTAACTTTGATCGTAAATCAATTTTGGAAAACACCGAGGCACCCTTTAGTTGATCGAACAGGTCATCTATGCGGGTAAAGGATATTTGTTACGTATTGTTACCTTATTCAGTTGTCGGTAATCAATACATAATCGTAATGTCC
This sequence comes from Trichosanthes cucumerina, assembly GCA_036507285.1. Classification (NCBI taxonomy): domain Eukaryota; kingdom Viridiplantae; phylum Streptophyta; class Magnoliopsida; order Cucurbitales; family Cucurbitaceae; genus Trichosanthes; species Trichosanthes cucumerina. The sequence goes on from CM071843.1 coordinate 36,361,511, forward strand.
CATCCTTCTTTTAACAAACAACACAGTGCTCCCCACGGAGATACACTTGGTCGAATATAACCCTTATCCACCAACTCCTCGCAGAATCGAGTTTTCAATTCCTTCAATTCCTTCTGATTGCCATCCTATACGGGGCTTGAGATATTGGCGTTGTTCCCGGCATCAGTCTATGGTAAACTCCACCTCTCTATCGGTGGCAACCTCATTAGCTCTTCTTCGGGAAGACATCTAAATACTCACATACTACTGGAATGTCTTCTGTGTTTCGATTTACTCATCTGGTGCACAAACTACATATGCAAGATATGTTGTACAACCTTTCTTCAATAATTTCCAGCTTTAATAGTTGATATCATACAAGTAGGCAATATCTTCCTATGTCCCTTAAACACAACCTCGGTCTTGCTTTGATTTCCTCAACACAACTTCCTTCCTATGATGGTCCATTAAGGCATGATACCTAGATAAGAAATCCATCCCCAAAATAACGTCGAACTCTTGGAGATCTAAGGAATCGATTCACTTGTCATGGTCATACCATTCACTTCCACCATACAATTAGTATAAACACTACAAACTATCGACATATCACCAATAGGAGTATAAATACACAGCTCCTCGATAAAGGTTCTAACTTCTGCAACAATGCTAGCAAAGAAACATTTTAGAGATAAAAGAATGTGTAGCTCATGGATCTAGTAATGCATGTGCGGTTTACTACTGAGATAGAAAGTGTACCCGTAACAACTTCTCGTGCATCATCCGCCTCCCGCTTGTGTCATGGCGTAAATCTTCCCTTGTTGTGGGGTGTCGACCTACTCCGCCCCTTTTGCTTAGCACTACTAGTGCCTTCTCCTCCACCGCCCCATATTTTTCTTTGCTTGGTGTATAATATGCGATGTAGTTCTCTGTCCCACCATGCCTTCTTGCATTAATTGGGGCATTCCCTTTTGAAGTGACCACCTTGCCCACAGCTTGAAACATACATTTCCGCCACTCAAACATCGACCCCCTATGATACTTTCCACAAGTGCTTTGCACAAAGGTTTTCTTGCTTTGAACTAGCTACCGACTCACCGGATTGCCTCATGCACGGAGTCCTTTGCGATCCTATCGTAAAACTTGATCCTCGCCGCCTCTATTTTTCCCCACGCCCACCTGTGCATCCCTTGAGTAGTTTGCCCACCACGATGGGGTTTAAAGCTTCCTTTTCCAGAGACACCGAGTGAATCTCCTATTATCTCCTTGTTGGAATCGGTCTCATGGTAAACCAACGTAATAAGTGGTATGACCACTACCTACGCCTCCTTTTCCCATTCTCACATCTACTAGGCTTCGCTCTACTCTGTAATGCCGTCTCCACAAGCTTGGAGAACTCACCACTCGAACTTGCTTTCACAGTGTTCGAATCTCTGCTCAGAAACCATCCTCGAACCTCTTGCATCGATCTATCTCGCTTGCAACAATAGTGCTAGCATACTTTGATAACTCGTGAACTTCTTCTCATATTCTACTATAGTCATCGACCCTCGAGCGAGTCCTAAAAACTCGTTCCTCTTCGCATCACGATATGAGCTCGGGTAATACTTATCTTCAAAGGCCTTTCGAAACTCTTTCCAGCTCCAAGCATCCCCTTTTCTGCTCTCTGTTATCTTCCACCAATCATCTGCTCCTTTCTGGAGTAAGAATGTTGCTAAATCGACCTTCCTGTCTTCGTGGCATCGCATGACCCTAAAGCACTTCTCAATCGATTTAACCAAACCTCAAATCATCGTACGGATCCGCTGTGCCTTCAAATGTTGTTGCACCTAAGGCTTTCGATTCTTTCAATGCCATACTTCTTTTCGGATCTCGCTTGTGTTGATCCAACACTTTCACTAATCTTTGAGTTATCCGCGTAAAGATCTGCTCCTCCATGTTCACCTCTTGCTTGAGGATGACTAGACTCTCCTCTCGATACCTCTCTTCCTCTATCGCCATGGCTTCTTGAGTTCCGTCTCCACTTGCCTCGCCTCGCTTGCCACCTCGAGCCATGGTCCTAAATTATACAATCTTATTAAAATAGGTAAGACAACAAGCTCCTAATTCAATGCATGAACCTAGTTCCCTTCCCAAAACCTTTCGCTCTGATACCAAGTTGTCACACCCCGTCCCAGCTTACTTGCCTAACCTAAGAAGAGATGCAAAAACAAAGATAACAAAACCTCTTGTTGGCTTTCCTTGACTAACCCAAGACTTAACTTAAAATAGACGTAACACATCATGTTTGAATAAGCAAAGTTAAGCACTGATATACACTTATATATGAAACACATTCACTTCCTTTACTATGTTCTTTAGATAGTCATAAAGTTTCCAAGTTTATTACAACCCATCTAATATGTTCTCACTACAAATCATATACAAAAGAAAGTGTATATACAAGGAGCTAAATGGCGTGGTGGCAAATAGGTCTTGTGAAGGCTAAGCACTGGAAACTCGTCTGCTTCCTGAGAAGAGTAGACATAAAGAAAACGTGAGCTAGGAAGCTCAGTGAGTGTCTATTATAAGCTCAAAGGTGAAACATAATAATGGCAGATTATAAGTAGAAAATAGCTTAACATAACAAACCATGCTTCCAATTTACAGGTTTAAGTCACCACTTATGCATAGCACATAACTCATAATGTAGTATTATATTGAGTGTAGATAGATCAATAATGTAGAAGCTCATAACAATAAAACACATAGCATGATACCACTTTCGAACCATAGAGGTGGTAGAGTTACATTTGTACCAATAAGGTTCATACCTCTCTCACGTGCACGTGGAATACCTTTGGCCCTTTGGTTTTCCCTAATACCTTCTCTATGTCCTTCAGTATTAAGGTAAGACCATTTACTACCCGAATACCTTCTCATTGTCTTTCAAGATGTCGGAAATTATGATTCATTCCCCCCTAAGTACCTTCTCGAATGTCCTTCAGTATTAGGGGTTAACTACGATCAAGGGCATAACTTGTTTACCATGGAATCATGTCTTTATAACACATACAACAATTTCTTGACATTTTCATATTATCATCTAAACATGTTCCCAAGTGGATTTACACAAAACATTCTCTAAAGGAAAGCATACTTTCATAATTTAGTTTCCATACTTGGATTTATAGTTACAACTAATTCAAAGCATGCTTAGGTTCCATCATGAACTTTATGTTAGGAACTCCATGAAGCTATACATAATTAGTTCAAACAAGATTCAATGATCAACAATTATGTTTTTGAAGAAAAACATTGGCCAAGCATAGTTCTAAGATAGAGTCACTCACAGTATTAGAATTAGAATCTTGGCTTGTAAACTTGACCTATTTGCTCTTGGCCTGTCAAACAAACCAACTCAACCATTAGAACCTCGAGCTCATGATTTTTAACCTTAAAACTTGCAAGAAAACACACTTTTAAATTTTCCAGCATTTTCAGATTTTCTGCCCTGTTTTCAGACAGCCATAACTTCTTCATTACTTATCAAAAAATAATGTAATTTATACCAAACTCTTCCTTTTTGAACCCTCTAAAAAGCATATGAAGACATGAAATTTAAATTCCAAACGGATTTGTTCAGAAATACCTCGAAAACTACTTTCCTCAAAACAGACTTCTGCTGTTTTCAGATTCGAATTTCCTGCTGCACAACAAATTTAATCTGATATTTAAAACATCTTCTAGACATTTTCTACTCACGATATCTTCACGAAAGTTATAGGAAATTCAATAAGCTTTCGAACCATACCAATTAGATCTCCTAACTCCAAGTATGCAGATCAGAACAACCAAAACATCAGAGACTTCCCGGATTTGACAGCATACTTCTGTCTTCTGCCTTCCTCTTAACAAAACAGTAACATCAATTTCTTTCCTTATGCACCTAAGAAACAGGTCTAATTCAGTCCCATAACTCAATTAAGAATAGCCATACACACAATTAGTTGTAAGGTATATAGAAATGGAAGAGAATCTCCTTCAATCTCTTGCTAGAAGTTTTTCCCTTTCACCTAAAATTACAGGTTCAACTTCCAGCTTGGGTTCCTCAAAATTTATCAACACAACCACCAAATATTTTTTGATAAACCTCAAGGACAACATCTTAGCTTACTTACCTCAAAATTTCAGCTTCTAATTCCTCCTCAAGAGCTCAAAACAGACTGATCTCCTCATATTGTTCTGCTACCCGAGAAACTTGAACACCCTTCACTTTTCTACACTTTTCTCCTTCGTCCTCTTGGTATTTTCTGCAAAGCCGACCAGTTTCGTATTCTACACTCAATTTATGAGATTTTGACACAAAAATCATCGCATTTGGTTCAGTAGACAGAGAGATATGATCGATTGAAGTTGGCCCATTTTCCAGCTGCTTGCTGTCTTAGTAAGAATTTGACACCACCTTCTTGCCAAACTTAACTCCGAGCCTTCACCTCCTTTGGCCAACTCCTACTTTATTATTTACATCATAATCTCCTTTTTAAAACACCAAAATAAGTAAATAAGTCAATCTAAAGCATTTAACCAACTTTACCTAAGTTTATAAAAGATATGAGCTTTTCATTCAATACGTAATGCACCTAAAATTTGCCTAATTTGCTAATGATATTAACATACTTCCATTAACCTTCTAATATGCTTATTTCAATGGTTTACCTATCCCCTTATAAAGTTTAGACACATTGTAGCTCCAAATTCAATAGATTCCCAAATTCGATCACGACATCATTTAGTGCAACCTATACGATTTTGCATATTTCAAAACATCATGAACGAGTGCTCAATGATAAAAGGGAATAGAGTTTAGGGCTTACACTTATCACAGGGGTTCGACCTCTAGGACAAATCCTGTAGCTCCTTCTCACCCGAAAGGGAAGAAGAAGAAGATGAAGAAGGGTAAAACTGACCGAGTTGCCGCCCAGAAGGGCAAGAAGGTCAAGGAAGTTGCAGAAAAAGGAAAATGTTTCTACTGCAATGGGGACGGCCACTGGAAGAGAAACTGTCCCAAGTTCCTAGCTGAGAGGAAGAATCAAGGTAAATGTGATTTACTTGTGACTGAAACTTGTTTAGTGGAGAGTAGTGACTCTGCCTGGATATATTGGATTCGGGTGCCACTAACCATGTTTGTTCTTCTTTCGTGGAATTGATTCTGCGGCAAGAAATGCGAAAGGGGAGGTGACTCTACGGTTGATCCGGGAGCTTGTCTCTCTTTGCAATGGCGGCATTTGTTAAGCTACATTTTGGCAGGAATTACATTTTGTTGGATAATATGTATATAGTTTCAGGGTTTACTAGAAACCTCGTTTCTATTTCCTGCCTGTTAGAACAATATATTTCCGTTTCTTTTCAAGGCAATAAAGCGTTTATTTCCCGAAATGGAACTTAATTTGTTCAGCTTCACTTGAGAATAATCTGTATGTTTTGAACCTAATTCGTTCAAAAGTGTTTTGAATACTGAATTGTTTAAAACAGCAGAAACACGAACTAAAAGAGTGAAAGTTTCTCCTAAGGAAAATGTCCATCTTTGGCATCTACGGTTAGGCCACATTAATCTCAATAGGATTGAGAGACTAGTGAAGAGTGGACTTCTAAACGAGTTGGAAGAAAACTCTTTACCGGTATGTGAGTCATGCTTCGAAGGCAAAATGACCAAACGTCCTTTTAGTTGAAAAGGATACGGAGCCAAGGAGTCCCTTGAGCTTATACATTCTAACCTCTATGGTCCGATGAGTGTTAAAGCACGAGGCGGTTACGAATACTTCGTATCTTTCATTGATGATTATTCGAGGTATGGGTATATTTACCTAATGCATAAGAAGTCTGAAACTCTTGAAAAGTTCAAGGAGTACAAGACTGAGGTTGAGAACTTGTTAGGTAAAACGATAAAAACACTTCGATCGAATCGAGGTGGAGAGGACATGGATACTGAATTCAAGAACTATATGATAGAACATGAAGTTACGTCCCAACTCTCAGCACCTGGTATGCCCAAGAAGAATGGTGTATCGGAGAGGAGAAACAGAACCCTGTTGGACATCGTTCAGTCGATGATGAGCTATGCTCGTCTCCCTGATTCCTTTTGGGGTTACGTAGTGGAGACTGCAGTTTATATTTTGAACAATGTTCCGTCGAATAGTGTTTGTGAAATATCTTTCGAACTCTGGATTGAACGTAAAGGTAGTTTACACCATTTCAGAATTTGGGGATGCCTGACCCACGTGTTGGTGTCAAACCCGAAGAAATTAGAACTCCGTTCAAAATTGTGCCTATTCGTAGGTTACCCAAAAGAGACCAGAGGTGGTTTTTTTTACGATCCTAAGGAAAATAGGGTGCTTGTGTCGACAAACGCCACTTTCCTTGAGGAAGATCATATCAGGGATCATGTGCCTAGGAGAAAAGTCGTGTTAAACGAAATGGATAGTACATCAGCAAGAGTTGTTGATGGGGCTAGTACATCAACAAGTGTTGTTGATCCTAGCACGTCTAGTCAAATCCGTTCTCAAAAGTTGGGAATGTCTCGACGTAGTGGGAGGGCTGTGAGACAACCTGAACGTTACATGGGTTTAGCAGAAACCCAAGTCGTCAATCTTGATGATGACTGCGAGGATCCATTGATCTATGATCAGGCAATGACTGATGTTGACAAGGAAGAATGGATCAAAGCTATGGACCAGGAAATGGAATCATATATTTCAATTCTGTCTGGGAGCTTGTGGATCAACCAGATGGGGTAAAACCTATTGGTTGCAAATGGATTTACAAGCATAAACGTGGCGTAGATGGGAAGGTGCAGACCTTCAAAGCACGACTAGTGGCAAAGGGTTTTACCCAGGTTGAAGAGGTTGACTATGAGGAAACCTTTTCACCTGTTGCCATGGTAAAATCGATCAGGATTCTTCTGGCCATTGCTGCGTATTATGACTACGAGATGGCAGATGGATGTCAAGACCGCCTTTCTAAATGGCAACCTTGACGAAACCATATACATGGACCAACCCAAAGGGTTCATTGCCCAAGGCCAAGAGTGATAAGAAATTGATGAGGAATTGAAATATCTAATCTACCTTATTAGCAACAAACAAGACTATTAGATCTAAACACCCAAAAATCTCAAAACCAAAATGAAATCAAAGAAGCCAAAGAATTCTAATATCAAAATGTTAAGTAACCCTTGACAATTGGTGTCACACCCCCTCCCGAACCACTTGCTAACTTAGCCCGGGAGACGGCATGAAGCCAACAGACATTGTTACCTCTTAACAATACCTGCTGACACTACTTTACCTGAAAACAAACTCGGTTCGCATATGGAACACTTTAAACTTAACACAGCGGAATCTGGACATCTATAAGACGTACATGAGGAGAAACTCTTCTTAAGTCTCTCCTGGAAACTAAAACGAGCAAGAACATCGAACCACAAGCAATCAAACCACTAATTAAACAACCACAACCTCTAAAGCACATACGACTATAACTACATAGTTCTCTTAAAATAATTTACAAACATATGGACTTGCTAAACCACACCAACCACGTACAACATATCAAACATGAGAAGCTTCCAGCAGACTATGGCGGAGTTATCGTGCACCGGAGCTCGATCTCTACCGAAAAGTGGGAAAACACTAAAAGAATGAGCTATGAAGCTCGGTGGTGAGTGACTTGAGTTTAAAGGAAACTACTAACTCGTAAATCATATCACCGGTCATCTATGAGCATATGCATCCAGTAATCAAGTGTTGAAAGTAATCGTGTAATCATATTAGCTTTTCGTAAAAACCAAAGAAGTATATCGTTTAAATCTCGTAAGGCATGTAAATGATATAAACTCTTTAAAAAAACATGTCACAATCTACTTTGTTCTACGATGTAGTGGGGCCCGCCAAAGACTCCCATCGTCTTTGTCGTAGTGGGGCCCGCCCAAGACTCTCACGACAAATACGTTGTCACGGAGTACACTCAACGTCGACAACGAGAATAAGACTTTGTGTGTGCACACGGTACCATAAAGCCTCTGGCTCAATATCTCGGAAAATCACATGAAAACATTTCAACATGCCTCGCTTATCTTTCTTTCATAAAACTCAAGCTTACTTAGCTTGTTCATAAAACTGGAAATCTTTAAAAACATACTTGCTAAAACATATTTGCTCAAAATCATAACATTTCCATAGACTTCGGAAATGCAATAAACATATGCTCGTGTATAAATTTCATCAAGACATTTAAGCTCATCATGAACACTTTAAAACATTTCTAAGGAATCATGAATGTTCATAAACAAGTGTTCAAGGAAAACAATAAGCATTGAAACCATTTCGTTTTAGCAAAACCTTGCATTTCATAAGCATAATACAAGCTCAGAAACCATTTTCAAGGTTCGTTTTGTCACTCACCGTATTAGAACTAGAACCTTGGCCCGTACACTCGACCTATCTCCTCTTGGACTGTCAAACAAACCAAAACCATGTTTTAGAACCTCGAGCTCATGGTTTTTAACCTTAAAACTACAAGAAAACACACTTTCAAAAATTCCAGCATTTTTAGATTTTCTGTCCTGTTTTCAGACAGTCATAACTTCTTCATTACTTATCCAAAAAGAATGTACTTTATACCAAACTCTTCCTTTTTGAACCCTCTAAAACTCTTATGAAGACATGAAAATGAGATTCCCAATAGATCGGTTCAGAAATACCTCGAAGTCTTCTTGCCCAGGAACCAACTTCTGCTATTCCAGATTCGATTTTCTGCTGCAACCCGAAATTTGACCTGCTATTTACAACATCTTCCAGTCATTTTCTATTCACGATTTCTTCATGAAAGTTGTAGGAAATTCAATAAGCTTTCCAACCATACCTATTAGAGCTTCTGGTTCCAACTCGACAGACCAGTACAACCAAAACATCAGAGACTTCTCGGATTTGACAGCAAATTCTGTCTTCTGTCTTTCTCTTCACAAAACAGTAGCTTAAGATCTGAATTTGCTCGAGCTTCCTTCACGAATTTTGTTCCAATATGAGTTAACTTTCATGAAACAAAATATCAAATCTTACCTCTTTCTGTGGAGCTCGTGATGAATAAAATAGCAGAACTGGTCTGAGTTGTTCACCTTGCTGCTACACAAGTAACCTTTGAGTTCTCCTCCCTCTCTTCTGCAATTCCAGCACCAAAAATCCCTTCTTCCTCTTCCTTTCTCCTTCTCTCATGGAAACCCTTGCTGCTCCTTGTTGAAAATGAGAAGGAAATCGATGGAATGGGTTAATTTAAAAAGAAAACTAAGGTGGGATCCACCACCCACTTTCCTTTTCCCTTTTTCATTCTTTTTTCCTTTTCTTTCCTTTCCTTTATCTTTCATTTCTTATCTTTTCTTTGCAAAACAAAACAAACTTAGTATATTAAACATTGTTTCATTTCCTTTTCTTCTTTTGTCTTAAAAGCAATCTAAACCAAAATGGTTTAAACTTTCCTTCCTTGTTTTCCTTTTGCCTTTCACTTCATTTCTTTCCTTTTTAAAACAAGGAAAACCAAGTTTTAAGCATTCATTTCTTCCTTTCTTTTGTTGTTTGATATTAAGGAAGTTCCAAAGAAAGATCTCGGGTTTACAATTGGATCTAACAACCTTGCTTAAATAAACAAGACCTTTAGATAACTCAATTTCAAAGACCCCAAAACCAATTTTGAAAATCAACTCAAGGAAAGTAAAATCGGATTACCTTGTCGATCAAACATCTCAAGGCAAGAGAACTTGTATGAGATCCGAATCACTCCACAAGCAAGATTGATCAAGTCAAGCTTGAATGATTCTAAGCATGCAACCTAATCTACAAAGAATTGCAAAGACATAGCTCAAAGGCTATAAAAAAGCTCAAGGCCTCTTTTGATTACATTTTTAATCTTTTTCTTTCTTTTTCCTCCTTTTGGATTACATGTATGACTATTTATAGCCTTCAAAATTAAACCTAAAGATAACCTATGGCAATTTAAGGGTTGTAACTTACATCCCCATCAATACCATAATGTCCACTAGCTATTTTGTAACCTAAAACATTGATAACAAACTTTAAAACTGAAAATTACATTGAAATGGCCATAAATCCGAGATTTAAACTTCTATTAAGCCTATCAATACTTTGTAATCATCCATGAATAAATGAAGCCCCACTTGAAGTAGCTTGAAGCTTTTGTTGCATAAATGTACTTGACTTGTATTTAATGAAGCATGAGTTGCACTTGAGTTAATTAAATGCAACTTCTCATCATAAATGAAGCTTGACAACATTTAATTCAACTCCATCTTGAAGCTTTTCAAATCTTGAATAGCATGATACAATTCATATCATTCTCTCCTTCTTCAAGAAGATTCGTCCTCGAATCTAAGAATGCCTTTGGTAGTGCAAGTTGTAATTATTTCAGCCTTTAGTCTTGCTCTCTTGGATTTCTTCTTTGTTTCTTTTTGTCAGCCAATGAATTTAAATGATTTGTGGAACATGTTGCAAAAGAAAGTAGAGTAACAAGAAAATGGATATTTCCTCACTCCCTTACATGTTTACACTCGAAGAGACACTCAATTTCACAAATCACTCATTATTTTCTCTCTATCTAACCTCTCAAATTTGGAACAATGAAGCTCGATAATTTCCAATCCAATGTATGTTGCACACTTTGAACACCTTAACTTGACTTATGGAAAGATTCAAGAAATCAAACAAGTAACAAGATGAACATATTAAAAAAATTGATGAACAAGGATTGGACTAAGACTACACTTTTAAACAAATTCAATGTTGGCCAATAAATTAGGGCCTAAGAATGAAACTCCTTTAGAACATGTATAAACTGATTATGAAAAAGAAGTTTCAATGATGTATTCAAGTAATGTGGAGTTACAAGAAGGTTGAAAACAAAACAACTCATTGCATTCAAAAGGAAAAGTGTAACTGACAAGTAATTAATGCAAAATGCTTGTTCATAAAAAGTATATTGTAACCGACATCAATGAATTGAAATGACTAGATCTAAACAAAATTGAGCAATTTTAGACATGAAAATAGCAGATCTAACACATACTTTTTCAAGAACAAAGCAACAACAAATTTAGAACATTATAAGCAAGCTCTCGGTTTGACAGTTGTTTTGGACAGATTATCAAAACATGAATGTTTGACCCATAAATATTTAAAATTCGTAGATCTCATAGAAGAAGAAAAGGTAGATAAGATCTTGATCTACAATATTCAATAAGACACCAAGATGAAACAACAAACGAAAGTATGCTATTTTGGAGTCTTTTGATAGATTATCAAAACTGGACAGATTGCAAGAAAAAGAAACGAGAAAATGAAAATTTAAAACAAATTAAAAGTAAACGCAAAGGAAACATATATCCGATCTTGAGCCTAAGGCTCTGATACCAAATGATAAGAAATTTAAAAGGAATTTGAAATATCTAATCTACCTTGTTAGCAACAAACAAGACTATTAGATCTAAACACCCAAAAATCTCAAAACCAAAATGAAATCAAAGAAGCCAAAGAATTCTAATATCAAAATGTTAAGTAACCCTTGACAATTGGATCTAACAACCTTGCTTAAATAAACAAGACCTTTAGATAACTCAATTTCAAAGACCCCAAAACCAATTTTGAAAATCAACTCAAGGAAAGTAAAATCGGATTACCTTGTCGATCAAACATCTCAAGGCAAGAGAACTTGTATGAGATCCGAATCACTCCACAAGCAAGATTGATCAAGTCAAGCTTGAATGATTCTAAGCATGCAACCTAATCTACAAAGAATTGCAAAGACATAGCTCATAGGCTATAAAAAAGCTCAAGGCCTCTTTTGATTACATTTTTAATCTTTTTCTTTCTTTTTCCTCCTTTTGGATTACATGTATGACTATTTATAGCCTTCAAAATTAAACCTAAAGATAACCTATGGCAATTTAAGGGTTGTAACTTACATCCCCATCAATACCATAATGTCCACTAGCTATTTTGTAACCTAAAACATTGATAACAAACTTTAAAACTGAAAATTACATTGAAATGGCCATAAATCCGAGATTTAAACATCTATTAAGCCTATCAATACTTTGTAATCATCCATGAATAAATGAAGCCCTACTTGAAGTAGCTTGAAGCTTTTGTTGCATAAATGTACTTGACTTGTATTTAATGAAGCATGAGTTGCACTTGAGTTAATTAAATGCAACTTCTGTTCATCATAAATGAAGCTTGACAACATTTAATTCAACTCCATCTTGAAGCTTTTCAAATCTTGAATAGCATGATACAATTCATATCAAAGAGCAAAAGATTTTTCGGCTTCATAAGTCTATTTATGAAATGAAAATAGCCTCAAGGTCTTGGAATATAAGGTTTGATGAGGCAATCAAATCTTATGGCTTTGATCAGAATGTGGACGAGCCTTGTGTCTACAAGAAAATCGTTGACAAAACTGTCGCATTTCTGATAATATACTTGGATGATATTCTTCTCATTGGGAATGAGGTAGAATTTCTTACTGACGTAAAGAAATGGCTAGCTTCGCAATTCCAAATGAAAGATTTGGGAGAAGCTCAGTATGTTCTAAGGGTATCCAGATAGTCCAGAACCGGAAGAACAAAACGCTAGCCATGTCTCAAGCGTCTTATATTGACAAGATGTTGTCTAGATATAAGATGCAGAACTCCAAGAAGGGCTTGCTGCCTTTCAGGCACGGGGTTCACTTGTCTAAGGATCAGTGTCCTAAGACTCCTCAAGAGGTTGAGGATATGAGACGGATCCCATATGCTTCAGCTATAGGGAGCCTGATGTATGCCATGTTGTGTACTAGGCCCGACATCTGTTATGCAGTAGGGATTGTCAGTATGTATCAATCCAATCCAGGATTAGATCACTGGACAGCCGTAAAGGCAATCCTTAAGTATCTTAGCAGAACAAGGAACTACAACTTAGTGTATTGAAGTGGGGATTTGATCCTTACGGGATACACGGATTCTGACTTTCAGACCGATAAGGATTCTAGGAAATCCACTTCGGGGTCAACCTTCATTCTGAATGGAGGAGTTGTAGTATGGCGAAGCATCAAGCAGGGATGCATCACTGATTCCACTATGAAGCGGAGTACGTTGCGGCTTGTGAAGCTGCAAAGGAAGTTGTTTGGCTCAAGAAGTTCATGTTAGATTTGGAAGTTGTTCCAAATATGAACTTGTTGATCACGCTGTTCTGTGATAACAGTGGTGCAGTTGCCAACTCCAGAGAGCCTCAGAGCCATAAGAGAGGCAAACACATCGAGCGGAAGTATCACTTGATACGGGAGATTGTGCACCGCGGAGACGTGACAGTCACGCAGATAGCGTCGGAGCACAACGTAGTTGATCCATTTACAAAGCCCCTCACGGCTAAGGTGTTTGTGGGTCACCTAGAGAGTCTAGGTCTTCGAGTGCTTCCTGACTAGGGCAAGTGGGAGATATGTAAACGGGTATTCAATGCCCTAGTTTATTGTAATTTATGTACATTTTAGAAATGTATTTCTCCACTAGCTTAATCCAAGTGGGAGTTTGTTGGAATTTTTGTCCTAAACTCGTGTTTGTAAATTACTATTTGAAATTAATAAGAGTTATTTATTTCATTACTTTGGGTCTTGCAAATTTTACAAACATTTCCAATAAACTAAGCTTCAGGGTCATTGAATTTATGAGAGAATTAGAACTTGAACGGTGTGTAGTGGACACACAGGGAGGATCACGTTCGACTTAATGACTCGAACGATCTACAGTATATGGATAGGGTTGGAGACCTAATCCTGGATACACTTTGGATGCGACCTGCTTTGTATTAGATACAAACGAGGTGATCTGACTCGTTCATGTGGTTGACATGCGAGTGGGGGCATCCTGTGCAATGAGATTGTACAAGACCTGACCGTGAATTATTAGACCTCACCGATGTAACACCGCTGATGTGATGAGACTAATAACTTCGTGAGATGACCATTAGTGACTCGACCAATCCCGAGCATGTTACGGACTCTCTCATGCGAGATGGTCCAATCCTTTGACTAGTACTAGTGAGGTTGGTGACAGTTACTCGCCCAATATGCCTATCTTCTTAGGGACAGGACCAAGTAGGGAGCTGGGAAATTAACTATGCGAGATGGAATTCACTCATTCCCACCTTTATGGAAACTAGAGGGGTTGTTCTCTTAAGTGTTGTCTTCAGGGCTTGGACAACGGGCCCCCACCTTCTCACTTGCCCGAGAAGGGTGTTGTGTATGGTTGGACCATCACAATATGTTGTTCATTAGAGGAGTAGTGGGGACTTAAGGAACAAGAAGTAGACACAAGGGTAAAACAGTAATTTTACCTAGCCGTGTCTACGAACATCCTGTGAAGGGTCAACTCATGGGCATTGGTTATATCAGTGGACATGTAATATTCTGCACTGACGGGAGTGCAGCTACGACCTATAGTGGAGTGTTACCGTAGCTAATGAATGTTGATTAACCGGGTCAAAGAGTTTGATAGGTTAATCTCGTATCATTAGAGCTCGTCACTGTAGGTCCATTAGGTCCCTCGATTGGCTCAAACTGGGTTAAAAGAAGGGTTAATGTTTTGGTGTGAAATTAAAGTGTTTAATTTCACTTAGAGGCATTTATGTCATTTATATGAGATATGAATGATATAATATATAGTTTAATGTGAATGAGATTCATAATAAACTATAGGTTAGCCTAATTGTTGAATTAGGGCTAATTGGAGAAATTAATTGAGAGAAATTAAATTGGATGTGATTCAATTTAATAAATCCACAATTATGCAAATGTGATTTGTATAATGAGATATGAGATATCTGATATTATATGGTTATGCAAATATGATTTGCATAACCTATGGTTGTGGTAAAATGGTAATAATATGGAGATTTTAACTCCATGTTCTCTCCATTATTTAAATCCTTCTTGCAAGAAGGAAGGTAAGCTAATCTCTCATTTTTGGAAATCTCACCAAAAGAAGAGAACAATCTCTCTCATTTTTCTCTCTAGCATTTCTCTTTTCTAAACCAAAACAAAGTTCCCACAAACTTCCTTCTTTCATATTTCTCTCTAGCATTTCTCTGATTGGTTGTGTTCGTTCTTGTTCGTGAGAAGGATTCGAGATCGTTGAGTTCGAGAAAGAATGAAGAGTTCGTGGATCGTTGGAAGGAATCTTGAAGAAAATCTTCAACAAGTAAGTAGCTTCTTAACTTTCTGTTTTTCTTCCATATTAAGCATGTTTAGCCTAGATCTAATAGTTAGATTGATTTTAACGAACAATAGTTGCACAATTTCACCACGACGATTCAATCGTCTTCCGCTGCGTGGGATTCTCATTCCCTTCACAAACATGTTGTATTTAACTATTAAACTAAAATGAAGAAAAATTACCTTTGTAGTTTTTCCACACATCAACTCCTTGCTTCCAAGAAAAAAACAACAACACAGGTACACCCAAAAGAACGTCTTTATTTTTCCAACAGGACACAACCACTCAGTAAACCTCATATTCTCTGAGTGCTTAGATCACCCTACGTGGGAAGGGATCCAACCACTCTTTGACTCGATTAATCGACATTCATTAACTACGGTAACACTCCACTAAATCTAACAACCTTGTTGAAGAACAAGACCTTTAGATCTAAAACTCAAAAACCCCAAACCTAGATGATTTCATCCCAAGGAAGAAGATAGAAATGGATTTACCTTGATGATCAAGATCAAAAGTAGAGAAAACTTGTTTCTAAACTCAAGATTCGAATCACTCCACAAGTAGTTTAATCAACGCTACTTGAATGATCCTAGCATGCAAAACTAAACACAAGATATGCAAAGAAACAAGCTCATGGCTTAAGAAGCAAAATATGCAACTTTTCATTCAAAACATCATTCTAAGTCTTTTTTACAATACATCTTAGATGGCTTTATATAGCCTTCCAATTGTAACCTAAAACTAAGCTAACATGACATGTTTGAGAATGTAACTTCCCTAACTTTAATGCCATAACCATCCACTACTCAAATGTAACCTAAAACATTGAAATAGAAACTTTAAAACTGAAATTACAAGTAAATGAGGTATAAATCCAAGAATTAATCTTCTAACAACAATTCTAGTCTTTGTAACCACCTTGGGTGTAAATGAAGCTGTACTTGAAGTAACATGAAGTGTAGTCCCATTAATTGATGCTTGACTTGCATTAAATGAAGCTTGAGATGCACTTAATTTCATTTAATTGCAACTTAAGTTCTTTCAATGCAACTTGACTTCAACATTAATGCAACTTGAGTTCATCATAAATGAAGCCTTGATGCATTTAATGCAACTCCATTTTTAGCTCTTCTTTAGTCTTGACTAGTGTTGTACGATTCATATCATCCTCTCCTTCTTCAAGAGGATTCGTCCTCGAATCAAAAGGGTCTCCAACATCAAATGGACGAAAATCAGCAGCATTATAAATGTAATTGACATCCTCCTCTCCTTGTAGAGCAATTTTGTAGTCATGGGACGTCATAGGTATATTGTGTCTTGAATTCTACTTAGGTTTCTTGTGAAATGAACAACAATCCTTCCAAAAGTGTCTCCAAACCCAATCACCCGATTTTAATGCCTTATGCTTGCTGCGATGGATGAATTTAGAAGCAATTTTGAAGTTTTTCCTGTAAACCCGAGATCTTTCTTTGGAACTTTCTTATTATCAAACAACAAAAAGAAAGAAGAAATGAATGTTTAAAACTTGGTTTCCCATGTTTTAAAAAGAAAAGTAATGAAGTGAAAGACAAAAGGAAAACAAGGAAGAAAAAGTTTAAACCATTTTGGTTTGGTTTGCTTTTAAACACAAAAGAAGAAAAGGAAATGAAACAAATGTTTTATATTAAGTTATTTTGGTTTTGTAAAGAAAAGAAAAGAAAGAAAGAAGATAAAGGAAAGAAAAGAAAAGGAAAAAGAAATGAAAATATCAAAAGTGCAAAAAGACAAATGGATGCTTCTTCCACCGATTGACTTTTTTTTTTTTTTTGAGTTTTCTCCATTTTCTTCTCTTTCATCACAAACCAAGCTGAAATTTCGTGGTTGAGGAGAGAAAAGGAAGAAGAAGGAGGCCATTTTTGGTGATTTTGGGCTGGAGTTGCAGAAGGAAAGAGGAAAACTCAAGGGAATTCATTTTTACAGCAAGGAAATCAACTCAGACAAGCTCTGATTTTCTGTTCATCTCGAGTTCCACAAGAAGAGGTAAGAGTTGAGCTTTTGTTTCATGAAAGTTAACTCATATTTGAACAAAATTCGTGAAGGAAGCTCGAGCCAATTTTGATGTTAAGTTGCTGTTTTGTTAAGAGGAAAGCAGAAGACAGAAATTTGCTGTCAAATCCGAGAGGTCTCTGATGTTTTGGTTGTTCTGATCTCTATACTTGGAGTTACAAGCTCTAATTGGTATGGTTCGAAAGCTTATTCAATTTCCTACACGTTTTGTGAAGGAATCGTGAGAAGAACATGATTGGAAGATGTTGTAATCTTCAGGTTAAGATTCGGGTTGCAGCAGGAAGTGAAATCTGGAACAGCAGCAGAATCAATTTAGGGGTTAAGCTTCTGAGGTAATTTCTAACCAATACGTTAGGAATCTCATTTTCATGTCTTCATAAGAGTTTTATAGGGTTCAAAAAGGAAGAGTTTGGTATAAAGTACATTCTTTTTGGATAAGAAATGAATAAGTTATGGCTGTCTGAAAACAGGGCAGAAAATCTGAAAATGCTGGAATTTTTGAAAGTGTGTTTTCTTGTAGTTTTGGGGTTAAAAACCATGAGCTCGAGGTTCTAATACATGAATTTGGTTTGTTTGACAGGCCAAGAGCAAATAGGTCGAGTGTACGGGCTAAGATTCTAGTTCAAGCACTGTGAGTGATAAAACGAACTTCAAAAGTGTATATATGCTTGAATTATGTTCAAGAAATGCAAGTTTTGCTAGAATAAAAGTTTTCAATGCATTATGCTTCCTTTTGAACACATGTTTATGAGTATTCATGTTTTCCTAGAAATGTTTCAAGTGTTCATTGTGACCCTAAAAGTCTTTATAAAGTTTATACATGAGCATATGTTCAATGGTTGCCAAAATTTATGGAAATGTTATGATTTCAAGCAAGCATGTACTAGCAAGTATGTTTTAAAGTTTTCCAATTTTATGAACAAACTGAGTAAGCTTGAGTTTATGGAAGAAAAGATAGGCAGGCATGTTCAAATGTTTTCATGTGAATTTACGAGATATTGAGCCCGAGGTTTTATGGTACCGTGTGCACACGGTCTTATTCTCGTTGTCGACGTTGAGTGTACTCCGTGACAAATGTGATCGTGAGTGAGTCTTTGGCGGGCCCCACTACGACAAAGACGATGGGAGTCTTTGGGCGGGCCCCACTACATCGTAGAGTAAACGTTGGTTGTATCTTTGGCGTGCCCTACATAACGTGGATTGTGAAATGTTTTTAAAAGAGTTTATTTCATTTACATGCCTTACGAGATTTTGGTGATATACTTGTTGGTTTTCTGAAAGTCTATTATGATTCTACGTTTACCTTCAATGCTTGAATACAAATGCATATGCTCATAGTTTTCGTCACACATGTTTTACAAGTTATAGATATTAAACACGATCACTCACTTTGAGCTTCATAGCTCATTCTTTCTATGTTTTCAAACCTTTCGGTGTAGAGATCGAGCTCCTGCACTTTGAGTTCTTTGCCATAGTCTGCTGAAGCTTCATAAGTTAAATACTTTGTACGTGGCTGGTTTTGTCTAGCAAGTCTCTATGTTTGTAAATTATTTTGAGAGGACTTTGGGGTTATAGTTGTTTGTACATTAGAGGTTGTATAAACACTGGTTTGTCTTGTGTTGGTTCTGATGCACTAGACTTTTAGTTTCCAAGAGAGACTTGTGAATGGTTTCTCCTTGTATATGTTTAATAGTTGTCCAATTTCCGCTATGTCATGTTTAAGTGTTCCATTTTTGAACATAGTATGTTTATCAGGTGAATCAGGGTCAACAGGTATTGTTAAGAGACAAACAATGTCTGTTGGCTTCACGCCGCCTTTCGTGCTGTGTTAGCAGGTAGTTCGGGAGGGGGTGTGACATTTCCTCTCAATAAATACTTTGGCATTAACTTTTGAATCAAGATTCTCAATGAGTGCTTTGGCATCCTGTAAGAACTCAAAAGAAAAACTAGAAAAACATGGTTTAAGCTCACCCGTTAGAAAACAAGTTCCTTTATACAAAAGATAAAAAATATTTTGTTTTGAAAACAAAATAGATTTAACCTCATAAGCTCTTTTACACAAGCTCACTGTCACACCCCCTCTCGAACTACCTGCTAACTTAGCCCGAAAGGCGGCGTGAAGCCAACAGACGTTGTTACCTCTTAACAATACCTGCTGACTTTGCTATACCTGATAAACATACTATGTTCACATATGGAACACTTTAAAACATTTCTAAGAAATCATGAATGCTCATAAACAAGTGTTCAAGGAAAACAATAAACATCTAAACCCTTTCATTCAAGCAATACTTGTATTTCTTAAAACATAATTCAAGCATATAGAACATTTTTTAAGTTCGTTTTGTCACTCACAGGGTTAAACTAGAACCTTGGCCCGTACACTCGACCTATCTCCTCTTGGTCTGTCAAACAAACCAAATCTATGTATTAGAACCTCGAGCTCATGGTTTTTAACCTTAAAACTACAAGAAAACACTCCAACCAATTTTCTAGCATTTCACAAATTTTCTGCCCTATTTTCAGACAGCCATAACTTCTTCATTACTTATCCAAAAAGAATGTGATTTATACCAAACTCTTCCTTTCTGAACCCTCTAAAACTCTTATGAAGACATGAAAATGAGATTCCAAACGGATTTGTTCTAATTTACCTCGAAAGCTACTTTCCTCAAAACAACTTCCTGTTGTTCCAGTTTCATTTTTCCTGCTGCACAACAAACTTAACCTGAGATTTAAAACATCTTCTAGACATTTTCTATTCACGATTTCTTCACGAAACTTGTAGGAGATTCAATAAGCTTTCGAACCATACTAATTATAGCTCTGATTCCAACTCTACAGATCAGTACAACCAAAACATCAGAGACTTCTCGGATTTGACAGCAAATTCTGTCTTCTGTCTTCCTCTTCACAAAACAGCAACTTAAAGTCAGAATTGACTCAAGAATCCTTCACAAACTTTGTTCAAAAATGAATTAGCTTTCAAGAAAACCAAACCTCAAGTCTTACCTCTTCCTATGGAGCTCGAGATAAACAGAAAATCAGAACAGGATTGAATTGATTAACTTGCTGTTATAAAGACATACCTTTAGTTCTTCTCCTCTCTTCTGCAACTTCAGCTCCAAAAACCACCTTCTTCCTCTTCCTTTCTGCTTCTCCTACGAAAACCCTTGCTTCTCCTTGATGAAATGAGAAGAAATTCGAAGGAACTTGGTTGTTTAAAAAGAAAACTAAGGTGGGGGTCCCACCTTCCACTTTCTTTCTTTGTTTTTCCTTTTCTTTTCTTTTCTTTTCTTTTCTTTTCTTTTCTTTTCTTTCCTAAACAAAACATAACAACTTAATATATTAAACATTTGTTTCATTTCCTTTTCTTCTTTTGTCTTTAAAGCAAACCAAACCAAAATGGTTTACACTTTTCCTTCCTTGTTTTCCTTTTGTCTTTCACTTCTTCTCTTTTTAAAACAAAGAAAATCAAGTTTTAAACATTCATTTCTTCTTTCCTTTTGTTTGTTTTTTTTTATAAGGAAATTCCAAAGAAATCCATGGCAATCCATGGAAGCATAATGAGTGAATAAGAAATCCATCCCTAAGATTGCATCTAACACTTCCAACTCTAATAGAAGAAGATCCACTAACATATTGAGACCTTCTACTAAGACCTCACAATCTCGCAACACTGCATCGACTAGTAAAGCATCACCAACTGAAGTGTATATAACTAAGCTCTCAAATAAAGGCTCTAACTGTCTATTCAGCTTAGTTAGGAATATACTGGAAACAAAGGAATGCGTAGCACCTGGATCTATCAAAACACGTGCATGTACATTACAAATAGAAATCGTACCGATAATCACATCCGTGCATCCTCCGCTTCTTCTTTGAGTCATAGCGTAGACCTTTCCTGTTGCCTAGGTCTCCTACAACTCCTTTCTCTCTAAAACCACTCGTGCCTCTCTCTGCAGCTTCTTCGGAACTCTTGGTCGCTCAACCGTCTGGGACCCAACTCCACTGGTCCTCTCTGTTCACCGCTCTAAGTGTGGACAATCCCTCTTGAAATGTCTCCGCCCGCCCACACTAACACACACACACGGCACCAACAAGACATTGACCTCGATGATTCTTGCCACAATTTGCACATGGAGTTCTCCTTGCTGCACCGGCAATGCACTCTCTGCATTGTTTGTGGTCTTCTTTGTTGATCCGCGGGTCGACTAGGTGCTCTTTGACTCTGCCTCTGATAGGCACCACCCACATTCATCTGCCTCGATGTCTGGCAGCCAGCTCGATTCTAAAAGTCCTGACGACTTGAAACATTCACTCCGGGTGTGAATCTTCACTGTTCGCGACCAAAATCGCTCGTTGATGAAGGCCCTCGAGTTTGGCTCCACTCATCGATCGCGCCTCTGCTATATACTCGCTCAACACGTAGAGCAGTCTCTACCAACTGAGAAAAATCAGTCCACTTAGCAATAGCTGTAACTGGGGTACGTATCTCAGGTCGTAACCCTCTTTCAAATCTTCGACACCTATCACTCTCAGATGCCACAATCACATTAGCATACCGCAACAGCTCGGTATACCTTCTCTCATACTCAGCCACTGAAAGTGTCCCTTGCTTCAGTTCTAAAAATTCATCCCTTTTTGCCTCACGTACGTGCTAGGGTAATATTTATCTTCGAAGATGCTTCTGAAAGTTTGCCAATCTAGAGTGCGTGCATCACTGCGCTTGGCTAGTATTGACTTCTACCAACCCTCTTCTTCCTTCTCTAGCAGGAATGTGGCTAGCTTGACTTTACGCTCCTGAGGGCAGCTCATCACGTCAAAACATTTCTCAAGCTTGTTCAGCCAAACCTCGGCATCAGCTGGATCTGTGGAACCCTCAAACATTGTGGTTTCCAATTTCTTCAGTCGTTCTATTCCATATGGCTTCTCTGGATCACTTGGCCTTGCTCTCTCTGGCCTGCCTACCTCCTGTGAGGAAATGGCATGCTGCTCATCTCTGACCTTTGTTTGGACTCTCGGAGCACTAGATCCTCTCTCATATTGCCCTTGGGTAGGATCCTGCGTCCCGCCCTGATCCTGCCTCCGTCGTCTGCTAGTACGTGGTGGCATGACTCTTATAAAATATCAACATATTAGACATACTATGGTTACTTAACATAAGTACACGATGACTAAACTTACATTCACATTTTAGCCCTAACTGGACTTGCTCTTATCCTTACTTGAACCATACTCTACTAGTTCAATCTGAACTAACTCAATAGCTTGCTATGACTTTTACTTTATTCTTAGAGCTAACTTACCCTGTCTCATTCCCATGGAGCTAACTGCTCTGATACCAAGTTGTCACACCCCCTCTCGAACTACCTGCTAACTTAGCCCGAAAGGCGGCGTGAAGCCAACAGACGTTGTTACCTCTTAACAATACCTGTTGACTCTGCTATACCTGATAAACATACTATGTTCACATATGGAACACTTTAAAACATTTCTAATAAATCATGAATGCTCATAAACAAGTGTTCAAGGAAAACAATAAACATCTAAACCCTTTCATTCAAGCAATACTTGTATTTCTTAAAACATAATTCAAGCATATAGAACATTTTTTAAGTTCGTTTTGTCACTCACAGTGTTAAACTAGAACCTTGGCCCGTACACTCGACCTATCTCCTCTTGGCCTGTCAAACAAACCAAATCTATGTATTAGAACCTCGAGTTCATGGTTTTTCACCTTAAAACTACAAGAAAACACTACAACCAATTTTCCAGCATTTCACAGATTTTCTTCCCTTTTTTTCAGACAGCCATAACTTCTTCATTACTTATCCAAAAAGAATGTGATTTATACCAAACTCTTCCTTTTTTAACCCTCTAAAACTCTTATGAAGACATAAAAATGAGATTCCAAACGGATTTGTTCTAATTTACCTCGAAAGCTACTTTCCTCAAAACAACTTCCTGTTGTTCCAGTTTCGTTTTTCCTGCTGCACAACAAACTTAACCTGAGATTTAAAACATCTTCTAGACATTTTCTACTCACGATTTCTTCACGAAATTTGTAGGAAATTCAATAAGCTTTCGAACCATACCAATTAGAGCTTCTGATTCAAACTCTACAGATCAGTACAACCAAAACATCAGAGACTTCTCGGATTTGACAGCAAATTCTGTCTTCTGTCTTCCACTTCACAAAATAGCAACTTAAGGTCAGAATTGGCTCAAGAATCCTTCACGAACTTTGTTAAAAAATGAATTAGCTTTAAAGAAAACCAAACCTCAACTCTTACCTCTTCCTATGGAGCTCGAGATGAACAGAAAACCAGAACAGGATTGAATTGATTAACTTGCTGTTATAAAGACATACCTTTAGTTCTTCTCCTCTCTTCTGCAAATTCAGCTCCAAAAACCACCTTCTTCCTCTTCCTTTCTTCTTCTCCCACGAAAACCCTTGCTTCTCCTTGATGAAATGAGAAGAAATTCGAAGGAACTTGGTTGTTTAAAAAGAAAACTAAGGTGGGGGTCCCACCTTCCACTTTCTTTCTTTGTTTTTCCTTTTCCTTTCTTTTCTTTTCTTTTCTTTTCTTTTCTTTTATTTTCTTTCCTAAACAAAATATAACAAACTTAATATATTAAACATTTGTTTCATTTCCTTTTCTTCTTTTGTCTTTAAAGCAAACCAAACCAAAATGGTTTACACTTTTCCTTCCATGTTTTCCTTTTGTCTTTCACTTCTTCTCTTTTTAAAACAAAGAAAACCAAGTTTTAAACATTCATTTCTTCTTTCCTTTTGTTTGTTTTTTTTTTTATAAGGAAATTCCAAAGAAAGATCTCGGGTTTACACTCACCTTCTTGGCTTTTCTCTCTTTTTTCTCTATAGGCCATAGACTAATCTCATGCTTTTCTCTCTCACTCATTTTCTCACAAGATTCTTTTTCAAACAATTGACATGCTTTTGTCTCGACCTTTTTTGCCAAGTCAAGCTACATTTATCCAACAAGAGCTTCAAGTTACTTCAAGTTTGACTTCATTTATTCATGGATGTTTACAAAGTATTGATAGGATTAATAGAAGTTTAATTCTCGGATTTATGGAAATTTTGATGTAATCTTTAGCTTTAAAGTTATCTTTTCAATGTTTTAAGTTACAATTTGATTAGTGGAGAACATGGTATTGATGGGATGTATGTTACAACCTTTCAATTGACCATAGGTTACTCTAGGTTGATTTTGAGGCTATAAAGCCATGTACCTTGTAAGAAGAAAAAAAAAGATTGAAAATGTAATAAAAAGAGGCCTTTGGCTTTATTATAGCCTAGTGCTATGTTTCTTTGCAATTCTATGTAGATTATGTTGCATGCTTAGAATAATTCAAGCTTGACTTGATCAATCTTATTTGTGGAGTGTTGCGAATCTCATACAAGTTCTAAGCCATGAGATGCTTGATCGACAAAGGTAATCCGGTTTTATCTTCCTTGAGTTGATTTTCAAGATTAGTTTTGGGGTCTTTGAGATTGAGTTCTAAAGGTCTTGTTTCTTTAAGTAAGGTTGTTGATAAGAGCCGAATTTGTTGGTTTAACAAAGCTAGAGGTTCTTCTATTATCTTTGTAAACGTTACGAACAAGGCTAACTTAACGAATTGATTCCAACCAAGAGTTTAGTTAGAAGATGAATCACTCTTAGATCAAACTTAGAATAAGGATGGTCACTCGTAGATCCTAAACGACTCTCTCTAGAATTAGCTTGATCGGGGCTAATCCAATGAATTGGTGTAACATCAAACCTAAACCAAGATTTGAAAGAAGTTAATACCAAATGAGACTAAACAAAACACAAGTTTTTTTCATCAAGGTTCTGTCTTTTTCATGCCAATACAAGCCCTTAAATACGTCAAAATGGTCGTGCAAAGCACCAAAGGCCAAAAGTCTTCAAAAAGCATTAAATGTGAAATGAAGAAAATTTGACCTAGGAAGTTAAAACTTGATTGCACAACATTTGAGAGCTCTAAATATGGAACAAAAAAACATAGAAATGCTTTAAATTGTCTTAAATATCTACTATAGGATCCGCCATGCATGAGGATATCGTTTGACGAGGGTTGACATCACGAAATCCCTAGAGGTGCAATCTGGACAGCCACCTATTCACATTTTCTGCACACTTTTTTTGTCCTCCATGTCATTCTTTAAAACTAAGCAACTTTTCCCATGCCATTTTCAATCCATTCTCATCTTGACTTGTTGTACTAACATTATACAGAATTTTGGGCTCAAAAAGCTTTGTCTCTCCTTGTGCATTAACGAGCTTTTGGAGATGCAATGTGAAAGCCTCTTGAATCTTCTTTGCCTTGCTTCTTGTTACTGCTCCTTCAGGGATCAATGGTTTGATTCACATCATCCCCCCTTTCTTTAAAAGGATTTGTCCTCAAATCAAAGTCTTCATTTTCTACATAAAAAGGAGTCAAATCAGTCACATTAAAAGTAGAACTTACATTGTACTCACTTCGAAGATCTAGTTTGTATGCATTGTCATTGACCCGCTCTAATACTTGAAATGGACCATCTCCCCTTTGTTGAAGTTTAGACTTCCTTTGATCTGGGAACCTTTCCTTTCGTAGATGAACCCAAACTCATTCACCCGACTTAAAAATCAATTTCTTTCTCCCTTGGTTCTTTTGAGTGACTAGCTTTTAATTCTTCTTTTCAATCCTTTCCCTGACTTCTTTGTGCAAATTTTTGATGTATTCGGTTTTAGAAAAACAACTGCATCACTAGAAAACATATTAGGTGGTAAAGGTGATAAATCTAGAGGAGTTAAGGGATTAAATCCATATACAATCTCAAAAGGTGAACAATGAGTGGTGCTATGTATCGTTCTATTGTATGCAAACTCCACAAAAGGTAAAGTCTCTTTCCAAGACTTAAGATTCTTAGAAATTAGCAATCTAAGCAATGCCCCTAATGTTCTATTAACCACCTCAGTTTGCCCATCAGTTTGGGAGTGACAAGTTGTTGAAAACAAAAGCTTAGTTCCCAATTTCCCTCACAAAACTTTCCAAAAATGACTTAAAAATTTGACATCTCTATCACTTACAATGGTTTTTGGAATGCCATGCAATCTAACCACTTCCCTAAAGAACAGATTAGCTATGTTAGTTGCATCATTTGTTTTGTTACATGGAATGAAATGTGCCATTTTACTAAACCTATCAACCACCACAAAAATGCTATCATGATGTCTCCTAGTCTTTTGCAATCCTAGAACAAAATCCATGCTAATGTCAACCCATGGTTCACTAGGAACATCTAAAGGTGTGTAAAGGCCATGTGGTTGTGTCTTAGATTTAGCTTCCATACATTTGAAACATTGCTTGCAAACTTTATTCACATCCTTCCTCATTTTCAACCAATAAACACATGTTGTATGTTTTAAATTCCCCAAAATGTCCCATAAGACCTCCCCCATGAGCCTCCTTCACAAGTAACTCTCTAATGGAACACTTAGGATTGCAAAGTTTACCCTTTCTAAAAAGCATACCATCAAATACAACATGATGTACATTGTTCCCTCCTAAACATTGCATATACACATCATGAAATTCAAATTTCGCACCTTTGTAAAGCTCAATCATGTGTTTAAAACCAAGAATTTTTGCACTAAGTGCAGAAAATAATGCATACCTTCTTGATAATGCATCGACCACCACATTATCCTTACCTTTCTTGTAATGAATGACATAAGGAAATGTCTCAATGAATTCTAGCCATTTCACATGTCTCCTATTTAGCTTTGTTTGGCTTTTGAGGTGCTTCAAACTTTCATGATCAGTGTGGATGACAAACTCTTTTGGCCACAAGTAATGTTGTCAAACTTGGAAAGTCCTCACAAGTGCATGTAGTTCTTTGTCATATGTCGAGTAGTTGAGTTGTGCTCCATTTAGCTTCTCACTAAAGAACATGATTGCCTCTCTTCTTGCATCAAAACAGCTCCTATACCTATTGATGAGAAATTTAAGAAGAATTTAAAAATCTAATCTACCTTGTTAACAACAAACAAGACTATTAGATCATAAAACCCAAAAATCTCAAAATCAAAATGAAATCAAAGAAACCAAAGATTCTAATGTCAAAATGTTAAGTAACCCTTGACAATTGGATCTAACAACCTCGCTTAAAGAAACAAGACCTTAAGATAACTCAATTTCAAAGACCCCAAAACCAATTTGGAAATCAACTCAAGGAAAAGTAAAACCAGATTACCTTGTCGATCAAACATCTCAAGGCAAGAGAACTTGTATGAGATCTGAATCACTCCACAAGCAAGATTGATCAAGTCAAACTTGAATGATTCTAAGCATGCAACCTAATCTACATAGAATTGCAAAGACATAGCTCAAGGCTATAAAAAAGCACAAAGGCTCCTTTTGATTACATTTTTCATCCTTTTTTTTTCCTCATGGATTACATGTGGCTATTTATAGCCTTCGAAATTGAACCCAAAAGATAACCTATGGACATTTAAGAGTGGTAACTTACATCCCCATCAATACCATAGTGTCCACTAACTATTTTGTAACCTAAAACATTGAAAACAAGACTTTAGAACTGAAATTTACATCAAATTAGCCATAAATCCGAGAATGGTGTCTCTTTATTAGCTTTGCAACTCTTTGTAACCATCCAAGAGTAAATGAAGCACATCTTGAAGTATCTTGAAGCCCTTGTTCCATAAATGAAGCTTGTTATTCTTTAATAAATGATGAGTTGCACTTGAGTTCATTAAATGCAACTTGTGTTAAACTTCCATGAATTTGACTTCATTTAATGTGACGCCATGAGATGCCTTGGTTCATATCACCTATCCCACTTGCATCACATTCAATCTAAAAAGATTTGTCAAAGTTAGGTAAAGCAAGACAAGGTGCATTGGTCAATTTATCTTTTAATTCATTGAATGCATTCTCTTGCTTTTCTGCCCATTCAAACTTCACATGCTTTTTGACAAGTTAATTTAATGGTAAGGCAATACTACTGAAGTTCTTAATAAACCTCCTATAAAAACTAGCCAAACCATGAAAATATCTCACCTCATTTGCATTGGTAGGTGTTGGCCACTCTCGGATAACCTTTACCTTTTCTTCATCAACTTGCACTCCATCTCTTCCAACAATGAAACCTAGGAAATTGATAGGTCTAGACAAAAACTGCACTTTTTGAAGTTGGCATATAGCTTCTCTTCTCTAAGTTTAAGTAAAATTGTCTTAACATGCAAAATATGATCATTCAAGCTTTTTGAGTAAACAAGAATATCATCAAAGTGCACAACAACAAATTTTCCAATGTACTCTCTCAACATATGATTCATCCTCATATAAGTACTTGGTGCATTAGTAAGGTCAAATGGCATAACAAGCCACTCATAAAGTCCAAATTTAGTTTTGAAAGCCGTTTTCCACTCATCTCCCACATGCATTCGAATTTGATGATAACCACTTGTAAGATTTATTTTTGAAAACAGATTAGCACCATGTAATTCATCTAGCATGTCATCCAATCTAGGGATGGGATGCCGATACTTTACCGTTATCTTGTTGATGGTTCGACAATCAACACACATGCTCCATGTTCCATCCTTCTTGGGTACCAAAATCACCGGAACCGAGTAAGGACTCATGCTTTCTCTAACATAACCTTTATCCATGAGTTCTTCCACTTGCCTTTGACTCCCCTTAGTCTTGGTTGGATCTGTCCTATAGGCTGCCATATTTGGAAGAGTGGCCCCAGTTATGAAGTCAATTTGATGTTCAATCTCTCTTAAAGGTGGTAAACCCGTAGGCGCATCTTCATGTGGAAACATATCATTGAATTCCTGTAAAAGAGACTTAAAAGAACTTGGCAAAACATCATTAGATTTTGGGTTAGTTGTTAAACAAATTCCTTTGCACATAAGTACAAATTTTGGGTTTTGTGTTAACAACATATTCCTTACTTTTCCCCTTTCTTATAACCAAACTCACATTCTTTCTTTTTCCTCAAAATCACTCTTTTTTCTCTCTCCGTTTTTACTCACCTTTTGCCCCTCACTTCTCTCTTTCTTTTCATTCTTCTCTTTTTCTTTTAGCTTACTTTCTTCTCTCCTCTCTTGTTCTTCAAACTCTTTTCTTTTCTTTTCTAACTTCAAGTGATCACAATGTACTTCGTAAGGAGATAATGGAAGTAAAGTAAATTTCTTCTCGTTGAAAGTAGACTTATTTTTTACTCCATCTAATGTGACCCCTCTATCATATTGCCAAGGTCGACCTAACAGTATATCGCCCGCATGGATAGGTAATACATCACAAAGTACTTCATCCTTATATCTTCCCAAAGTAAAAGGAATAAGAACTTGAGAATTTATCGCAAGTTCTCTCCTTTGTTTGTCAACCATTGAAGTTTGTATGGTTTTGGATGTGGATGGGTAGTAAGTTGAAGTCTCTTTACAAGAAAACTACTTACCACATTTGTGCAACTCCCACTATTAATCACCAAACTGCATGGGCTTCCTTTAATTAGGCATCTTGTGTGAAACAAGTTTTCCCTCTGGTCTTCAACTTTGTCTTCCTTGATTTGCATACTAAGGACCCTTCTTGTGATCAACGATATGGAGTTACCTTCTTCAACATACTCATCATCACATATTTCAGATTCTTCCTCAAGTGGTGCATCATGCTCCTCACATTCATCCTCCGAATAACCTACAGCATTTCTTATCACCATAACTCTTTTATTGACACATTCTTTGCTCATGTGTCCAAACCCTTTGCACTTACAACATTGAGTAGAACTAGTCTTCTCCCTTACCTCCTTTGAAGCTTCATTCTTTTTAGCATTGGAGCTTTCAACCTCCACTCTTTTGGCAACAACAAACTTGCTTCTTTGTTGCGTCAGTTCATTCCTATTCACAAAACTATCCTTGTTCCATGCATTAGAATTTGAAAAGGTACTAGCTTTAGGTGTATACCTTTTTGAATGCTCATTTTCTTTCTCAATTGAGCTTCAATTTTGATAGCATAATGTGTTCAAGGTAAGGTGGTGGATTTCTATGAACCGGATGAGCAATTTCTCGATTCAAACCTCCAAGGAATTGAGACATGGTGTCTTCCTCGTCTTCTCGAATTTTCCTCTTTCCATCAAGGACTCCATCTCTTGATAATATTCAGCAACACTTTTTATTCCCTGTCTCAAAGATTGCTATTTAGTTTTCAAATCTCTTTCATAATGTTTTGGAACATACATCTTTCTCATGGCTTCTTTAAGTTCTTCCCAAGTTTCTATTGGATCCTCCTCTTTCCTTCTTCTCTCAGATTTGAGATGTTGATACCATTCTCCCGCATGATTGGTGAATTCGACAACGACAAGTTTCATCTTCTTATTCTCACTATATGTATTACAATTAAATACATGTTCTATTTTTCTTTCCCATTGCAAGTATGCCTCGGAGTCCGCCGTACCACTAAAGGGTGGAATTCTGAGCTTCACTCCGCTATCCCTGTCTCTATTCAATCTTTCCACTCTTCTAGTTTGCACAATATTTGAAACGTTATTTCTTCCTCTTCCCCTCACATTTCCTCTACCTCCTATTCTTTCTTGTATCTATAAGTGAAACATGTCTTCATCTTCTTGCAAGATTCGTTCAGATTCGTTCTTCTCTTTGTTGTTGTGCTTTCCTTTCATCCCTCTCTTCCCTCATCATCTCCATCATACCTTGTATTACTTGAAGAATAGCCATATTTGGATCTACCACTTGCGGAACTTTTTCTTTATTATCTTGTGACAATATTTTTTTTATAAGGACCTCTCCACACTTCTCACCATGATATCACTCAAGACACTCGTGTTTATCACTCAAGGGTAGGCTTTTGGTACTAGGTTAAAGATGTAAGGGTTGGTTTAAAAATTTGGTGCAACCTTGCTTTTCAACTTGATATAAAACAAAAACAATGATAACCTTTCACAAGCTAAGACTAGAGAAACTCATCCTAAGGATCTACAACTCAAAGTTTTGAGCAAATAAAATTTAAAATCAAGAACTTTTATGTGCCTTGGATCCTTGAATACTTTTTTTTGTTTTTTTTTTTTGCTATTGTTTTTTTTTTCACTTTTTGCTAATGTTTTTTTTATACTTTTTGCTACTGTTTTTTTTTATCCAACAGCAAAACACAAGGAAATGGAAGAAAAGTGGTAGGATGCCTTGTTACACTTTGCAAATGATAAAAAAAAATGACAGAAAAAAGTAAAGCAAATTGAAGATATTTCACCTCTAAAGATTCGGCCAAAGGATGTCGACCAACGAGCTCTGATACCAAATGATAAGCGCCGAATTTGTTGGTTTAACAAAGCTAGAGGTCCTTCTAGGATCTTTGCAAACGTCACAAACAAGGCTAACTTAACGAATTGATTCCAACCAAGAGTTTAGTTAGAGGATGAATCACTCTTAGATCAAACTTAGAATAAGGATGGTCACTCCTAGATCCTAACACGACTCACTCCAGAATTAGCTTGATCGGGGCTAATCAAATGAATCGGTTAAACATCAAACCTAAAGTAAGATTTGAAAGAAGTTAACACCAAATGGGACTAAACAAAATACAAGTTTTTTTTCATAAAAGTTCTGCCTTTTCGATGCCAATACAAGCCCTTAAATTTGCCAAAATGGTCATGCAAAGCACCAAAGACCAAAAGTCTTCATAAAGCATTAAACAGGAAGAAAATTTGACCAAGAAAATTAAAACTTGATTGCACAATGTTTGAGAGCTCTAAATATGGAAGAAAAAACATAGAAATGCTTTAAATTGTCTTAAATATGTACTATAGGATCCGTCACGCATGAGGATATCGTTAGACAAGGTTTGACATCCCGAAATCTCAAGAGGTGCAATCTGGACAACCACCTGTTCACATTTTCTGCACACTTTTTTTGTTCTCTGTGCCATCTTTCAAACTAAACAACTTTTCCCATGTCATTTTCACTCCATTCTCATCTTGACTTGTTGTACTAACATTATACAGAATTTTGGGGTCAAAATTTTTTGTCTCTCCTTGTGCATTAAAGAGCTTTTGGAGATGCAATGTGAAAACCTCTTGAATTTTCTTTGCCTTGCTTCTTGTTATTGCTCCTTCAGGGATCAATGGTTTCATTCACATCAGTTGTTAGATCCAATTTTCAAGTGTTACTTAACATTTTGACATTAGAATCTTAGGCCTCTTTTGATTACATTTTCAATCTTTTTTTTTCTTCTTACAAGGTACATGGCTTTATAGCCTCAAAATCAACCCTAGAATAACCTATGGTCAATTGAAAGGTTGTAACATACATCCCCAAATGATAAGAAATTTAAGAGAAATTAGAAAAATCTAATTTACCTTGTTAACAACAAACAAGACTATTAGATCACCAAACCTAAAAAATTCAAATGAAAATGAAATCAAAGAAGCCTAAGATTGTAATGTCAAAATGTTAAGTAACCCTTGACAATTGGATCTAACAACCTTGCTTAAAGAAACAAGACCTTTACATAACTCAACCTCAAAGACCCTGAAACCAATTTTGAAAATCAACTCAAGGAAAGTAAAACCACATAGATTACCTTGTCTATCAAACATCTTGGCAAGAGATTTTATATGAGATCCGAATCACTCCACAAGCAAGATTGATCAAGTCAAGCTTGAATGATTCTAAGCATGCAACCTAATCTACATAGAATGTAAAGAAACATAGCACTAGGCTATAAGAAAGCACAAAGGCCGCTTTTGATTACATTTTCAATCTTTTTTTTTTCTTCTTAAAAGCTACATGGCTTTATAGCCTCAAAATCAACCCTAGAGTAACCTATGGTCAATTGAAAGGTTGTAACATACATCCCCATCAATACCATGTTCTCCACTAATCAAATTGTAACTTAAAACATTGAAAAGATAACTTTAAAACTGAAGATCACATCAAAATTGTCATAAATCTGAGAATTGAACTTCTATAATCGTATCAATACTTTGTAAACATCCATGAATAAATGAAACTACACTTGAAGTAACTTGAAGCTCTTGTTGCATATATGTTATGTAGCTTGACTTGTATTTAATGAAGCATAAGTTGCACTTGAGTTAATTAAATGCAACTTTTGTTAATCATATATGAAGCTTGACAACATTTAATTCAATTTCATCTTGAAGTTTTTCAAGTCTTTAATAGCATGATATGATATATATCAAAAAGGGTCTCCAACATCAAATGGACGAAAATCAGCAATAGAGCAATTTTGTAGTCATGGGACGCCATAGGTATATTGTGTCTTGAATTCCACTTAGGTTTCTTGTGAAATGAACAACGATTCTTCCAAAAGTGTCTCCAAACTCAATCACCCGATTTTAACACATTATGCTTGATGCCATGGATGCTTAGAAGTAATTTTGAAGTCTTGTCTCTCAATAAATGTATTGGAATTGATGCCCATGTGTTGATTGACTTTAGAAGGAATCTTTGAATCAAGATGTTGTATGAGTATGTTGGTCTCCTGTAAGAACTTCAAAGAAACACTAGAGAAACATGGTTTGAGCCCACCCGTGATAAGCGCCGAACTTGTTGGTTTAACAAAGCTAGAGGTGCTTCTAGGATCTTTGCAAACGTCACGAACAAGGCTAACTTAACGAATTGATTCCAACCAAGAGTTTGGTTAGAAGATGAATCACTCTTAGATCAAACTTAGAATAAGGATGGTCACTCCTAGATCCTAACATGACTCACTCCAGAATAAGCTTGATTGGGGCTAATCCAATGAATCGGTTAAACATCAAACCTAAAACAAGATTTGAAAGAAAGTTAACACCAAATGGGGCTAAACAAAACACAAGTTTTTTTCATAAAGGTTCTGCCTTTTTGATAAGTAATACTTGATGATTTTAAATCTAACAACCCTGTTGACAAACAAGACTTTTAGATCTAAACTCAAAAACCCAAATCTAGATGATTTCATCCCAAGGAAGAAGATAGAAATGGAGTTGACCTTGATGATCAAGATCAAGAGTAGAGAAAACTTGTTTCTAAACTCAAGATTCGAATCACTCCACAAGTAGTTTGATCAACGCTACTTGAATGATCCTAGCATGCAAATCTAAACACAAGATATGCAAAGAAACAAGCTCATGGCTTAAGAAGCAAAATATGCAACTTTTCATTAAAAACATGATTCCAAGTCTCCTTTACAATACATCTTAGATGACTTTATATAGCCTTCCAATTGTAATCTAAAACTAAGCTAAAATGACATGTTTGAGAATGTAACTTCCCTAACTTTAATGTCATAACCATCCACTACTCAAATGTAACTTAAAACATTGAAATAGAAACTTTAAAACTGAAATTACAAGTAAATGGGGTATAAATCCGAGAATTTAATCTTCTGAGAACAATTCTAGTCTTTGTGTCACACCCCCTCCCGAACCTCCTGATAACTTAGCCCGGAAAGAGGCATGAAGCCAACAGTCATTGTTTATCTTAACAATATCTGATGACCCTGTTCTGCCTGATAAACATACTATGCTTGTATATGGTAAACTTTAACATCACACAGCGGAAACTTGATAACTACTAGACATACATAGGGAGAAACATTTCTTAAGTCTCCCATTTGAAAACTTAAACGAGCAATAGCATCACAACCCAGAACATGCCAATCCACTGTTTATACAACCTCTTATGTACAAACAACTATAACTACACAACGACTTGCTATACAACACCAGCCACGTACAAAATACCAACTTATGAAACTTCCAGCAGACTATCGCAGAATGTCAGGTACTAGGAGCTCGATCTCAACCTGAAAATGTTTGAAAACAATGAAAGAATGAGCTAAAAAGCTCAGTGAGTGTCTATCTTTAAAACATTATAAGCTCACAGGTGAATCATAATAATGACAGATTATAAGTAGAAAATAGCTTAACAGATGTTTGTATTATAAACAAACCATGCTTCCAATTTGCAGGTTTAAGTCACCACTTATGCATAGCACACAACTCGAGATGTACTATCATATCGAGGGTAGATAGATCAATAATATAGAAGCTCATAACAATAAAACACATGACATGATACCACATAGAGGTGGTAGAGTTACATTTATACCAATAAGGTTCGTGCCTCTCTCTCTCACGTGCACGTGGAATACCTTTGGTCGTTTGGTTTTCCCTAATACCTTCTCTATGTCCTTCAGTATTAAGGTAAAACCATTTACTACCCGAATACCTTCTCATTGTCCTTCAGTATTAAGGTAAAACCATTTACTACCCGAATACCTTCTCATTGTCCTTCAGTATTAAGATAAAACTATTTACTACCTGAATACCTTCTCATTGTCCTTCAGTATCGGGATATCATGATTCATTTCCCCCCCTAAGTACCTTCTCGAATGTCCTTCAGTATTAGGGGTTAACCACAAACAAGAGCATAATTTGTTTACCATGGAAATCACGTCTTTATAATACATACTCTCATAATTTAGGTTCCATACTTGGATTTATGGTTACATATTAATTCAAAACATGCTTATGTTCCATCATGAACTTATGTTAGAAAACTCCATGAAGCTATACATAATCAGTTCAAACAGGATGTAATTATCAACACTTATGTTCTTGAAGAAAAACATAGGTCAAGCATAGTTCTAAAATAGAGTCACTCACAGTATTAGAATTAGAACCTTGGCTTGTAAACTTGATGATAAGTAACTCTTGATGATTTAAATCTAATAACCTTGCTAAGAACAAGACCTTTAGATCTAAAACTCAAAAACCCCAAACCTAGATGATTTCATCCCAAGGAAGAAGATAGAAACGGATTTACCTTGATGATCAAGATCAAGAGTAGAGAAAACTTGTTTCTAAACTCAAGATTCGAATCACTCCACAAGTAGTTTGATCAACGCTACTTGAATGATCCTAGCATGCAAATCTAAACACAAGATATGCAAAGAAACAAGCTCATGGCTTAAGAAGCAAAATATGCAACTTTTCATTCAAAACATGATTCCAAGTCTTTTTTTACAATACATCTTTGATGGCTTTCTATAGCCTTTAAATTGTAACCTAAAATAAGCTAAAATGGCATGTTTAATATTGAAACTTCCACAACTTTAATGCCATAACTATCCACTACTCAAATGTAACCTAAAACTTATGAAATATGCTTAAAAACTGAAAATTACATAATAGAGGGCCATAAATCCGAGAATGAATATTGCATTCATTCTTCTAGCTATTTGTAACCATCTATTAGTAAATGAAGCTCATGTTGAAGTAGCTTGAATGTAGTTCTATTAATTGATGGTTGACTTGCATTAAATGAACTTGAGATGTACTTGAGTTCATTTAATTCAACTTTGATTCCTTCAATGCAACTTGAGTTTATCATAAATGAAGACATGGTGCATTTAATGTATCTCCATCTTGAAGCTCTTCTTTATTCTTTATTGGCATTGTTGGGTTCATATCACTCGACCTATTTTCTCTTGGCCTGTCAAACAAACCAACTCAACCATTAGAACCTCGAGCTCATGATTTTTAACCTTAAAACTACAAGAAAACACACTTTCCAATTTCAAGCATTTTCAGATTTTCTGCCCTGTTTTCAGACAGCCATAACTTCTTCATTACTTATCCAAAAATAATGTAATTTATACCAAACTCTTCCTTTTTGAACCCTCTAAAAATCATATGAAGACATGAAATTGAAATACCAGACGGATTTGTTCAGAAATACCTCGAAAGCTACTTTCCTCAAAACAGACTTCTGCTGTTTCCAGATTCGGATTTCCTGCTGCACAACAAATTTAACCCGATATTTAAAACATCTTCTAGACATTTTCTACTCACGATTTCTTCACGAAAGTTGTAGGAAATTCAATAAGATTTCGAACCATACTAATGAGAGCTTCTAACTCCAAGTATACAGATCAGAACAACCAAAACATCAGAGACTTCTCAGATTTGACAGCAAATTCTGTCTTCTGTCTTCCTTTTAACAAAACAGTAACTTAACATAAAAATTTGCCCGAGCTTCCTTCATGAACTTTGTTCAAAAATGAATTAGCTTTCAAGAAAACTAAACCTTAACTCTTACCTCTTCTTTTGGAGCTCGAGATGAACAGAAAACCAGAACAGGGTTGAGTTGATCATCTTGCTGCTATACAATTAAGCTTTGAGTTTTCCTCCTTTCTTCTGCAACTCCAGCTCCAAAATCACGAAAATGGCTTTCTTTTTCTTCCTTTCTCCTTCTCCCACGAAGTTTCAACTTTGGTTTTGGTAAATGAAGAAGAAAATTGAGAAGATAAAGCTTTTCTAAAAAGCAAACGGTGGAGGAAAAGATAAATTTGTCTTTTTCCCCTTTTGCTTTTTCTTTTTCCTTTCCTTTATCCCTTTCTTTCTTTTCTTTTCTTTTCTTTTCTTAATAAAACAAAACTTAATATATTAAACATTTGTTTCATTTCCTTTTCTTCTTTTGTCTTTAAAGCAATCCAAACCAAAATGGTTTAAACTTTCCTTCCTTGTTTTCCTTTTGTCTTTCACTTCATTTCTTTTCTTTTTAAAACATGAAAAATCAAGTTTTAAACATTCATTTCTTCTTTCTTTTTGTTGTTTGTTAATAAGGAAATCCAAAGAGATTGGGTTTACAAGAGCGATACATAACACCACTCATTGTTCACCTTTTGAGGTTGTGTATTGATTTAATCCCTTAACTCCTCTAGATTTATCACCTTTACCACCTAATATGTTTTCTAGTGATGCAGCTGTTTCTAAAGCCGAATACATCACAAATCTGCACAAAGAAGTCAAGGAAAGGATTGAAAAGAAGAATCAAAAGCTAGTCACTCAAAAGAACCAAGGGAGAAAGAAATTGATTTTTAAGCCGGGTGAATGGGTTTTGGTTCATCTACGAAAGGAAAGGTTTCCTGATCAAAGGAAGTCTAAACTTCAACAAAGGGGAGATGGTCCATTTCAAGTATTAGAGCGGATCAATGACAATGCATACAAACTAGATCTCCGAGGTGAGTACAATGTAAGTTCTACTTTTAATGTGGGTGATTTGACTCCTTTTGATGTAGGAAATGAAGACGTTGATTTGAGGACAAATCCTTTTAAAGAAAGGGGGGACGATGTGAATCAAACCATTGATCTATTGCATGTACCTGAAGGAGCAATAACAAGGAGCATGGCCAAGAAGATTCAAGAGGCTTTCACATTACATCTCCAAAAGCTCGTGAATGCACAAGGAGAGACCAAGAATTTTGAGCCCAATTTCTTTATAATGTTATTACAACAAGTCAAGATGGGAATGGAGTGGAGATGACACGGGAAAAGTTGTCTAGTTTGAAAGATGGCACGAAGGACAAAAAAAGTGTGCAGAAAATGTGAACAGGTGGCTGTCTAGATTGCACCTCTTGGGATTTCGTGATGTCAAACCTCGTCAAACGAAATAGTCATCCATGGCGGATCCTACAGTAGATAATTAAGACCATTTAAAGCATTTCTATGTTTTTTGTTCCATATTTAGTGCTCTGAAACGTTGTGCAATCAAGTTTTAAATTCCTAGGTCAATTTTTTCTTCATTTCACATTTAATGCTTTTTGAAGACTTTTGGTCTTTGGTGCTTTGCACGACCATTTTGGCCTATTTAAGGCTTGTATTGGCATGGAAAGGACAGAACCTTTATGAAAAAAATTTGTGTTTTGTTTAGCCCCATTTGGTGTTAACTTTCTTTCAATTCGCCGCTTTAGGTTTGATGTTTAACTGATTCAATTGATTAGCCCCGATCAAGCTAATTCTGGAGTGAGTCGTCTTAGGATCTAGGAGTGACCATCCTTATTCTAAGTTTGATCTAAGAGTGATTCATCTTCTGACTAAACTCTTGGTTGGAATCAAGTCGTTAAGTTAGCCTTGTTCGTGTCATTTGCAAAGATCCTAGAAGGACCTCTAGTTTTGTTAAACCAACAAGTTCGGCGCTTATCAAAACGGGAATGAGCATCACAACCAAAAACATACCCAACCATGGTTTACACAGCTACAACCTAGAATGTACACACAAACATAACTTCATAGTCCTCCTACAATACATATAGACATTCTATACATGTCACACCCCCTCCCGAACTACCTGCTACTTAGCCCGAAAGGCGGCGTGAAGCCAACAGACATTGTTTAACTCATAACAATACCTGTTGACCCTGTTTGACCTGATAAGCATACTATGTTCGCATATGGAACACTTTAACATGACATAACGGAAACTGGACAACTATCAAACATATACAAGGAGAAACCCTTCACAAGTCTCTCTTGGAAACTAAAAGTCAAGTGCATCAGAAACAACACAAGACAAACCATTGTTTATACAACCTCTAATGTACAAACAACTATAACATCAAAGTCCTCTCAAAATAATTTACAAACATAGAGACTTGCTAAACAAAACCAGCCACGTACAAAGTATTAATCTTATGAAGCTTCAGCAGACTATGGCAGTAACTCAGGTGCTAGGAGCTCGATCTCTACCTGAAAAGTTTGAAAACATTGAAAGAATGAGCTATGAAGCTCAGTGTGTGACTGTGTTTAATATCTATAACTTGTAAAACATGTGACCTGAAAACTATGAGCATATGCATTTGTATTCAAACATTGAAAGTAAACGTAGAATCATAATAGACTTTCAGAAAATCAACAAGTATATCATCAAAATCTCGTAAGGCATGTAAATGAGATAAACTCTTTTAAAAACATGTCACAATCCACGTTGTGTAGGGCACGCCAAAGATAAACCAACGTTTACTCTCGACGATGTAGTGGGGCCCGCCCAAAGACTCCCATCGTCTTTGTCGTCAGTGGGGCCCGCCAAAGACTCACGACAACAATACCGCTTGTCACGGAGTACACTCAACGCCGACAACGAGAATAAGACCTGTGTGCACACGGTACCATAAAGCCTCGCTCAATATCTCGAGAAAATCACATGAAAACATTGAACATGCCTGCTTATCTTTCTTTCATAAAACTCAAGCTTACTCACTTTTGTTCAGAAATCGAAATCCTTAAAACATACTTGCTAGTACATGCTTGCTTGAAATCATAACATTTCCATAAAATTTGGCAACCATTGGACATATGCTCATGTATAAACTTTATAAAGACTTTTAGGGTCACAATGAACACTTGAAACATTTCTAGGAAAACATGAATACTCATAAACATGTGTTCAAAAGAAAGCATAATGCATTGAAAACTTTTATTCTAGCAAAACTTGCATTTCTTGAACATAATTCAAGCATATATACACTTTTGAAGTTCGTTTTAACACTCACAGTGTTTGAACTAGAATCTTAGCCCGTACACTCGACCTATTTGCTCTTGGCCTGTCAAACAAACCAAATTCATGTATTAGAACCTCGAGCTCATAGTTTTTAACCTTAAAACTACAAGAAAACACACTTTCAAAAATTCCAGCATTTTCTGATTTTCTGCCCTGTTTTCAGACAACCATAACTTCTTCATTACTTATCCAAAAAGAATGTAATTTATACCAAACTCTTCCTTTTTGAACCCTCTAAAACGCTTATGAAGACATGAAAATGAGATTCCTAACGTATTGGTTCGAAAATACCTCAGTAGCTTAACCCCTAAAATGATCCTGCTGCTGTTCCAGATTTCACTTCCTTCTGCAACCTGAAACTTAACCTGATGATTACAACATCTTCCAATCATTTTCTTCTCACGATTCCTTCACGAAACGTGTAGGAAATTCAATAAGCTTTCGAAACATACCAATTAGAGCTTCTAACTCCAAGTATACAGATCAGAATAACCAAAACATCAGAGACTTCTCGGATTTGACAGCAAATTTCTGTCTTCTGCCTTCCTCTTAACAAAATAGCAACTTAAAATCAGAATTGGCTCGAGCTTCCTTCACGAATTTTGTTCCAATATGAGTTAACTTTCATGAAACAAAACCTCAACTCTTACCTCTTCTTGTGGAGCTCGAGATGAACAGAAAATCAGAACTTGTCTGAGTTGATTTCCTTGCTGTAATATTGACTTCCTTGAGTTCTCCTCTTTTCTTCTGCAACTCCAGCTTCAAAATCCCCAAAAAATGGCCTCCTTCTTCTTCCTTTCTCCTTCCACCACGAAGCTTCAGCCTTAGTTTGTGATGAAAGAGAAGAAAATGGAGAGAACTTCTTTTAAAAAAAATCAAACGGTGGAGGGTTTTGTCCTTTTGCACTTTTTGCTTTCATTTTCCATTTCTTTTTCCTTTTCTTTTCTTTCCTTTATCTTCTTTCTTTCTTTTCTTTTCTTTTCTTTTCTTTTCTTAACAAAACAAAATAACTTAATATATAAAACATTTGTTTCATTTCCTTTTCTTCTTTTGTCTTTAAAAGCAAACCAAACCAAAATGGTTTAAACTTTCTTTCCTTGTTTACCTTTTGTCTTTCACTTCATTTCTTTTCTTTTTAAAACATGGGAAACCAAGTTTTAAACATTCATTTCTTCTTTCTTTTTGTTGTTTGTTAATAAAGAAGTTCCAAGGAAAGATCTCGGGTTTACAATACAACTCCACCCACGTACAAAATATCAAACTCGTGGAGCTTCTAGCAGACTATGGCAGGATGTCAGGTGCCAGGAGCTCGATCTCTGCCTGAAAA
Source organism: Trichosanthes cucumerina (assembly GCA_036507285.1). Classification (NCBI taxonomy): domain Eukaryota; kingdom Viridiplantae; phylum Streptophyta; class Magnoliopsida; order Cucurbitales; family Cucurbitaceae; genus Trichosanthes; species Trichosanthes cucumerina. The sequence goes on from CM071843.1 coordinate 36,403,554, forward strand.
GTTTGGAAAACACTGAAAGAATGAGCTATGAAGCTCAGTGAGTGACTGAGTTTAAAATCTATAACTCGTAAAACATATCACCTGAAGACTTATGAGCATATGCATCTGTAAACAAGCGTTAAAAGTAAACGTGGAATCATAATAGCTTTTCAGAAATCCAACAAGCATGACATTAAAATTCTGCAAGGCATATCGATAATATTAACTTATATAGAACATATGGAAATCTACGTAGTGTAGGGTATGTCCAGTACAACCAACGTTTACTCTACGATGTAGTGGAGCTGTTATGTAACTCCCAAGAATTAGACCTAACAACCTTGTTGAGAAAACAAGACCTTTAGATCTATAAAACTCAAAAACCCCAAAACGACATGGAATCAACCCAAGAAAAAGTTTGGAACGGATTACCTTGATGATCAAGATCAAGAGTAAAGAAAACCCGTTTCTAAACTCGTGATTCGAATCACTCCACAAGAGGTACGATCAACACCACTTGAATGACTCTAGCATGCAAATTCTAAACACAAGAAATTGCAATAAGGAAAACTTAGCTCTCAACAAAGCTAAAAGAAAAACTCAATTCATTCACTTCAAAATTCTGTCTACAATGGAAGAAGAGAGGGCTTTATATAGCCTTTGAGACCCTTAACCTAATTGACAAATGAGACAAATAGACACTAACTTTATGGGCTAGTTAGTGGGGGAAAAGAGTAACCTATATGAGTTACAATTCAACCACAACTCCCATATTGAAAACAAACTTAAATGATAAACAAAACTGAAATTACATTTAAACTAATAAAAGTGTTGTCTTGTAACCATTATTTTAATTGAAGCTTAGCTTGTCTTGAATGAAGCTTGTAATGATACTTGACTTCATTGAATCCATCTCCACCTCATTGAATGCAACTTGAGTTCAAACATCACCATATTAAATGTAACTTTAGTTCAACTTAGTTCTTTTAGGTGAAACCCAAGCTAAACTTAAGTTCCATAAATTTAGCTATGAGTTCATTAAATGCAAGTTAGAATGCATTTAATGCGTCTCCATCTTGAAGTTCAACTTTGCACAACATGTAAGGAAAGACTCCAACATCTTCTAGAACCTCCTCTTTTGAGCTCACCATACCTTGAATATAAGTTATTAAAGCTTGTTGTAGCTTCCTGGCTCTCGACCTTGTAATTGGACCTTCAGGCATGACAATAGGTGGTCCAGTTCATATCAGCCCCCCTTCTTGAGAAGGATTCGCCCTCGAATCATAGCCATCACCGACATCAAAAGGACTCAAGTCAGCAACATTAAAGGTTGCACTAACACCATACTCACCTGGTAAATCAATTTTATAAGCATTGTCATTGATTCTCTCAAGAACTTGGAAAGGTCCATCTCCTCGTGGCAAAAGCTTTGATTTTGTTTGATTAGGAAACCTTTCCTTTCGAAAATGTACCCAACCCCAATCTCCCGGTTTGAAGACTAAGAGTTTACGTCCCTTATTGATTTTTGAAGCAACCTTGAAATTTTGCTTCTCAATGTACTCTTTAACTTTCTTGTGCAACTTATGAACAAACTCAACCTTTGCATTCGCATCAAGACTCACAAAGGCATTAGGTGGAATAGGCAATAAATCAATAGGAGTTAAAGGATTAAAGCCATAAACGATTTCAAAAGGAGTGCATTTAGTAGTGCTATGAACAGCCCTATTATATGCAAATTCTATGAATGACAAACAATCCCAAGTCTTAAGATTCTTATCAATAATAGCCCTAAGCATAGTAGTCATGGTTCTATTAACAACCTCGGTTTGACCATCCGTTTGAGGATGACATGTAGTTGAATACAATAGCTTAGTTCCCAACTTACCCCACAAAACACGCCAAAAGTGGCTTAAAAATTTAACATCACGATCACTAACTATGCTTTTAGGAATACCATGCAATCTCACAACCTCCCTAAAGAATAAGTCTGCAATAAGTTTTGCATCATCTGTTTTGTGACAAGGAATAAAATGAGCCATTATACTAAATCTATCGGCCACAACAAATATGCTATCTCTACCTTTCCTAGTTCTAGGTAAGCCTAAAACAAAATCCATTGATATATCAATCCAAGGACCATTAGGAACCGGTAAAGGAGAATATAAACCATGTGGTTGAAGCCTAAACTTAGCTTGTTTACATGCTATGCATCGAACACAAACTTTATTAACATCATGCCTCATTTTAGGCCAATAAAAATGTTCAGCAAGCATATCATAAGTTTTAGAAATTCCAAAATGCGTCATTAAACCACCTCCATGAGCTTCCTTTACTAATAACACGAATAGAACAAGATGGGATGCAAAGTATTCCTTTCCTAAACAAAAATCCACCAAACAACATGTAATCATCCACAACAAGTCATTTTTCACAAGATTCAACAAAAGGAGCAAAGAATGCATCATGAGGATACAAAGTCTTTATATGTTCAAACCCTAACAACTTAGCATTCAAAGCATTGAGTAAAGCATACCTTCGTGATAAAGCATCCGCAACAATGTTCTCCTTACCTTGTTTATACTTAATCACATAAGGGAATGTTTCAATAAACTCCAGCCATTTGGCATGTCGCCGATTGAGTTTATTTTGTCCTCTCAAATGCTTTAAACTCTCATGATCCGTATGAATAACGAACTCCTTAGGCCAAAGATAATGTTGCCATGTTTGTAATGCACGAACCAAAGCATAAAGTTCTTTGTCATATGTTGGATACTTCAAAGAAGCACCATTCAATTTTTCACTAAAGAACATAGGTCTTTGATTTTGCATTAAAACAACACCTATTCCTACACCACTAGCATCACATTCAATTTCAAAGGTTAACTCAAAATTAGGTAATGCAAGCAATGGAGCAGAACACAATTTTTCTTTCAAAGTGTTAAAAGCAAGTTCTTGGTCTTTTCCCCATATGAAAGAAACATTTTTCTTAACAAGTTCATTCAAGGGTGAAACTGGTACTAAAATCCTTAATGAACCTACGATAGAAACCCGCAAGACCATGAAAACTTCTTACCTCACTCACAGTTTTAGGTGTAGCCAATCTTTTATTGCCTTTACCTTCTCCTCATCAACCTCAACACCATTAGATGAAACTACAAATCCAAGAAAATCAACTTTTTCCATGCAAAAGCTACATTTCTTTAAATTTGCATACAAGCATTCTTTTCTCAAAGTAGACAAAACAGATCGTACATGCTCAACATGCTCATCTAAGGATTTAGAATAAACAAGAATATCATCAAAGTAGACAACCACAAACTTCCCTAAGTATTCTCGCAAGACATGATTCATTAACCTCATGAATGTACTAGGTGCATTTGACAATCCAAAAGGCATAACTAACCATTCATAAAGACCATACTTAGTTTTGAAAGCAGTTTTCCATTCATCACCAATATGCATGCGAATTTGATGATAACCTGATTTCAAATCAATCTTAGTAAAGAGACTACATCAATGCAACTCATCTAGCATATCATCTAATCTAGGAATTGGATGTCTATACTTAATAGTTATCTTGTTTATAGCCCTACAATCAATACGCATATGCCATGAACCGTCTTTCTTAGGCACAAGAATAACTGGAATAGAACATGGACTCAAACTCTCACGTACATACTCTTTAGCAAGGAGTTCACTCACTTGCTTTTGTATCTCTTTGGCCTCCTTGGGATTAGTCCTATATGCTGGACGGTTTGGAATTGTTGCTCCCGGAATGAAGTCAATCTTATGCTCAATTCCTCTAAGTGGTGGCAAACCACTAGGCATCTCCTCTGGAAATAAATCTTCAAACTCCTTCAAAAGTAAAACAAAAACACTTGGCAAAGAAGGGTTAAGCTCGTTAGTAAAGAAACAAAACCCTTTGCACATAAGTACAAGAATGGTCCTATTAGAAAGCAAAACATTTCTAACCTCACTTGACCTAGCATACAAACTCACTATTTTGGCTTTTCTCTCATTTTTCCCTCTAGGCCGATTGCTACTCTCTTGCTTTTCACTCAAACTCTTTTTTTATCTCGATTCTTTTTCTATTATTTCTTTTTCACTTTTTGCTTTTGCATCAGCCTCTTGCCTTTTCTTTTCAAGTTTGCATTGATCAATAAATACATCTTTTGGAGACAATGGAACAAGAGTAGTTTTTCTACCATTATAAGTAAAAGAGTAACGATTTGCATACCCATCATATACTACCTGACAATCAAATTGCCAAGGCCTCCCCAACAATAAATCTCCAGCATGCATGGATACAACATCACACAATACATCATCAGCATACTTTCCAATGGTAAAAGAAACAAGAGCTTGCTTACTCATCCTTACTTGCGCACAATCATTCAACCATTGAAGTTATATGGTCTATGATATGAACCAAGGACCACCTATTGTCATGCCTGAAGGTCCAATTACAAGGTCGAGAGCCAAGAAGCTACAACAAGCTTTAATCACTCATATTCAAGCTATGGTGAGCTCAAAAGAGGAGGTTCTAAAAGATGTTGGAGTCTTTCCCTACATGTTGTGCAAAGTTGAACTTCAAGATGGAGACTCATTAAATGCATTCTAACTTGCACTTAATGAACTCATAGCTAAATTTATGGAACTTAAGTTTAACTTGGGTTTCACCTAAAAGAACTAAGTTGAACTAAAGTTACATTTAATATGGTGATGTTTGAACTGAAGTTGCATTCAATGAGGTGGAGATGGATTCAATGAAGTCAAGTATCATTACAAGCTTCATTCAAGACAAGCTAAGCTTCAATTATGGAACACAAGTTCAAACCATTTAAAGCTATGGATTAGTATTAAAATAATGGTTACAAGACAACACCTTTATTAGTTTTAAATGTAATTTCAGTTTTGTTTATCATTTAAGTTTGTTTTCAATATGGGAGTTGTGGTTAAATTGTAACTCATATAGGTTACTCTTTTCCCCCACTAACTAGCCCATAAAGTTAGTGTATATTCCCCCACTAACTAGCCCATAAAGTTAGTGTCTATTTGTCAATTAGGTTAAGGGTCTCAAAGGCTATATAAGCCCTCTCTTCTTCCATTGTAGACAGAATTTTAAAGGGAATGAATTGAGTTTTCTTTTAGCTTTGTTGAGAGCTAAGTTTTCCTTATTGCAATTTCTTGTGTTTAGAATTTGCATGCTAGAGTCATTCAAGTGGTGTTGATCGTACCTCTTGTGGAGTGATTCGAATCACGAGTTTAGAAACGAGTTTTCTTTACTCTTGATCTTGATCATCAAGGTAATCCGTTCCAAACTTTTCCTTGGGTTGATTCCATGTCGTTTTGGGGTGTTTAAGTTTTAGATCTAAAGGTCTTGTTTTCTCAACAAGGTTGTTAGGTCTAATTCTTGGGAGTTACTTAACATTTGGTATCAGAGCATTAGGCTCTTTGATCGGACATATGTTTCCTTGCATTTATCTCTTTGAGTTCTTTTCTCTTTAGCTTCAGTTTTTGCAGACCGAGCATGTTCTTATTCTGAATAGAAAATATAAAAAATATACTTTCCGTTCCGTATTTCATTATATCGTCTTCTACAAGGTTTTAGATCTAGATCTGATCTACAATTTGTTCTTCTTTGATATCTTCCGAATCGGATTTCTTCAGGGTGAAATATTCATATTTTGCAAATCTGTCAAAAGAAGACAGCATATCCGAGAGCAAATTTTCTGTTTTAATTTTTTTTGCTCATTGTTTCAAGGTAACTTGAATTCAATTATTTCTTTGATAGTACTCTCTTGTTGAATTGATATTTGATCATTTGGAATACATCCATATCAGTTACATCTAGAATTCATAGAAAAGAAAATAGTTGGGCATTAAATATGACAGTTACAATTGATTAATTCATTGAACTTTTTGTAGCTGTTATGTGTAACTTCCTCTGTTATTAAGGCTGGATTCAACTGATATATTCATCATTTGCTGAGAGTTACATCTTATTTTGACCATTAAATTCAACATTATCTATTGCTAGACACACAATTTCAGTTTGTTCCAATTTTGTTCTTTTCCATTTGTTCTAGGTCTATTTTTGTTTTCCTCTTGAATTCCTTTCATTTTGTCATTTTTTTCTTAAACTTGTTTCTTTTTGTTATTCGGATTGCTCCTTCAATACACTTGTTTGTATTCTTAGTGTGTTGTCTAATCACTTTGAATTGCACTTAGCTCTTTGACTTTGCTATACTCATACACCAATCTGTTTCTTAGTGCTTTGTGAGGTTGTGAGGTAAGGGAGTGATACATTAATTAGAGTGTTGAGTGTTAAACACGAGTGAACTTCATTAACGAGTGAAATACGTGAGGGAGTGCTTGTGAGGTCCTTTTTTTCTTTCTTTTGTTACTTTACCGTATTTTGCAGCATGGCACAAGAAGGTGATCTTAACATTAACGAAGCCCGAATGAGGGAGGTACAACAAGGAACCATGGAGAGAATGATTCGTGGAATAGAAGAGTTATCGGAGCGTATACGGAGGTTGGAGGTTCAAAACCACGCTAGGAGGAGAATTCCACCCCCTCCACAACAACGTGAGGATGACCATGACAACGAATATGAGGGAGGAAGTTCTGATCAACTAGAAGATGACCAAGTTACATTAATAGCAGCACCACGAGGGGAGAGAGGACGTGTTGGTCGTGGCTTGAATAGGGGAAGAGGTCATGGACGAAGACATCAACATTTACAAAGGCGAGTTCCTTATGAAGAAGGGATTGACCGAAACGTGGGAAGCATCAAATTGAAACTTCCGAAGTTCTATGGAAAAACTGATCCGGAGGAGTACCTTCAATGGGAGAAAACAGTGGAGTCGGTGTTCAATTGCCATAATTTCAGTGAAGAAAAGAAGGTAATGCTTTGTGTTGCTCAATTTAAACAATATGCGAACTTGGTGGGATAAATTGATGTCAAGTAGGAGAAGGAATCTTGAAGCACCAATCGATTCATGGTACGAGTTCAAGGAGTCCATGAGGAAGCGTTTTGTTCCAAAACATTTCCAACGAGACATGGCTCAAAAGCTTCAAGCATTGAAACAAGGCAACAAGTCCGTGGAGGATTATTACAAGGAGATGGATACATTGATGGATCGACTTGATCTAGATGAGGATATGGAGAGTCTCATGGCACGGTTTCTTAATGGGCTAAACACGGAGATTGCAGACAAGGTTGACCTACAACCTTACTTTGACATTGAGGGGTTGTTGCATATTGCAATCAAGATCGAGAGGCAAATCCAATGAACGTCTCGACGGTATTCTTCTAAACATTTTTCCAACTCTAGTTCTACATGGAAAAAGGATAGTAAGAAGATTGAATCTAAGCTTAGAAACCAAGAGATATATGAGAAACCTAAAGCAAATGTAGAGAAAGGGAGAGTTCTAAAAGGGGAAAGAGAAGATAGATGAATCTAATGTGCGAAATAGGGATTTGAAATGTTGGAAATGTCAAGGGGTAGGTCACTATAGTAGAGATTGCCCTAATAGGAGAATTATGACCATTAGAGAGGGAGAGATTGTGACTGATGATGAAGAGGAAGATGAGGTTAAGGAAGAAAATGATGAGAGTGAGAATGAGGAGTTAAGCGAAGAGGATCCTGCAAACTTGTCCTTAGTTGCTAGGAGAGCTTTAAGCACCCAAATTAAGGAGGATAGTCTAGACCAAAGAGAGAACTTGTTTCACACTAGGTGCCTTATTCAATCTATGCCTAGTGTGGTCATTGATAGTGGTAGTTGCACCAATGTTGTGAGTACAATTCTGGTCAAGAGGCTTAATTTAGAGACCAAACCACATCCTAGACCATATAAACTTCAATGGTTGATTGATTGTGCGGATACCAAATGTTAAGTAACTCCCAAGAATTAGACCTAACAACCTTGTTGAGAAAACAAGACCTTTAGATCTAAAACTTAAACACCCCAAAACGACATGGAATCAACCCAAGGAAAAGTTTGGAACGGATTACCTTGATGATCAAGATCAAGAGTAAAGAAAACTCGTTTCTAAACTCGTGATTCGAATCACTCCACAAGAGGTACGATCAACACCACTTGAATGACTCTAGCATGCAAATTCTAAACACAAGAAATTGCAATAAGGAAAACTTAGCTCTCAACAAAGCTAAAAGAAAACTCAATTCATTCCCTTTAAAATTCTGTCTACAATGGAAGAAGAGAGGGCTTTATATAGCCTTTGAGACCCTTAACCTAATTGACAAATAGACACTAACTTTATGGGCTAGTTAGTGGGGAAAAGAGTAACCTATATGAGTTACAATTTAACCACAACTCCCATATTGAAAACAAACTTAAATGATAAACAAAACTGAAATTACATTTAAAACTAATAAAGGTGTTGTCTTGTAACCATTATTTTAATACTAATCCATAGCTTTAAATGGTTTGAACTTGTGTTCCATAATTGAAGCTTAGCTTGTCTTGAATGAAGCTTGTAATGATACTTGACTTCATTGAATCCATCTCCACCTCATTGAATGCAACTTCAGTTCAAACATCACCATATTAAATGTAACTTTAGTTCAACTTAGTTCTTTTAGGTGAAACCCAAGTTAAACTTAAGTTCCATAAATTTAGCTATGAGTTCATTAAGTGCAAGTTAGAATGCATTTAATGCGTCTCCATCTTGAAGTTCAACTTTGCACAACATGTAGGAAAAGACTCCAACATCTTCTAGAACCTCCTCTTTTGAGCTCACCATAGCTTGAATATGAGTGATTAAAGCTTGTTGTAGCTTCTTGGCTCTCGACCTTGTAATTGGACCTTCAGGCATGACAATAGGTGGTCCTTGGTTCATATCAGTCTAGGATGTGGTTTGGTCTCTAAATTAAGTCTCTTGACCAGAATTGTACTCACAACATTGGTGCAACTACCGCTATCAATGACCACACTACAAGGCATAGATTGAATAAGGCACCTAGTGTGAAACAAGTTCTCTCTTTGGTCTAGACTATCCTCCTTAATTTGGGTGCTTAAAGCTCTCCTAGCAACTAAGGACAAGTTTGCAGGATCCTCTTCACTTAACTCCTCATTCTCACTCTCATCATTTTCTTCCTTAACCTCATCTTCCTCTTCATCATCAGTCACAATCTCTCCCTCTCTAATGGTCATAATTCTCCTATTAGGGCAATCTCTACTATAGTGACCTACCCCTTGACATTTCCAGCATTTCAAATCCCTATTTCGCACATTAGATTCATCTATCTTCTCTTTCCCCTTTTTAGAACTCTCCCCTTTCTCTACATTCGCTTTAGGTTTCTCATATATCTCTTGGTTTCTAAGCTTAGATTCAATATTCTTACTGTAAACCCGAGATCTTTCTTTGGAACCTCCTTATTATCAAACAACAAAAGAAAGGAATAAATGAATGCTTAAAACTTGGTTTTCCTTGTTTTACAAAGGAAAGAAATGAAGTGAAAGGCAAAAGGAAAACAAGGAAGGAAAGTTTAAACCATTTTGGTTTGGATTGCTTTTAAGACAAAAGAAGGAAAGGAAATGAAACAATGTTTAATATACTAAGTTTGTTATGTTTAGAAAAGAAAAGGAAAGAAAAGGAAAGAAAAGAAAAGAAAGGAAAAGAAAAGAAAAGGAAAAAGAAAGAAAAGCAAAGAAAGGATGGTGGGTGGTGGGACCCCACCTAAGTTCTTCTTTAAAACAAGCTTCTATCGATCTTCTTCTTCATTTTATCAAATGAAAGGCAAGGGTTTTTCGTGGGAGAAGCTTAAAGGAAGAAGAAGAAGAGAGGGTTTCAGCTGGAAATTGAAGAAGAGAGGAGAGAACTCAAGCAAATTAGTATGACAGCAAGGTAATCACTCTGCCATATTCTGCTATTTGGTTCATCTCGAGCTCCACAGAAAGAGGTAAGATCTGAAATTTTGTTTCATTGCAAGTTAACTCATATTGGAACAAAATTCGTGAAGGATGCTTGAGCAAATTCGGATCTTAAGCTACTGATTTGTGAAGAGGAAGTCAGAACACAGAATTTACTGTCAAATCCGAGAAGTCTCTGATGTTTTGGTTGTACTGACCTGTAGATTTGGAATCAGAAGCTCTATTAGGTATGGTTGGAAAGCTTATTGAATTTCCTACAACTTTCATGAAGGAATCGTGAATATAAAATGATTGTAAGATGTTGTAAATAGCAGGTCAAGTTTCAGGGTTGCAGCAGAAATTCGAATCTGGAATAGCAGAAGTTGGTTCCGGGGAAAGAAGCTTTCGAGGTATTTCTGAACCAATCTATTGGGAATCTCATTTTCATGTCTTCATAAGAGTTTTAGAGGATTGAAAAAGGAAGAGTTTGGTATAAAGTACATTCTTTTTGGATAAGTAATGAAGAAGTTATAGCTGTCTGAATACAGGGCATAAAATCTGTTAAATGCTGGAATTTTTGTTGGAGTGTTTTCTTGTAGATTTAAAGTTAAAACCATGAGCTCGAGGTTCTAAAACATGGTTTTGGTTTGTTTGACAGGCCAAGAACAAAAGGTCGAGTGTACGGGTGAAGACTTTAGTTCTAACACTGTGAGTGACAAAACAAACCTTGAAAATGGTTTATAGGCTTGTATTATGCTTATGAAATGCAAGGTTTTGCTAAAACGAAATGGTTTAGATGTTTATTGTTTTCTTGAACACTTGTTTATGAGCATTCATGATTTCTTAGAAATGTTTTAAAGTGTTCATGATGAGCCTAAAAGTCTTTATAAAGTTTATACATGAGCATATGTCCAATGGTTGCCAAAACTTATGAAAATGTGATGATTTCAAGCAAGCATGTACTAGCAAGTATGTTTTAAAGATTTCTAGTTTTATGAACAAGCTAAAGTAAGCTTGAGTTTTATGAAAGAAAAGATAAGTTGGCATGTTCAAATGTTTTCATGTGATCTTACGAGATATTGAGCCCGAGGCTATGTAGTACCGTGTGCACACAGGTCTTATTACTTCTTGTCGTCGGCGTTGAGTGTACTCCGTGACAACAGCGTGGCTATCGTGAGTCTTTGGCGGCGCCCCCACTCGACAAAGACGATGGGAGTCTTTGGCGGGCCCCACTACATCGTAGAATAAACGTTGGTATCTTTGGCGTGCCCTACACACGTGGGATTGTGACATGTTTTAAAAAGAGTTTATATCATTTACATGCCTTACGAGATTTTAATTGGTGTCTTGCTTGTTTTCATGAAAAGCTATAATGATTACACGATTACTTTTAACGCTTGATTACTGGATGCATATGCTCATAGATGGCGGGTGATATGATTTACGAGTTAATAGCTTTCTTTTAAACTCAAGTCACTCACTTTGAGCTTTATAGCTCATTCTTTTAGTGTTTTTCCTACTTTTCGTAGAGATCGAGCTCCAGGTGCACGATAACTCTTTATAGTCTGCACTGGAAGCTTCTCATGTTTGATATGTTGCGTGGTTTGGTGTGGTTTAGCAAGTCCATATGTCTGTAAATTATTTTAAGAGAACTATGTAGTTATAGTCGTTTGTGCTTTAGAGGTTGTGGTTGCTTAATTAGTGGTTTGGACTGTTTGTGGTTCTGATGTTCTAGCTCATCTTAGTTTCCAAGAGAGACTTGAGAAAGTTTCTCCTCATGTAAATACTTATAGATGTCCGATTCCGCCAGTTTAAGTTTAAAGTGTTCCATATCGAACATAGTTTGTTTCAGGAGTAAAGTAATGTCAGCAGGTATTGTTAAGAGGTAACAATGACTGTTGGCTTCATGCCGTCTCCCGGGCTAAGTTAGCATGTGGTTCGGGAGGGGGTGTGACACTTACTATCATTTTTCCATGTAGAACTAGAGTTGGAAAAATGTTTAGAAGAATACCGTCGAGACGTTCGTTGGATTTGCCTCTCGATCTTGATTGCAATATGCAACAACCCCTCAATGTCAGAGTAAGGTTGTAGGTCAACCTTGTCTGCAATCTCCGTGTTTAGCCCATTAAGAAACCGTGCCATGAGACTCTCCATATCCTCATCTAGATCAAGTCGATCCATCAATGTATCCATCTCCTTGTAATAATCCTCCACGGACTTGTTGCCTTGTTTTAATGCTTGAAGCTTTTGCGCCACGTCTCGTTGGAAATGTTTTGGAACAAAGCGCTTCCTCATGGACTCCTGAACTCGTACCATGAATCGATTGTTGCTTCAAGATTCCTTCTCCTACTTGACATCAATTTATCCCACCACGTTTGAGCATATTGTTTAAATTGAGCAACACAAAACATTACCTTCTTTTCTTCACTGAAATTATGGCAATTGAACACCGACTCCACTGTTTTCTCCCATTGAAGGTACTCCTCCGGATCAGTTTTGCCATAGAACTTCGGAAGTTTCAATTTGATGCTTCCCACGTTTCGATCAATTCCTTCTTCATAAGGAACTCGCCTTTGTAAATTTTGATGTCTTCGTCCATGACCTCTTCCCCTATTCAAGCCACGACCAACACGTCTTTCTCCCCTTCGTGGTGCTGCTATCAACGTAACTTGGTCATCTTTCTAGTTGATCAGAACTTCCTCCCTCATATTCGTTGTCATGGTCATCCTCACGTTGTTGTGGAGGGGGTTGAATTCTCCCCCTAGCGTGGTTTTGAACCTCCAACCTCCGTATACGCTCCGATAACTCTTCTATTCCACGAATCATTCTCTCCATGGTTCCTTGTTGTGCCTCCCTCATTCGGGCTTCGTTAATGTTAAGATCATCTTCTTGTGTCATGCTGCAAAATACGGTAAAGTAACAAAAGAAAGGAAAAAAAAGGACCTCACAAGCACTCCCTTACGTATTTCACTCGTTAATGAAGTTCACTCGTGTTTAACACTCAACACTCTAATTAATGTATCACTCCCTTACCTCACAACCTCACAAAGCACTCAGAAACATATTGGTGTATGAGTATAGCAAAGTCAAAGAGCTAAGTGCAATTCAAAGTGATTAGACAACACACTAAGAATACAAACAAGTATATTGAAGGAGCAATCCGAATAACAAAAAAGAAACAAGTTTAAGAAAAAAAATGACAAAATGGAAGGAATTCAAGAGGGAAACAAAAATAGACTTAGAACAAATGGAAAAGAACAAAATTGGAACAAACTGAAATTGTGTGTCTAGCAATAGATAATGTTGAATTTAATGGTCAAAATAAGATGTAACTCTCAGCAAAGGATGAATATATCAGTTGACTCAAGCCTTAATAACAGAGGGGAGTTACACATAACAACCACAAAAAGTTCAATGAATTAATCAATTGTAACTGCCATATTTAATGCCCAACTATTTTCTTTTCTATGAATTCTAGATGTAACTGATATGGATGAATTCCAAATGATCAAATATCAACTCAACAAGAGAGTACTATCAAAGAATTCTTTGAATTCAACTTACTTTGAAACAATGAACAAGAAAAAAACAGCAAGAAATTTGCTCTAGGATTTGTTGTATTCTTATGACAGATTTTCAGAATATCAATATTTCACCGTGAAGCAATCCGATTTTCAAGATATCAAAGAAGAACAAAGTGTAGTTAAGATCTAGATCTAAAAACTTGAAACAGACAATATAATGAAATACTAAACAGAAAGGATATTTTTTTGTATTTTTTATTCAGAATAAGAACATGCTCGGATCTGCAAAAACTGAAGCTAAAGAGAAAAGAATTCAAAGAGATAAATGCAAGGAAACATATGTCCGATCAAAGAGCCTAATGCTCTGATACCAAATGTTATGTAACTCCCAAGAATTAGACCTAACAACCTTGTTGAGAAAACAAGACCCTTAGATCTAAAACTCAAAAACCCCAAAACAACATGGAATCAACCCAAGGAAAAGTTTGGAACGGATTACCTTGATGATCAAGATCAAGAAGAGGTACGATCAACACCACTTGAATGACTCTAGCATGCAAATTCTAAACAAAAGAAATTGCAATAAGGAAAACTTAGCTCTCAACAAAGCTAAAAGAAAAACTCAATTCATTCACTTCAAAATTCTGTCTACAATGGAAGAAGAGAGGGCTTTATATAGCCTTTGAGACCCTTAACCTAATTGACAAATGAGACAAATAGACACTAACTTTATGTAAGCCCTAAACTCTATTTTCTTTTATCATTTTGCACTCGTACTTGATGTTTTGAAATATGCAAAATGATATAGGTTGCACTAAAGGATGTCGTGATAGGATTTGAGAATCTATTTAATTGGGAGCTACAATGTGTTAAAAGCTTCATAAGGAGATAGGCAAGCCATTGAAATAAGCATATTAAAAGTTGAATTGAAGTAAGTTAAAAGCTTTAGCAAATTGGGAAATTTAAGATGCAATATGTAGAATGGAAGATCTTATACCTCACAAACTTAGTATAAGTTGACTAAATGCTTAGGGTTTATTTACTTACTTATTTTGGTGTTTTAAAAAGGGGATTATGATGTTAATATTAAAGTTGGAGCTGGCCAAAGGAGGTGAAGCCTCGGAGTTAAACTTTGCAAGTAGGTGCTATCAAATTTGTAGGAAAACAGCAAGCTGCTGGAAAATGGGTCATCTTCAAACGATCATATCTCGTAAAATTTTCTGAGCCAAATTCGATGATTGTTGAGTCAAAATCTCAAAAATTGAGTGTAGAATACGAAACTGGTCGGCTTTTCTAAAAATACTAAGAGGACGAAGGAGAAAAGTGCAGAACAGTGAGAGGTGTTCAAGGTTCTCGGGTAGCAGAACAGTGTGAGGAGATACTGTTTTGAGCTCTTGAGGAGGAATTAGAAGCTGAAATTTTGAGGTAAGTAAGCTACGATGTTGTACTTGAGGTCTATCAAAAAATATTTGGTGGTTGTTTTTGATAAATTTTGAGAAACCCAAACTGAAAGTTGAACCTGAAATCTTAGGTGCAAAGAAAAAACTGCTAGCAAAAGATTGAAGGAGATGTGCTTCCATTTCTAGATACCTTACAACCAAGTGTGTATGGTTATTATGAATTAAGTTATGGGATTGAATTAGATATGTTTTTAAGGTGCATAAGAAAAGGAATTAATGTTATTAATTTCATTTTCAGGGCAAACGGAGATAGGAATAGCTTATAATCCTTGGAACTCTTTTGGTAATAATGAGTGACTCTATTTTAGAACTATACGACCTTTGTTTTTCTTCAAAAACATAAATGTTGATCATTGAATCTTGCTGGAATTAATTATGTATAGTTTCATAGAGTTTTTAACATAATGTTCTTGATGGAACCTAAGCATGTTTTGAATTAGTTTGTACTATAAGTCCAAGTATGGAAACTAAATTATGGAAGTATGATTTCATCTAGAGAATGTCTTGTGTAAATCCATTTGGGATCATGTTTAGAAAATAATATGCAAAGGTTGAGAAATTGTTGTATGTATTAAAAACATGATTTCCATGGTATACAAATTATGCCCATGTTTGTTGTTAACCCCTAATACTGAAGGACATTAGAGAAGGTACTTGGGGGGGAAGGAATCATGATTTCCCGATACTGAAGGACAATGAGAAGGTATTCGGGTAGTAAATGGTCATACCTTAATACTGAAGGACATAGAGAAGGTATTAGGGGAAACCAAAGTGCCAATGGCATTCCACGTGCACGTGAGAGAGGTATGAACGTTATTTGTATAAATGTAACTCTACCACCGCTAAGGTTCGAAAGCGGTGTCATGCCGTGAGTTTTATTGTATTGATGATAAACGCCGAATTTGTTGGTTTAACAAAACTAGAGGTCCTTCTAGGATCTTTGCAAACGTCACGAACAAGGCTAACTTAGTGAATTGATTTCAACTAAGAGTTTAGTTAGAAGATGAATCACTCTTAGATCAACCTTAGAATAAGGATGGTCACTCCTAGATCCTAAGACGACTCACTCAAGAATTAGCTTGATCGGGGCTAATCCAATGAATCGGTTAAACATCAAACCTAAAGCAAGATTTGAAAGAAAGTTAACACCAAATGGGGCTAAACAAAACACAAGTTTTTTTCATAAAGGTTCTCCCTTTTCCATGTCAATAAAAGCCTTTAAATAGGCCAAAATGGTCGTGCAAAGAACCAAAGACCAAAAGTCTTCAAAGCAGCATTAAATGTGAAATGAAAAAAAAATTGACCTAGGAATTTAAAACTTGATTGCACAACGTTTGAGAGCTCTAAATATGGAACAAAAAACATAGAAATGCTTTAAATGGTCTTAATTATCTACTGTAGGATCCGCCATGGATGACTATTTCGTTTGACGAGGTTTGACATCACGAAATCCCAAGAACATCTGGACAGCCACCTGTTCACATTTTCTGCACACTTTTTTTGTCCTCCGTGCCATCTTTCAAACTAGACAAGTTTTCCCGTGCCATCTTCACTCCATTCTTATCTTGACTTGTTGTACTAACATTATAAAGAATTGTGGGCTAAAAATTCTTAGTCTCTCCTTGTGCGAAGCGAGCTTTTGGAGATGCAATGTGAAAGCCTCTTGAATCTTCTTGGTCTTGCTCCTTGTTATTGCTCCTTCAGGTACATGCAATGGATCAATGGTTTGATTCACATCATCCCCCCTTTCTTTAAAAGGATTTGTCCTCAAATCAACGTCTTCATTTCCTACATCAAAAGGAGTCAAATCAGCCACATTAAAAGTAGAACTTACATTGTACTCACCTCGGAGATCTAGTTTGTATGCATTGTCATTGATCCGCTCTAATACTTGAAATGGACCATCTCCCCTTGGTTGAAGTTTAGACTTCCTTTGTTCCGGAAACCTTTCCTTTCGTAGATGAACCCAAACCCATTCACCCGGCTTAAAAATCAATTTCTTTCTCCCTTGGTTCTTTTGAGTGACTAGCTTTTGATTCTTCTTTTCAATCCTTTCCTTGACTTCTTTGTGCAGATTTTTGATGTATTCGGCTTTAGAAACAGCTGCATCACTAGAAAACATATTAGGTGGTAAAGGTGATAAATCTAGAGGAGTTAAGGGATTAAATCCATACACAACCTCAAAAGGTGAACAATGAGTGGTGCTATGTATCGCTCTATTGTATGCAAACTCCACAAAAGGTAGAGTCTCTTCCCAAGACTTAAGATTCTTAGAAATTAGCGATCTAAGTAATGCCCCTAAAGTTCTATTAACCACCTCGGTTTGCCCATTGGTTTGGGGGTGACAAGTTGTAGAAAACAAAAGCTTAGTTCCCAATTTACCCCACAAAACTTTTCAAAAATGACTTAAAAATTTGGCATCTCTATACTTACAATGGTTTTTGGAATGTCATGCAATCTAACCACTTCCCTAAAGAGATTAGCTACATTAGTTGCATCATCTGTTTTGTTACATGGAGTGAAATGTGCCATTTTACTAAACCTATCAACCACCACAAAAATGCTATCATGATGTCTCCTAGTCTTTGGCAAACCTAGAACAAAATCCATGCTAATGTCAACCCATGGTTCACTAGGAACATCTAAAGGTATGTAAAGTCCATGTGGTTGTGTCTTAGACTTAGCTTTCTTACATTTGAAACATTGCTTGCACACTTTATTCACATCCTTCCTCATTTTCAACCAATAAAAGTGTTCACACAACATGTTGTATGTTTTAAATTCCCCAAAATGTCCCATAAGACCTTCCCCATGAGCTTCCTTCACAAGTAACTCTCGAATAGAACACTTAGGAATGCAAAGTTTACCCTTCCTAAAAAGCATACCATCAAATACAACATGATCATGTACGTTGTTTCCTCCTAAACATTGCATATACACATCATGAAATTCAGATTTCTCAACTTTGTAAAGCTCAATCATATGTTTAAAACCAAGAATCTTTGCACTAAGGGCAGAAAATAATGCATACCTTCTTGATAATGCATCGGCCACCACATTATCCTTACCTTTTTTGTAATGAATGACATAAGGAAATGTCTCAATGAATTCTACCCATTTCGCATGCCTCTTATTTAGCTTTGTTTGGCTTTTGAGGTGCTTCAAACTTTCATGATCAGTGTGGATGACAAACTCTTTTGGCCACAAGTAATGTTGCAAAACTTGCAAAGTCCTCACAAGTGCATGCAGTTCTTTGTCATATGTCGAGTAGTTGAGTTGTTGATATGAATCCTATCGTGCAATCAAGGCCAAAGAAGAGCTTCAAAACTTGAGTTGAAATAAATGTTGTCAAACTTCATTTATGTTGAACTAATGATGCATTTAATGAACTAAAGTGCAATTTATGCTTCATTAAAGACAAGTCAAGCTTCATTTATGGAACAAGAGTTTCAAGCTACTTCAAGTGGGGCTCCATTTAAGTATGAGAAGTTACAAACTTTATGTAGGGTGATTAAAAATATCAATTCTCGGATTTATGGAATTTTGATGTAATTTTAGGTTTTAAAGTCTTGTTTTCAATGATTTAGGTTACAAAATAGTTAGTGGAGATCATGGTATTGATGGGGATGTAAGTTACAACCTTTCAATAGACCATAGGTTACTTTAGGGTTAATTTTGAGGCTATATAAAACCATGTAACTTGTAAAAAAAAGGAAAAAAAAGATTAAAAATGTAATCAAAAGAGGCCTTGAGCTTTTTTATAGCCTTTGAGCTATTTCTTTGCAATTCTATTTAGATTAGGTTGCATGCTTAGAATCATTCAAGCTTGACTTGATCAATCTTGCTTGTGGAGTGATTCAGATCTCAAGTAAGTTTTCTTGCCTTGAGATATTTGATCGACAAGGTAATCCGGTTTTACTTTCCTTGAGTTGATTTTCAAAATTGGTTTTGGGGTAATTGAGTTATCTAAAGGTCTTGTTTCTTTAAGCAAGGTTGTTAGATCCAATTGTCAAGGGTTACTTAACATTTTGACATTAGAATCTTTGGCTTCTTTGATTTCATTTTCATTTGGAGTTTTTGGTTTTGAGATTTAAAGGTCTTGTTTTATGAACAAGATTGTTAGATTTTTCAATTCCTTTTAATTTCTTATCAGTTGTGCTCCATTTAGCTTCTCACTAAGGAACATGATTGGCCTCTTTTCTTGCATCAAAGTAGCTCCTATACCTATCCCACTTGCATCACATTCAATCTCAAAAGATTTGTCAAAGTTAGGTAAAGAAAGACAAGGTGCATTGGTCAATTTATCTTTTAATTCATTGAATGCATCTTCTTGTTTTTCTGTCCATTCAAATTTCACATGCTTTTTGACAAGTTCATTTAATGGTGAGGCTATACAACTGAAATTCTTAATAAACCTCCTATAAAAACTAGCCAAACCATGAAAAGATCTCACCTCATTTGCATTGGTAGGTGTTGGCCACTCTTGGATAGCCTTACCTTTTCTTCATCAACTTGCACACCATTCCTTCCAACAATGAAACCTAGGAAATTGACTTGGTCTAGACAAAAACTACACTTTTTGAAGTTGGCATATAGCTTCTCTACTCTAAGTTTAAGTAAAATTGTCTTAACATGCAAAATATGATCATCCAAGCTTTTTGAGTAAACAAGAATATCATCAAAGTACACAACAACAAATTTTCCAATATACTCTCTCAACACATGATTCATTAGCCTCATAAAAGTACTTGGTGCATTAGTAAGGTCAAATGGCATAACAAGCCACTCATAAAGTCCAAATTTTGTTTTGAAAGCCATTTTCCACTCATCTCCCACATGCATTCGAATTTGATGATAACCACTCTTAAGATCTATTTTTGAAAACAGATTAGCACCATGTAATTCATCTAGCATGTCATCCAATCTAGGAATGGGATGTCGATACTTTACCGTTATCTTGTTGATGGCTCGACAATCAATACACATTCTCCATGTGCCATCCTTCTTGGGTACCAAAATTACCGGAACTGAGCAAGGACTCATGCTTTCTCTAACATAACCTTTATCCATGAGTTCTTCTACTTGCCTTTGAATCTCCTTAGTTTCGGTTGGATTGGTCCTATAAGCTGCCATATTTGGAACAGTTGCCCCGGGTATAAAGTCAATTTGATGTTCAATCCCTCTTAAAGGAGGTAAACCCGTAGGTGCATCTTCATGTGGAAACATATCATTAAATTCTTGCAAAAGAGACTTAAAAGAACTTGGCAAAACATCATTAGATTTTGGGTTAGTTGTTAAACACATTTCTTTGCACATAAGTACAAATTTTGGTTGTTGTGTCAACAACACATTCCTCACTTCCCCCTTTCTTATAACCAAACTCACATTCTTTCTTTTTTCCTCAAAATCACTCTTTTTTCTCTCTTGGTTTTCACTCACCTTTTGCCCCTCACTTCTCTCTTTCTTTTCACTCTTCTCTTTTTCTTTTAGCTTACTTTCTTCTCTCCTCTCTTGTTCTTCAAACTCTTTTCTTTTCTTCTCTAATTTCAAATGATCACAATGTACTTCATATGGAGACAATGGAAGTAAAGTAAATTTCTTCCCGTTGAAAGTAAACGAATACTTATTTTTCACTCCATCAAATGTGACCTCTCTATCATATTGCCAAGGTCGGCCTAACAATATATCCCCCGCATGCATAGGTAAAACATCACAAAGTACTTCATCCTTATATCTTCCCAAAGTAAAAGGAATAAGAACTTGAGAATTTACCTTAAGTTCTCCTTTGTTTGTCAACCATTGAAGTTTGTATGGTTTTGGATGTGGACGGGTAGTAAGTTGAAGTCTCTTTACAAGAAAACTACTTACCACATTTGTGCAACTCCTACTATCAATCACCAAATTGCATGGGCTTCCTTTAATTAGGCATCTTGTGTGAAACAAGTTTTCCCTTTGGTCTTCAACTTTGTCTTCCTTGATTTGCATACTAAGGACCCTTCTTGTGATCAACGATATGGAGTTACCTTCTTCAACATACTCATCATCACATATTTCAGGTTCTTCCTCAAATGGTGCATCATGCTCCTCACATTCATCCGAATCAACTACACCATTTCTTATCACCATAACTCTTTTATTGACACATTCTTTGCTCATGTGTCCAAACCCTTTGCACTTCCAACATTGAATAGAACTAGACTTTTCCCTTACCTCCTTTGAAGCTTCATTCTTTTTAGCATTGGAGCTTTCGGCCTCCACTTTTTTTGCAGCAATAAACTTGCTTCTTTGTTGTGTCGGTTCATTCCTATTCACAAAACTACCTTGTTCCATGCATTAGAGTTTGAAAAGGTACTAGTTTTAGGTGTATACCTTTTTGAATGCTCCTTTTCTTCCTTCAATTGAGCTTCAATTTTGAGCATAATGATACATATCTTCAAGCTAAGGTGGTGGATTTCTATCAACCGGATGAGCAATTTCTCGATTCAAACCTCCAAGGAATCGAGACATGGTGTCTTCCTCTTCTTCTCGAATTTTTGCTCTTTCCATCAAGGACTCCATCTCTTGATAATATTCAGCAACACTTTTTGTTCCCTGTCTCAAAGATTGCAATTTAGTTTTCAAATCTCTTTCATAATGTTTTGGAACATACCTCTTTCTCATGACTTCTTTAAGTTCTTCCCAAGTTTCTATTGGATCCTCCTCTTTCCTTCTTCTCTCGGATTTGAGATGTTGATACCATTCTCCCACATGATTGGTGAATTCGGCAATGGCAAGTTTCATTTTCTTATTCTCACTATATGTATTACAATCAAATACATGTTCTATTTTTCTTTCCCATTGCAAGTATGCCTCGGAGTCCGCCGTACCACTAAAGGGTGGAATTCTGAGTTTCACTTCCCTATCCCTTTCTTCATTCACTCTTTCCACTCTTCTAGGTTGCACAATGTTTGCAACGTTATTTCTTCCTCTTCCCCTCACATTTCCTCTTCCTCCTAAGTTTCTTTCTTGTACCTGTAAATCAAACATGCCTTCATCTTCTTGCAAGATTCGTTCTTCTCTTTGTTGTTGTGCTCTCCTTTCTTCCCTTTCTTCCCTCATCATCTCCATCATACCTTGAATTGCTTGAAGAATACCCATATTTGGATCTACCACTTGCGGAACTTTTTCTTTATTATCTTGTGACATTTTTTTTTATAAGGACCTCTCCACACTCCTCACCAAGATATCACTCAAGGACACTCGTGTTTATCACTCAAGGGTAGGCTTTTGGTACTAGGTCAAAGATGTAAGGGTTGGTTTAAAAAAAAATTTGGTGCAACCTTGCTTTTCAACTTGATATATAACTAAATCAATGATAACCTTTCACAAGCTAAGACTAGAGAAACTGATCCTAAGGATCTACAACTCAAAGTTTGAGTATATAATTAAAAAAAATAAGAACTTTTGTGTGCCTTAGATCCTTGATTACCTCTTTTTTTTTACTAATGTTTTTTTTTTGTTTTTTTTTGCTACTGTTTTTTTTTTTAACTTTTTGCTACTGATATTGTTTTTTTTAATGATCCAAGACCAAAATACAAAGAAATTAAAGACAAGTTGTAGAATGCCTTGTGTTACACTTTGTAAATGCTTACGAAAAAAATGAGTTTTATTGTATTGATGATAAACGCCGAATTTGTTGCTTTAACAAAGCTAGAGGTCCTTCTAGGATCTTTGCAAACGTCACGAACAAGGCTAACTTAGCGAATTGATTTCAACTAAGAGTTTAGTTAGAAGATGAATCACTCTTAGATCAACCTTAGAATAAGGATGGTCACTCCTAGATCCTAAGACGACTCACTCCAGAATTAGCTTGATCGGGGCTAATCCAATGAATCGGTTAAACATCAAACCTAAAGCAAGATTTGAAAGAAAGTTAACACCAAATGGGGCTAAACAAAACACAAGTTTTTTTCATAAAGGTTCTCCTTTTTCCATGCCAATAAAAGCCTTTAAATAGGCCAAAATGGTCGTGCAAAGCAACAAAGACCAAAAGTCTTCAAAAAGCATTAAATGTGAAATGAAGAAAAAATTGACCTAGGAATTTAAAACTTGATTGCACAACGTTTGAGAGCTCTAAATATGGAACAAAAAACATAGAAATGCTTTAAATGGTCTTAATTATCTACTGTAGGATCTGCCATGGATGACTATTTCGTTTGACGAGGTTTGACATCACGAAATCGCAAGAGGTGCAATCTGGACAGCCACCTGTTCACATTTTCTGCACACTTTTTTTGTCCTCCGTGCCATCTTTCAAACTAGACAAGTTTTCGTGCCATCTTCACTCCATTCTCATCTTGACTTGTTGTACTAACATTATAAAGAATTTTGGGCTAAAAAATCTTAGTCTCTCCTTGTGCATTCACGAGCTTTTGGAGATGCATGTGAAAGCCTCTTGAATCTTCTTGGTCTTGCTCCTTGTTATTGCTCCTTCAGGTACATGCAATGGATCAATGGTTTGATTCACATCATATTGATCTATCTACCCTCAATATAGTACTGCATTATGAGATTTATGCTATACATAAGTGGTGACTTAAACCTGTAAATTGAAAGCATGGCTAGATTATGTTTACAAATAAATGTTAAGTTATTTTCTACTTATAGTCTACCCATTATTATTGATGAGAAATTGAAGAGGAATTTGAAATCTAATCTACCTTGTTAGCAACAAACAAGACTATTAGATCTAAACACCCAAAAATCTCAAAACCAAAATGAAATCAAAGAAGCCAAAGAATTCTAATATCAAAATGTTAAGTAACCCTTGACAATTGGATCTAACAACCTTGCTTAAATAAACAAGACCTTTAGATAACTTAATTTCAAAGACCCCAAAACCAATTTTGAAAATCAACTCAAGGAAAGTAAAATCAGATTACCTTGTGATCAAGCATCTCAAGGCAAGAGAACTTGTATGAGATTCGAATCACTCCACAAGCAAGATTGATCAAGTCTAGCTTGAATGATTCTAAGCATGCAACCTAATCTACATAGAATTGCAAAGAAATAGCTCAAAGGCTATAAAAAAGCTCAAGGCCTCTTTTGATTACATTTTTCAATCTTTTCCGTTCTTTTCCTCTTTACAAGTTTCATGGCTTTATATAGCCTCAAAATTAACCCTAGAGTAACCTATGGTCAATTGAAAGGTTGTAACTTACATCCCCATCAATACCATGATCTCCACTAACCAAATTGTAACCTAAATTATTGAAAACAAGACTTTAAAACTGAAATTTACATCAAAATATCCATAAATCCGAGATTGAAGGCTTGTACTAATCTTGAAAGTCTTTGTAACCTTCCATGCATAAATGAAGCTTCACTTAATTTAAATTGAAACCCTTGTTGCATAAATGAAGCTTGAGTTATCTTTAAAGATGCATTTATTGCACTTGAGTTCATTAAATGCATCTTCAGTTCGTCATAAATGAAGTTGGACAACATTTATTTCAACTCCATTTTGAAGCTTTTCTCTAGTCTTGCATAGCATGGTAGGATTCGTATCAATTATGCTTCACCTTTGATGATCTGAACCAAGGCATCTCATGAAGTCACATTAAATGAAGTAAAATTCATGGAAATTTAACATAAGTTGCATTTAATGAACTCAAGTGCAACTCATCATTTATTAAAGAACAACAAGCTTCATTTATGGAACAAGGGCTTCAAGATACTTCAAGATGTGCTTCATTTACTCTTGGATGGTTACAAAGAGTTACAAAGCTAACAAAGAGACATCATTCTCGGATTTATGGCTAATTTGATGTAAATTTCAGTTTTAAAGTCTTGTTTTCAATGTTTTAGGTTACAAAATAGTTAGTGGACATTATGGTATTGATGGGGATGTAAGTTACAACCCTTAAATTGCCATAGGTTATCTTTAGGGTTTAATTTTGAAGGCTATAAATAGCCACATGTAATCCATGAAGAAAAGAAAAGAAAAAAAAAGATTAAAAATGTAATCAAAAGAGGCCTTGAGCTTTTTTATAGCCTTGAGCTATGTCTTTGCAATTCTATGTAGATTAGGTTGCATGCTAGAATCATTCAAGCTTGACTTGATCAATCTTGTTTGTGGAGTGATTCGGATCTCAAGTAAGTTTTCTTGCCTTGAGATATTTGATCGACAAGGTAATCCGGTTTTACTTTCCTTGAGTTGATTTTCAAAATTTGTTTTGGGGTCTTTGAGATTGAGTTATCTAAAGGTCTTGTTTCTTTAAGCAAGGTTGTTAGATCCAATTGTCAAGGGTTACTTAACATTTTGACATTAGAATCTTTGGTTTCTTTGATTTCATTTCGATTTGGAGTTTTGGGGTTTTAGATCTAAAGATCTTGTTTGTTCCATAACAAGGTTGTTAGATATTTCAATTCCTCTTAATTTCTTATCATTTGAGCTTATAATGTTTTAAAAATAGACACTCACTGGGCTTCCCAGCTCACGTTTTCGTTATGTTACTCTTCCAAGGTAGCAGACGAGTTCCCGGTGCTTAGCCTTGAAAAGACCTATTTGCCACCACGTCGTTTTAGCTCCTTGTATATACACTTTCTTATGTATATGGTTTGTAGTAAAAACATATTAGTTGGGTTGTAATAAACTTGAAGGCTTTATTACTAGCTAAAGAACATAGTACTGGAAGTGAATGTGTCGTGCTTATACATGTATTCAATGTTCAATCTTGCTTGTTCAAACATGTTGTGTTGCGTTTAATTTCAGGTTAAGTCTTTGGTTAGTCAGGGAGAGCAAGTAAGAGAGTTGGTTATCTCTGTCTTTGCATCTCTTCCTAGGTTAAGCAAGTAAGCTGGGAGGGGGTGTGACACTTTATGCGCTAGTTAGTGGGGGAAAAGAGTAACCTATATGAGTTACAATTCAACAACAACTCCCATATTGAAAACAAACTTAAATGATAAACAAAACTGAAATTACATTTAAACTAATAAAAGTGTTGTCTTGTAACTATTATTTTAATTGAAGCTTAGCTTGTCTTGAATGAAGCTTGTAATGATACTTGACTTCATTGAATCCATCTCCACCTCATTGAATGCAACTTGAGTTCAAACATCACCATATTAAATGTAACTTTAGTTCAACTTAGTTCTTTTAGGTGAAACCCAAGCTAAACTTAAGTTCCATAAATTTAGCTATGAGTTCATTAAATGCAAGTTAGAATGCATTTAATGCGTCTCCATCTCGAAGTTCAACTTTGCACAACATGTAGGGAAAGACTCCAACATCTTCTAGAACCTCCTCTTTTGAGCTCACCATACTTTGAATATAAGTTATTAAAGCTTGTTGTAGCTTCTTGGCTCTCGACCTTGTAATTGGACCTTCAGGCATGACAATAGGTGGTCCTTGGTTCATATCAGGAGCTCGCCCAACACTCCCATCGTCTTTGTCGTAGTGGGGCTCGCCCAACACTCACGACAGCATTGTTGTCACGGAGTACACTCAACGTCAACAACAGAATATGACTTGTGTGCACATGGTACTATACAACCTCGAACTCATTATCTTAGTCATTTACTCAATCGAGTCTCAGGAAATCACATAAAAATATTTGAACATGTCTCCTTAACTTTTCTTTCATAAAACTCAAGCTTATTCAACTCGTTCATAAAAACTGGAAATCTTTAAATCATACTTGCTAGTACATGCTTGCTTGAAATCATAACATTTTCACTAAATTTCAGTAATCAATAAACATATGCTCACGAATAAATTTCATCAAGACATTTAAGCTGACAACGGGTACTTAAAATCATTTGTAGGAAAACATGAATGCTTATAAATATGTGTTCCAAAAGAAAACATAAAGCATTAAGACCATTTCATTCTAGAGGAATCATGTGTTTCCTTAAGCTTAATTCAACCATATAAATCGTTTTCGAAGTTCGTTTTGTCACTCACAGTGTTAGAACTAGAATCTTCGCCCGTACACTCAACCTATTTCCTCTTGGCCTGTCAAACAAACCAAAACTAAGAATTAGAACCACGAGCTCATGAATTTCAACCTTGGAATTACAAAAAAGCACACTATTAAATTTTCCAGCATTTTATAGATTTCATACCCTGACTTCAAATATTCATAACTCCTTCATTACTTAGCCAAACAGGATGTACTTTAATACCAAATTCTTCCTTTTTGAACCCTCTAAAAGTCATGAAGAAATGAAATGGAAATTCCCAACGGATTTGTTCGAAAATACCTCGAAAGCTTCTTCCCAAAAACAAACTTCTGCTGTTTCCAGATTCGTTTCCCTGCTGCACCACAAACTTGACCTGAAATTTAAAACATCTTCCAGTCCTTTTGTACTCACGATTTCTTCATGAAAGTTGTAGGAAATTGAATAAGCTTTCCAACCATACCTATTAAAACTTCTGATTCGAATCCTACTGATCAACTCGACCCAAAAACCAGAGGTTTCTCAGATTTGTCAGCAAATTCTCTCCTCTGCCTTCCTCTTCACAAATCAGTAACTTAAGATTTTACAAATCACTCATTATTTTCTCTCTATCTAATATCTCAAATTTGGAATAGTGAAGCTCGATAATTTACAATCCAATGTACTTTGAACACCTTAACTTGACTTAGTAAATGATTCAAGAAATCAAATAAGTAAAAAGATGAACATATTTAAAAAAAAAGATAAACAAGGATTGGACTAAGACAACACTTTTAAGCAAATTCAATGTTGGCCAAAAAAAATGAGGGTACTAAGAATGAAACTCCTTTGGAACATGTATAAACTATATGTATGGACAAGGAGTTTCAATGATGTATTCAAGTAATGTGGAGTTACAAGAAGGTTGAAAACAAAACAACTCATTGCATTCAAAAGGAAAAGTGTAACTGACAAGTAATTAGTGCAAAATGGTTGTTCATAAAAAGTATATTGTAATCGACATCAATGAATTGAAATGGCTAGATCTAAACAAACTTGAGCAATTTTAGTCATGATAATATCAGATCTAACTTATACTTTTTCAAGAACAAAGCAAGAACAAATTTAGAACATTATGAGCAAGCTCTCGGGTTTGACAGTTCTTTTGGACAGATTATCGAAACTTGAATGCTTGACCAATAAATATTTAAAATTCGTAGATCTCATAGAAGACGCAAAGGTAGATAAGACCTTGATCTACAACATTGAAGAAGACACCAAGATGAAACAATAAATGGAAGTATGCTATTTTTGAGCCTTTTGACAGATTATCAAAACTAGACAGATTGCAAGAAAAAGAAACTAGAAAATAAAAATTTAAAACAAATTCAAGATAAATGCAAAGGAAACATATATCCGATCTTGAGCCTAAGGCTCTGATACCAAATAATGAGAAATTTTAAGATGAATTTGAAAATCTAATCTACCTTGTGTAACAAGACTATTAGATCACAAATCCAAAAATTCCAAATCAAAATGAAATCAAAGAAGCCAAAGATTCTAATGTCAAAATGTTAAGTAACCCTTGACAATTGGATCTAACAACCTTGCTTAAAGAAACAAGACCTTTAAATAACTCAATCTCAAAGACCCCAAAACCAATTTTGAAAATCAACTCAAGGAATGTAAAATCGGATTACCTCGTCGATCAAGCATTTCAAGGCTCGAGAACTTGTATGAGATTCGAATCACTCCACAAACAACATTGATCAAGTCTAGCTTGAATGATTCTAAGCATGCAACCTAATCTACATAGAATTGCAAAGAAATAGCTCAAAGGCTATAAAAAAGCTCAAGGCCTCTTTTGATTACAGTTTTAATCTGATAAGCGCCGAATTTGTTGGTTTAACAAAGCTAGAGGTCCTTCTAGGATCTTTGCAAACGTCACAAACAAGGCTAACTTAACGAATTGATTCCAACCAAGAGTTTAGTTAGAAGATGAATCACTCTTAGATCAAACTTAGAATAAGGAAGGTCACTCCTAGATCCTAAGACGACTCACTCCATAATTAGCTTGATCGGGGCTAATCCAATGAATCGATTAAACATCAAACCTAAAGCAAGATTTGAAAGAAAGTTAACACCAAATGGGGCTAAACAAAACACAAGTTTTTTTCATAAAGGTCCTGCCTTTTCCATGCCAATACAAGCCTTTAAATAGGCCAAAATGGTCGTGCAAAGCACCAAAGACCAAAAGTCTTCAAAAAGTATTAAATGTGAAATGAAGAAAAAATTGACCTAGGAATTTAAAACTTGATTGCACAACGTTTGAGAGCTCTAAATATGGAACAAATGTCACACCCCCTCCCGAACTACCTGCTAACTCAGCACGAAAGGCGGCGTGAAGCCAACAGACATTGTTTAGCTCTTAACAATACCTGTTGACCCTGATTCACCTGATAAACATACTATGTTCGAAAATGGAACACATAAACATGACATAGCGGAAACTGGACAACTATTAAACATATACAAGGAGAAACCATTCACAAGTCTCTCTTGGAAACTAAAAGTCTAGTGCATCAGAAACAACACAAGACAAACCAGTGTTTATACAACCTCTAATGTACAAACAACTATAACCCCAAAGTCCTCTCAAAATAATTTACAAACATAGAGACTTGCTAGACAAAACCAGCCACGTACAAAGTATTTAACTTATGAAGCTTCAGCAGACTATGGCAATAACTTCCGGGTGCCGGGAGCTCGATCTCTACCGAAAGGTTTGAAAACATAGAAGGAATGAGCTATGAAGCTCAGTGAGTGATCTATGTTAAATATCTCAGAACTTGTAAAACATGTGACTCAAAACTATGAGCATATGCATTTGTATTCAAGCATTGAAAGTAAACGTGGAATCATAATAGACTTTCAGAAAACCAACAAGTATATCATCAAATCTCGTAAGGCATGTAAATGAAATAAACTCTTTTAAAAACATTTCACAATCCACGTTGTGTAGGGCACGCCCAGTACAAACAACGTTTACTCTACGATGTAGTGGGGCCCGCCCAGCACTCCCATCGTCTTTGTCGTAGTGGGGCCCGCCCAGCACTCACGACAGCGCTGTTGTCACGGAGTACACTCAACGTCGACAACAGAATAAGACCTGTGTGCACACGGTACCATAAAACCTCGGGCTCAATATCTCAGAAATTCACATGAAAACATTTGAAACATGCCTGCCTATCTTTTCTTTCATAAACTCAAGCTTACTCAGCTTGTTCATAAAATTGGAAAACTTTAAAACATACTTGCTAGTACATGCTTGCTTGAAATCATAACATTTCCATAAATTTTGGCAACCATTGAACATATGCTCATGTATAAACTTTATAAAGACTTTTAGAGTCACAATGAACACTTGAAACATTTCTAGGAAAACATGAATACTTATAAACATGTGTTCAAAAGAAAGCATAATGCATTGAAAACTTTTATTCTAGCAAAACTTGCATTTCTTGAACATAATTCAAGCATATATACACTTTTGAAGTTCGTTTTATCACTCACAGTGCTTGAACTAGAATCTTAGCCCGTACACTCGACCTATTTGCTCTTGGCCTGTCAAACAAACCAAATTCATGTATTAGAACCTCGAGCTCATGGTTTTTAACCCTAAAACTACAAGAAAACACACTTTCAAAAATTCCAGCATTTTCAGATTTTCTGCCCTATTTTCAGACAGCCATAACTTCTTCATTACTTATCCAAAAAGAATGTACTTTATACCAAACTCTTCCTTTTTGAACCCTCTAAAACTCTTATGAAGACATGAAAATGAGATTCCTAACGTATTGGTTAGAAATTACCTCAGAAGCTTAACCCCTAAATTGATTCTGCTGCTGTTCCAGATTTCACTTCCTGCTGCAACCCGAAACTTAACCTGAAGATTACAACATCTTCCAATCATTTTCTTCTCACGATTCCTTCACAAAACTTGTAGGAAATTGAATAAGCTTTCGAACCATACCAATAAGAGGTTCTAACTCCAAGTATACAGATCAGAACAACCAAAATATCAGAGACCTCTCGGATTTGACAGCAAATTTCTGTCTTCTGCCTTCCTCTTAACAAAACAGCAACTTAACATCAGAATTGGCTCGAGCTTCCTTCACGAATTTTGTTCCAATATGAGTTAACTTTCATGAAACAAAAGCGCAACTCTTACCTCTTCTTGTGGAGCTCGAGATGAACAGAAAATCAGAGCTTGTCTGAGTTGATTTTCCTGCTGAAATAATGAATTCCCTTGAGTTTTCCTCTTTCCTTCTGCAACTCCAGCCCAAAATCACCAAAAATGGCCTCCTTCTTCTTCCTTTCTTCTTCAACCACGAAATTTCAGCTTGGTTTGTGATGAAAGAGAAGAAAATGGAGAGAAACTCTTTTTAATAAAAGTCAAACGGTGGAAGAGGCATTCATTTGTCTTTTTGTACTTTTGTTATTTTCTTTTTCTATTTCTTTTTCCTTTTCTTTTCTTTCCTTTATCTTCTTTCTTTCCTTTCTTTTCTTTTCTTTTCTTTTCTTAACAAAACCAAAATAACTTAATATAAAACATTTGTTTCATTTCCTTTTCTTCTTTTGTCTTTAAAGCAAACCAAACCAAAATGGTTTAAACTTTTTCTTCCTTGCTTTCCTTTTGTCTTTCACTTCATTACTTTTCTTTTAAACATGGGAAACCAAGTTTTAAATATTCATTTCTTCTTTCTTTTTGTTGTTTGATAATAAGAAAGTTTCAAAGAATGATCTCGGGTTTACAACAAAAAATATAGAAATGCTTTAAATGGTCTTAATTATCTACTGTAGGATCCGCCATGCATGACTATTTCGTTTGACGAGGTTTGACATCACGAAATCCCAAGAGGTGCAATCTAGACAACCACCTGTTCACATTTTCTGCACACTTTTTTTGTCCTCCGTGCCATCTTTCAAACTAGACAACTTTTCCGTGCCATCTTCACTCCATTCTCATCTTGACTTGTTGTACTAACATTATAAAGAATTTTGGGCTAAAAAATCTTGGTCTCTCCATGTGCATTCACGAGCTTTTGGAGATGCAATGTGAAAGCCTCTTGAATCTTCTTGGCCTTGCTCCTAGTTATTACTCCCTCAGGTACATGCAATGGATCAATGGTTTGATTCACATCATCCCCCCTTTCTTTAAAAGGATTTGTCCTCAAATCAACGTCTTCATTTCCTACATCAAAAGGAGTCAAATCAGCCACATTAAAAGTAGAACTTACATTGTACTCACCTCGGAGATCTAGTTTGTATGCATTGTCATTGATCCGCTCTAATACTTGAAATGGACCATCTCCCCTCGATTAAAGTTTAGACTTCCTTTGCTCTGGAAACCTTTCCTTTCGTAGATGAACCCAAACTCATTCACCCGGCTTAAAAATCAATTTCTTTCTCCCTTGGTTCTTTTGAGTGACTAGCTTTTGATTCTTCTTTTCAATCCTTTCCTTGACTTCTTTGTGCAGATTTTTGATGTATTCGGCCTTAAAATAGCTGCATCACTAGAAAACATATTAGGTGGTAAAGGTGATAAATCTAAAGGAGTTAAGGGATTAAATCCATACACAACCTCAAAAGGTGAACAATGAGTGGTGCTATGTATCGCTCTATTGTATGCAAACTCCACAAAAGGTAGAGTCTCTTCCCAAGACTTAAGATTCTTAGAAATTAGCGATCTAAGTAATGCCCCTAAAGTTCTATTAACCACCTCGGTTTGCCCATCGGTTTGGGGGTGACAAGTTGTAGAAACAAAAGCTTAGTTCCCAATTTACCCCACAAAACTTTCCAAAAATGACTTAAAAATTTGGCATCTCTATCACTTACAATGGTTTTTGGAATGTCATGCAATCTAACCACTTCCCTAAAGAAAAGATTAGCTATATTAGTTGCATATCATCTGTTTTGTTACATAGAATGAAATGTGCCATTTTACTAAACCTATCAACCACCACAAAAATGCTATCATGATGTCTCCTAGTCTTTGGCAATCCTAGAACAAAATCCATGCTAATGTCAACCCACGGTTCACTAGGAACATCTAAAGGTGTAAGTATAAATATAACTCTACCACCGCTAAAGTTCGAAAGCGGTATCATGCCATGAGTTTTATTGTATTGATCTATCTACCCTCAATATAGTACTGCATTATGAGATTTACGCTATACATAAGTGATGACTTAAACCTGTAAATTGGAAGCATGGCTAGATTATGTTTACAAACAAATGTTAAGTTATTTTCTACTTATAGTCTGCCCATTATTATGCTTCACCTTTGAGCTTATAATGTTTTAAAAATAGACACTCATTGGGCTTCCCAGCTCACGTATACATTATGTTTACTTTTCCCAAGTAGCAGACGAGTTCCCGGTGCTTAGCCTTGACAAGACCTGTTTGCCACCACGCCGTTTTAGCTCCTTGTATACACACTTTCTTATGTACATGGTTTGTAGTGAAAACATATTAGTTGGGTTGTAATAAACTTGAAGGCTTAATGACTAGCTAAATAACATAGTACTGGAAATGAGTGTGTCTTGCTTATATGTGTATTCAATGTTCAATCTTACTTGTTCAAACGTGTTGTGTTGCGTTGAATTTTAGGTTAAGTCTTTGATTAGCCAGGGAGAGGCAGTAAGAGAGTTGGTTATCTCTGTCTTTGCATCTCTTCCTAGGTTAAGCAAGTAAGCTGGGAGGGGGTGTGACAACTTGGTATCAGAGCAAAAGGTTTTGGGAAGGGAATTAGGTTCATGCATTAAACTAGGACCTTGTTGTCTTAACTATTTTAATAAGATTGTATAATCTAGGACCATGGCTCGAGGTGACAACGAGGCAGGCAAGTGGAGGCCGGAACTCAAGAAGCTACTAGTGATAGAGGAAGAGAGATATCAGAGGGAGAGTCTAGTCATCCTCAGCAAGAGGTGAACATGGAGGAACATATCTTTACGAGGATAACTCAAAGATTAGCTGAAAGTGTTGGATCAGCACAAGCAGATCCAGAAAAAAAGTATGGCATTGAAAGATTGAAGGCCTTAGGTGCAACAACATTTGAAGGCACGACAGATCCCGCTGATGCTGAAGTTTGGTTAAATCTAATTGAGAAGTGTTTTAGGGTCATGTGATGCCCTGAAGACAGGAAGGTCGATTTAGCAACATTCTTACTCCAGAAAGGAGCAGATGACTGGTGGAAGATAACAGAGAGCAGAAAAGGGGAAGCTTGGAGCTGGAAAGAGTTTCGAAAGGCTTTTGAAGATATGTACTATCCGAGCTCTTATCGTGATGCAAAGAGGAACGAGTTTCTAGGACTTGTTCAGGGATCGATGACAGTAACAGAATATGAGAAGAAGTTCACAGAGTTATCAAAGTATGCTAGCACTATTGTTGCAAATGAGATAGATCGATGCAACAGGTTCGAGGATGATCTGCGAACAGAGATCCGAACGCCTGTGACAGCAAGTTCGGAGTGGGCTGAGTTCTTCAAGCTTGTGGAGACGGTATTACGAGTAGAGCGAAGCCTAGTAGATGACAGAATGGGAAAAGGAGTTGTAGGTGGTGGTCATACCACTTATTCTATTGGTTTACCACGAGACCGATTCCAACGAGGAGATAATAGGAGATTCACTCCAGGTGTCTTTGGAAAGGAAGCTTTAAACCCCATCGTGGTGGGCAAACTACTCCAAGGACTGGTACAGGTGGACGTGGGGAAAGACAAAGGCAGCAGGGATCAAGTTTTCTGATAGGATTAACAAAGGACTCCCATACAGGGCAACCCAGTGAGTCAGTAGCTAGTTCAGCAAGGAAACCTTTGTGCAACACTTGTGGAAAGTATCATTGGGGTCGATGTTTGAGTGGCGAAAATGTATGTTTCAACTGTGGGCAAGGCGGTCACTTCAAAAGGGAATGCCCCCAGCTAATGCAAGAAGGCATGGTAGGACAGAGAACCACGTCGCGGGCATCGTGAACCAAAGAAAGAAAATATCGGGTAGCTGGAGGAGAAGGCACTAGTAGTGCTAAGTAGAAGGGACAGGTAGGTCGATCCCGACAACAGGGGAAGATTTACGCTATGACACAGCAAGAGGCAGAGGATGCACCAGAAGTTGTTACGGGTACACTTTCTATCTGTAGTAAACCTGCACATGCATTATTAGATCCAGGAGCTACGCATTCTTTTATCTCTAAAATGTTTGCTGCTAGCATTGTTGCGAAGTTAGAACCTTTATCTGAGGAGCTGTGTATTTATACTCCTATTGGTGATATGTTGATAGTCTGTAGTGTTTATACTAATTGTATGGTGGAAGTGAATGGTATGACTATGACAATTCAACTGATTCCCTTAGATCTTCAAGAGTTCGACGTTATCTTGGGGATGGATTTCTTATCTAGGTATCATGCCTTAATGGACTGTCATAGGAAGGAAGTTGTGTTGAGGAAGCCAGGCGACACTGAGGTTGTGTTTAAGGGGTATAGGAAGATATTGCCTACTTGTATGATATTAACTATTAAAGCTAGAAAATTATTGAAGAAAGGTTGTGCAGCATATCTTGCATATGTAGTTTGTGCACCAGTGAGTAAATTGAAACCTGAAGACATTCCAGTAGTATGTGAGTATTTAGATGTCTTCCCAGAGGAGCTAACAGGGTTGCCACCTGATAGAGAGGTGGAGTTTACCATAGACCTGATGCCAGAAACAACGCCAATATCTCAAGCCCCGTATAGGATGGCTTCGAAGGAATTGAAGGAATTGAAAACTCAGTTGCAGGAGTTGGTGGATAAGGGTTATATTCGACCAAGTGTATCTCCGTGGGGAGCACTTGTGTTGTTTGTTAAAAAGAAGGATGGGACATTACGATTATGTATTGATTACCGACAACTGAATAAGGTAACAATACGTAACAAATATCCTTTGCCTCGCATAGATGACCTGTTGTGATAGTATTTATTGATGACATCTTGGTGTATTCAGAAAGTGAAGAGAAACATGCAGAACATCTCAGACTAGTGCTACAGACATTACGAAATCGGAAGTTGTATGCTAAATTTAGTAAATGTGAGTTTTGGCTGGAACAGGTTGTGTTTTTGGGACATGTAGTGTCAGCAGCTGAAGTTCAAGTGGATCCTCAGAAGACAGAAGCTATAGTTAAGTGGGAACAACCCACTTCAATAACGGAAGTCCGTAGTTTTTTGGGACTTGCAGGATATTATCGACGTTTTGTTGAGGGGTTTTTGAAGATAGCTCTTCCATTAACCAGTTTGACAAAGAAGAATACGAAGTTCGAGTGGAGTGAAGAGTGTGGAAAAAGTTTTCAAGAGTTAAAGAACAGACTTGTCACAGCACCAGTACCAACTCTACCCACCACGGGAAAAGAGTTTGAGGTTTACTGTGATGCCTCACATCAGTGTTGGGTTTTATGTCCTAAAACTCGTGGTTTTGTAAACTGAATGTATATTCTATATCACAATAAAGTTGTTATTGAAATTTATTCAGTAAAGGTGTTATTGACTATTGTGTATTGTGTAACCTTAATCCAATAAAGAACCCTTGGCTATAGGATGAATACTTGAACTTTATGTGTGACATAAAAGTGGATCAAGTTCAAGTTATAGCCAGAACAGTCTATAGTATAAGGATAGGGTTGGGGACCTTATCCTGGGGACACTATGGACGCGGCCCACTTTGTAGAGAACAAACGATGTGATCCTTAATCGTTCATGTGGAGACATGTGAGTGGGGGCGCCCTATGCAATGAGTTTGCATAAGATCGGATCAGCGCAATAGTCACTTAGACTTTATAACTCCGTTCATCGTCTTAAATCGACTATATTCATCCGATGACCTAGGTAACTCGATCTTAATCCCGAGAGCGTTCTGGACTCCTGTTTATTCGAATTATCCTTAGATTTACATGGGTGAGAGTGGCTCGAGACTGCCGACTCAATAAGCCTGCCATTTCAAGGATAAAACCGGGTAGATAGCTGGGAACATAGTTCGGCAAGATGGAATTCATTCCTACCCGCTTTAGGGATTAGTAGAAAGGTTGTTCCCTTAAATCGACTCGGGTCTTGAACAATGGGCCCATCCTCTCATTGGCTCGAGAGGGATTCGGTTTGGTCGGTTGGACCACAAACCAATTGTTCATTAGAGGATCGATGGAACTTAAGGAACAAGAGGTAATTACAGGGGGGTAAAACGGTAATTTTGACCCAGTAATTGTAATTACGAATGACTGTGAAGGATCGACTTACTAATCATGGTTATATCGAGTGGACATAAATATATCTACTGAGTGAGGAGAGTGCAACCACTTTGGGCTTTAGTGGGAATGTCCCGGTGGTTAACGAATGTTGATTAGCTAGGCTAAAGAGTTTGGCTAGTTAATCTCGTATCGTTGAAGCTCATGATCCAGCCAGTCCATTAGGTCCTCCTTACTAGCTCGGACTTAGCCTTATTACTTTTTGAGAGAAAAGAATTTGAATTGTTCAAATTCAAGTTTGGGAGAAAGCGTTATTTATATGTGATATATTTAACGAATCATAGCTTAATTATGAATTAAACTATGATTAATAAGAGGTGGATATATTTTAAATATGATTTAAATATCGGGATCGGTTTATAGCATGAATAAGGATTCATGTTCGAAAAATCGATCGAGATCGGGCAATTTATTTAATTTAATATTTGATATTAAATTAAATTAAAAAATTAATTAATTAAATTAATTTTGAATTATTTAATTAATTATATTAATTTTAATTAAAAATCAATTTAATATTGATTTTTGAATTAAAATTAAATGTAAAATGAGGGATTTTCATGAAAAACAAGTTGCCAACTTGCCCAATCTTACTCATCTTCAAAATTCACCAAAATTGGCCACCTCCATCTCAAAGCATCCTCATCACCCTTGAGTTGTCACTCCATTGAAGCTTTTTGAAGCTTTATATAATGGTGATTTGGGGTGTTTTGAGAGAATTACACAGAAAATTCAATATTCCCGAATTAGTGACCTTTGAGGACATTTCTTCAAAATTCTCTCAATCTAGGATCCCACAATCCGTTCTAAGGCCTGAGGGTAGTAGGGAAGACTCTAACGGTTGTCCACGAAGTGTTCGTGCTGAAAACCATCAACCGGGTGAAGAGAATTTTATCTTCAAAGTTGAGTTTTCTATCCCTCTGTTTTTCCAGCTTTGAGCATGCATTTTATTTTACAAAATTGATCAACTTAGAGTGTTCAAGATCCAAAATTGCTTCCGCTTTCTTAATCTAGACTCTTTCAATCAGGGCCTTGGATGTGTACTTATGCAGGATGGGAAAGTGATCGCTTATGCGTCAAGAAGTTGAAAAGGCATGAATGTAATTATCCTACTCATGATCTGGAGCTCGCAGCAGTTGTGTTAGTTTTAAAGATTTGGAGGCATTATCTGTTTGGTGAGAAGTGTTGTATTTACACAGATCATAAAAGTTTAAAATATATCTTCGAACAGAAAGAGTTGAATTTGAGACAACGGCGGTGGCTTGAATTGATAAAAGATTACGACTGCACGATTGAATACCACCTAGGGAAGGCTAATGTTGTAGCTGATGCACTAAGTAGGAAGTCGAAGCAACATAGGGGTTCACTTAATGCTGTTAGAGTGGCTCTATTTGAGGAACTCAAGAGTTCTAATGCAAAAGTGTATGTTGGTGACAAAGGAAATTTGTTAGCTCATTTTCAGGTAAGACCTACCTTGATTAATGATGTTATCTCAAGTCAAGCTAAAGACCCTACCCTGAAGAAATTGATAGAAGAGGTGAACTTGAAGCAGAGAGCAGATTACGAAGTAAGGCGCGATGGAGCGTTGATGAAGTGTGGTAGATTTTGTGTATCTAAAGATGAAACTTTGAGAAATGCGATACTAGAGGAAGCACATAGTTCAGCCTATGCAATGCATCCAGAAGGTACAAAGATGTATCGGACCCTAAAGAACCATTATTGGTGGCCAGGAATGAAACGAGAGATAGCAGAGTATGTCTCTAAATGTTTAATTTGTCAACAGGTGAAACCTGAGCGACAGAAACCAGGAGGGCTTCTAAATCCACTCCCAATACCTGAATGGAAGTGGGAGCATGTAACCATGGATTTCTTATTTGGACTTCCCCGAACACCGAGTGGTTATGACGGGATTTGGGTGATAGTAGATAGATTGACTAAGACTGCTCGATTCTTACCCGTCAAGGTAACTTTTACTCTAGATAAACTTGCTAAATTATATGTTGACAGGATTGTAAGCCAATACGGAGCCCCAGTATCTATTGTGTGAGATAGGGATTCGAGATTTACTTCCAAGTTTTAGCCGAGTCTCCAAGAGGCCCTAGGAACTAAGTTGCACTTTAGTACAACATTTCATCCACATTTAGATGGTCAGTCAGAAAGAACCATTCAGACCCTCGAAGACATGCTTCGAGCATGCGTATTGCAATATAAAGGAAGCTGGGAGACTCACCTATCGTTGATGGAGTTTGCATACAATAATAGTTATCATTCTAGCATCGGAATGGCACCGTACGAAGCATTATATGGAAGGAAATGTAGAACCCCTATTTGCTAGTGGGAGGTAGGAGAAAGAAAGCTGATAGGGCCAGAATTGGTCCAAGTTACCTCGGAGAATGTTAAATTTATCAGGGAAAGACTGAAGACAGCACAAGATAGACAAAAGAGCTACGCTGACAAACGAAGAGATTTAGAATTCGAAATCGGAGACAAAGTTTTCCTTAGACTATCCCCGTGGAAGGGTATTTTGCGATCGGAAGGAAGGAAAAACTGAGCCCGAAATATATAGGGCCTTACGAGATTCTAGAGTGTGTAGGGCCATTAGCTTACAGATTAGCTTTACCGATAGAATTGTCTCGGGTACATAATGTTTTCCATGTATCAATGTTGAGAAAATACATTTCTGATCCATCACATGTGCTCAAGGTAGAACCAATACAACTTAAGGAGAATCTATCATATGAGGAAGAACCTCTACAAGTACTGGATCGGAAAGAACAAGTGCTTAGGAACAAGTCAATACCACTGGTAAAGGTGTTGTGGAGGAATCACGACGTCGAGGAAGCAACATGGGAAAGCGAAGACCAAATGAAAGAAAAGTACCCACAACTTTTCTCGTGCTGAATTTCGAGGGCGAAATTCCTCTTAAGGGGGTAGTAAATTGTAAGCCCTAAACTCCATTTTCTTTTTATCATTTTGCACTCGTACTTGATGTGTTGAAATATGCAAAATGATATAGGTTGCACTAAAGGATGTCGTGATTGGATTTGGGAACCTATTTAATTGGGAGCTACAATGTGTTAAAAGCTTCATAAGGAGGTAAGTCATTGAAATAAGCATATTAAAAGTTGAATTGAAGTAAGTTAAAAGCTTTAGCAAATTGGGGAAGTTTAAGATGCAATATGTATTGAATGGAAGATCTTATACCTCACAAACTTAGTATAAGTTGACTAAATGCTTCGGGTTTATTTACTTACTTATTTTGGTATTTTAAAAAGGGGATTATGATGTAAATATTAAAGTTGGAGCTGGCCAAAGGAGGTGAAGCCTCGGAGTTAAACATTGCAAGTAGGTGCTGTCAAATTCGTAGGAAAACAGCAAGCTGCTGGAAAATGAGTTATCTTCAACGATCATATCTCGTAATTTACTGAGCCAAAATCGATGATTTTTTAGTCAAAATCTCAGAAATTGAGTGTAGAATACGAAACTGGTTGGCGTTTCGGAAAATACGAAGAGGACGAAGAAGAAAAATGCAGAACAGTGAGAGGTATTCAAGGTTCTCGGGTAGCAGAACAGTGTGAGGAGATCAGTCTGTTTTGAGCTCTTGAGGAGGAATTAGAAGCTGATATTTTGAGGTAAGGTAAGCTAAGATGTTGTACTTAAGGTCTATCAAAAAACTATTTGGTGGTTGTGTTGATAAATTTTGAGGAACCCAAGCTGAAAGTAGAACCTGAAATTTTATGTGCAAGGGAAAAACTTCTAGCAAGAGATTGAAGGAGATGTTCTTCCATTTCTATATACTTTACAACCAAGTATGTATGGCTATTCTGAATTGAGTTATGGGACTGAATTAGATCTGTTTTAAGGTACATAAGGAAAGGAATTAATGTTACTAATTTTATTTTCAGGGCAAACGGAGATAGGAATAACTTATAATCCTTGGAACTCTTTCGGTAATTGTGAGTGACTCTATTTTAGAACTATACTTGACCTTTGTTTTTCTTCAATAACATAAATGTTGATCATTGAATCTTGCTGGAATTCATTATGTATAGTTTCATGGAGTTTTTAACATAATGTTCTTGATGGAATCTAAGCATGTTTTGAATTAGTTTGTACTATAAGTCCAAGTATGGAAACTAAATTATGGAAGTATGATTTCCTCTAAAGAATGTCTTGTGTAAATCTATTTGGGAACATGTTTAGAAAATAATATGAAAAGGTTGAGAAATTGTTGTATGTATTATTAAAACATGATTTCCATGGTATACAAATTATGCCCATGTTTGTTGTTAACCCCTAATACTGAAGGACATTAGAGAAGGTACTTAGGGGGGAAGGAATCATGATTTCCCGATACTGAAGGACAATGAGAAGGTATACGGGTAGTAAATGGTCTTACCTTAATACTGAAGGACATAGAGAAGGTATTAGGAGAAACCAAAGTGCCAATGGCATTCCACGTGCACGTGAGAGAGGTATGAACGTTATTAGTATAAATATAACTCTACCACCGCTAAAGTTCGAAAGCGGTATCATGCCATGAGTTTTATTGTATTGATCTATCTACCCTCAATATAGTACTGCATTATGAGATTTACGCTATACATAAGTGATGACTTAAACCTGTAAATTGGAAGCATGGCTAGATTATGTTTACAAACAAATGTTAAGTTATTTTCTACTTATAGTCTGCCCATTATTATGCTTCACCTTTGAGCTTATAATGTTTTAAAAATAGACACTCACTGGGCTTCCCAGCTCACGTATACATTATGTTTACTTTTCCTGTGTGTGATTTAGTTTCCGGTGCTTAGCCTTGACAAGACCTGTTTGCCACCACGCCGTTTTAGCTCCTTGTATACACACTTTCTTATGTACATGGTTTGTAGTGAAAACATATTAGTTGGGTTGTAATAAACTTGAAGGCTTAATGACTAGCTAAAGAACATAGTACTGGAAATGAGTGTGTCGTGCTTATATGTGTATTTCAATGTTCAATCTTGATTGTTCAAACGTGTTGTGTTGCGTTTAATTTTAGGTTAAGTCTTTGATTAGCCAGGGAGAGCCAGTAAGAGAGTTGGTTATCTCTGTCTTTGCATCTCTTCCTAGGTTAAGCAAGTAAGCTGGGAGAGGGTGTGACAATTGGTCCTATAAGCTGCCATATTTGGAAGAGTTGTCCCGGGTATAATGTCAATTTGATGTTCAATCCCTCTTAAAGGAGGTAAACCCGTAGGTGCATCTTCATGTGGAAACATATCATTAAATTCCTGCAAAAGAGACTTAAAAGAACTTGGCAGAACATCATTAGATTTTGGGTTAGTTGTTAAACACATTCCTTTGCACATAAGTTCAAATTTTGGTTGTTGTGTCAACAACACATTCCTCACTTCCCCCTTTCTTATAACCAAACTCACATTCTTTCTTTTTTCCTCAAAATCACTTTTTTTTCTCTCTTGGTTTTCACTCACCTTTTGCCCCTCACTTCTCTCTTTCTTTTCACTCTTCTCTTTTTCTTTTAGCTTACTTTCTTCTCTCCTCTCTTGTTCTTCAAACTCTTTTCTTTTCTTCTCTAATTTCAAATGATCACAATGTACTTCATATGGAGACAGTGGAAGTAAAGTAAATTTCTTCCCGTTGAAAGTAAACGAATACTTATTTTTCACTCCATCAAATGTGACCTCTCTATCATATTTCCAAGGTCGACCTAACAATATATCCCCCGCATGCATAGGTAAAACATCACAAAGTACTTCATCCTTATATCTTCCCAAAGTAAAAGGAATAAGAACTTGAGAATTTACCTTATTGTGGAGTGTTACACGGATTCTGATTTTCAGACCGATAAGGATTCTAGGAAATCTACTTCGGGGTCAGCCTTCATTCTGAATGGAGGAGCTGTAGTATGGTGAAGCATCAAGCAGGGATGCATCGCTGATTCCACTATG
This sequence comes from Trichosanthes cucumerina, assembly GCA_036507285.1. Classification (NCBI taxonomy): domain Eukaryota; kingdom Viridiplantae; phylum Streptophyta; class Magnoliopsida; order Cucurbitales; family Cucurbitaceae; genus Trichosanthes; species Trichosanthes cucumerina. Next base: position 36,446,582 of record CM071843.1, read on the forward strand.
GAAGCGGAGTATGTTGCGGCTTGTGAAGCTGCAAAGGAAGCTGTTTGGCTTAGGAAGTTCATGACAGATTTGGAAGTTCTTCCAAACATGAACTTGTCGATCACACTGTTCTGTGATAACAGTGGTGCAGTAGCCAATTCATCTGATACGGGAGATTGTGCACTGCGGAGACGTGACTGTCACGCAGATAGCGTCGGAGCACAACGTAGCTGATCCATTTACAAAGCCCCTCACGGCTAAAGTGTTTGAGGGTCACCTAGAGAGTCTAAGTCTTCGAGAGCTTTCTGACTAGGGCAAGTGGGAGATGTGTAAACGGGCATTCAATGCCCTAGTTTATTGTATTACTTCATTGTAATTTATGTACATTTCGGAAATGTATTTTCTCCACTAGCTTAGTCCAAGTGGGAGTTTGTTGGGATTTTTGTCCTAATCTCGTGTTTGTAATATATTGTTTGAAATTAATAAGAGTTATTCATTTCATCACTTTGTGTCTCGCAATATTTATAAACTTTTCCAATAAACTAAGCTCCAGGGTCATTGAATTTATGAGAGAACTAGAACTTGGGCGGTGTGTAGTGGACACACAGGGAGAGGATCACGTTCGAGTTAATGACCCGAACGGTCTCACGATATATGGATAGGGTTGGAGACCTAATCCTGGATATACTGTGGATGCGACCCGCTTTATATTAGATGCAAACGAGGTGATCTGACTCGTTCATGTGGTTGACATGCGAGTGGGGGCATCCTATGCAATGAGATTGTACAAGACCGAATCGTGAATTATTAGACCTCTTCGATGTAACACCGCTGATGTGATGAGACTAATAACTTCGTGAGATGACCATTAGTGACTCGACACGAATCCCGAGCGTGTTACGGACTCCTGTCTGCGGGGGTCTGTCCTTTGACTTGTACGGGTGAGGGTGGTCACAGTTACTCGCCCAATATTTCTATCTTCTCAGGGACATAACCAAGTAGGGAGCTGGAAACTTAACTATGCGAGATGAAATTCACTCGTTCCCGCCTTTAGGGAAACTAGAGGGGTTGTTCCCTTAAGTGTTGTCTCCAGGGCTTGGACAACGGGCGCCCACCTTCTCACTGGCCCGAGAAGGGTGTTGTGTATGGTTGGACCATCACAATATGTTGTTCATTAGAAGAGCAGTGGGGACTTAAGGAACAAGAGGTAGACACAGGGGTAAAACTATAATTTGACCCAACCGTGTCTACGAACAACCTGTGAAGGGTCGACTCATGGGCATTGGTTATATCAGTGGGCACGTAATATTCTCAGACCGACGGGAGTCCAAATCACGGGCTATAGTGGAGTGTTACCGTAGCTAATGAATGTTGGTTAACCGGGTCAAAGAGTTTGACAGGTTAATCTCAGATCATTGGAGTCTGTCACTGTAGGTCCATTAGGTCCCTTGGTTGGCTCAATCTAGGTTAAAAGAAGGGTTAATGTTTTGGTATGAAATTGAAGTGTTCAATTTCACTTTAAGGGCATTTATGTCATTTATATGAGATATGAATGATATAATATATAGTTTAATGTGAATGAGATTCATAATAAACTCTAGGTTAGCCTAATTGTTGAATTAGGGCTAATTGGAGAAATTAATTGAGAGAAATTAAATTGGATGTGATTTAATTTAATTAATCCACAATTATTGCAAATGAGATTTGCAATATGAGATATGAGATATCTTATATTATATGATTATGCAAATGAGATTTGCATAACCTATAGTTGTGGTAAAGTGGTAATAATGTGGAGATTTTAACTCCATCATTCCACTATTTAAACCCTTTGCAAGAAGGGATTGGTAAGGCTTTTCTCATTTTTTGGTTTTGAGAAAAGAGAATAACTAAAACTCTCTCTACTCTCTCTCAATTCTCCTCCCTCTCCAAAACCACAAGTTCCCACAAACTTCCTTCTTTCCAAAGGAAGAACAACCGAGACTCCAAGTGGTAGTGTTCGAGTTCCGTTCGTGGAGAGCATTTGTTGAGATCGAGAAGCACGAAGCGTTCGTGATCGAGGAAGAAATCCTTGAAGTTTGTCTACAACAAGTAAGTAAACTTCTTCTCGCTGTAAATTTCTTCCTTTCTAGCATGTTTAACTTAGATCTAAGAGTTAGATCGTTTTAACAAAACCAAGTAGCGTAATGATACCATGACGATTCGATCGTCTTTCGCTGCGCGGGGATTCTTATCTTCACACCTGCCTCACACGGGCCAACCAACCCACTACAACCTGCGATGCAGGCTCGCCCCCACAGGGACACCCACAGGCCCATTACCACCTTCCAATCTAGACCCAACAACTCCCAGCCCACCAGCCCCCAACCCAATTCCACCAACATCTAGCCCAATCCCACCAATTCCTAGCCCATCCAACCCCAACCCAAAGAACCCCACCGTCGCCGCCTCCCAAAACGCCCTGACCCATCAAAGAAACCCCTCCCTTATCTACCAACCCTGACTGACCCGCCAAGCCCACCTCCGTGTGAACTGAACCCACCACACGAGCCGCCCGAACCAGATGATCGAATACTTGTCGTTGCGCAACACTGCAATGTTTTGCAGGAGGTTGTCAGTGCCGCCAAACCGGCACACAACATTCAAACTCGACAAACTTCGAATGAAGACAACTTTGGTCCACCTTGGTCAAAAGAGGACGAACTTACGTGTAGTAGATAAAATTTTTGTTCAAACTGGACAAACATCGAATGGAGACAACTATGGTCTATCTTGGTCCAAACAGGATGAACTTCGCTCAATGGGACGAATTTGTTGTTCCAAATTCGACAAAGTTCGAATGGAAACAACTTTGTTCCATCTTGGTCAAAACGGGACGAACTTCACTCTACGGGGCGAACTTGTTGTTCAAACCTGACAAACTTGGAATGGAGATAACTTTGCTACATTATTGTCCAAAAAAGACGAACTTTGCTCTAGGGGACACACTTGTTGTTCAAACTCGACAAACTTCGAATGGAGAAAAATTTTGTCTATCTTGGTCCAAACAGGGCGAACTCGCTCTAGGGGACAAACTTGTTGTTCCAAACTCGACAAACTTCAAATGGAGACGACTTAGGTCCATCTTGGTCCAAACAGGACGAACTTCGCTCTACAGGACGAACTTGATGTTCAAACTCGACAAACTTCGAATGGAGACAACTTTGGTCCATCTTTGTCCAAACTGGACGAACTTCGCTCTACAGAACGAACTTGTTGTTCAAACTCGAAAAACTTCGAATGGAGACAACTTTGGTTCACCTTGGTCCAAAGAGGACGAACTTTGCTCTAGTGGATGAAATTTTTGTTCAAACTGGACAAAAATCGAATGGAGACAACTATGGTCCATCTTGGTCCAATCAGGAAGAACTTCGCTCATGGGGACGAACTTGTTGTTCCATATTCGACAAAGTTCAAATGGAAACAACTTTTTTCCATCTTTGTCCGAACAGGACGAACTTCGCTCTTCGCGGCGAACTTGTTGTTCAAATCTGACAAACTTGGAATGGAGACAACTTTGCTATATCATTGTCCAAAAAGGACGAACTTCGCTCTAGGGGACGCACTTGTTGTTCAAACTCGACAAACTTCGAATGGAGAAAATGTTGGTCCATCATTGCCGAAACAAGGCAAACTTTACTCTAGGGGATGAACTTGTTGTTCCAAACTCGACAAACTTCAAATAGAGATAACTTTGGTCCATCTTTGTCCAAACCGGACGAACTTCGCTCTACGAAACGAACTTGTTGTTCACACTCGACAAACATCGAATGGAGACAACTTTGATCCATCTTGGTCCAAACAGGACAAACTTCGCTCTAGGGGACGAACTTGTTTCCAAACTCGATAACTTCAAATGGAGACAACTTAGGTCTATCTTGGTCCAAACATGACGAACTTCACTCTACGGGACGAACTTAATGTTCAAACTCGACAAACTTCGAACAGGTACAGCTTTGGTCCATCTTTGTCCAAACTAGACGAACTTCGCTCTACGGAAACTTGTTGTTTAAACTCGACGAACTTCAAATGCAGACAACTTTGGTTCATCTTGGTCCAAACAGGACGAACTTCGCTCTAGGGGACGAATTTGTTGTTTCAAGCTGGAATGACTTCGAATGGAGACACTTTTGGTCCATCTTGGTCCAAACCGGACGAACTTCGTTCTACGGGACGAAGTTATTGTTCCAAACTTGAGAAACTTCGAATGGAGACACCTTTGGTTCATCCTTGTCCAAACCAGACGAACTTCGCTCTAGGGGACGAACTTGTTGTTCAAACTCGACAAACTTCAAATAGAGAAAACTTTGGTCCATCTTGGTCCAAACCGGACGAACTTCGTTCTACGGGACGAAGTTATTGTTCCAAACTTGAGAAACTTCGAATGGAGACACCTTTGGTTCATCCTTGTCCAAACCAGACGAACTTGTTGTTCAAACTCGACAAACTTCAAATAGAGACAACTTTGGTCCATCTTGGTCTAAAAAGGACGAAGTTCACTCTAAAGGATGAATTTGTTGTTTCAAACTGAAAAAACTTCGAATTGAGACAACTTTGGTCCATCTGGGTCCAAATAGGACGAACTTCGTTCTAGGCGACGAACTTTTTGTTCCAAACTTGAGAAACTTCGAATGGACACACCTTTTGGTCCATCTTGGTCCAAACAGGACGAACTTCGCTCTAGGAGACGAACTTGTTGTTCACACTCGACAAACTTCAAATGAAGATAACTTTGGTCCATCTGGGTCCAAAGAGGACGAACATCGCTCAAGGGGACGAACTTGGTGTTTCAAACTGGAAAAACTTTGAATGGAGAAAACAAGGATCCATCTTGGTCCAGAACAGACGAACTTCGCTCAAGGGGACGAACTTTTTGTTCCAAACTCGACAAAGTTTGAATGGTGACAACTTTGGTCCATCTTAGTCCAACTGATATGAATCCTATCGTGCCATCAAGACCAAAGAAAAGCTTAAAAAATGGAGTTAAAATAAATGTTGTCAAACTTCATTTATGTTGAACTAATGATGCATTTAATGAACTAAAGTGCAATTTATGCTTCATTAAAGACAAGTCAAGCTTCATTTATGCAACAAGAGTTTCAAGCTACTTCAAGTGGGGCTCCATTTAAGTATGAGAAGTTACAAACTTTATGTAGGGTGATTAAAAATATCAATTCTCGGATTTATGGAATTTTGATGTAATTTAAGGTTTTAAAGTCTTGTTTTCAATGATTTAGGTTACAAAATAGTTAGTGGAGATCATGGTATTGATTGGGATGTAAGTTACAACCTTTCAATAGACCATAGGTTACTTTAGGGTTGATCTTGAGGCTATATAAAGTCATGTATCTTGGAAAAAAAAACGGAAAAATGTAATCAAATGAGCCTTTGAGTTTTTTTTATAGCCTAGAGCTATGTTTCTTTGCAATTCTATGTAGATTAGGTTGCATGCATAGAATCATCCAAGCTTGACTAGATCAATCTTGCTTGTGGAGTGATTCGGATCTCAAGTAAGTTCTCTTGCCTTGAGATGCTTGATCACAAGGTAATCCGATTTTACTTTCCTTGAGTTTATTTTCCAAATTCATTTTGGGGTCTATGAGATTGAGTTATCTAAGGTCTTGTTTCTTTAAACAAAGTTGTTAGATCCAATTGTCAAGGGTTACTTAACATTTTGACATTAGAATCTTTGGCTTCTTTGATTTCATTTTGATTTTGAGATTTTTGGGTTTGTGATCTAATAGTCTTGTTTGTTGTTAACAAGGTAGATTATATATTTCAAATTCCTCATGAAATTTCTTATTATTTGGTATCAGAGCGCCTTAGGCTCAAGATCGGATATATGTTTCCTTTGCGTTTATCTTCAATTTCTTTTCAATTTTTATGTTCTGTTATTTTTGTAATCTGTCAAGTTTTTGTAATCTATTGAAAAACACAAAACACTCATATTTCTGTTTGTTATTTAAATTTCAAGTCTTCATCAATGTTGTAGATCAGTATCTTATCTATAACTTCGTCTTCTATGAGAATTTCTAATCCGGCTTTCTTTACGTTGAAAAAGCTGAATTGTTATAACTTGTTCTGAAAAACTGCTATACCGGAGAACATGTGTTCTTGTGTTGTTCTTACTGTTTTTTCTTCTAAAGCATGCTAGATCTGAAAATCTCTCATTTGAACTGATCATTTTTGTTTAATACAACCATTTGGCATTCATCATTGATGTTACACTTTGAAAGTTTTAAAAGTTGGCTAAAACATATTAAATATGGGCAGTTACATTTCTGCACATTGAATTTTCTATCCATTAGATTTCAATTTGTAACTCTTATGTTTAAAAATTCCAGCCATTTGTTATTATCCAAGAGTTACATTGCTTCTTCTTCATTTATCTAGTCATGGCCTTCAATTTTTCAAATGTCAAGTTAGTTTGTTTGTTTTCAAAGTGTGCACTTATCCATTGAATTGCAAATTATCTTGGCTTCTCCATACAAATTTTGAGAGGTGAGATTGAGAATCATTGTGTTTTCTCAAAATTGAGTGCAAACATGAGTGTAAACTTGTGAGGGAGTGTTGTGAGGGCCTTTGTATTTTCTTAATTTATTTTTGCAGCAATCTTTCACAAAGAAAATGATGCGAAGAAAAAATTGAAGAGACCAAGACCAAAGACTGAAATAAATTTCAGTTTGCGTTACAACGACATCTTTAGATTCGAGGGCGAATCTTTTCGAAGAAGGGGAGAATGATATGAATCCTATCGTGCCATCAAGACCAAAGAAAAGCTTAAAAAATGGAGTTAAAATAAATGTTGTCAAACTTCATTTATGTTGAACTAATGATGCATTTAATGAACTAAAGTGCAATTTATGCTTCATTAAAGACAAGTCAAGCTTCATTTATGCAACAAGAGTTTCAAGCTACTTCAAGTGGGGCTCCATTTAAGTATGAGAAGTTACAAACTTTATGTAGGGTGATTAAAAATATCAATTCTCGGATTTATGGAATTTTGATGTAATTTAAGGTTTTAAAGTCTTGTTTTCAATGATTTAGGTTACAAAATAGTTAGTGGAGATCATGGTATTGATTGGGATGTAAGTTACAACCTTTCAATAGACCATAGGTTACTTTAGGTTGATCTTGAGGCTATATAAAGTCATGTATCTTGGAAAAAAAACGGAAAAATGTAATCAAATGAGCCTTTGAGTTTTTTTATAGCCTAGAGCTATGTTTCTTTGCAATTCTATGTAGATTAGGTTGCATGCATAGAATCATCCAAGCTTGACTAGATCAATCTTGCTTGTGGAGTGATTCGGATCTCAAGTAAGTTCTCTTGCCTTGAGATGCTTGATCACAAGGTAATCCGATTTTACTTTCCTTGAGTTTATTTTCCAAATTCGTTTTGGGGTCTATGAGATTGAGTTATCTAAGGTCTTGTTTCTTTAAACAAAGTTGTTAGATCCAATTGTCAAGGGTTACTTAACATTTTGACATTAGAATCTTTGGCTTCTTTGATTTCATTTTGATTTTGAGATTTTTGGGTTTTGTGATCTAATAGTCTTGTTTGTTGTTAACAAGGTAGATTATATATTTCAAATTCCTCATGAAATTTCTTATTATTTGGTATCAGAGCGCCTTAGGCTCAAGATCGGATATATGTTTCCTTTGCGTTTATCTTCAATTTCTTTTCAATTTTATGTTCTGGTTATTTTTGTAATCTGTCAAGTTTTTGTAATCTATTGAAAAACACAAAACACTCATATTTCTGTTTGTTATTTAAATTTCAAGTCTTCATCAATGTTGTAGATCAGTATCTTATCTATAACTTCGTCTTCTATGAGAATTTCTAATCCGGCTTTCTTTACGTTGAAAAAGCTGAATTGTTATAACTTGTTCTGAAAAACTGCTATACCGGAGAACATGTGTTCTTGTGTTGTTCTTACTGTTTTTTCTTCTAAAGCATGCTAGATCTGAAAATCTCTCATTTGAACTGATCATTTTTGTTTAATACAACCATTTGGCATTCATTCATTGATGTTACACTTTGAAAGTTTTAAAAGTTGGGTAAAACATATTAAATATGGGCAGTTACATTTCTGCACATTGAATTTTCTATCCATTAGATTTCAATTTGTAACTCTTATGTTTAAAAATTCCAGCCATTTGTTATTATCCAAGAGTTACATTGCTTCTTCTTCATTTATCTAGTCATGGCCTTCAATTTTTCAAATGTCAAGTTAGTTTGTTTGTTTTCAAAGTGTGCACTTATCCATTGAATTGCAAATTATCTTGGCTTCTCCATACAAATTTTGAGAGGTGAGATTGAGAATCATTGTGTTTTCTCAAAATTGAGTGCAAACATGAGTGTAAACTTGTGAGGGAGTGTTGTGAGGGCCTTTGTATTTTCTTAATTTATTTTTGCAGCAATCTTTCACAAAGAAAATGATGCGAAGAAAAATTGAAGAGACCAAGACCAAAGACTGAAATAAATTTCAGTTTATGTTACATAACGACATCTTTAGATTCGAGGCTAATCTTTTCAAGAAGGGGAGAATGATATGAATCCTATCGTGCCATCAAGACCAAAGAAAAGCTTCAAAAATGGAGTTAAAATAAATGTTGTCAAACTTCATTTATGTTGAACTAATGATGCATTTAATGAACTAAAGTGCAATTTATGCTTCATTAAAGACAAGTCAAGCTTCATTTATGCAACAAGAGTTTCAAGCTACTTCAAGTGGGGCTCCATTTAAGTATGAGAAGTTACAAACTTTATGTAGGGTGATTAAAAATATCAATTCTCGGATTTATGGAATTTTGATGTAATTTAAGGTTTTAAAGTCTTGTTTTCAATGATTTAGGTTACAAAATAGTTAGTGGAGATCATGGTATTGATTGGGATGTAAGTTACAACCTTTCAATAGACCATAGGTTACTTTAGGGTTGATCTTGAGGCTATATAAAGTCATGTATCTTGGAAAAAAAAACGGAAAAATGTAATCAAATGAGCCTTTGAGTTTTTTTTATAGCCTAGAGCTATGTTTCTTTGCAATTCTATGTAGATTAGGTTGCATGCATAGAATCATCCAAGCTTGACTAGATCAATCTTGCTTGTGGAGTGATTCGGATCTCAAGTAAGTTCTCTTGCCTTGAGATGCTTGATCACAAGGTAATCCGATTTTACTTTCCTTGAGTTTATTTTCCAAATTCGTTTTGGGGTCTATGAGATTGAGTTATCTAAGGTCTTGTTTCTTTAAACAAAGTTGTTAGATCCAATTGTCAAGGGTTACTTAACATTTTGACATTAGAATCTTTGGCTTCTTTGATTTCATTTTGATTTTGAGATTTTTGGGTTTTGTGATCTAATAGTCTTGTTTGTTGTTAACAAGGTAGATTATATATTTCAAATTCCTCATGAAATTTCTTATTATTTGGTATCAGAGCGCCTTAGGCTCAAGATCGGATATATGTTTCCTTTGCGTTTATCTTCAATTTCTTTTCAATTTTTATGTTCTGGTTATTTTTTGTAATCTGTCAAGTTTTTGTAATCTATTGAAAAACACAAAACACTCATATTTCTGTTTGTTATTTAAATTTCAAGTCTTCATCAATGTTGTAGATCAGTATCTTATCTATAACTTCGTCTTCTATGAGAATTTCTAATCCGGCTTTCTTTACGTTGAAAAAGCTGAATTGTTATAACTTGTTCTGAAAAACTGCTATACCGAGAACATGTGTTCTTGTGTTGTTCTTACTGTTTTTTCTTCTAAAGCATGCTAGATCTGAAAATCTCTCATTTGAACTGATCATTTTTGTTTAATACAACCATTTGGCATTCATTCATTGATGTTACACTTTGAAAGTTTTAAAAGTTGGCTAAAACATATTAAATATGGGCAGTTACATTTCTGCACATTGAATTTTCTATCCATTAGATTTCAATTTGTAACTCTTATGTTTAAAAATTCCAGCCATTTGTTATTATCCAAGAGTTACATTGCTTCTTCTTCATTTATCTAGTCATGGCCTTCAATTTTTCAAATGTCAAGTTAGTTTGTTTGTTTTCAAAGTGTGCACTTATCCATTGAATTGCAAATTATCTTGGCTTCTCCATACAAATTTTGAGAGGTGAGATTGAGAATCATTGTGTTTTCTCAAAATTGAGTGCAAACATGAGTGTAAACTTGTGAGGGAGTGTTGTGAGGGCCTTTGTATTTTCTTAATTTATTTTTGCAGCAATCTTTCACAAAGAAAATGATGCGAAGAAAAAATTGAAGAGACCAAGACCAAAGACTGAAATAAATTTCAGTTTGCGTTACAACGACATCTTTAGATTCGAGGGCGAATCTTTTCGAAGAAGGGGAGAATGATATGAATCCTATCGTGCCATCAAGACCAAAGAAAAGCTTAAAAAATGGAGTTAAAATAAATGTTGTCAAACTTCATTTATGTTGAACTAATGATGCATTTAATGAACTAAAGTGCAATTTATGCTTCATTAAAGACAAGTCAAGCTTCATTTATGCAACAAGAGTTTCAAGCTACTTCAAGTGGGGCTCCATTTAAGTATGAGAAGTTACAAACTTTATGTAGGGTGATTAAAAATATCAATTCTCGGATTTATGGAATTTTGATGTAATTTAAGGTTTTAAAGTCTTGTTTTCAATGATTTAGGTTACAAAATAGTTAGTGGAGATCATGGTATTGATTGGGATGTAAGTTACAACCTTTCAATAGACCATAGGTTACTTTAGGGTTGATCTTGAGGCTATATAAAGTCATGTATCTTGGAAAAAAAAACGGAAAAATGTAATCAAATGAGCCTTTGAGTTTTTTTTATAGCCTAGAGCTATGTTTCTTTGCAATTCTATGTAGATTAGGTTGCATGCATAGAATCATCCAAGCTTGACTAGATCAATCTTGCTTGTGGAGTGATTCGGATCTCAAGTAAGTTCTCTTGCCTTGAGATGCTTGATCACAAGGTAATCCGATTTTACTTTCCTTGAGTTTATTTTCCAAATTCGTTTTGGGGTCTATGAGATTGAGTTATCTAAGGTCTTGTTTCTTTAAACAAAGTTGTTAGATCCAATTGTCAAGGGTTACTTAACATTTTGACATTAGAATCTTTGGCTTCTTTGATTTCATTTTGATTTTGAGATTTTTGGGTTTTGTGATCTAATAGTCTTGTTTGTTGTTAACAAGGTAGATTATATATTTCAAATTCCTCATGAAATTTCTTATTATTTGGTATCAGAGCGCCTTAGGCTCAAGATCGGATATATGTTTCCTTTGCGTTTATCTTCAATTTCTTTTCAATTTTTATGTTCTGGTTATTTTTTGTAATCTGTCAAGTTTTTGTAATCTATTGAAAAACACAAAACACTCATATTTCTGTTTGTTATTTAAATTTCAAGTCTTCATCAATGTTGTAGATCAGTATCTTATCTATAACTTCGTCTTCTATGAGAATTTCTAATCCGGCTTTCTTTACGTTGAAAAAGCTGAATTGTTATAACTTGTTCTGAAAAACTGCTATACCTGGAGAACATGTGTTCTTGTGTTGTTCTTACTGTTTTTTCTTCTAAAGCATGCTAGATCTGAAAATCTCTCATTTGAACTGATCATTTTTGTTTAATACAACCATTTGGCATTCATTCATTGATGTTACACTTTGAAAGTTTTAAAAGTTGGCTAAAACATATTAAATATGGGCAGTTACATTTCTGCACATTGAATTTTCTATCCATTAGATTTCAATTTGTAACTCTTATGTTTAAAAATTCCAGCCATTTGTTATTATCCAAGAGTTACATTGCTTCTTCTTCATTTATCTAGTCATGGCCTTCAATTTTTCAAATGTCAAGTTAGTTTGTTTGTTTTCAAAGTGTGCACTTATCCATTGAATTGCAAATTATCTTGGCTTCTCCATACAAATTTTGAGAGGTGAGATTGAGAATCATTGTGTTTTCTCAAAATTGAGTGCAAACATGAGTGTAAACTTGTGAGGGAGTGTTGTGAGGGCCTTTGTATTTTCTTAATTTATTTTTGCAGCAATCTTTCACAAAGAAAATGATGCGAAGAAAAAAATTGAAGAGACCAAGACCAAAGACTGAAATAAATTTCAGTTTATGTTACAACGACATCTTTAGATTCGAGGCGAATCTTTTCAAGAAGGGAGAATGATATGAATCCTATCGTGCCATCAAGACCAAAGAAAAGCTTAAAAATGGAGTTAAAATAAATGTTGTCAAACTTCATTTATGTTGAACTAATGATGCATTTAATGAACTAAAGTGCAATTTATGCTTCATTAAAGACAAGTCAAGCTTCATTTATGCAACAAGAGTTTCAAGCTACTTCAAGTGGGGCTCCATTTAAGTATGAGAAGTTACAAACTTTATGTAGGGTGATTAAAAATATCAATTCTCGGATTTATGGAATTTTGATGTAATTTAAGGTTTTAAAGTCTTGTTTTCAATGATTTAGGTTACAAAATAGTTAGTGGAGATCATGGTATTGATTGGGATGTAAGTTACAACCTTTCAATAGACCATAGGTTACTTTAGGGTTGATCTTGAGGCTATATAAAGTCATGTATCTTGGAAAAAAAACGAAAAAATGTAATCAAATGAGCCTTTGAGTTTTTTTTATAGCCTAGAGCTATGTTTCTTTGCAATTCTATGTAGATTAGGTTGCATGCATAGAATCATCCAAGCTTGACTAGATCAATCTTGCTTGTGGAGTGATTCGGATCTCAAGTAAGTTCTCTTGCCTTGAGATGCTTGATCACAAGGTAATCCGATTTTACTTTCCTTGAGTTTATTTTCCAAATTCGTTTTGGGGTCTATGAGATTGAGTTATCTAAGGTCTTGTTTCTTTAAACAAAGTTGTTAGATCCAATTGTCAAGGGTTACTTAACATTTTGACATTAGAATCTTTGGCTTCTTTGATTTCATTTTGATTTTGAGATTTTTGGGTTTTGTGATCTAATAGTCTTGTTTGTTGTTAACAAGGTAGATTATATATTTCAAATTCCTCATGAAATTTCTTATTATTTGGTATCAGAGCGCCTTAGGCTCAAGATCGGATATATGTTTCCTTTGCGTTTATCTTCAATTTCTTTTCAATTTTTATGTTCTGGTTATTTTTTGTAATCTGTCAAGTTTTTGTAATCTATTGAAAAACACAAAACACTCATATTTCTGTTTGTTATTTAAATTTCAAGTCTTCATCAATGTTGTAGATCAGTATCTTATCTATAACTTCGTCTTCTATGAGAATTTCTAATCCGGCTTTCTTTACGTTGAAAAAGCTGAATTGTTATAACTTGTTCTGAAAAACTGCTATACCGGAGAACATGTGTTCTTGTGTTGTTCTTACTGTTTTTTCTTCTAAAGCATGCTAGATCTGAAAATCTCTCATTTGAACTGATCATTTTGTTTAATACAACCATTTGGCATTCATTCATTGATGTTACACTTTGAAAGTTTTAAAAGTTGGCTAAAACATATTAAATATGGGCAGTTACATTTCTGCACATTGAATTTTCTATCCATTAGATTTCAATTTGTAACTCTTATGTTTAAAAATTCCAGCCATTTGTTATTATCCAAGAGTTACATTGCTTCTTCTTCATTTATCTAGTCATGGCCTTCAATTTTTCAAATGTCAAGTTAGTTTGTTTGTTTTCAAAGTGTGCACTTATCCATTGAATTGCAAATTATCTTGGCTTCTCCATACAAATTTTGAGAGGTGAGATTGAGAATCATTGTGTTTTCTCAAAATTGAGTGCAAACATGAGTGTAAACTTGTGAGGGAGTGTTGTGAGGGCCTTTGTATTTTCTTAATTTATTTTTGCAGCAATCTTTCACAAAGAAAATGATGCGAAGAAAAAATTGAAGAGACCAAGACCAAAGACTGAAATAAATTTCAGTTTATGCTATAACGACATCTTTAGATTCGAGGCTAATCTTTTCAAGAAGGGAGAATGATATGAATCCTATCGTGCCATCAAGACCAAAGAAAAGCTTAAAAATGGAGTTAAAATAAATGTTGTCAAACTTCATTTATGTTGAACTAATGATGCATTTAATGAACTAAAGTGCAATTTATGCTTCATTAAAGACAAGTCAAGCTTCATTTATGCAACAAGAGTTTCAAGCTACTTCAAGTGGGGCTCCATTTAAGTATGAGAAGTTACAAACTTTATGTAGGGTGATTAAAAATATCAATTCTCGGATTTATGGAATTTTGATGTAATTTAAGGTTTTAAAGTCTTGTTTTCAATGATTTAGGTTACAAAATAGTTAGTGGAGATCATGGTATTGATTGGGATGTAAGTTACAACCTTTCAATAGACCATAGGTTACTTTAGGGTTGATCTTGAGGCTATATAAAGTCATGTATCTTGGAAAAAAAAAAAGGAAAAATGTAATCAAATGAGCCTTTGAGTTTTTTTATAGCCTAGAGCTATGTTTCTTTGCAATTCTATGTAGATTAGGTTGCATGCATAGAATCATTCAAGCTTGACTAGATCAATCTTGCTTGTGGAGTGATTCGAATCTCATACAAGTTCTCTTGCCTTGAGATGTTTGATCGACAAGGTAATCCGATTTTACTTTCCTTGAGTTGATTTTCAAAATTGGTTTTGGGGTCTTTGAAATTGAGTTATCTAAAGGTCTTGTTTATTTAAGCAAGGTTGTTAGATCCAATTGTCAAGGGTTACTTAACATTTTGATATTAGAATTCTTTGGCTTCTTTGATTTCATTTTGGTTTTGAGATTTTTGGGTGTTTAGATCTAATAGTCTTGTTTGTTGCTAACAAGGTAGATTAGATATTTTAATTCCTCATCAATTTCTTATCACCAACAGGACGAACTTCGCTCTACCGGGCAAACTTGTTGTTCAAACAGACAAAATTCGAATGGAAACAATTTTGGTACATCTTTTTTCAAAAAGGACGAACTGCGCTCTAGGGGACGAACTTGTTGTTCAAACTCGACAAACATCGAATGGAGATAACTTTGGTCCATCTTGGTCCAAAAAGGACGAACTTGTTGTTCTAAACTCGATAAATTTCGAATGGAGACAACTTAGGTCCATCTTGGTCCAAACAGAACGAACTTCACTCTACATGACGAACTTAGTAATCAAACTCGACAAACTTTGAATGGGTACAACTTTGGTCCATATTGGTCCAAACTGGACGAGGGACGAACTTGTCGCTCAAACTCGACAAACTTGAAATGGAGAAAACTTTGGTCCATCTAGGAGACGAATTTATTGTTTCAACCTGGAAAAAAACTTCGAATAGAGACAACTTGTGCCCATCTTGGTCCAAACAGTTCTTGCAAAAAAAATCTTGAAACCTTGTTCATAAACGCAATAAAAACTAAAACATGAAAATTTAAAACAAATTCAATATAAACGCAAAGGAAACATATATCCGATCTTGAGCCTAAGGCTCTGATACCAAATGATAAGAAATTTAAGAGGAATTTAAAAATTCTTTGATAAGAAATTCAAAAAGGAAGTTGATATATCTAACAACCTTGTTATGGAACAAACAAGACCTTTAGATCTAAAACCCCAAAACCCCAAATCGAAATGAAATCAAAGAAGTCAAAGATTCTAATGTCAAAATGTTAAGTAACCCTTGAAAATTGAAGAGACCAAGACCAAAGACTGAAATAAATTTCAGTTTGCGTTACAACGACATCTTTAGATTCGAGGGCGAATCTTTTCGAAGAAGGGGAGAATGATATGAATCCTATCGTGCCATCAAGACCAAAGAAAAGCTTCAAAAATGGAGTTAAAATAAATGTTGTCAAACTTCATTTATGTTGAACTAATGATGCATTTAATGAACTAAAGTGCAATTTATGCTTCATTAAAGACAAGTCAAGCTTCATTTATGCAACAAGAGTTTCAAGCTACTTCAAGTGGGGCTCCATTTAAGTATGAGAAGTTACAAACTTTATGTAGGGTGATTAAAAATATCAATTCTCGGATTTATGGAATTTTGATGTAATTTAAGGTTTTAAAGTCTTGTTTTCAATGATTTAGGTTACAAAATAGTTAGTGGAGATCATGGTATTGATTGGGATGTAAGTTACAACCTTTCAATAGACCATAGGTTACTTTAGGGTTGATCTTGAGGCTATATAAAGTCATGTATCTTGGAAAAAAAAAACGGAAAAATGTAATCAAATGAGCCTTTGAGTTTTTTTTATAGCCTAGAGCTATGTTTCTTTGCAATTCTATGTAGATTAGGTTGCATGCATAGAATCATTCAAGCTTGACTAGATCAATCTTGCTTGTGGAGTGATTCGAATCTCATACAAGTTCTCTTGCCTTGAGATGTTTGATCGACAAGGTAATCCGATTTTACTTTCCTTGAGTTGATTTTCAAAATTGGTTTTGGGGTCTTTGAAATTGAGTTATCTAAAGGTCTTGTTTATTTAAGCAAGGTTGTTAGATCCAATTGTCAAGGGTTACTTAACATTTTGATATTAGAATTCTTTGGCTTCTTTGATTTCATTTTGGTTTTGAGATTTTTGGGTGTTTAGATCTAATAGTCTTGTTTGTTGCTAACAAGGTAGATTAGATATTTTAATTCCTCATCAATTTCTTATCACCAACAGGACGAACTTCGCTCTACCGGGCAAACTTGTTGTTCAAACAGACAAAATTCGAATGGAAACAATTTTGGTACATCTTTTTTCAAAAAGGACGAACTGCGCTCTAGGGGACGAACTTGTTGTTCAAACTCGACAAACATCGAATGGAGATAACTTTGGTCCATCTTGGTCCAAAAAGGACGAACTTGTTGTTCTAAACTCGATAAATTTCGAATGGAGACAACTTAGGTCCATCTTGGTCCAAACAGAACGAACTTCACTCTACATGACGAACTTAGTAATCAAACTCGACAAACTTTGAATGGGTACAACTTTGGTCCATATTGGTCCAAACTGGACGAGGGACGAACTTGTCGCTCAAACTCGACAAACTTGAAATGGAGAAAACTTTGGTCCATCTAGGAGACGAATTTATTGTTTCAACCTGGAAAAAAACTTCGAATAGAGACAACTTGTGCCCATCTTGGTCCAAACAGTTCTTGCAAAAAAATTCTTGAAACCTTGTTCATAAACGCAATAAAAACTAAAACATGAAAATTTAAAACAAATTCAATATAAACGCAAAGGAAACATATATCCGATCTTGAGCCTAAGGCTCTGATACCAAATGATAAGAAATTTAAGAGGAATTTAAAAATTCTTTGATAAGAAATTCAAAAAGGAAGTTGATATATCTAACAACCTTGTTATGGAACAAACAAGACCTTTAGATCTAAAACCCCAAAACCCCAAATCGAAATGAAATCAAAGAAGTCAAAGATTCTAATGTCAAAATGTTAAGTAACCCTTGAAAATTGATCTAACAACCCTGCTTAAAGAAACAAGACCTTTAGATAACTCAGTCTCAAAGACCCCTAAACGAATTTTGAAAATGAACTCAAGGAAAGTAAATCGGATTACATTGTCGATCAAATATCTCAAGGCAAGAGAACTTGTATGAGATTCGAATCATTCCACAAGCAAGATTGATCAAGTCAAGCTTGAATGATTCTAAGCATGCAACCTAATCTACATAGAATTGCAAAGACATAGCTCAAGGCTATAAAAAAGCACAAAGGCCTCTTTTGATTACCTTTTTAATCTTTTTTTTCCTCCTTTGTTTTTACAAGTTACATGAGTTTATATGATAAGCGCCGAATTTGTTGGTTTAACAAAGCTAGAGGTCCTTCTAGGATCTTTGCTGTCACGAACAAGGCTAACTTAACGAATTGATTCCAACCAAGAGTTTAGTTAGAAGATGAATCACTCTTAGATCAAACTTAGAATAAGGATGATCACTCCTAGATCCTAAGACGACTCACTCCAAAATTAGCTTGATCGGGGCTAATCCAATGAATCGGTTAAACATCAAACCTAAAGCAAGATTTGAAAGAAAGTTAACACCAAACGGGGCTAAACAAAACACAAGTTTTTTTCATAAAGGTTCTGCCTTTTCCATGCCAATACAAGCCTTTAAATAGACCAAAATGGTCGTGCAAAGCACCAAAGACCAAAAGTCTTCAAAAAGCATTAAATGTGAAATGAAGAAAAAGTTGACCTAGGAATTTAAAACTTGATTGCACAACGTTTGAGAGCTCTAAATATGGAACCAAAAACATAGAAATGCTTTAAATTGTCTTAATTATCTATTGTAGGATCCGCCATGCATGACTATTTCGTTTGACGAGGTTTGACATCACGAAATCCCAAGAGGTACAATCTAGACAGCCACCTGTTCACATTTTCTGCATACTTATTTTGTCCTCCGTGTCATCTTTCAAACTAGACAACTTTTCCCGTACCATCTTCACTCCATTCTCATCTTGACCTGTTGTACTAACATTATAAAGAATTTCGAGCTCAAAAATCTTGGTCTCTCCTTGTGCATTCACGAGCTTTTGGAGATGCAATGTGAAAGTCTCTTGAATCTTCTTGTCCTTGCTCCTTGTTATTGCTCCTTCAGGTACATGCAATGGATCAATGGTTTGATTCACATCATCCCCCCTTTCTTTAAAAGGATTTGTCCTCAAATCAAAGTCTTCATTTCCTACATCAAAAGCAGTCAAATCAGCAACATTAAAAGTAGAACTTACGTTGTACTCACCTCGGAGATCTAGTTTGTATGCATTGTCATTGATCCGCTCTAATACTTGAAATGGACCATCTCCCCTTGGTTGAAGTTTAGACTTCCTTTGATCCGGAAACCGTTCCTTTCGTAGATGAACCCAAACCCATTCACCCGGCTTAAAAATCAATTTCTTTCTCTCTTGGTTCTTTTGAGTGACTAGCTTTTGATTCTTCTTTTCAATCCTTTCCTTGACTTCTTTGTGCAGATTTTTGATGTATTCGGCTTTAGAAACAGTTGCATCACTAGAAAACATATTAGGTGGTAAAGGTGATAAATCTAGAGGAGTTAAGTGATTAAATCCATACACAACCTCAAAAGGTGAACAATGAGTGGTGCTATGTATCGCTCTATTGTATGCAAACTCCACAAAAGGTAGAGTCTCTTCCCAAGACTTAAGATTCTTAGAAATTAGCGATCTAAGCAATGCCCCTAAAGTTCTATTAACCACCTCGGGTTGCCCATCAGTTTGGGGGTGACAAGTTGTAGAAAACAAAAGCTTAGTTCCCAATTTACCCCACAAAACTTTCCAAAAATGACTTAAAAATTTGGCATCTCTATCACTTACAATGGTGTTTGGAATGCCATGCAATCTAACCACTTCCCTAAAGAATAGATTAGCTATATTAGTTGCATCATCTATTTTGTTACATGGAATGAAATGTGCCATTTTACTAAACCTATCAACCACCACAAAAATGCTATCATGATGTCTCCTAGTCGGCAATCCTAGAACAAAATCCATGCTAATGTCAACCCACGGTTCACTAGGAACATCTAAAGGCGTATAAAGTCCATGTGGTTGTGTCTTAGACTTAGATTCCTTACATTTGAAACATTGCTTGCACACTTTATTCACATCCTTCCTCATTTTCAACCAATAAAAGTGTTCACACAACATGTTGTATGTTTTAAATTCCCCAAAATGTCCCATAAGACCTCCCCCATGAGTTTCCTTCACAAGTAACACTCGAATAGAACACTTAGGAATGCAAAGTTTACCCTTCCTAAAAAGCATACCATCAAATACAACATGATCATGTACATTGTTTCCTCCTAAACATTGCATATACACATCATGAAATTCAGATTTCTCAACTTTGTAAAACTCAATCATATGTTTAAAACCAAGAATCTTTGCACTGAGGGCAGAAAATAATGCATACCTTCTTGATAATGCATCGCCACCACATTATCCTTACCTTTTTGTAATGAATGACACATAAGGAAATGTCTCAATGAATTCTACCCATTTCGCATGCCTCCTATTTAGCTTTGTTTGGCTTTTGAGGTGCTTCAAACTTTCATGATCAGTGTGGATGATAAACTCTTTTGGCCACAAGTAATGTTGCCAAACTTGCAAAGTCCTCACAAGTGCATGCAGTTCTTTGTCATATGTCGAGTAGTTGAGTTGTGCTCCATTTAGCTTCTCACTAAAGAACATGATTGGCCTCTTTTCTTGCATCAAAACAGCTCCTATACCTATCCCACTTGCATCACATTCAATCTCAAAAGATTTGTCAAAGTTAGGTAAAGCAAGACAAGGTGCATTGGTCAATTTATCTTTTAATTCATTGAATGCATCTTCTTGTTTTTCTGTCCATTCAAATTTCACATGCTTTTTGACAAGTTCATTTAATGGTGAGGCTATACTACTGAAATTCTTAATAAACCTCCTATAAAAACTAGCCAAACCATGAAAAGATCTCACCTCATTTGCATTGGTAGGTGTTGGTCACTCTCGGATAGCCTTTACCTTTTCTTCATCAACTTGCACACCATTCCTTCCAACAATGAAACCTAGGAAATTGACTTGGTCTAGACAAAAACTACACTTTTGAAGTTGGCATATAGCTTCTCTTCTCTAAGTTTAAGTAAAATTGTCTTAACATGCAAAATATGATCATCCAAGCTTTTTGAGTAAACAAGAATATCATCAAAGTACACAACAACAAATTTTTCAATGTACTCTCTCAACACATGATTCATTAGCCTCATAAAAGTACGTGCATTAGTAAGGCCAAATGGCATAACAAGCCACTCATAAAGTCCAAATTTTGTTTTGAAAGCCGTTTTCCACTCATCTCCCACATGCATTCGAATTTGATGATAACCACTTTTAAGATCTATTTTTGAAAACATATTAGCACCATGTAATTCATCTAGCATGTCATCCAATCTAGGAATGGGATGTCGATACTTTACCGTTATCTTGTTGATGGCTCGACAATCAACACACATTCTTCATGTGCCATCCTTCTTGGGTACCAAAATCACCGGAACCGAGCAAGGACTCATGCTTTCTCTAACATAACCTTTATCCATGAGTTCTTCTACTTGCCTTTGAATCTCCTTAGTCTCGGTTGGATTGGTCCTATAAGCTGCCATATTTGGAAGAGTTGTGATATGAACCGAGGCATCTCATGAAGTCACATTAAATGAATTCAAGTTCATGGAAGTTTAACATAAGTTGCATTTAATGAACTCAAGTGCAACTCATCATTTATTAAAGAACAATCAAGCTTCATTTATGGAACAAGGGCTTCAAGATAATTCAAGAGGAGCTTCATTTACTCTTAGATGGTTACTGAGAGTTACAAAGTCAACAAAGAGACTTCAATCTCGTTTTTATGGCTATATTGATGTAATTTCAGTTTTAAACCTTATATTTATGAGTTTTTAGGTTACTTTTAAGTTAGTGGGTGTTAAGGTATTCATGTAATTGGGAGTTATAATTCTTAGATTGCCATAGGTTACTCTAGGGTTTAATTTTGAAGGCTATAAATAGCCATAGATGTAATTCAAAAAAAAGAGAAAGGAAAAAGATTAAAAATGTAATCAAAGAGGCCTTGAGCTTTTTTATAGCCTTTGAGCTATGTCTTTGCAATTCTATGTAGATTAGGTTGCATGCTCAGAATCATTCAAGCTTGACTTGATCAATCTTGCTTGTGGAGTGATTCGGATCTCATACAAGTTCTCTTGCCTTGAGATATTTGATCCACAAGGTAATCCGATTTTACTTTCCTTGAGTTGAATTTCAAAATTGGTTTTTGGGTCTTTGATATTGAGTTATCTAAAGGTCTTGTTTCTTTAAGCAAGGTTGTTAGATCCAATTGTCAAGGGTTACTTAACATTTTGACATTAGAATCTTTGGCTTATTTGATTTCATTTTGATTTGAGATTTTTATGAACAAGATTGCTAGATATTTCAATTCCTCTAAATTTCTTATCATTTGGTATCAGAGCGCCTTAGGCTCAAGATCGGATATATGTTTCCATTGCGTTTATATTGAATTTGTTTTAAATTTTCGTGTTTTAGTTTTTTTTTTGTTTTGCAAACTGTTCCAGTTTTCGTAGTCTCTGAAAAATCGCCAAAGAATCATATTTCGGAAATTGTATTCATCTAGATGTCTTCATAATTATTGTAGATCATGGTCTAATCTTGAACTTTGTCTTCTATGAGAATTTCTAATTCAGCTTTCTTGAGGGTAAAAAGTATTCATTTTTACAACTGGTTCTGAAAAAACTGCTATATACGAGAACATGAGTTCTTGTTTTGTTCTTGCTGTTTTTTTCTCTAAAGCATGCTCAATCCGAAAATTTCCAATTAGATTTGATCATTATGTTTAAATTTAACCATTTGGTATTCAATCTTTGATGTTACACTTTGAAAGTTTGCAAAGTTGGCTAAAACATATTAAATATGGGTAGTTACATTTATGCACATTGAATTTTCTATTCATTGGATTCAAATTGTAACTCATATATTTTAAAAGTCCAGCCATTGGTTTTAAATTGTGACTCTTGTATTTAAAATTCCAGCCATTGTTCTTAATTTGTGAGAGTTACATATCTTGTTCTTAATTTTTCTACCCTTAGATAAAAATTTCAAAGGTTCATCATTCTGAATTTTTCTTCTCATAAGCCTTGTTTTGCTTATTTGTATTCAAAGTGTGGTACTATCCATGGGATTGCAAATCATGGCTCAATACTTCAAAAAAAATTGAGAGGTAAGAATGAGAGCTTATATAGTTTGATTTCTCAAAATGAACACAAGTTATATTTCCTTGAGTGTAAACATGTGAGAGAGTGTGTGTGAGGTCTTTTGTGTTTTCTTAACATGGTTTTGCAGCAATGTTTCACAAGTAGATTCGAGGACGAATCTTTTTGAAGAAGGGGAGAATGATATGAACCGAGGCATCTCATGAAGTCACATTAAATGAATTCAAGTTCATGGAAGTTTAACATAAGTTGCATTTAATGAACTCAAGTGCAACTCATCATTTATTAAAGAACAATCAAGCTTCATTTATGGAACAAGGGCTTCAAGATAATTCAAGAGGAGCTTCATTTACTCTTAGATGGTTACTAAGAGTTACAAAGTCAACAAAGAGACTTCAATCTCGTTTTTATGGCTATATTGATGTAATTTCAGTTTTAAACCTTATATTTATGAGTTTTTAGGTTACTTTTGAGTTAGTGGGTGTTAAGGTATTCATGTAATTGGGAGTTATAATCCTTAGATTGCCATAGGTTACTCTAGGGTTTAATTTTGACGGCTATAAATAGCCATAGATGTAATTCAAAAAAAAGAGAAAAGAAAAAGATTAAAAATGTAATCAAAAGAGGCCTTGAGCTTTTTAATAGTCTTTGAGCTATGTCTTTGCAATTCTATGTAGATTAGGTTGCATGCTAGAATCATTCAAGCTTGACTTAATCAATCTTGCTTGTGGAGTGATTCGAATCTCATACAAGTTCTCTTGCCTTGAGATGCTTGATCACAAGGTAATCCGATTTTACTTTCCTTGAGTTTATTTTCAAAATTCGTTTTGGGGTCTTTGAAATTGAGTTATCTAAAGGTCTTGTTTCTTTAAACAAGGTTTTTAGATCCAATTGTCAAGGGTTACTTAACATTTTGACATTAGAATCTTTGGCTTCTTTGATTTCATTTTGGGTTTGAGATTTTTGGGTTTTGTGATCTAATAGTCTTGTTTGTTGTTAACAAGGTAGATTAGATATTTTTCAAATTCCTCTTCAATTTCTTATCAAGTTGCCCCGGGTATGAAGTCAATTTGATGTTCAATCCCTCTTAAAGGAGGTAAACCCGTAGGTGCATCTTCATGTGGAAACATATCATTAAATTCCTGAAAAAGAGACTTAAAAGAACTTGGCAAAACATCATTAGATTTTGAGTTAGTTGTTAAACACATTCCTTTGCACATAAGTACAAATTTTGGTTGTTGTGTCAACAACACATTCCTCACTTCCCCCTTTCTTAATAACCAAACTCACATTCTTTCTTTTTTCCTCAAAATCACTCTTTTTTCTCTCTTGGTTTTCACTCACCTTTTGCCCCACTTCTCTCTTTCTTTTCACTCTTCTCTTTTTCTTTTAGCTTACTTTCTTCTCTCCTCTCTTGTTCTTCAAACTCTTTTCTTTTCTTCTCTAATTTCAAATGATCACAATGTAGTTTATATGGAGACAATGGAAGTAAAGTAAATTTCTTCCCGTTGAAAGTAAATGAATAATTATTTTTCACTACATCAAATGTGACGTCTCTATCATATTGTCAAGGTCGGCCTAACAATATATCCCCCGCATGCATAGGTAAAACATCACAAAGTACTTCATCCTTATATCTTCCCAACGTAAAAGGAATAAGAACTTGAGAATTTACCTTAAGTTCTCCTTTGTTTGTCAACCATTAAAGTTTTTATGGTTTTGGATGTGGACGGGTAGTAAGTTGAAGTCTCTTTACAAGAAAAACTACTTACCACATTTGTGCAACTCCCACTATCAATCACCAAACTGCATGGACTTCCTTTAATTAGGCATCTTGTGTGAAACAAGTTTTCCCTTTGGTCTTCAACTTTGTCTTCCTTGATTTGCATATTAAGGACCCTTCTTGTGATCAACGATATGGAGTTACCTTCTTCAACATACTCATCATCACATATTTTAGATTCTTCCCCAAATGGTGCATCATGCTCCTCACATTCATCCTCTGAATCAACTACACCATTTCTTATCACCATAACTCTTTTATTGACACATTCTTTGCTCATGTGTCCAAACCCTTTGTAAACCCAATCTCTTTGGAACTTCCTTATTAACAAACAACAAAAAGAAAGAAGAAATGAATGTTTAAAACTTGGTTTTCCATGTTTTAAAAAGAAAAGAAATGAAGTGAAAGACAAAAGGAAAACAAGGAAGGAAAGTTTAAACCATTTTGGTTTGGATTGCTTTAAAGACAAAAGAAGAAAAGGAAATGAAACAAATGTTTAATATATTAAGTTTTGTTTTGTAAAGAAAAGAAATGAAAGAAAGGGATAAAGGAGAAATTAAAAAAAAGAAAAAGAAAAAGAAAAAGGGAAAGGGAAAAAGACAAGATTTGCCTCCACCGTTTGCTTTTTCAAAAGGCTTTATCTTCACAATTTTCTTCTTCATTTACCAAAAGGAAGCTGTAAGCTTCGTGAGTTGAAGTTCAAGGGAGAAGAAGAAGGAGAGAAGCTCTGATTTTGGAGCTGGAATTGCAGAAGAAAAGAGAAGATCTCAAGGGAATTATTATAGCAGCAAGGTGAATCATTCTGCCATTGTCTGATGTTTTGATCTTCTCGAGCTCTACAAGAAGAGGTCAGTGTTGAAGTTTACTTTTCCTGAAAGCTAACTCATTTTTAAACAAAGTTCATGAAGGAAGCTCGAGCAAAATCTTATGTTAAGTTACTGTTTTGTTAAGAGGAAGGCAGAAGACAAAAGTTTGTTGTCAAATCCGAGAAGTCTCTGATGTTTTGGTTGTTCTGATCTGTATTCTTGGAGTTAGAAGTTCTAATTGGTATGGTTCGAAAGCTTATTGAATTTCCTACAACTTTCGTGAAGAAATCGTGAGTAGAAAATGTCTCGAAGATGTTTTAAATATCAGGTTAAATTTGTTGTGCAGCAGGAAATCCGAATCTGGAAAAAGCAGAAGTCTGTTTTGAGGAAAGTAGCTTTCGAGGTATTTCTGAACAAATTCGTTTAGAATTTCAATTTCATGTCTTCATATAATTTTTAGAGGGTTCAAAACGGAAGAGTTTGGTATAAAATACATTATTTTTGGATAAGTAATGAAGAAGTTATGGCTGTCTGAATACAGGGCAGAAAATGCTGGAAA
Organism: Trichosanthes cucumerina; assembly: GCA_036507285.1. Taxonomy (NCBI): domain Eukaryota; kingdom Viridiplantae; phylum Streptophyta; class Magnoliopsida; order Cucurbitales; family Cucurbitaceae; genus Trichosanthes; species Trichosanthes cucumerina. Next base: position 36,472,488 of record CM071843.1, read on the forward strand.
TGCTGGAAATTTGAAAGTGTGTTTTCTTGTAGTTTTAAGGTAAAAAATCATGAGCTCGAGGTTCTAATGGTTAGGTTGGTTTGTTTGACAGGCCAAGAGCAAATAGGTCAAGTTTACAAGCCAAGGTTCTAATTCTAATACTGTGAGTGACTCTATCTTAGAACTATGCTTGACCTATGTTTTTCTTCAAGAACATAAGTGTTGATAATTACATCCTGTTTGAACTAGTTATGTATGGCTTCATAGAGTTTTTAACATAAAGTTCATGATGGAACCTAAGCATGCTTTGAATTAGTTGTAACTATAAATCCAAGTATGGAAACTAAATTATGAAAGTATGCTTTCCTTTAGAGAATGTTTTGTGTAAATCCACTTGGGAACATGTTTAGATGATAATGTGAAAATGTCAAGAAATTGTTGTATGTGTTATAAAGACATGATTTCCATGGTACACAAATTATGCCCTTGTTTGTGGTTAACCCCTAATACTGAAGGACATTCGAGAAGGTACTTAGGGGGGGAATGAATCATGATATCCCGATACTGAAGGACAATGAGAAGGTATTCGGGTAGTAAATGGTTTTACCTTAATACTGAAGGACAATGAGAAGGTATTCGGGTAGTAAATGGTTTTACCTTAATACTGAAGGACAATGAGAAGGTATTCGGGTAGTAAATGGTTTTACCTTAATACTGAAGGACATAGAGAAGGTATTAGGGAAAACCAAACGACCAAAGGTATTCCACGTGCTCGTGAGAGAGAGAGAGGTATGAACCTTATTGGTATAAATGTAACTCTACCACCTCTATGATTCGAATGTGGTATCTTGTCATATGTTTTACTGTTATGAGCTTCTATATTATTGATCTATCTATGATAGTACATTTCGAGTTGTGTGCTATGCATAAGTGATGACTTAAACCTGTAAATTGGAAGCATGGTTTGTTTGTGTTTACAAACAGATGTTAAGCTATTTACTACTTATAATCTGCCATTATTATGATTCACCTGTGAGCTTGTAATGTTCTAAAGATAGACACTCACTGAGCTTTTAGGCTCATTCTTTCAATGTTTTCAAACCTTTTCAGGTAGAGATCGAGCTCCTGGTACCTGACATCCTGCCATAGTCTGCTGGAAGTTTCATAAGTTGATAGTTTGTACGTGGCTGGTGTTGTATAGCAAGTCGTTATGTAGTTATAGTTGTTTGTGCATAATAGGTTGTATAAACAGTCGGTTGGCATGTTCTGAGTTGTGATGCTATTGCTCGTTCAAGTTTTCAAATGAGAGACTTAAGAAATGTTTCTCCCTATGTATGTTTAGTAGTTATCAAGTTTCCGCTGTGTTATGTTAAAGTTTACCATATACGAGCATAGTATGTTTATCAGGTAGAACAGGGTCATCAGGTATTGTTAAGAGGTGAGCAATGTCTGTTGGCTTCATGCCTCTTTCTGGGCTAAGTTAGCAGGTGGTTCGGGAGGGGGTGTGACACCCTTTACACTTCCAACATTGAATAGAACTAGACTTTTCCCTTACCTCCTTTGAAGCTTCATTCTTTTTAGCATTGGAGCTTTCGGCCTCCACTATTTTGGCAGAAACAAACTTGCTTCTTTGTTGTGTCGGTCCATTCCTATTCACAAAACTATCCTTGTTCCATGCATTAGAATTTGAAAAGGTACTAGCTTTAGGTGTATACCTTTTTGAATGTTCCTTTTCTTCCTTCAATTAAGCTTCAATTTTGATAGCATAATGATACATATCTTAAAGGTAAGGTGGTGGATTTTTATCAACCGGATGAGCAATTTCTCGATTCAAACCTCCAAGGAATCGAGACATGGTGTCTTCCTCTTCTTCTCGAATTTTTGCTCTTTCCATCAAGGACTCCATCTCTTGATAATATTCAGCAACACTTTTTGTTCCCTGTCTCAAAGATTGCAATTTAGTTTTCAAATCTCTTTCATAATGTTTTGGAACATACCTCTTTCTCATGGCTTCTTTAAGTTCTTCCCAAGTTTCTATTGGATCCTCCTCTTTCCTTCTTCTCTCGGATTTGAGATGTTGATACCATTCTCCCGCATGATTGGTGAATTCCGCAATGGCAAGTTTCATCTTCTTATTCTCACTATATGTATTACAATCAAATGCATGTTCTATTTTTCTTTCCCATTGCAAGTATGCCTCGGAGTCCTCCGTACCACTAAAAGGTGGAATTCTGAGTTTCACTCCGCTATCCCTATCTTCATTCATTCTTTCCACTCTTCTAGGTTGCACAATGTTTGCAACGTTATTTCTTCCTCTTCCCCTCACATTTCCTCTTCCTCCTAAGTTTCTTTCTTGTACCTGTAAATCAAACATGCTTTCATCTTCTTGCAAGATTCGTTCTTCTCTTTGTTGTTCTGCTCTCCTTTCTTCCCTTTCTTCCCTTTCTTCCCTCATCATCTCTATCATTGTCACACCCCCTCCCGAACTACCTGCTAACTCAGCTCGAAAGGCGGCATGAAGCCAACAGACATTGTTTACCTCTTAACAATACCTGTTGACCCTGATTCACCTGATAAACATACTATGTTCGCAAATGGAACACTTTAACACAACACAACGGAAACTGGACAACTATTAAACATACACAAGGAGAAACCCTTCTTAAGTCTCTTTTGGAAACTAAAAAGTCAAGTGCATCAAAACAACACAAGACAACTCATTGTTCATAAAACCTCTAATGTACAAACAACTATAACAACATAGTCCTCTCAAAATAAACTATAACACATAAGGACTAGCTATACAACACCAGCCACGTACAAAGTATTAAACTTATGAAGCTTCAACAGACTATGGCAGTAACTCAGGCGCCAGGAGCTCGATCTCTACCTGAAAAGTTTGAAAACATTGAAAGAATGAGCTATGAAGCTCAGTGAGTGACTGTGTTTAAGATCTATCACTTGTAAAACATGTCACCTGAAAACTATGAGCATTGTATTCAAGCGTTGAATGTAAACGTAGAATCATAATAGACTTTTAGGAAACCAACAAGTATATCGTTAAAATCTCGTAAGGCATGTAAATGATATAAACTCTTTTTAAAAATGTCACAATCTACGTTTGTTCTACGATGTAGTGGGGCCCGCCCAGCACTCCCATCGTCTTTGTCGTAGTGGGGCCCGCCCAGCACTCACGACAGCGCTGTTGTCACGGAGTTCACTCAACGTCGACAACAGAAATGACCTGTGTGCACACGGTACCATAAAGCCTCGGCCTCAATATCTCAGAAGATCACATGAAAACATTTGAACATGCCTGCTTATCTTTTCTTTCATAAAACTCAAGCTTACTTAGCTTGTTCATAAAACTGGAAATCTTTAAAAACATACTTGCTAAAACTTACTTGCTCGAAATCATAACATTTCCATAAACTTCAGGAATTCAATAAACATATGCTCGTGTATAAATTTCATCAAGACATTTAGGTTCAACATAAAAACTTTAAAACATTTCTAGGAAAGCAAGAATACTCATAGACATGTGTTCAAAATAAAACACAAAGCATTGAAATATTTCATTCTAGCAAAACTTGCATTTCTTAAAGCATATTTCAAGCATTTCGTTCATTTTCGAAGTTCGTTTTGTCACTCACAGTGTTAGAACTAGAATCTTAGCCCGTACACTCGACCTATCTCCTCTTGGCCTGTCAAACAAACCAAATCAACCATTAGAACCTCGAGCACATGCTTTTTAACCTTAAAATTACAAGAAAACACACTTTCAAATTTTCCAGCATTTTCAGATTTTCTGCCCTGTTTTCAGACAGCCATAACTTCTTCATTACTTATCCAAAAATAATGTAATTTATACCAAACTCTTCCTTTTCGAACCCTCTAAAAGTCATATGAAGACATTAAATTGAGCTTCCTAACAGATTTGTTCGAAAATACCTCAATAGCTTAAACCGTAAAATGACCCTGCTGCTGTTCCAGATTTAATTTCCTGCTGCAATCCGAAACTTAACCTGATGATTACAACATCTTCCAATCATTTTCTTCTCATGATTCCTTCACGAAAGTTGTAGGAAATTCAATAAGATTTCGAACCATACCTTTTAGAGCTTCTAAATCCAACTCTACAGATCAGGACAACCAAAACATCAGAGACTTCTCGGATTTGATAGCAAATTCTGTCTTCTGTCTTCCTCTTAACAAAACAGTAACTTAACATAAGAATTTGCTCGAGCTTCCTTCATAACCTTTGTTTAACAATGAGTTAGCTTTCAAGAAAACTAAGCCTCAGCTCTTACCTCTTCCTGTGGAGCTCGAGAAGATCAAAACATCAGGACTGGTCTGAGTTGATCAACTTGCTGCAATAAAAATCCCCTTGAGTTCTTCTCCTTTCTTCTGCAACTCCAGCTCCAAAATCACGAAAAAAAAATGGCTTCCTTTCTTCTTCCTTTCTCCTTCTCCCACGAAACTTGAGCTTGGTTTGTAAAGATAGAGAAGAAAATGGAGAGAAAATCATTTTTAAAATGTATTGGCGGTGGAGGACAAAACCATAAAGCTGTTTTGTCCTTTTGCCCTTTTTGCTTTTTCCTTTTTCATTTCTTTTTCCTTTTCTTTCCTTTCCTTTATCTTCTTCTTTCTTTTCTTTTCTTTACAAAACAAAACTTAACATGATTTACATTTGTTTCATTTTCTTTTCTTCTTTTGTCTTTAAAGCAAGCCAAACCAAAATGGTTTAAACTTTTTCTTCCTTGTTTTCCTTTTGTCTTTCACTTCATTTCTTTTCTTTTTAAAACATGGGAAACCAAGTTTTAAACATTCATTTCTTCTTTCTTTTTGTTGTTTGTTAATAAGGAAGTTCCAAAGAGATCGGGTTTACAATCATACCTTGAATTGCTTGAAGAATAGCCATATTTGGATCTACCACTTGCGGAACTTTTTCTTTATTATCTTGTGACATTTTTTTTTTATGAGGACCTCTCCACACTTCTCACCAAGATATCACTCAAGGACACTCGTGTTTATCACTCAAGGGTAGGCTTTTGGTACTAGGTCAAAGATGTAAGGGTTGGTTTAAAAAAAATTGGTGCAACCTTGCTTTTCAACTTGATATAAAACTAAATCAATGATAACCTTTCACAAGCTAAGACTTAGAGAAACTGATCCTAAGGATCTACAACTCAAAGTTTGAGTAAATACAATTAAAAAAAAACAAGAACTTTTGTGTGCCTTGGATCCTTGATTACTTCTTTTTTTTTTTTTGCTACTGTTTTTTTTAACTTTTTGCTACTGATTTTTTTTTTTTTTTTTTATGATCCAAGACCAAAATACAAAGAAATTAAAGACAAGTTGTAGAATGCCTTGTGTACTTTGTAAATGCTTACGAAAAAAAATGACAGAAAAAAGTAACACAAATTGTAGATATTTCACCTCTTGAGAGTCGGCCAAAGGATGTCGACCAACGATCTCTGATACCAAATGATAAGCGCCGAATTTGTTGGTTTAACAAATCTAGAGGTCCTTCTAGGATCTTTGCAAACGTCATGAACAAGGCTAACTTAACGAATTGATTCCAACCAAGAGTTTAGTTAGAAGATGAATCACTCTTAGATCAAACTTAGAATAAGGATGGTCACTCCTAGATCCTAAGATGACTCACTCCAGAATTAGCTTGATCGGGGCTAATCCAATGAATCGGTTAAACATCAAACCTAAAGCAAGATTTGAAAGAAAGTTAACACCAAATGGGGCTAAACAAAACACAAGTTTTTTTCATAAAGGTTCTGCCTTTTCCATGCCAATACAAGCCTTTAAATAGGCCAAAATGGTCATGCAAAGCACCAAACACCAAAAGTCTTCAAAAAGCATTAAATGTGAAATGAAGAAAAAGTTGACCTAGGAATTTAAAACTTGATTGCACAGCGTTTGAGAGCTCTAAATATGGAACCAAAAACATAGAAATGCTTTAAATTGTCTTAATTATCTACTGTAGGATCCGCCATGCATGACTATTTCGTTTGACGAGGTTTGACATCACGAAATCCCAAGAGGTGCAATCTAGACAGCCACCTGTTCACATTTTCTGCACACTTGTTTTATCCTCCGTGCCATCTTTCAAACTAGACAACTTTTCTCGTGCCATCTTCACTCCATTCTCATCTTAACCTGTTGTACTAACATTATAAAGAATTTTGGGCTCAAAAATCTTGGTCTCTCCTTGTGCATTCACGAGCTTTTGGAGATGCAATGTGAAAGTCTCTTGAATCTTCTTGGCCTTGCCTCCTTGTTATTGCTCCTTCAGGTTCATGCAATGGATCAATGGTTTGATTCACATCATTATATAGCCTCAAAATTAACCATAAAGTAACCTATAGTCTATTGAAAAGTTGTAACTTACATCCCCATCAATACCATGATCTCCACTAACTATTTTGTAACCTAAATCATTGAAAACAAGACTTTAAAACCTAAAATTACATCAAAATTCCATAAATCCGAGAATTGATATTTTTAATCACCCTACATAAGGTTTGTAACTTCTCATACATAAATGGAGCCCCACTTGAAGTAGCTTGAAACTCTTGTTGCATAAATGAAGCTTGACTTGTATTTAATGAAGCATAAGTTGCACTTAAGTTAATTAAATGCAACTTTTGTTCATCATAATGAAACTTGACGACATTTAATTCAACTCCATCTTGAAGCTTTTCAAGTCTTAAATAGCATGATATGATTCATATCATTCTTGCAACCTTGTTCATAAAATAAACAAGACTATTAGATCTAAAAATCCCAAAAATCTCAAGTCAAAATGAAATCAAAGAAGCCAAAGATTCTAATATAGAAATGTTAAGTAACCCTTGACAATCAGATCTAACAACCTTGCTTAAAGAAACAAGACCTTTAGATAACTCAATCTCAAAGACCCCAAAACCAATTTTGATAATCAACTCAAGGAAAGTAAAACCGGATTACCTTGTCGATCAAGCATCTCAAGGCAAGAGAACTTGTATGAGATTCAAACCACTCCACAAGCAAGATTGATCAAGTCAAGCTTGAATGATTCTAAGCATGCAACCTAATCTACATAGAATTGCAAAGAAATAGCTCAAGCACAAAGGCTCCTCTTGATTACATTTTCCAATCTCTTTTTTTTTTCTTTGGATTACATGTATGGCTATTTATCCTTCAAAATTAAACCCTAGAGTAACCTATGGCAATCTAAGGGTTATATCTCCCAATTACATGAATACCTTAACACGCACTAACTCAAAAGTAACCTAAAACACATAAATATAATGTTTACAACTGAAATTACATCAATATAGCCATAAAAACGAAATTGAAGTCTCTTTGTTGACTTTGTAACTCTTTGTAACCATCTAAGAGTAAATGAAGATCCTCTTGAATTATCTTGAGCCCTTGTTCCACAAATGAATCTTGATTGTTATTTAATAAATGATGAGTTGCACTTGAGTTCATTAAATGCAACTTATGTTAAACTTCCATGAACTTGACTTCATTTAATGTGACTTCATGAGATGCCTTGGTTCATATCACTTTGGTACATCTTTTTCCAAAAAGGACGAATTGCACTCTAGGGGACGAACTTATTTTTCAAACTCGACAAACATCGAATGGAGATAACTTTGGTCCATCTTGGTCCAAAAAGGACGAACTTGTTGTTCCAAACTCGATAAATTTTGAATGGTGACAACTTAGGTCCATCTTGGTCCAATAAGAACGAACTTCACACTACATGACAAACTTAAAGTTCAAACTCGACAAACTTCGAATGGGTACAGCTTTGGTCCATCTTTGTCCAAACTGGACGAGGGACGAACTTGTCGTTCAAACTCAACAAACTTGAAATGGAGACAACTTTGGTCCATCTTGGTCCAAACAGGACGAAATTCGCTCTAGGGGACGAATTTATTATTTCAACCTGGAAAAAAACTTCGAATAGAGACAACTTGTGCCCATCTCTGTCCAAACAGGATGAAGAACCCTAGGGGACGAACTTGTGGTTCAAACTCGCAAAACTTCAAATTGATACAACTTTGTCCATCTTGGTCCAAACAGGACGATCTTCGCTCTAGGGGACGAATTTGTTGTTTCAAACTGGAAAAACTTCGAATGGAGATAACTTTGGTCCATCTTGGTCCAAACAGAATGAACTTCGCTCTAGGGGACGAATTTGTTGTTTCAAACTGGAAAAACATCGAATGGAGACAACTTTGATTCATCTTTGTCCAAACAGGACGAACTTTGTTCTAGGGGTCAAACTTGTTGTTCCAAACTTGAGAAACTTCGAATGGACACACCTTTCGTCCATCTTGGTCCAAACAGAACGAACTTCGCTCTCTGGGACGAACTTGTTGTTCAAATTCGACAAACTTCAAATGGAGAACACTTTGGTCCATCTGGGTCCAAAAAGGATAAACTTCGCTCAAGGGGACGAATTTGTTGTTTCAAACTGGAAAGACTTTGAATGGAAACAGGCCCAAACTAGACGAACTTCGATCTAGGGGACGAACTTATTGTTCCAAACATGAGAAACTTCGAATGGAGACACCTTTGGTTCAACCTTGTCCAAACAGGACGAACTTCGCTCTAGGGGACGAACTTGTTGTTCAAACTCGACAAACATCAAATAGAGACAACTTTGGTATATCTTTGTCCAATAAGGACAAACTTTGCTCGAGGGGATGAACTTGCTGTTCAAACTCGACAAACATCGAATTGAGACAACTTTTGTCCATCTTTGTCCAAACAGGAACTACTTGTTTTTCAAACTTGAAAAACTTTTAATTGAGACAACTTTGGTCTATCTTGGTCCACACAGGACGAACATCGCTCTAGGGGACGAACTTGTTGTTTCAAAGTGGAAAAGAATGGAGACAACTTTCGACCATCTTGGTCCAAAAAGGAAGAACTTCGCTCTAGGGGACGAACCTGTTGGTCCAAACTCGACAAACTTTGAATTGAGACAAATTTTGTCAGTCTTGACCCAACCAACACGAACTTCGCACTAGGGGACGAATTTGTTGTTTCAAACTTGAAAATTTTCGAATGGAGAAAACTTTGGTATCTTAGTCCAAAAAGGACGAAGTTCGCTTTAGGGAACGAACTTGTTGTTTCAAACTTGAAAAACTTCGGATGGAGAAAACTTTGGTCCATCTTGATCCAAACGGGCGAACTTTGCTCTAGGGGACGAACGTGTTGTTTCAAACTGGACAAACATCGAACGAAGACAACTTTAGTCCAATTTGGTCCAAACAGGAAGAATATCGCTCTAGGGGACGAACTTGAATTTTCAAACTCGACACACTTCGAATGGAGACAACTTTGGTCCATCTTGGTCATAACAGAACGAACTTCGTTCTAGTGGACGATATTGTTGTTCAAACTAACAACACAGTGAATGGAGAAAAACTTCGAATGGGGACATATTTGATCTATCTTGATCCAAACAGGACGAACTTCGCTCTAGGGGACGAACTTGTTATTTCAAACTTGAAAATTTTCGAATGGAGACAACTTTGGTCCATCTTGGTCCAAACTGGACGAACTTCGTTCTAGGGGACGAAGTTGTTGTTCCAAACTTGAAAACATTTGAATGGAGACAACTATGGTCCATCTTGGTCCAAAAAGGACGAACTTCGCCCAAGGGGACGAAGTTGTCGTTCCAAACTCGACAAAGTTCGAATGGAGACAACTTTTGTCCATCTTGGTCCAAACAGGATGAACTTCACTCTACAATGCGAACTTGTTGTTCAAACCCGACAAACTTCGAATAGAGACAACTTTGGTACAAATTTGTCCAAAAAGGACCGCTCTAGGGGGGCTAACTTGTTCAAACTCGACAAACTTTGAATGGAAAAAACTTTGGTTCATCGTGGGCCAAACAGGGCGAACTTCGCTCTAGGGGACAAACTTGTTGTTTCAAACTAGACAAACTTCGAATGGAGACAACTATGGTCCATCTTGGTCCAAACATAACGAAAATTCGCTCTAGTGGACGAACTTTTGGTTCCAAACTCGACAAACTTCGAATGGAGACAACTTTGGTCCATCTTGGTCGAAAAGAATGAACTTCTCTCTAGGTGGCGAACTTATTGTTCAACTCGGCAAACTTTGAATGGAGGCAACTTTGGTCCATCTTGGTCCAAACCAGACAAACTCCGCTCTAATGGACGAAACTGTTGTTCAAACTCAACAAACATCAAATGGAGACAAATTTGTTCCATCTTGGTCCAAACAGGGCAAACTTCGCTCTAGGGGACGAACTTGTTGTTTCAAACTTGAAAAATTTTGAATGGAGACAACTTTGGTCCATCTTGGTCCCAACAGGACGAACTTCGCTCTAGGGGACGAACTTGTTGTTCAAATTCGACAAACTTCAAATGGAGACAACTTTGGTCCATCTGGGTCCAAACAGGACGAACTTCGCTCAAGGGGACGAACTTATTGTTTCAAACTGGAAAATCTTTGAATGGAGACAACTATGGTCCATCTTGGTCCAAAACGGACAAACTTCGCTCAAGGGGACGAACTTGTTGTTCGAAACTCGACAAAGTTTGAATGGAGAACACTTTGATCCATCTCTGTCCAAACAGGACGAACTTCGTTCTACGTGGCGAACTTGTTGTTGATAACTCGTCAAAGGAGAGTTATTTTACTATAATTTTAGAGCTTAATGTACTTGAATTGCATAGAATTTGTTGAGTCTCATGTTATTTTATCCCTAAATTGTGTATGTTAGCTAAAAAGTCTTGAATTTAAGCATTAGGTTCGAAACAAATTAATTTTGATGTTTTTAAGGTTTAATTTAAGAAATTTGGAAAAATAAGCTAACCAGTAATTAAAGACCGGAAGACGAAATTTTAACTTCAGAAAAATCTTCTCATATTTAGATAATCCATAATTTAATTGATGAATTTATTGGTTTTTTTTTTCTGTGTGCAGGAGATGTTTGAAAATTACAGGAGTCCCTAAGGGCATTTTAGGCATTTTACCAGAAGGATAAGATGGTCTTTCTACCCCTAAGGGCATTTTTGTAATTTGTGGAGTTAGGGCAACACTATCTTATATAAGGATGCTACGGTTCACAAGGCCAAAGTGGAGTTGGAGGTTTGACAAGAGGAAGAGACCGAGAGAGAGAAGAGGAACCATCGATTTTGCTACAACAATCAAAAGGAAAAACCGAGAGGATGAACTTAACATTGCTGCAGCAATCGAGAGGGAAGAGTAGAGAGGAGTTGTCTATGCGTTGTTGAAGCAATTGCGTGGAAGCTGTGCGTAAAGTAGAATCTGAAGCCTCTTTGTTGAAGCAATCGACGTGCAGTTGAAGGAGAAGCCATCGGCATTGCTGAAGCAAAATCGCGTTGTCCACCTGCTGTTATTGCTTGGCAATTGCTGAAGCAATTTGTGAAGCTGTCGCAGACGTGTTGCCTGCTGTTTGCTGAAGCAATCAGTGGAACCAAGGGGCTTTTCCTGTTGTTGCTTGCCTTTGCTGAAGCAATTTGATATGAACCAAGGCATCTCATGGCGTCACATTAAATGAAGTCAAATTCATGGAAGTTTAACACAAGTTGCATTTAATGTAACTTGGCTTGTCTTTAATGAAGCATTTATTGCACTTGAGTTCATTAAATGCATCTTTTGTTTGCCATAAATGAAGTTGGTCAACATTTAATTCAACTCCATTTTGAAGCTTTTCTCTAGCATGGTAGGATTCATATCATTTGGTATCAGAGCCTTAGGCTCAAGATCGGATATATGTTTCCTTTGCGTGTCTATTGAATTTGTTTTAAATTTTCATGTTCTAGTTTTTTTTTTTGTTTTGTTTTGCAAACTTTCAAGTTTTCTTATTCTCTGAAAAAGCACCCAAAAGTCATATTTTTGCAATTATTTTCATCTTGATGTCTTTATCAATATTGTAGATCAGACTCGCACTATAAGTTTGTCTCCTATGAGAATTTCTAATTCAGCTTTCTTTATAGTGAAAAATATGCATTTATACAACTTGGTCTGAAATACTACTTTAACCGAGAACTTGTGTAGTGTTGTTCTTGCTGTTTTTTCTTCTAAAGCATGTTAGATACAAAAATTTCTCATTTGATATGATAATATTTTTCTAGTATAACCATTGGGTATTCAATCTTAGATGTTACACTTTGAAAAATTTGCAAAAGTTAGGTGTTGCGCATTAAATTTGGGCAGTTACATTTCTGCACATTGAATTTTCAAGCCTAGTTTTCAAATTGTAACTCATATATTTTAAAAGTCCAACAATTGGTTTAAAATAGTAACTCTTGTATTTAAAATTCCAGCCATTGTTCTTAATTTGTGAGAGTTACATATTAATTTTTCTACCCTTAGATAAAATTTCCATAGGTTTATCATTCTGAATTTTTCTTTTCATAAGCCTAGTTTTGCTTGTTTGTATTCAACATGTGCAACTATCCATGGGATTGCAAATCTTGGCTTCTACACTTCAAAAAAAAATTGAGAGGTAAGAATGAGAGCTAATATAGATTGATTTGTGAAAATGAGTGAGTGCAAACACAAGTGACCTACATTTCCTTGAGTGTAAACATGTGAGAGAGTGTTGCAGTCTTTTGTATTTTCTTAACATGGTTTGCAGCAATGTTTCACAAGTAGATTCGAGGAAGAATCTTTTTGAAGAAGGGGAGAATGATATAAATCAAGGCATCTCATGGCGTCACATTAAATGAAGTCAAATTCATGGAAGTTTAACACAAGTTGCATTTAATGTAACTTGGCTTGTCTTTAATGAAGCATTTATTGCACTTGAGTTCATTAAATGCATCTTTTGTTTGCCATAAATGAAGTTGGTCAACATTTAATTCAACTCCATTTTGAAGCTTTTCTCTAGCATGGTAGGATTCATATCACAATTGGTTGCAGTGTTGCTGAAGCCAGCCAAAAGGCTTTGCTAAAGCAAAGTGCCCTGCTGCAGACCATCGACAGAGGGTTGCTGCTAGGTGACACGGTCGCACCTCTTAGAGGGTCTCGACACCACCGTGCGGCACTTGCTCTCGCCCACGAGCAAGTCAGCTGACTCGAATTCGGAACATCGGTGGCCTACAAGGCCTATCTCGCAACCTCCACTCCCGTTCTTGGGAAAATAGTTTTTAGAAAACGGGGTCAGAGAGAATTTGTGAAAACGTTTTGGAAATCATTTGGAAGCATTTTAGAAAGTTAGTTATATAGCTGGAAAGCAATTTCAATGAAAGCCACGCTTAACTAGCATATAACTCTTGGTAGGGAGAATCGATGAATAGTTGCATCCCCCTATAGTACAAACTAAGGATTCTAGCCATGACCCCCTTGCACGTCATTTTGGCGAGGAGTCATACGGAAGCAAAAATGCAAGGAAACTATCCTAACATGCAACAACGATAAAAGTAAATTGAAAGCAAGGTAAAAAGGTTGGGAACGGGCATGCGGCCACGGTCAGCCAATGTGCCCGACAAGCATGACCGTGACATTCTCCCCACTTAAACGGTTGACGCCCTCACAACCAACTACACTCGAACCCTGGTTCTACAAGCGCCTCTCTCTTCAAATTTCTCGAGGCAAATCCCAGCGGACCTCTACAACCTGACTTCTCTTCCACGCTTCAAGAAACTCTTTCACCTCCCTACTCTGACAATCATCTTCAGGCGTCATATCGGCCAACAACTCAAACACATTCTTCACAACAACTGGGGGAGCTGACTCCACATTCCTTCTCGTCAACAGGGGTCGTTTCTGCTTGACCCAATCCCTCGCACAACTCGGTGTCTCCACAGGCCTTCGAGTACATTTGAACTTCGGCCTGGTTATGGGGTTGGCTTCCCCAACTTTCTCGTCAAAAGGGGTCGTTTCTGGTTGTTTGAGTCTAGTGTGCACAACAGTTGGATTAGACCCTGTGACCACTAGACATTCCGCCAATGGTATCGATATGACCTTGTGTTCAAGGAGGAACTCCATCCCTAACACAACGTAGAAGTCATCCATGTTGACAACCACAAAATCTGTTTGTCTGGTCCAAGCGCCCAACTACATCGTCACTCTTCGCGCCACTCCCAACACCGGTAGGGCCGCAGAGTTGACGACCTTCACCTTCCCAACATCTCTATTCCAACTTAAATTCAATCTACGGGCTTCAATTTCAGTTATAAAGTTATGGGTTGCTCCTGAGTCAATCATAGTGCTCTTTGTGGATTTCTGGTTAATAATCATGTCCACATACATAAGGCCATGTGTGAACTCCCTGGTCCCAACTTCTTCTTTCTGCAACGCCGACAAAAATCTCAAGGCCCCAATGCGGGGTTTGTCCCCCTCTCTTCAATTGGGGTATCTTCCTCAGAAGTTCCAACCTTGGTACCCGAAGTACTTGTCAGTGAGGCTTGAAAATTTTGCAAGGCGACCTTATCTTGGCACTCTACCCACCAGTGAGGCCCACATACACGTGTAACAAGAAGGGGGCCTCCGACTCACTCCATATTGTTGGTTCGACATTCGCCATGTACTTCCTTCCCCACTTCTTACCTTATCCACTCCCCCACTCTCGGGGGAGTTAGGGTGACGCCCCCCATTGTCTCTACTTGGGGAGGTCTGACTCCGCCTCACATCCTGGGGTCCTTCTTTGCTCCCATCACTTACGTATCAAACAATCGTTCGCGACGGCATACGCTTTGACAAGGTCCACACCTTTGTTCATAGAGTTTGGACCTTGCCCATGGTTGTAACCCTTCAACAGCATTTAAAATACTTTGTCCTTCGCCGTCATGTCTCGAATATCTAACATTACCACAACAAACTCCTTAACATACTCCCGAATAGTCTTATCATGTTTTAATTCATGCAACTCGCGCTTTGCCAAAATCTCTCTGCATTCTCGTGAAAGAATTGCGGCGCAATTCTTGTTTCAATGTTTCCCACGTATCAATGGTACAACGCCTTCTTGGACGTCCATATAACGTGTTCTCCACCACAACTTGGCGTCGTCACCTCACCGTGCATTGTCGCAAGGTAACTCTCTTTTCTTCCACCGTTGTGTTTGTAGCCCTGAAATGTTGCTCCATATCAAATATGAAGTTTTCAAGGGCTTTTGCATCATGAACCCCACGTAAGGGTTTTGCCTAGGTACTTTGAGCTTGTCTGCTTGAGCTACACCCCACCGGGCTTGATTTTCCACCGCTCTCATGGTGACATTAACTCGCGTGTTCAAATCTGCCACCCCCTCCTTCAGCTCTTCCACTTCTGCTCTCACAACTTATATGGCAGCTCTAACTTCATTAGTTAAGTCTGTCATCATCTGAGCCATCAACCTTTTGGAGTGGTCTAAACCTTCGACACGCCCCTCCATGCGCAACAATGAGGCCCAACGAGCTTTCCCCACTCCTGAGATCGCAATCTCGTATAGCTTTATCCTCGAGGATCTCAACCCTTGTCATCAACTCTCGGACGGGCATTCCATCCAGCGCCGCCTACGCGATCGATCTTATTTATTTTGGTTGCAATCTCATCCGCATTTGAGATTCCAAAACCAACATCCTACCGTGGACTTCAATCGTGAAGGGCATTTGGCCTCAATCTCACTCGCCCGATCGATGACGGGCTCACAAATTTTCTCTCACAAGACATGATTATCATCTTTTCGCGTTAGTCAAACGCTCGATACCAATGACACGGTCGCACCTCTTAGAGGGTCTCGACACGACCATGCGGCACTTGCTCTCGCCCACGAGCAAGTCAGCCGACTCGAATTCGGAACGCCGGTGGCCTACAAGGCCTATCTCGCAACCTCCACCCCGTTCTTGGGAAAAGCTTTTTTTTTAGAAAAAGAAACGGGTCGAGAGACTTTGTGAAAACGTTTTGGAAATCATTTGGAAGCATTTTAGAAAGTTAGTTATATAGCTGGAAAGCAATTTCAATGAAAGCCACGCTTAACTAGCATATAACTCTTGGTAGGGAGAATCGATGAATAGTCGCATCCCCCTATAGTACAAACTAAGGATTCTAGCCATGACCCCCTTGCACGTCATTTTGGCGAGGAGTCATACGGAAGCAAAAATGCAAGGAAACTATCCTAACATGCAACAACGATAAAAGTAAATTGGAAGCAAGGTAAAAAGGGTGGGAACGGGCATGCGGCCACGGGCAACAGGCCCTGGACAAGCATGACCGTGACACTAGGCAATTGCTGTAGCAAAAGCTAGGCCACTTGCTGTGTAACCTTTTCCCTATCTCTAAGTTTTATTGCTTGTTGTAAACTACCAATTTAATATTGATTTTTTGGGTTGTTTATATACTGATTTAGACTACTTTTGCTCACTATTTTAGGTCGAACTCAAAACTGTTTTAGGCTACAATTGTGGCTAGTTTAGGCTATTTTAGTGAATGTTGTTGGTTGTTTTGCATGAACTCATTGATCAATAAAAGCATGCTTAATTTAGAGATGTGTGACTCAATTTCCATCATGAACTAATTTGTCTTAGGCAAGGGTTAGGTTGTTTTAATGTTGTTTTAATGTAATTTTGGATTAAATTTATGGTGGATGTCATTGATTGAATTTATGAAATTTTATGAATTTAACATTGCATGAGAATTAAAATTGGCCTTTTTAACTTCTCTATAATTCATAAACTTGGGAAAGCTAATGAATTAGAAAACTAAAATTTCATTCTAGGATTATTGAGTTGATTAGGGATAATTAACCCACCTAGAACCTAAAATCATGGGCATAATTTAGATCACAATTGAGAAATTGCAGGTTTTAAAACTTAGTGATTTTGGAAAGAATCATTTGAATGCATGTGTAGGTAAATTCAAGGCATCACTCAAAATTTATTCCAATTGAACATTAGAAGTCTTACCTAACCCGAGCCTATTTTTATTACAAATCTCATTTCTTGTATCTGCCTCTTGTTTGCATTCTCCTCTCCCCTCGTTTAAATTTAGTTATTTTCTTGCATCTTACCTTATCTTTCTTACTTATCGTATCAACTTATTTATTTTAAACAGTAAATTGCACACTCATGCATTGCACTAAAATAAGGAAAATTTGTTAGGGCACTCAATCGTTTAGATTCAGCTAGTTCTCGTGGGATCGATACTTAACTTATCACTTGATGCACTCGACCGTGTATACTTGCACGTCATAAATATGTCAGAGTCTTATTCTAATTTGTATTAGTTTAGGGCCCTCGATATTTTTGCATCAAGTTTTTGGCATCGTTGCCGGGGACTAGTTTTGATTCTTATCTTGTGTGAGTTGATTTTAACATTTTATCCATATTTTTTTTTGGGTGTGTCTTGTTGTCTTTGTTTTGTGATTTTATCTTCATTGAGTCTTTTATTATTTCTGGTTGTGTTGGTGCATATTGTGTTTGTTGAGCCTATTTTAATTGATTTAGTACCTTATTATGGCTTATGATAACTTTGGGTGGTCTTCTGTACCCGATGAGCAACCATAGTATAGTTCTTTTTCTTATGATTATCCCTATGCCAATTTAGAGTCTTCTAGTGAGGGGTATGGATATTATGGCTACCAAATGCCTAATTACTATCATACTAACCCTATGACTTATGGGAACCATATGTATGATAATAATAAGATCAATTGAGTCTATGAACCATATCCTATGGATTTTGATCCATATCCTTCCTATATTCAAGAAACCCAGGTAGAAGACGAATCTTCCCTTAAAATGTTGTTATTAGAATACATGAGAACCACAAAGGAGAGGAATAGGCAAATAGATGAGATGAATAGTCAAATAGGGGAGTTAATTCAACGCCGAACAGATACACTTGCCTCCCTTAGAGAACAAATGTACTTAGACTCGTCTGAGGTTGAGCACCCTAGAGAAGATAGTGAAAAAGAACTAGAACCTATTAGCACACACCAGGATGGAGTTAGTGAGATTGTGAAAGAAGTTGACCCTGTTGAGTTAGGCCAGGAGGTAGAGTTTGAGGCTTTTGAGTCTATGTCAGTTCTATCTTCTGATTTTTCTCTTATTGGTGAGTGTTTTTCTTTCTATGATCTCGAGTCAGTGTCTTTTTGTGATTCTGTTCATTTTCCTGTTTTTCCTTCTTTTCTATTATCAAATCAAAAACAAAAAAATATTTACTTTGTTGTTTTTCCTTCTTTTCTTTTATTATATGAAAAATAAAAAAATATATCTGACTTGGGCTCTCACGAGAAGCTAGTATTTTTGCTAGCATTGATTTCTTTTGTAGATTCGAGGAAGAGAGACCCAAAGAAGTGGGAGAATTTTTATGTACCTTGACAAGCCCATGTGTACTACGTAAAGCTAATGACGTTAAATAAGCGCTTCTTGGGAGGCAACCTAAAGTTTATTTATTTTGTTTTGCTTTTAGTTGTTTTTTGTTTTTGTTTTTGCTTTTGTTTTAGTTTAGTAAATAACCCTTGCTTATTTTGCAGTTCCCTTGGGGTTTAGTGATTGATATGCGCTGTAGTGGAGGTCTCCTCGATTCAGGATAGTATTGTTTTGACTTCCATCTTTTTATTACTTGTCCTTAAGCATGCTTAAGTGAGTAGTTTATACATTAAGGGCAATGTATGTTTTAACCATGAGGGGGAAATGTGTTGTTCTGAATCTGATTTTAGGCTTAATTGAAAATTTTTCTGTTGATGAGACTGTGTGCTGCTAGAGTATATAGGGTGTTGCATGCCTTTGTGTTTATAAAGTTATTTGCTTGCTTCAGGAATTCAAAATGATCTATTTTGAACACCGAATTCCATGTTTAGTTGTTGTTTTCATGGTTTTTGATATGCATGATGTAGGTAGTTGATTCGTTATGTTTAAGCAAGTAAAAATTGGAAAGATGGTGCATCTCTATGAAAATAAAAAGTTAAGGTCAAATTTTAGGGTTAATGAAAATAAGAGTTGTTGCTTGTGTTTGAGGCAAGAGTATGCTATCTTCTTTGGTGTTTCTCAAGGTCAAGCTTGTCATTAGGGTTCTTAGTGCGCTTATGGTTAGTGTGTCAATCAAACTAGTTAGGATTCAACTCCTAGGCCAAAAAGTTCGAAAGCTAGAAGCCATGATAAGTTAGGTAACTCATACATTTTTTAGAGTGTTCCAAAATTAGTAAACTCCAAATTTTCTGATCATTTCAAGTTTGGGTGATATGAACCAAGGCATCTCATGGCGTCACATTAAATGAAGTCAAATTCATGGAAGTTTAACACAAGTTGCATTTAATGAACTCAAGTGCAACTCATCATTTATTAAAGAATAACAAGCTTCATTTATGGAACAAGGGCTTCAAGATACTTCAAGAAATTTAAGAGGAATTTAAAAAATCTAATCTACCCTGTTAACAACAAACAAGACTCTATTAGATCACAAACCCAAAAATCTCAAATCAAAATGAAATCAAAGAATCCAAAGATTCTAATGCCAAAATATTAAGTAACCCTTAACAAATGGATCTAACGAACTTGCTTAAAGAAGCAAGACCTTTAGATAACTCAATCTCAAAGACCCCAAAACCAATTTTGAAAATCAACTCAAGGAAAGTAAAATCGGATTACCTTGTGATCAAACATCTCAAGGCAAGAGAACTTGTATGAGATCCGAATCACTCCACAAGAAAGATTGATCAAGTCAAGCTTGAATGATTCTAAGCATGCAACCTAATCTACATAGAATTGCAAAAATGACGAACTTCACTCTAGGAGACGAACTTGTTGTACAAACTCGACAAACTTCGAATCAAGACAACTTTTGTCCATCTTTGTCCAAACAGGACGAACTTCGCTCAAGGGGACGAACTTGTTTTTCAAACTCGAAAAACTTTTAATTGAGACAACTTTGGTCTATCTTGGTCCAGACAGGACAAACTTCGCTCTAGGGGACGAACTTGTTGTTTCAAAGTGGAAAAACTTCGAATGGAGACAACATTGGGCCATCTTGGTCCAAACAGGACGAACTTCGCTCTAGGGGACGAACCTTTTGTGATGAGAAATTGCAGATGAATTGAAAAATCTAATCTACCATGTTAACAACAAACAAGACTATTAGATCACAAAATCCAAAAATCTCAAAATCAAAATGAAATCAAAGAAGCTAAGGATTCTAATGTCAAAATTTTGAGAGTTCTAAATATGGAACAAAAAACATAGAAATGCTTTAAATTGTCTTAAATATCTACTTTAGGACCCGCCATGCACGATGATATCGTTAGACGAGGTTTGACATCACGAAATCCCAAGAGGTGCAATCTAGACAGCCACCTACTCACATTTTCTGCACACTTTTTTGTCCTCCGTGCCATCTTCACTCCATTTTCATCGTGACTCGTTGAACTAACATTATAAAGATTTTGGGTTCAAAAATCATCGTCTCTTCTTGTGCACCAACGAGCTTTTTTGGAGATGCAATGTGAAAGCCTCTTGAATCTTCTTGGTCTTGCTTCTTGTTATGGCTCCTTCAGGTACATGCGATGGATCAATGGCTTAATTCACATCATCCCCCCTTTCTTTAAAAGGATTTGTCCACAAATCAAAGTCTTCATTTCCTACATCAAAAGGAGTCAAATCAACCACATTAAAAGTAGAACTTACATTGTTCTCACCTCGAAGATCTAGTTTGTATGCATTGTCATTGACCCGCTCTAATACTTGAAATGGACCATCTCCCCTTGGTTGAAGTTTAGATTTCCTTTGATCCGGAAACCTTTCCTTTCGTAGATGAACCCAAACCCATTCACCCGACTTAAAATAAATTTCTGATATGAATCGTACAACGCTAGTCAAGACTAAAGAATAGCTAAAAATGGAGTTGCATTAAATGCATCAAGTCTTCATTTATGATGAACTCAAGTTGCATTAATGTTGAAGTCAAGTTGCATTGAAAGAACTTAAGTTGCAATTAAATGAAATTAAGTGCATCTCAAGCTTCATTTAATGCAAGTCAAGCATCAATTAATGGGACTACACTTCAAGTTACTTCAAATGGAGCTTCATTTACACCTTTGGAGGTTACAAAGACTAGAATTGTTGTTAGAAGATTAATTCTCAGATTTATACCTCATTTACTTGTAATTTCAGTTTTAAAGTTTCTATTTCAATGTTTTAGGTTACATATGAGTAGTGGATGGTTATGACATTAAAGTTAGGGAAGTTACATTACCATGCTATACAAGATGAGAGAAAAGCTTCAAAATGGAGTTGAAATAAATGTTGTCCAACTTTATTTATGACGAACTAAAGATGCATTTAATGAACTCAAGTGCAACCCATGCTTCATTAAAGACAAACCAAGCTTCATTTATGCAACTAGAGTTTCAAGCTACTCCAAGTGGGGATCTATTTATGCATGGAAGGTTACAAACTTTATGTAGGTTGATCAAAAAGTCAATTCTCGGATTTATGGTTAATTCCATGTAATTTTCAGTTTTAAAGTCTTGTTTTCAATGATTTAGGTTACAAAATAGCTAGTGGAGATCATGGTATTGATGGGGATATAAGTTACAACCTTTCAATTGACCATAGGTTACTATAGGGTTGATTTTGAGGCTATATAAAGCCATGTACCTTGGAAAAAAAAAAGAAAAAGATTAAAAATGTAATCAAAAGAGGCCTTGAGCTTTTTTATAGCCTTTGAGCTATGTCTGTGCAATTCTATGTAGATTAGGTTGCATGCTTAGAATCATTCAAGCTTGACTTGATCAATCTTGCTTGTGGAGTGATTCGGATCTCATACAAGTTCTCTTGCCTTGAGATGTTTGATCGACAAGGTAATCCGATTTTACTTTCCTTGAGTTGATTTTCAAAATTGGTTTTGGGGTCTTTGAAATTGAGTTATCTAAAGGTCTTGTTTATTTAAGCAAGGTTAAGATCCAATTGTCAAGGGTTACTTAACATTTTGATATTAGAATTCTTTGGCTTCTTTGATTTCATTTTGATTTTGAGATTTTTGGGTGTTTAGATCTAATAGTCTTGTTTGTTGTTAACAAGGTAGATTAGATTTTTTCAAATCCTTCTAAAAATTTCTCATCATACATTCTCAAACATGTCATGTTAGCTTAGTTTTAGGTTGCAATTGGAAGGCTATATAAAGCCATCTAAGATGTATTGTAAAAAGACTTGGAATCATGTTTTGAATGAAAAGTTGCATATTTTGCTTCTTAAGCCATGAGCTTGTTTCTTGCATTTCTTGTGTTTAGATTTGCATGCTAGGATCATTCAAGTAGCGTTGATCAAACTACTTGTGGAGTGATTCGAATCTTGAGTTTAGAAACAAGTTTTCTCTACTCTTGATCTTGATCATCAAGGTAAATCCGTTTCTATCTTCTTCCTTGGGATGAAATCATCTAGATTTGGGGTTTTTGTGCTTTAGATCTAAAGGTCTTGTTTAAGAACAAGGTTGTTAGATTTTAAAATCATCAAGGGTTACTTATCATTTGGTATCAGAGCTTTATGTTCTAGATCGGATTATATGTTTCCGTTATTTCTGTTATTTCCTTTATTTTTATTCTAAATTTTTTTGTTCCTTTTTGTTCATCTCGTCACATTCTGCCTTTTGTATAAAACCCAAAAAAAAGTGTCATGTACGTTCTTCTTTTGGTATTAGTGTCTTCTGCAAATTATAGAACTCGGTCTAGGCTTCATTTTTGTCTTTTACTTGTTCTTCAAATTCAACTTGCTTAAGGGTGAAAATGCTTCATTTTGATAATTTGTTCTGGAAAACCGAGAAAAACCAAGTGCATGAGTTTTCTTTGATTCTTGATGTTCTATGGTGTTCTTTGTTTCTATCTTTCATATCTTGAGCTTAGATCTGATATTTCCATGTTAGATCTGAATGTTGTTGTTTGATTTTCCCATATAGGTTACAAATTTCCATTTGCAATAAATGCATGTCTGTTACACATTGAAAATTCCAGCCATATGTTTTTTAAATACATTGATTATGTCTTGTGTAACTCCAATCTGTTTTTCATGTAATAAAATCAGATTGTAACTCCTTTCAATTACACATTAACTTTAGATCATTTAATTTGGAAGAGTTATTTGTTGGAATATTTCATTAGTTGTTGGTGTTTAATATTGTAACTCCTATACCCTTTGTCCCATTCCATCTCTTATCCTTCCATTTTTTGTTACAATTCTGCCATTTTCTTTCTTTCATAACTTGTTTCTTATTCAACATTCGTTTTGCTCCATATTTATGCTATTTTATTTTCTTAGTGTGTTGTCTATCACTTGATTGCAAACTTTGCTTATTGGCTCATGCGAGTGAAATTGTGAGTTTGTTGAGAGTGTTTTTCTGTTTTGAGTGTAAACACGAGTGACTATACCTTAAAGAGTGAAAACACGTGAGGGAGTGCTTTTGAGGTCCATTTTTGTGTTACTTTTTTTTAGTTTTGCATAAACAAACCAAAAAAAAAAACCATGAAGCTGAAATTTCCTAAATTCTATGGAAGTACAAATCCGACGGAGTACATTCAATGCGAAATGTGTTGATCATGTCTTTGATCGTGGCACTTTGAATGAGGAGAAAAAGGTAAAACTCATTGTTTCTCATCTTAGAGATTATGTCATTACTTGGTGGGATAAATTGTTTTTGAGTAGGAGGAACCTTAACCGTCCAATTAAATCATGGAATGTTCTTAAGCAAATAATGCGGGAGCACTTTGTTCCTAAGTTTTTCCATAACTTGCGAACTTTGAGACAAGGGAGCAAAAGTGTGGAGGCTTACTACATGGAGATGCAAACGTTGCTTGAAGATCTTGAAATTTATGAGGATGAGACGGTTACAATGGCTCGGTTCTTTAAAGGACTTAATAAGGAGATTGCAATTCAGCTTGATCTTCAACCTTATGAGGATTTGGAGAGGATGGTGCACATTGCCATAAAGATTGAAAAACGTCTCCAAAGAATGTCTACAAGGTACACTAAACCTATACCAACTTTAAATGTTCATTCACCTTTGGAAATGGTTAGTTTACCTACTGAAAATAAGCCTATTGTTGAGGTAGAAAGTGGTAAGATTCAAAATGAAATGTTTTGTAATTTAGTGTCAACACATGCTAGTGAGTTTACTAGGAGATTAGATTGCAAAGACTTGTTTGTTTGTAACACTTCTACTCAACACCTACTCATGATGAAGTACATATTGATGTGTGTGAGTTAGGGAAAAAGGCAAAAAAGGTCGAGACAAAAGCATGTCAATTGTTTGAAAAAGAATCTTGTGAGAAAATGAGTGATAGAGAAAAGCATGAGATTAGTCTATGGCCTATAGAGAGAAATGAGAGAAAAGCCAATAATGTGAGCTTGTGTGAAAGAGGTTGTGAGTTTAAATATATTTTGTTTTCAAAGCAAAATATTTTTATCTTTTCAAACCATGTTTCTCTAGTGTTTCTTTGAAGTTTTTACAGGATGCTAAATTACTCATTGTGAGACTTGATTCAAAGTTTCCTTCAAAAGTCAATGCAAAAGCATTTATTGAGAGGCAAGACTTCAAAATTGCTTCTAAATTGATCTATCGCAGCAAGCATAAGGTTTTCAAACCGGGTGATTGGGTGTTTGGAGACACTTTTGGAAGGATCGTTGTTCATTTCACAAGAAACCTAAGTGGAATTCAAGACACAATATACCTATGACGTCCCATGACTACAAACTTGCTCTACAAGGAGAGGAGGATGTCAATTACATTTATAATGCTGCTGATTTTCGTCCATTTGATGTTGGAGACCCTTTTGATTCGAGGACGAATCCTCTTGAAGAAGGGGAGGATGATATGAATCGTACAACGCTAGTCAAGACTAAAGAAGAGCTAAAAATGGACTTGCATTAAATGCATCAAGGCTTCATTTCTGATGAACTCAAGTTGCATTAATGTTGAAGTCAAGTTGCATTGAAAGAACTTAAGTTGCAATTAAATGAAATTAAGTGCATCTCAAGCTTCATTTAATGCAAGTCAAGTATCAATTAATGGGACTACACTTCAAGTTACTTCAAATGGAGCTTCATTTACACCTTAGGAGGTTACAAAGACTAGAATTATTGTTAGAAGATTCATTCTCGGATTTATACCTCATTTACTTGTAATTTCAGTTTTAAAGTTTCTATTTCAATGTTTTCCGTTACATTTGAGTAGTAGATGGTTATGACATTAAAGTTAGGGAAGTTACATTCTCAAACATGTCATGTTAGCTTTGTTTCAGGTTACAATTGGAAGGCTATATAAAGTCATCTAAGATGTATTGTAAAAAGACTTGGAATCATGTTTTGAATGAAAAGTTGCATATTTATCTTCATAAGCCATGAGCTTGTTTCTTGCATTTCTTGTGTTTAGATTTGTATGCTAGGATCATTCAAGTAGGGTTGATCAAACTACTTGTGGAGTGATTCGAATCTTGAGTTTAGAAACAAGTTTTCTCTACTCTTGATCTTGATCATCAAGGTAAATCCGTTTCTATCTTCTTCCTTGGGATGAAATCATCTAGATTTGGGGTTTTTGTGTTTTAGATCTAAAGGTCTTGTTTAAGAACAAGGTTGTTAGATTTTAAAATCATCAAGGGTTACTTATCATTCAATCTGATTTTATAACATCAAAATGAATTGGGGTTACAAACACAATTAGTCAATGACTTTAAAATCATGTGATTTTAAAATCTAAAATAATCTAATACCAAATCTAACAACCTTGTTCTTAAACAAGACCTTTAGATCTTTAGATCTAAATGATACCAAATGATAAGTAACCCTTGATGATTAGATTTGTTGTCATCGTTTGTCATCAACAAGGTAGATTAGATTTGTTGCATAAATGAAGCTCTGATACCAAATGATGAGAAATTTAAAGAGGAATTCAAAAATCTAATCTACCTTGTTCAACAAACAAGACTATTAGATCTAAACCCCAAAAATCTCCAAATCAAAATGAAATAAAAAACGCCAAAGATTCTAATGTCAAAATGTTAAGTAACCCTTGAAAATTGGATCTAACAACCTTGCTTAAAGAAACAAGACCTTTGGATAACTCAATCTCAAAGACCCCAAAACGAATTTTGAAAATCAACTCAAGGAATGTAAAACCGGATTACCTTGTCGATCAAGCATCTCAAGGCAAGCGAACTTGTATGAGATTCGAACCACTCCACAAGCAAGATTGATGAAGTCAAGCTTGAATGATTCTAAGCATGCAACCTAATCTACATAGAATTGCAAAGAAATAGCTCAAAGGCTATAAAAAAGCACAAAGGCTCCTTTTGATTACATTTTCCAATCTCTTTTTTTTTCTTTTCTTTTTCCTACAAGGTACATGGCTTTATATAGCCTCAAAATCAACCCTAGAGTAACCTATGGTCAATTGAAAGGTTGTAACTTACATCCCCATCAATACCATGATCTCCACTAACCAAATTGTAACCTAAATTATTGAAAACAACACTTTAAAACTGAAATTTACATCAAAATATCCATAAATTTGAGATTGAAGTCTTGTACTAATCTTGAAAGTCTTTGTAACCTTCCATGCATAAATGAAGCTTCACTTGATTTAAATTGAAACCCTTGTTGCATAAATGAAGCTTGAGTTATCTTTAAAGATGTATTTATTGCACTTGTGCTCATTAAATGCATCTTCAGTTCGTCATAAATGAAGTTGGACAACATTTATTTCAACTCCATTTTGAAACTTTTCTCTCATCTTGCATAGCATGGTAGGATTTGTATCATTATTTCTTCCTCTTCCCCTCACATTTCCTGTTCCTCCTAAATTTCTTTCTTGTGCCTGTAAGTCAAACATGTTTTCATCTTCTTGCAAGATTCGTTCTTCTCTTTGTTGTTGTGCTCTCCTTTCTTCCCTCTCTTTCCTTATCATCTCCATCATACCTTGAATTGCTTGAAGAATAGCCATATTTGGATCTACCACTTGCGGAACTTTTTCTTTATTATCTTGTGACATTATATTTTTTTTTATAAGGGCCTCTCCACACTTCTCACCAAGATATCACTCAAGGACACTCGTGTTTATCACTCAAGAGTAGGCTTTTGGTACTAGGTCAAAGATGTAAGGGTTGGTTTAAAAATTTGGTGCAACCTTGATTTTCAACTTGATATAAAACTAAATCAATGATAACCTTTCACAAGCTAAGACTAGAGAAACTCATCCTAAGGGTCTACAACTCAAAGTTTTGAGCAAATAAAATATAAAATCAAGAACTTTTGTGTGCCTTGGATCCTTGAATACTTTTTTTTTTGCTATTTTTTTTTTCACTTTTTTCTACTATTTTTTTTTATACTTTTTGCTATTGATTTTTTTTTTTTATCTAAGCGAGCGTGGAAGTATTTCAAACTTTAGAAGAAAGCTCGAAAGTTTTCCGATGCCCTTTGATTACAAGATCGAAGTCTTTTATAGACTCCGGATTTGAAATTACAATACAATGCAAAAAATGAAAAGATAAGATTCAATCCGACAGGACAAAACCCCTGACTGGATTGATATGACAAAAGATAAAATGATTATAAAAAACAAAATGTACGAAAAGTAGAAGATTCGATTCTTTACAATAATGCACACTACTATTTACTTACTATTACAATAATTCACTTACTATTACAATAATGCGTACTACTATTCCTCCACCATCTTTTGTCGTATCCCTTTATTAAAGTGACTTTAATAAAGATGATAGTTGTTGTCCTTATCTGATAGGTTCGAATATTATGTCAAATCACTTTTCAGGCGTGAAGGCAAGATATGCTGACCAACGGATTTATTACTCATCTCGAGATTTATTACCGGACCACACACATATCACCCTTCGTGCATCAGTCCCTTTATGGTGATTCTTCATAATTTTCTTCCGCTACAAGATTTGGGCATTTTCCTTACGTTCGATGTGGAGTTTATAATTTACAATATATTATAATGTACATTTTATTATACAACACTTCTTCTTTTTTTTTTTTTTTTTTTTTTTTTACATTGGTTGGGAATCTAAAAACGGATCATTGATATCATATTCATCATCTTCTTCCACTTGAGTTTTGTGGAGAAGACGAGGATGCTATTGAAGTAACTTGATTCAAAATTTTTTGTAAATCTCCCTCTGTTGTTTGTTGTGCTAAAGCAGCTAGCAGCTTTGATTTGGAATTGAGGAACTCTGCATTTTCTTCTTTGACAGAGTCTTGGAGGTAGCCATTATCGGCAAAACCATTGCTTCACTTCTTTGATTCTGCGTGAGAAAAGTTGTACTTGTCCCACCATTTGATTTGTAAAACTTTTTACGATTTGTTTGTAATAGGTGTAAGTATTGATTTGGAAATTCCAAATGTAATATCCAAGGGGTTTGAAAGTATAAACAAAAACGCATTGTGAGTGTGAGTGGGAATGCATTTTTGTGTATTGTTTGTGAAAAATAATGGAATGATTCTTGAATAGGAACTGGAAGATTTCCCGATAGGTCGAAAGTCTTCCACCATTTGATAAACCGGAACGGGTAATCTATTTTGTAAGCATTTTGACAGAATTGAATAAACCAAGAATGCTCATAATTCTTGTACCACATTACTTTGTACCAAGCTTCAACATAATCTCGGTACGAGTATGTCTGGGGATTGAATGGTTTTGATAGTGTTCTTTCTGTGAAGATACTTTGATTCCAATTGGTAGGGTTTAAAACTTTAAAAATTTTGAGTTTTGAGTAGGCAATTTTTGAAGGATCATTTCTGTCCGGGATATGAGTTATCTGGACAGATTTTGAATCTACAAGGATGAATTCATAATATTTCCTTGTTTTGATCAAGGATTCCGGTAGGAAATAGAATCCTTGAGGATACATATTTTGAATAATTTCAACAATTGAAATACCGTCGAATTCAACTTCGACAATTGGCTCAGAAATTTGAAGTGGTTTTTTGAAATAATTTTTGATTTCAGGTTTAGGGATAAACCTTTTGGGAGGATTGACGGCTTCAACAAAGGTTGTAGGGATTGAAGATCCCTGTTGAGACGAAGATGGAGTAGTAGGTGAGACAGAAGGTCTCATTGGTGTAACGGCAGTAGGCCGCATGAGGGAGGCTGATGGCCTCGGTGGTGGAGTTAATGACTCCATTGAATCTCTTATTTGAATTGATGCGCTTCTGGTTCTTGGGCGATTCACCTGAGTGAAACCCAGATCCATTGCGTATTGATCGGCGCTCATGGGAGCTGGAATGTTTGAAGAAGAGGTTGGGCTTTTGCCCTTTGAAGATGAGGCTTTGCCTCGCTGATCACTCATGCTTCGAAATAGAGAGAGAAGAAGTTTTCTTTGTGAGAAATTCCCTTGAGAGATAATCTGCAAGGGGGTTTTGAACTCATTTTATAGGCAAGATTTGGAAATCAAAGCATGATAAGATAGCTTGCCATCTTGCAAAAATTTGTTTTGAAACAAGATTTTTAACATCTTTTTCTAAAACGAATTTAGAAGCTCTTGAATCCGTTTTAATTGTAAAATGTTTATTAATTAAATCTCCTTGAAATTTTTGAACACACAAAACTATTGCTAAAATCTCCTTTTTTTTCGTTGAATAATTTTTTTGAGTACTATTCCATATTCCGTAATGAAATCGAATAATTGATTCGTTCTTATTATACATCTGCTTTTAGGATTCCTCCATATCCTATGCCGGATGCGTCTTGATTCCACTATTAAAAGCTTTTGGATTTATCAGACTTAAACAGAGAATTGATTTGACTAAAGCTTTAATTGATTTGACAAAGATTTGTATGCTTATCCGACCATGGCTCGATTCTTTTTAGCCTTTGAAAAAGTGGCTTACATATAGGCCTTAGGTTTTGAATAAAGTCGAAACATAATTGAGACATCCTAGAAATCTTTGCGATTGAGTTTTATCTAAAATTTGATCAGAAATTTGAAGCGAAATTCAATTGATCTTTGTATTGATTTTACTAAACCCAAATGAATATCAAATCCTAAAAATCGGATTTGGGTTTGAAAAAGTTTAATTTTTGGGAGTGACACTACTAAACCATTTCGTTTAATAATATCAAGAAATATATTGAGGTGTTTAAAATGTTGGTCTATATTTTGAGAAAATATTAGGACATCGTCGATGTAAACAATTGAAAATTCTTGAAAAGGGTTGAATATATCGTTCATAATTTTTTGAAATTCTGATGGAGCAGTTTTTAACCCGAATTGCATAACATTCCATTCGTATTGACCAAAAGGGACATTGAAGGCGGTTTTGTACCGATCCTTTTCGGAAATTTGTATTTGCCAGAATCCCGATTTCATATCAAATTTTGAGAAAATTTTTGAGTTTGAAATTCTTTTAAGTAAATCTTGTTTATTTGGAATTGGATATCTTATCCATTCTAAGACTTTATTGAGTGGTTTGTAATTAATAACCAACCTTGGAACTCCTCGTTCCTTTTCTGCTTGATTATTGACATAGAAGGCGGCACAAGACCAAGGGCTTTTGGACGGTCTGATGAGTCCTTTCTGTAAAAGATCATCTATTTTCTTTCTTGCAATGGATTAACAATTCAGAATTCATTTGAATTGGCCTAGCTTTTGTTGGAATTTTTTCTTCATTGAAGTCTTTGGTATAAGGGAGATTAACTATATGTTGTTTTCTTTTCCAAAAGGCATTTGGAAGATTTGAACAAACCTCATTCTCTAATTTTGTTTTGAAATTAGATATTTTGTCTTGTATTGATTTTCTTTTTAATTCTTCATCTATTTTCTTGTATGAGATTTCTTCCTTTAAGAATTGAATTTGTTTTTGTTTGCTCTCTATAATATTTATGGATTTTTGGACTGTTGTTTGTTGTAAATTATGGATTTCATGGCGGCTTATTGGACTCCTAAACTTGAATATTATTTCTTGTCCCAATATATTGGATATTATTCCTTCTTCCGATATTGATATTGGGTATAATTGAGTAAGAAATGGCGTCCCTAAAATCAACTCTTGACCTAGGTCTTTGACTAACAAGAAAGAGTTTACAAAACAAACTCCCTTGTTGCAAACATGGACTTTTGACAATTTGTAATTAATCATTAATTGTTGATTATTTGCACCTCGGAGCGTTTCTGATGTCTTTTCAAAGTAAATTGAGGGTATTAATCCTTCTTGAATGCGCTTTTGATCTTTGAATCAATTAAGGCACGTAAAGTGATTTTGAAGTCATGGATTTTGAGGGTCACTAAAGAGTACCATTTTTGAAATCGAATGCTTGAGATAGCTCCAACGAAAGATTCTTCTTCTTCATTTGGAGTTTCTTCAGCTTGGGATTTCATTTGAGACATTTCTAGTCGGAGATGAAATATCTCACGATCAGTGTCATTTTTTATTTTATTGACTTCTCTTTTTAGGTTATTAATTTCTGCTTGAAGATCTTGAATAGTGATTGGTTTTGGTTCCTCGAATTTTTTGATAACGTTTTTCCATTCGTAGGGTTTGAAATCACTAGTTTCTCCTTGATCTTTCTTTTCGAGTATTGAACTTTTAGGCTATGCGAATTGATTTTTGAGTTCTCTACGTTGTCTATTTCATCAACAACGTTAAGTAGAGTTTCTTGATCTTTGGTTAGGACACATATGCATCCTGAACAAACTCTTTTGCCTTCTTTTTCTTCCTCATCATATTCGCTGTCAGAATATGAATCAGTTTCTTCTTGTAATTCAAGTATTTGACCTTCATCAGAACTATAGATTGACTCTTCAGAATCAGATTGGATGATGTTTAGAAGTTGATGTTTAAATTCATCATCAATTTCTAATTCATTGATCTTCTTTTTCATAGGACTTATTTGCATAGTGTCCATGTGATCGACATTTATAGCATTGAATCTTTTCTTTTGAATGTCCACCTTTATAAGTGGGTTGTTTTTTAGTATAAGAATTATAGGGCTTTCTATAATTCTTTCTTTGAAATGATCTATATGGACGATAACTTTGTCTTTCTTGATGTTTTCTGTATCTTTTTATAGCAGTTTTTCGGACTGCAGAGGGTGGATGGACTTTTCCACATCCATATTTAAAGATGCATTTATTGCACTTGTGTTCATTAAATGCATCTTCAGTTCGTCATAAATGAAGTTGGACAACATTTATTTCAACTCCATTTTGAAGCTTTTCTCTCATCTTGCATAGCATGGTAGGATTTGTATCATTGTTTCTTCCTCTTCCCCTCACATTTCCTGTTCCTCCTAAATTTCTTTCTTGTGCCTGTAAGTCAAACATGTTTTCATTTTCTTGCAAGATTCGTTCTTCTCTTTGTTGTTGTGCTCTCCTTTCTTCCCTCTCTTTCCTTATCATCTCCATCATACCTTGAATTGCTTGAAGAATAGCCATATTTGGATCTACCACTTGCGGAACTTTTTCTTTATTATCTTGTGACATTATATTTTTTTTTATAAGGACCTCTCCACACTTCTCACCAAGATATCACTCAAGGACACTCGTGTTTATCACTCAAGAGTAGGCTTTTGGTACTAGGTCAAAGATGTAAGGGTTGGTTTAAAAATTTGGTGCAACCTTGATTTTCAACTTGATATAAAACTAAATCAATGATAACCTTTCACAAGCTAAGACTAGAGAAACTCATCCTAAGGGTCTACAACTCAAAGTTTTGAGCAAATAAAATATAAAATCAAGAACTTTTGTGTGCCTTGGATCCTTGAATACTTTTTTTTTTGCTATTTTTTTTTCACTTTTTTCTACTATTTTTTTTTTATACTTTTTGCTATTGATTTTTTTTTTTTGATCCAAGAACAAAACACAAGGAAATGGAAGAAAAGTTATAAGATGCCTGATATGAATCGTGTAAACCCGAGAATCATTCTTTGGAATTTCCTTTTAAAGAAAAAACAAAAGAAAAGAAGAAATGAATGCTTAAAACTTGGTTTTCTTTGTTTTAAAAAGAAAAGAAATGAAGTTAAAGATAAAAGGAAAACAAGGAAGGAAAAGCTTAAACCATTTTGGTTTGGTTTGGTCTAAGAATAATGAAGAAAAGAAAATGAAAGTTATGGTTATGATATTAAGTTTTGTTTAGGAAAGAAAAGAAAAGAAAAGAAAAGAAAAGAAAAGGAAAAGGAAAAACAAAGAAAGGAAGTGGAAGGTGGGACACCCACCTTGGTTTTTCTTTTTAAACAACCAAGTTCCTTCGAATTTCTTCTCATTTTCATTAAAGAGGAGCTGAGGGTTCGTGGGAGAAGCTTAAATGATAAGAAATTGATGAGGATTTGAAATATCTAACAACCTTGTTCATAAAACAGGACCTTTAGATCACAAATCCAAACACTCCAAAGCAAAATGAAATCAAAGAAACCTAAGATTCTAATGTCAAAATGTTAAGTAACCCTTGACAATTGGATCTAACAACCTTCCTTAAATAAACAAGACCTTTAGATAACTCAATTTCAAAGACCCCAAAACCAATTTTAAAAATCAACTCAAGGAAAGTAAAATCAGATTACCTTGTCGATCAAACATCTCAAGGCAAGAGAACTTGTATGAGATCCGAATCACTCCACAAGCAAGATTGATCAAGTCAAGCTTGAATGATTCTAAGCATGCAACCTAATCTACATAGAATTGCAAAGACATAGCTCAAAGGCTATAAAAAAGCTCAAGGCCTCTTTTGATTACATTTTTAATCTTTTTCTTTCTTTTTTCTTTCTCTATGGATTACATGTGTGGCTATTTA
Source organism: Trichosanthes cucumerina (assembly GCA_036507285.1). Classification (NCBI taxonomy): domain Eukaryota; kingdom Viridiplantae; phylum Streptophyta; class Magnoliopsida; order Cucurbitales; family Cucurbitaceae; genus Trichosanthes; species Trichosanthes cucumerina. The sequence goes on from CM071843.1 coordinate 36,506,189, forward strand.
TAGCCTTCAAAATTAAACCCTAAAGATAATCTATGGCAAATTAAGGGTTGTAACTTACATCCCCATCAATACCATAATGTCCACTAACTATTTTGTAACCTAAAACATTGAAAACAAGACTTTAAAACTGAAAATTACATCAAATTAGCCATAAATCCGAGAATGATGTCTCTTTGTTAGATTTGTAACTCCTTGTAACCATCCAAGAGTATATGAAGCACATCTTGAAGTATCTTGAAGCCCTTGTTCCATAAATGAAGCTTGTTGTGTCTTTAATAAATGATGGGTTGCACTTGAGTTCATTAAATGCAACTTATGTTAAACTTCCATGAATTTGACTTCATTTAATGTGACTTCATGAGATGCCTTGGTTTATATCATTCTCCCCTTCTTCAAAAAGATTCGTCCTCGAAGATACTTGTGAAACATTGCTGCAAAACCATGTTAAGAAAACACGAAAGACCTCACAACACTCTCTCACATGTTTACATTCAAGGAAATGTAGATCACTTGTGTTTGCACTCATTTTCACAAATCAAACTATATAAGCTCTCATTCTTACCTCTCAATGTTTTTTGATCTATTGAAGCCAAGATTTTCAATCCCATGGATTAGCACACTTTGAATACAAACAAGCAAAACTAGGCTTATGAAAAGAAAAATTCAGAATGATGAACCTATGAAAATTTTATCTAAGGGTAGAAAAATTAAGAACAAGATATGTAACTCTCACAAATTAAGAACAATGGCTGAAATTTTAAATACAAGAGTTGTTATTTAAAACCAATAGTTGGATTATTAAAACATATGAGTTACAATTTGAAACTAATGGATAGAAAATTCAATGTGCAGAAATGTAACTGCCAATATTTAATATGTTTTAGCCAACTTTGCAAACTTTCAAAGTGTAACATCAAAGATTGAATACCGAATGGTTAAATTTAAACATAATGATCAAATCTAATTGGAAATTTTCGGATTGAGCATGCTTTAGAGGCAAAAACAGCAAGAACAAAACAAGAACTCATGTTCTCGGATATAGCAGTTTTTTTTAGAACCAGTTGTAAAAATGCATACTTTTTACCCTCAAGAAAGCTTAATTAGAAAATCTCATAGGAGACAAAGTTCAAGCTTAGACCCTGATCTACAATAATGATGAAGACATCAAGATGAAAACAATTGCAGAAATATGACGTTTTGGTGCTTTTTCAGAGACTACGAAAACTGACAGTTTGCAAAACAAAAAAAAAAAAAACTAAAACATGAAAATTTAAAACAAATTCAATATAAACACAATGGAAACATATATCCGATCTTGAGCCTAAGGCGCTCTGATATCAAATGATAAGTAACTCTTGAGAATTTTAAATCTAACAACCTTGTTGAAGAACAAGACCTTTAGATCTAAAACTCAAAAACCCCAAATCTAAATGATTTCATCCTAAGGAAGAAGATAGAAACGGATTTACCTTGATGATCAAGATCAAGAGTAGAGAAAACTTGTTTCTAAACTCAAGATTCGAATCACTCCACAAGTAGTTTGATCAACGCTACTTGAATGATCCTAGCATGCAAATCTAAACACAAGAAATGCAAAGAAACAAGCTCATGGCTTAAGGAGCAAAATATGCAACTTTTCAATCAAAACATGATTCCCAGTCCTTTTTTTACAATACATCTTAGATGGCTTTATATAGCTTTCCAATTGTAACCTAAAACTAAGCTAAAATGACATGTTTAAGAATGTAACTTCCCTAACTTTAATGTCATAACCATCCACTACTCAAATGTAACCTAAAACATTGAATTAGAAACTTTAAAACTGAAATTACAAGTAAATGAGGTATAAATCCGAGAATTAATCTTCTAACAACAATTCTAGCCTTTGTAACCTCCCAAGGTATAAATGAAGCTCCACTTGAAGTAACTTGAAGTGTAGTCCCATTAATTGATGCTTGACTTGCATTAAATGAAACTTGAGATGCACTTAATTTCATTAAATTGCAACTTAAGTTCTTTCAATGCAACTCCACTACAACATTAATGCAACTTGAGTTCATCATAAATGAAGCCTTGATGCATTTAATGCAACTCCATTTTTAGCTCTTCTTTAGTCTTGACTAGCGTTGTAGGATTCATATCATTAAAGGAAGAGGAAGAAGGTCATTTTGGAGCTGGAATTGCAGAAGAGAGGGAGAGAACTCAAGCAAATTAGTATAACAACAAGGTAGTTACTCTGCCATGTTCTGATGTTTTGAACTTTACGAGCTTCACAAGAAGCGGTAAGTGTTGAAATTTGCTTTTCTTGAAAGCTAACTCATTTTTCAACAAAGTGCGTGAAGGAAGCTCGAGCAAATTCGGATCTTAAGCTACTGATTTGTGAAGAGGAAGACAGAAAACAGAATTTGCTGTCAAATCTGAGAAGTCTCTGGTATTTTGGTTGTACTGGTCTGTAAAGTTGGAATCAGAAGCTCTAATAGGTATGGTTGGAAAGCTTATTGAATTTCCTTCACTTTTCATGAAGAAATCATGAGTAGAAAATGTCTAGAAAATGTTTTAAATATCAGGTTAAATTTGTTGTGCAGCAGGAAATCCGAATCTGGAAACAGCAGAAGTCTGTTTTTAGGAAAGTAGCTTTCGAGGTATTTATGAACCAATCTGTTGGGAATTTCAATTTCATGTCTTCATATGATTTTTAGAGGATTCAAAAAGGAAGAGTTTGGTATAAATTACATTGTTTTTGGATAACTAAAGAAGAAGTTATGGCTGTCTGAAAACAGGGCAGAAAATTTGAAAATGCAGGCAAATTTGAAAGTGTGTTTTCTTGCAATTTTAAGGTTAAAAAGCATGAGCTCGAGATTCTAATGGTTGAATTTGGTTAGTTTGACAGGCCAAGAGCAAATAGGTCGAGTGTACGGGTCAAGACTCTAGTTCTAACACTGTGAGTGACAAAACGAACTTCAAAAATGTTCTATATGCTTGAATTATGTTTTAAGAAATACAAGTGTTGCTTGAATAAAAAGGGTTTAGATGTTTATTGTTTTCCTTGAACACTTGTTTATGAGCATTCATGATTTCTTAGAAATGTTTTAAAGTGTTCATGATGAGCCTAAATGTCTTGATGAAATTTATACACGAGCATATGTTTATTGAATTTCCAAAGTTTATGGAAATGCTATGATTTCGAGCGAGTATGTTTAGCAAGTATGTTTTTAAAGATTTCCAATTTTATGAACAAGCTAAGTAAGCTTGAGTTTTATAAAAGAAAATATAAGCAGGCATGTTCAAATGTTTTCATGTGATCTTCTGAAATATTGAGCCCGAGGCTTTATGGTATCGTGTGCACACAGGTCATTTCTGTTGTCGACGTTGAGTGAACTCCGTGACAACAGCGCTGTCGTGAGTGCTGGGCAGGCCCCACTACATCGTAGAACAAACGTAGATTGTGACATGTTTTAAAAAGAGTTTATATCATTTACATGTCTTACGAGATTTTAACGATATACTTGCTGGTTTTTCTGAAAAGCTATTATGATTACACAGTTACTTTTAACGTTTGATTACAGATGCATATGCTCATAGATGGCCAGGTGATATGATTTACGAGTTAATAGTTTTCTTTTAAACTCAAGTCACTCACTGAGCTTCATAGCTCATTCTTTCAGTGTTTTTCCCACTTTTCAGGTAGAGATCGAGCTCCCGGTGCCTGAAAACCTGCCATAGTCTGTTGGAAGCTTCTCAAGTTTGATATGTTGTACGTGGGTGGAGTTGTATAGAAAGTCTATATGTATAGAAGAAGGACTATGAACTTATGTTTATGTGGACATTTTAGGTTGTGGTTGTGTGATCCATGGTTGGGTATGTTTTTTGTTGTGATGTTCATATCTCTTTCAGTTTTCCAGAGAGTCATAAGTAGGGTTACCCCTTACGTAGGTTACTTAATTGTCAATATTCCGCTGTGTTATGTTTTAGTTGTTTCTTATACAAGTTTAGTATGCTTATAAGGTAAAACAGGGTCAACAGGTATCGTTAGAGAGGTGAACGATGTCTGCATTGGCTTCACGCCGCTCACCGCTAAGTTAGCGGTAGTTCGGGAGGGGTGTGACAACTTGGTATCAGAGCAGTTAGCTCCATGGGAATGAGACGGAGCAAGTTAGCTCTAGAAGAAACGCAAAAGTAAATAACAAGTTATTGAGTTAGTTCAATAGAACTAGCAGAGCATGGTCCAAGTAAGGATAAGAGTAAGTATGCTGATCGGACTAGAATGTGAACACAAGTCTAGAATTGTGCATTTGAGTTGAGTACTCATTACATGTCTAGTATGTTGATATGTTATAGAAGTCATGCCACCACGTACTAGCAGAGCAGATGATGCAGCAAGATCGACGGGGGCGCAGGATCCTACCAAGCCCAATCTAAGAGGGGATCTAGAGCCCCGAGAGTCCAGATAGGGGCCAGACTTAAGCAGCATGTTAATTCATCACAGGAAGTAGGTAAGCCATAGAGAGCAGGGCTAAGTAATCCAGACAAGACATAATAGATCACCTAAAAGAATTAGGAGCCACAGTGTTTGAGGGTTCCAAAGATCCAGCTGAAGCTGAGGTTTGGCTGAATAAGCTTGATAAATGTTTTAATGTGATGAGTTGCTCTGAGGAGCGAAATGTTAAGTTGGCCAATTCTTGCTGCTAAAAAGGCAGAAGGATGATGGAAATCGATGTTAGCCAGTTGTAGTGATGCACGTACTTTAGACTGGCAAACTTTCGGAAGTATATTTGAAGATAAATATTACCCTAGAACGTACCGAGAAGCAAAGAGGGATGAATTTTTAGAACTAAAACAAGAGACACTTTCAGTGGCTGAGTATGAGAGAAGATATACCGAGTTGTCGCGGTATGTTGATGTGATTGTGGCATCTGAGAGTGACAGGTGTCGAAGATTTAAAAAACGGTTACGTTCTGAGATACGTACCCCAGTTACAGCCATTGCTAAGTGGATTGATTTCTCCCAGCTGGTAGAGACTGCTCTACGTGTTGAGCAGAGTATAACAGAGATAAAATTAGTAGTGGAGCCTAGTTATCGGCCTTCGACAACAAACAGTTTCTGAGGTCGTGAACAGAGGAGGTTCACACCTAAAGTAAATGTTCTAAGTCGTCAGGGCTTAAAGAATCAATGAGATCACTGTCTTGTTTGTGTTGATGTGTGTTACCAAAGTCATGGACAACCGTGACATGTCAAGAGAGATTATCCACACTATTGGACACCGCACAAAGGACTAGGGAGTTGAGTCCCGCATGTTGAGCAACCAAGAGTTTGATGATGCAAGAGAGGGCACCAGCGGTGTCGACTAAAGAGAATTGTAGGAGACCTAGACAACACGGAAAGGTCTACGCTATGACTTCGATAAGAAGCGTAAGATGCATCATATGTCATTATCGGTACGATTAGTATTTGTAATGTACCCGCACTGCTTTTTTTATAGAACCAGGTGCTACACATTTCTTTGTTTTTAGTATGTTCTTGACTAAGTTGAATGGGAAGCTAGAACCTTTATGTAAAAGGTTAGTTATATACACTCTAGTTGGTGATGTGTTACTAGTCAATGCAAAGTGTTATGGGATTTGTGAGGTCTTAGTAGAAGGTCTCAATATGTTAGTGGATCTTCTTCCACTAGACTTGCAGATGTGAGATGCAATCTTAAGGATGGATTCATATTTACTCATTATGCTTCCAGAGATTGCCATATAAAGGAAGTTGTTTTCAAGAAACCAGGATTAGTTGAAGTGGTTTTTAGGGGTGAAAAGAAGATTATCCCTACGAGTTTGATTTGAGCATTAAAAGTAGAGAAGTTATTGAGGAAAGGTTGCACGGTGTTCTTGCACATGTAGTAGAGGTGCAGGAGGAAAAGCTAAAACCAGACAATGTTCTTGTTGTGAACGAATTTCTTGATGTTTTTTCCAACAGATCTATCAGGGGTTGCCACCTGATAGGGAAGTAGAGTTCACTATTGAATTGCTACCAGAAACAACACCTATTTCGCAAGCGCCATATAGAATGGCTCCAAGTGAACTCAAGGAGCTAAAGATGTAATTGCAAGAATTAGTTGATAAGGGATACATCAAACCTAGTGTATCGCCTTGGGGAGCTCTAGTGTTATTTGTGAAGAAGAAAAATGGTACCCTTAGTTTATGCATTTATTATAACATGCTTAAACAAAGTCACGATGTAACAAGTATCCTTTACCCCTGAATAGATGACTTGTTTGACCGATTCTGAGTGCATCGGTGTTTTGTAAGATTGATTTAAGATCAGGATATCATCAGTTAAAGGTCAGAGAATCAGACATTCCTAAGACATTATTCAGAGTGAGGTACAAGCATTATGAGTGTTTAGTAATGCCATTCGATTTAACAATGCACTAGCAGTTCTTCATGAACCTCATGGACAGGTTTTCCACCAGTATTTGGACAAGTTTGTGATAGTATTCACTAATGATATACTAGTTTATTCGGTTGACAGGAAAGCCCATGAGGAACACATGAGTATTATTCTACAAACACTACGCGATAAACTGTGGTACGCTAAATTCACCAAATGTGAGTTTTGGTTGAATCAGGTAGTGTTTGGGGTAAGTTGTTTCAACAAATGGAGTTGGTATGGATCCGCATAAAGGTAAAAGCTATGGGTCAACTTAGAGAGACCAGCTATTGTGACAGAGGTACGTAGTTTCCTAAGCTTGGCAGGATACTGCAGATGATTTGTTGAGAATTTCTCACAATTAGTATTACCCTTAACCGTTTTAACAAGGAGAAATGTTAAGCTTGAATGGTTAGATAAGTGTGAATAGAGTTTTTCAGGAGCTGGAAACAAGGTTGATGACAGTACCTATTCTAACACTTCTTGTAACGGGAAAAGAATATGTGATTTACTGTTATGCTTAAGGACAAGGATTAGGCTGTGTGTTCCTGCAAGAAGGAAAAGTAATAGCTTATGCGTTAAGGCAATTGAAAAGCACGAGTGTAATTACCCTACCCACGATCTTGAGTTAGCAGCAGTTGTTCTAGCATTGAAGATCTGGAGACATTACTCGTTTGGTGAGAGGTGTCATATTCTTTTACAAATCATAAGAGTTTGAAGTATATCTCTGATTAAAGAAAGTTTATTATGAGACAGAGAAGATAGTTAGAACAGATTAAAGATTATGATTGTACCATAGAATACCATCCTGGTAAGGTGAATGTGGTAGCAAATACATTGAGCAGGAAGTCAAGACTTCCTAGGGATGCCTTGTGTGGTATTCGAGCAACATTTTTATGTACTCTAAGGGATTCTAAGGCGCTTGTAATCTACTGAGAGAGAATTGAGGGGTCCTTTAGTTTAATTCCAGTTAGGTCTTCACTGCATGCTTGAGATTGTGAGAAGACAATCAGAGAATAGTAACTTGCAGAAAATGTTTGAAATGTTCAAACAGGGCCCAAAGGCATAATTCAAAATGAGAACAGATGGAACCATAGTTCAGCAGAGAAGATTATGTGTCCCGAGTATTAGTGAGCTTAAAGATGCTATTCTAGAGGAAGCTCACAATTCAGCTACACTATGCATCCAGGAAGCACCAAGATGTGTAAAACTTTGAAGGGGACGTATTAGTGGCCTGGGATGAAGCGGGAGATAGCTGAATATGTTTGATCTGCCAACAAGTTAAACCAGTTAGACAGAGACCAAGAGGACTCCTTAATCCATTGCCAGTGCCGGAATGAAAATGGGAGCATATCACTATAGATTTTCTTTTTGGATTACCACGTACTTCATGTGGACATGATGGTATTTGGGTAATAGTGGATAGACTCACTAAGACAGCACGATTTATACCGATTAAATCGACGTCTACACTTGATCAGCTTGCTAAGCTATACGTCGACAAAGTTGTGAGTCAATACGGAGTGCCGTGTCCATAGTTTCAGATAGAGATCCGAGATTTACTTCTATGTTTTGGCCTAGCTTACAGGAAACTATGGGGACAAAGCTGAGTTTTAGTACAGCGCTCCATTCTAAGACAGATGGTCAGTCAGAGAGGACCATCCAGACCCTAGAAGACATGTTGAAAGCATGTGTCCTTCAAGTTAAGGGAAGTTGAGATACATACCCATCACTTATGGATTTCGCTTACAATAACAATTATCAGTCTAATTTTGACATGGCACCATTTGAGGCTCTGGATAAAAGACCGTGTAGAACGCTCGTATATTGGAATGAACTAGGAGAGCGGAAGCTAATCGGTCCTGAGTTGGTGCAAGTTACGACAAATAATATTAAGGTAATCAAGGAGAATTTGAAGGTAGCTCAAGACCGTCAGAAGAGTTATGTAGATAAGCAACGAAAGGACTTAGAATTTCAAGTCGGAGATCAAGTTTTCTTGAAATTATCTCCGTGGAGAGGTGATATGAACCGTATCATGTTATTCAAGACTAAAGAAAAGCTTCAAGATGAAGTTGAATTAATGTTGTCAAACTTTATTTATGACGAACTCAAGATGCATTTAATGGACTCAAGAACCCATGCTTCATTAAAGACAAGTCAAGCTTCATTTATGCAACAAGAGCTTCAAGCTACTTCAAGGGGGCTTCATTTATTCTTGGATAGGTTACAAATTATGTATTGGTTTATTAGAAGTTCAATTCTGGGATTTATGGGGGGTTGAATGCATTTTTCAGTCTTAAAGTGTTGTTTTTAATGTTTTAAGTTACAATTTGGTTAGTGGAGATCATGGTATTGATGGGGATGTAAGTTACAACCTTTCAATTGACCATAGGTTACTCTAGGGTTGATTTTGAGGCTATATAAAGCCATGTACCTTGTAGGAAAAAAAAAAAAGATTGAAAATTGTAATCAAAAGAGGCCTTGAGCTTTTTTATAGTCTTTGAGCTATGTCTTTGCAATTCTATGTAGATTAGGTTGCATGCTTAGAATCATTCAAGCTTGACTTGATCATTCTTGCTTGTGGAGTGATTCAGATCTCATACAAGTTCTCTTGCCTTGAGATGTTTGATCGACAAGGTAATCCGATTTTACTTTCCTTGAGTTGATTTTCAAAATTGGTTTTGGGGTCTTTGAAATTGAGTTATCTGAAGGTCTTGTTTATTTAAGCAAGGTTGTTAGATCCAATTGTCAAGGGTTACTTAACATTTTGATATTCGAATTCTTTGGCTTCCTTGATTTCTTTTTGATTTTGAGATTTTTAGGTTTTGTGATCTAATAGTCTTGTTTGTTTTAACAAGGTAGATTAGATATTTCAATTCCTCATAAATTTCTTATCATTTGGTATCAGAGCGCCTTAGGCTCAAGATCGGATATATTGTTTCCTTTGCGTTTATATTGAATTTGTTTTAAATTTTATGTTTTAGTTTTTTTTCGTAATCTGTCCAGATTTATAGCCTTTCAAAAAGCATAAAAACTCATACTTCTAACTATCTTTTCATCTTGGAGTCTTCTTCGATTTCATAGATCTGGATCTTATCGACATTTTATGCTTCTATGAGAATTTCTAGTTCGGTCTTCTTGGGGTGAAAAGTATATATTTTTACGAGTTGTTCTGGAAAACTGTTATACACGAGAAACATGAGTTCTTCTTTTGTTCTTATTGTTTTTGCCTTCAGAAAATGCTAGATCTAGATTGCACACAAGTTATCTCTTTAAATGTGTGTTATAATCAAGCTGTTATTTACTCATCAATGTTTTGGCAGTTACAATTTTAGAAAATTCAATTTCTGCTGGAAGTTTAATGCTCTTGATGTTTTACTTTTCTGTAACTCACATATGTTTTAAGGCTATTTTAATTCCATAACTTCTCAAATAGTCATTGGAATTAATTGTTTTAAGAGTTATATTCTTGGTTTTAAACTCCAATTATCAATAGCATTGAGTTTATCTTCAATCACTATCTTTCATAAACCTTGTTTAATATGCATATTTCTCAATATTCCAATATGGTTACTTGTTTGAATTTTGAATGTTTCCATAAGTCGAGTTAACTTGTGTGATAAAAGTGTGCTACTTCTCATTGGATTGCAAAGTTATCTTGGCTTCACTATTTCCAAATTTGAGAGCATGTTCCACAAATACTTTAAATTCATTGGATGACCAAAAGATACAAATAAGAAATCCAAGAGAGCAAGACCAAAAGGCTGGAATAATTACAAGTTTGCATTACAAAGACATCCTTAGATTCGAGGACGAATCTCCTTGAAGAAGGAGAGAATGATATGAACCGTATCATGTTATTCAAGACTAAAGAAAAGCTTCAAGATGAAGTTGAATTAATGTTGTCAAACTTCATTTATGACGAACTCAAGATGCATTTAATGGACTCAAGTTCAACCCATGCTTCATTAAAGACAGGTCAAGTTTCATTTATGCAACAAGAGCTTCAAGCTACTTCAAGGGGGCTTCATTTATTCTTGGATAGGTTACAAATTATGTATTGGTTTATTAGAAGTTCAATTCTCGGATTTATGGGGGGTTTAATGTATTTTTCAGTCTTAAAGTGTTGTTTTTAATGTTTTAAGTTACAATTTGGTTAGTGGAGATCATGGTATTGATAGGGATGTAAGTTACAACCTTTCAATTGACCATAGGTTACTCTAGGGTTGATTTTGAGGCTATATAAAGCCATGTACCTTGTAGGAAAAAAAAAAAGGATTGAAAAATGTAATCAAAAGAGGCCTTGAGCTTTTTTATAGCCTTTGAGCTATGTCTTTGCAATTCTATGTAGATTAGGTTGCATGCTTAGAATCATTCAAGCTTGACTTGATCAATCTTGCTTGTGGAGTGATTCGGATCTCATACAAGTTCTCTTGCCTTGAGATGTTTGATCGACAAGGTAATCCGATTTTACTTTCCTTGAGTTGATTTTCAAAATTGGTTTTGGGATCTTTGAAATTGAGTTATTTGAAGGTCTTGTTTATTTAAGCAAGGTTGTTAGATCCAATTGTCAAGGGTTACTTAACATTTTGATATTAGAATTCTTTGGCTTCTTTGATTTCATTTTCATTTGAAATTTTTGGGTTTTTAGATCTAAAGGTGTTGTTTTATGAACAAGATTGTTAGATTTCAAATTCCTCATCAATTTCATATCAAGAGGTGTCCTTCGTTTTGGAAAGAAAGGTAAGCTAAGTCCTAGAAATATTGATCCTTATCAAGTAATGGGACGAGTTGGGCTAGCAACCTACAGACTGGAGTTGCCAACGGAACTATCTCAAGTACATGATGTTTGTCATGTGTCCATGTTGAGGAAGTAAAACCAGATCCGACACATGTGCTGCAAGCACAACCCGTTGAGCTGAAAGAAGACATGAGTTACGTAGAGGATGCAGTTCAAATCCTCGACAGAAAAGAACAAGTTTTGAGAAACAAGACGATCCCACTCGTGAGGTTTCATTGGAAACATCATGGAGTAGGGAAGGCAGCCTGGGAGTTAGAAGACCAAATGAGGAGGAAGTATCCGATGATTTTCACCTAAGGACTACTAAATTTCGAGGACGAAATTTCTTAAGGGCCGTAAGTTGTAAACCCGAGAATCATTCTTTGGAATTTCCTTTTAAAGAAAAAACAAAAGAAAAGAAGAAATGAATGCTTAAAACTTGGTTTTCCTTGTTTTAAAAAGAAAAGAAATGAAGTGAAAGATAAAAGGAAAACAAGGAAGGAAAAGCTTAAACCATTTTGGTTTGGTTTGCTCTAAGAATAATGAAGAAAAGAAAATGAAAGTGATACGAACCCTACCATGCTATTCAAGCTAGAGAAAAGCTTCAAAATGGAGTTGAATTAAATGTTGTCCAACTTCATTTATGACAAGCTAAAGATGCATTTAATGAACTCAAGTGCAATAAATGCATTATTAAAGACAACCCAAGTTTCATTTATGCAACAAGGATTTCAAAATAAATCAAGTGAAGCTTCATTTATGCATGGGAGGTTACAAAGACTTTCAAGACTACCAATGGACTCCAATCTTGGATTTATGGCCATTTCAATGTAATTTTCAGTTTTAAAGTTTTGTTTTCAATGATTTAAGTTAAAATTTAGCTAGTGGACATTATGGTATTGATGGAGTTGTAAGTTACAACCTTTCAATTCACCATAGGTTACAATAGGGTTGATTTTGAGGCTATATAAAGCCATGTAACTTGTAGAGAAGGAAAAAGAAAGAAAAAAGATTGAAAAATGTAATCAAAAGAGGCCTTGAGCTTTTTTATAGCTTTTGAGCTATTTCTTTGCAATTCTATGTAGATTAGGTTGCATGCTTAGAATCATTCAAGCTAGACTTGATCAATCTTGCTTGTGGAGTGATTCGAATCTCATACAAGTTCTCTTGCCTTGAGATGCTTGATCACAAGGTAATCCGATTTTACTTTCCTTGAGTTTATTTTCAAAATTCGTTTTGGGGTCTTTGAGATTGAGTTATCTAAAGGTTTTGTTTCTTTAAACAAGGTTGTTAGATCCAATTATCAAGGGTTACTTAACATTTTGACATTAGAATCTTTGGCTTATTTGATTTCATTTTGATTTGAGATTTTTATGAACAAGATTGCTGGATTTTTCAATCCTTCTTAAATTTTCTCATCATTTGGTACAATCCTTTTTATGAACAAGATTGCTGGATTTTTCAATGAATGAATGCCAAATGGTTATATTAAAACAAAAATTATCAGCTCAAATGAGAATTTTTCGGATTTAGCATTCTTTAGAAGCAAAAACAGAAAGAACAACACAAGAACACATGTTCCCGGGTATAGCAGTTTTTTTTAAAACTAGTTATAAAAAATGTACATTTTTTACCCTAAAGAAAGCACAATTAGAATTTCTCATAGAAGCCAAATTTTTTGATGAAAGCCTGATCTACAACATTGATGAAGATCTGAAATTGAAATAACAATGGTAAATGTGACTTTTGTCGGGTTTTTGACAGAATATAAAAACTGGACAAATTGCAAATAAAAAAACTAGAACATGAAAATTTAAAACAAATTAAAGATAAACACAAAGGAAACATATATCCGATCTTGAGCCTAAGGCTCTGATACCAAATGATGAGAAAATTTAAGAAGGATTGAAAAATCCAGCAATCTTGTTCATAAAAATCTCAAATCAAAATGAAATCAAATAAGCCAAAGATTCTAATGTCAAAATGTTAAGTAACCCTTGACAATTGGATCTAACAACCTTGTTTAAAGAAACAAAACCTTTAGATAACTCAATCTCAAAGACCCCAAAACGAATTTTGAAAATAAACTCAAGGAAAGTAAAATCGGATTACCTTGTGATCAAGCATCTCAAGGCAAGAGAACTTGTATGAGATTCGAATCACTCCACAAGCAAGATTGATCAAGTCTAGCTTGAATGATTCTAAGCATGCAACCTAATCTACATAGAATTGCAAAGAAATAGCTCAAAGGCTATAAAAAAGCTCAAGGCCTCTTTTGATTACATTTTTCAATCTTTTTCTTTCTTTTCCTTTCTCAAAGTTACATGGCTTTATATAGCCTCAAAATCAACCCTATTGTAACCTATGGTGAATTGAAAGGTTGTAACTTACAACTCCATCAATACCATAATGTCCACTAGCTAAATTTTAACTTAAATCATTGAAAACAAAACTTTAAAACTGAAAATTACATTGAAATGGCCATAAATCCGAGATTGGAGTCCATTGGTAGTCTTGAAAGTCTTTGTAACCTCCCATGCATAAATGAAGCTTCACTTGATTTATTTTGAAATCCTTGTTGCATAAATGAAGCTTGGGTTGTCTTTAATAATGCATTTATTGCACTTGAGTTCATTAAATGCATCTTTAGCTTGTCATAAATGAAGTTGGACAACATTTAATTCAACTCCATTTTGAAGCTTTTCTCTAGCTTGAATAGCATGGTAGGGTTCGTATCAGAAAGGTATGGTTATTATATTAAGTTTTGTTTAGGAAAGAAAAGGAAAGAAAAGAAAAGAAAAGAAAAGAAAAGAAAAGAAAAGGAAAAGGAAAAACAAAGAAAGGAAGTGGAAGGTGGGACACCCACCTTTGTTTTTCTTTTTAAACAACCAAGTTCCTTCGAATTTCTTCTCATTTTCATTAAAGAGGAGCTGAGGGTTCGTGGGAGAAGCTTAAAGGAAGAGGAAGAAGGTCATTTTGGAGCTGGAATTGCAGAAGAGAGGGAGAGAACTCAAGCAAATTAGTATAACAGCAAGGTAGTCACTCTGCCATGTTCTGATGTTTTGAACTTTACGAGCTCCACAAGAAGCAGTAAGTGTTGAAATTTGCTTTTCCTGAAAGCTAACTCATTTTTCAACAAAGTTCGTGAAGGAAGCTCGAGCAAATTCGGATCTTAAGCTACTGATTTGTGAAGAGGAAGACAGAAGACAGAATTTGCTGTCAAATCCGAGAAGTCTCTGGTGTTTTGGTTGTACTGGTCTGTAGAGTTGGAATCAGAAGCTCTAATAGGTATGGTTGGAAAGCTTATTGAATTTCCTTCAACTTTCATGAAGAAATCGTGAGTAGAAAAGGTCTAGAAAATGTTTTAAATATCAGGTTAAATTTGTTGTGCAGAAGGAAATCCGAATCTGGAAACAACAGAAGTCTGTTTTTAGGAAAGTAGCTTTCGAGGTATTTATGAACTAATCTGTTTGGAATTTCAATTTCATGTCTTCATATGATTTTTAGAGGGTTCAAAAAGGAAGAGTTTGGTACAAATTACATTATTTTTGGATAAGTAAAGAAGAAGTTATGGCTGTCTGAAAACAGGGCAGAAAATTTGAAAATGCAGGCAAATTTGAAAGTGTGTTTTCTTGCAATTTTAAGGTTAAAAGGCATGAGCTCGAGGTTCTAATGGTTGAATTTGGTTTGTTTGACAGGCCAAGAGCAAATAGGTCGAGTGTACGGGTCAAGACTCTAGTTCTAACACTGTGAGTGACAAAACGAACTTCAAAAATGTTCTATATGCTTGAATTATGTTTTAAGAAATACAAGTGTTGCTTGAATAAAAAGGGTTTAGATGTTTATTGTTTTCCTTGAACACTTGTTTATGAGCATTCATGATTTCTTAGAAATGTTTTAAAGTGTTCATGATGAGCCTAAATGTCTTGATGAAATTTATACACGAGCATATGTTTATTGAATTTCCAAAGTTTATGGAAATGCTATGATTTCGAGCGAGTATGTTTAGCAAGTATGTTTTTAAAGATTTCCAGTTTTATGAACAAGCTAAGTAAGCTTGAGTTTTATAAAAGAAAATATAAGCAGACATGTTCAAATGTTTTCATGTGATCTTCTGAAATATTGAGCCCGAGGCTTTATGGTATCGTGTGCACACAGTCATTTCATCGTTGTCGACGTTGAGTGAACTCCGTGACAACAAATACTGCCGTGAGTGTCTTTGGCGCCCCCTACTACATCGTAGAACAAACGTAGATTGTGACATGTTTTAAAAAGAGTTTATATCATTTACATGCCTTACGAGATTTTAACGATATAATTGCTGGTTTTTCTGAAAAGCTATTATGATTACACAATTACTTTTAACGTTTGATTACAGATGCATATGCTCATAGATGGCCAGGTGATATGATTTACGAGTTAATAGTTTTCTTTTAAACTTGATATGAATCCTACAACGCTAGTCAAGACTAAAGAAGAGCTAAAAATGGAGTTGCATTAAATGCATCAAGGCTTCATTTATGATGAACTCAAGTTGCATTGAAAGAAGTTAAGTGCATCTCAAGCTTCATTTAATGCATGTCAAGCATCAAATAAACACTTCAAGTTACTTCAAGTGGAGCTTCGTTTACACCTTGGGAGGTTACAAAGACTAGAATTGTTGTTAGAAGATTAATTCTCGGATTTATACCTCATTTACTTGTAATTTCAGTTTTAAAGTTTCTATTTCAATGTTTTAGGTTACATTTGAGTAGTGGATAGTTATGACATTAAAGTTAGGGAAGTTACATTCTCAAACATGTCATTTTAGCTTAGTTTTAGGTTACAATTGGAAGGCTATATAAAGCCATCTATGATGTATTCTAAAAAAAGACTTGGAATCATGTTTTGAATGAAAAGTTGCATATTTTGCTCCTTAAGCTATGAGCTTGTTTCTTTGCATTTCTTGTGTTTAGATTTGCATGCTAGGATCATTCAAGTAGCGTTGATCAAACTACTTGTGGAGTGATTCGAATCTTGAGTTTAGAAACAAGTTTTCTCTACTCTTGATCTTGATCATCAAGGTAAATCCGTTTCTATCTTCTTCCTTGGGATGAAATCATCTAGATTTGGGGTTTTTGAGTTTTAGATCTAAAGGTCTTGTTCAACAACAAGGTTGTTAGATTTAAATCATCAAGAGTTACTTATCATTTGGTATCAGAGATTTAGGTTCTAGATCAGATATATGTTTTCATTTTTTTTCTATTCTTTTTTTCATTTTTATTATGAATTTTTTTGTTCCTTTTGTTCATCTCGTCAGATTCTGTTTATTCCTATAAAACTCAAAAAAAGTGTCTTTTTCGTCAGTCTTTTAGTATTTGCGTCTTCTGCAAAGTTATAGCTCTCTGTCTAAACTTTAATTTTTTTTCGTTTACAAGTCCTTCAAATTCAACTTGCTTGAGAGTGAAAACATTTCATTTTGATAATCTGTTCTGGAAAACCGAGAAAACCGAGAGCATAAGTTTTCTTTGATTCTTGATGTTCTATGGTGTTCTTTGTTTCTATCTTTCATATCTTGAGCTTAGATCTGATATTTTCCTGTTAGATCTGAATGTTGGTGTTTGATTTTTCCATATATGTTACAAATTGTCAATTGCAATAAATGCACATGAGTTACAAATTGAAATTTCCAACCACATGATTTTAAAGTCATTGACTAATTGTGTTTGTAACACCAATTCATTTTGATGTTATAAAATCAGATTGTAACTCTTTTCAATCACACATTGACTAGATCATTCAATTTTGGAAGAGTTATTTGCTGGAATGTTCACTAGTTGTTGGCATTTACAGTTGTAACTATCATTTGTTCCACTTCCATATCTATCTTTCTCATCTTGAGTCAATTTTTGTTTCAATTCTGTCATTTCCTTTCTTTCATAACATGTTTCTTATTCGATATTCGTTTTACTCCATAATTATGCTATTTTATTTTCTTAGTGTGTTGTCTATCACTTGATTGCAAACTTTGCTTATTGGCTCATGCGAGTGAAATTGTGAGTTTGTTGAGAGTGTTTTTTTTTCTGTTTTTGAGTGTAAACACGAGTGACTCTTTACGAGTGAAACACATGAGCGAGTGCTTGTGAGGTCCATTTTTGTGTTACTTTTTTTAGTTTTGCAGAAACAAACCAAAAAAAAAAACATGAAGCTGAAATTTCCTAAATTCTATGGAAGTACAAATCCAACAGAGTACATTCAATGGGAAAGGCAAGTTGAGCATGTCTTTCATTGTTGCACTTTGAATGAGGAGAAAAAGATAAAACTCATCGTTTCTCATCTTAGAGATTATGCCATTACTTGGTGGGATAAATTGTTTGTGAGTAGGAGGAACCTTAACCGTCCAATTGAATCATGGAATGTTCTTAAGCAAATAATGCGGGAGCACTTTGTTCCTAAGTTTTTCCATAACTTGCGAACTTTGAGACAAGGGAGCAAAAGTGTGGAGGCTTACTACATGGAGATGCAAACGTTGCTTGAAGATCTCGAAATTTATGAGGATGAGACGGTTACAATGGCTCGATTCTTTAGAGGACTTAACAAGGAGATTGCAATTCAGCTTGATCTTCAACCTTATGAGGATTTGGAGAGGATGGTGCACATAGCCATAAAGATTAAAAAACGTCTCCAAAGAAAGTCTACAAGGTACACTAAACCTAAACCAATTTTAAATGTTAGTTCAACTTTGGAAAGAGTTAGTTTACCTACTGAAAAAAAGTCTATTGTTGAGGTAGGAAGTGGAAAAAATCAAAATGATTTGATTTGATTTAGTGTCAACACATGCTAGTGAGTTTACTAGGAGATTAGATTGCAAAGACTTATTTGTTTGTAACACTTCTACTATTGTAACACCTACTCTTTGATATGATCCAAGACATCTCATGAAATGATAAGAAATTGAAGAAGGATTTGAAAAATCTAATCTACCTTAACAACAAACAAGACTATTTGATCACAAAATCAAAAAATCTCAAAATCAAAATGAAACCAAAGAAACCAAAGAATTCTAATATCAAAATGTTAAGTAACCCTTGACAATTGGATCTAACAACCTTGCTTAAATAAACAAGACCTTTAGATAACTCAATTTCAAAGACCCCAAAACCAATTTTGAAAATCAACTCAAGGAAAGTAAAATCGGATTACCTTGTCGATCAAACATCTCAAGGCAAGAGAACTTGTATGAGATCCGAATCACTCCACAAGCAAGATTGATCAAGTCAAGCTTGAATGATTCTAAGCATGCAACCTAATCTACATAGAATTGCAAAGACATAGCTCAAAGGCTATAAAAAAGCTCAAGGCCTCTTTTGATTACATTTTCAATCTTTTTTTTTTCTTTCATGAATTACATGTGTGGCTATTTATAGCCTTCAAAATTAAACCCTAAAGATAACCTATGGCAAATTAAGGGTTATAACTTACATCTCCATCAATGCCATAATGTCCACTAGCTATTTTGTAACCTAAAACATTGAAAACAAGACTTTAAAACTGAAAATTACATCAAATTAGCCATAAATTCGAGAATCTCTTTGTTAGCTTTGTAACTCTTTGTAACCATCCAAGAGTAAATGAAGCAATCTTGAAGTATCTTCAAGCCCTTGTTCCATAAATGAAGCTTGTTGTTCTTTAATAAATGAGGGGTTGCACTTGAGTTCATTAAATGCAACTTAGGTTAAACTTTCATGGATTTGACTTCATTTTATGTGACTTCATGAGATGTCTTGGATCATATCACTCTTGATAAGGTACATGTTGATGTGTGTGAGTTAGGGAAAAAAGAAAAAGATTAAAAATGTAATCAAAAGAGGCCTTGAGCTTTTTTATAGCCTTTGAGCTATGTCTTTGCAATTCTATGTAGATTAGGTTGCATGCTTAGAATCATTCAAGCTTGACTTGATCAATTTTGCTTGTGGAGTGATTCGGATCTCATACAAGTTCTCTTGCCTTGAGATGTTTGATCGACAAGGTAATCCAATTTTACTTTCCTTGAGTTGATTTTCAAAATTGGTTTTGGGGTCTCTGAAATTGAGTTATCTAAAGGTCTTATTTATTTAAGCAAGGTTGTTAGATCCAATTGTCAATGGTTACTTAACATTTTGATATTAGAATTCTTTGGTTTCTTTGGTTTCATTTTGATTTTGAGATTTTTTGATTTTGTGATCAAATAGTCTTGTTTGTTGTTAACAAGGTAGATTAGATTTTTCAAATCCTTTTCAATTTCTTATCATTTGGTATCAGATCTTTAGGTTCTAGATCGGATATATATTCCCGTTGTTTCTGTTATTTTCTTAATTTTATTTTGATTTTTTATTCCTTATGTTCATCTCGCCAGATTCTGTCTTTTCATAAAAACTCAAAAAAAAGTGTCATTTGTATCATACTCCCCTTGCAAATCTAAACACAAGAAATGCAAAGAAACAAGCTCATAGCTTAAGGAGCAAAATATGCAACTTTTCATTCAAAACATGATTCCAAGTCTTTTTTTACAATACATCTTAGATGGCTTTATATAGCCTTCCAATTGTAACCTAAAACTAAGCTAAAATGACATCTTTGAGAATGTAACTTCCCTAACTTTAATGTCATAACTATCCACTACTCAAATGTAACCTAAAACATTGAAATAGAAACTTTAAAACTGAAATTACAAGTAAATGAGGTGTAAATCCGAGAATGAATCTTCTAACAACAATTCTAGTCTTTGTAACCTCCCAAGGTGTAAATGAAGCTCCACTTGAAGTAACTTGAAGTGTTTATTTGATGCTTGACATGCATTAAATGAAGCTTGAGATGCACTTAAGTTCTTTCAATGCAACTTGAGTTCATCATAAATGAAGTGAGCTTGTGTGAACGATCTTGTGAGGTTAAATCTATTTTGTTTTCAAAACAAAATATTTTTTATCTTTTGTATAAAGAAACTTGTTTTCTAACGGGTGAGCTCAAACCATGTTTTTCTAGTTTTTCTTTTCAGTTTTTACAGGATGCCAAAGCAGTTATTAAGAATCTTGATTCAAAAGTTAATGCCAAAGCATTTATTGGGAGGCAACTCTTCAAAATTGCTTCTAATTTCATTCATGGCAGCAAGCATAAGGTGTTAAAATCCGATTGGGTTTGGAGACACTTTTGGAAGGATCGTTGTTCATTTCACAAGAAACCTAAGTGGAATTCAAGACACAATATACCTATGACGTCCCATGACTACAAAATTGCCCTACAAGGAGAGGAGGATGTCACTTACATTAATAATGCTGCTGATTTTCGTCCATTTGATGTTGGAGACCCTTTTGATTCGAGGACGAATCCTCTTGAAGTAGGGGAGGATGATATGAATCCTACAACGCTAGTCAAGACTAAAGAAGAGCTAAAAATGGAGTTGCATTAAATGCATCAAGGCTTCATTTATGATGAACTCAAGTTGCATTGAAAGAAGTTAAGTGCATCTCAAGCTTCATTTAATGCATGTCAAGCATCAAATAAACACTTCAAGTTACTTCAAGTGGAGCTTCATTTACACCTTGGGAGGTTACAAAGACTAGAATTGTTGTTAGAAGATTAATTCTCGGATTTATACCTCATTTACTTGTAATTTCAGTTTTAAAGTTTCTATTTCAATGTTTTAGGTTACATTTGAGTAGTGGATAGTTATGACATTAAAGTTAGGGAAGTTACATTCTCAAACATGTCATTTTAGCTTAGTTTTAGGTTACAATTGGAAGGCTATATAAAGCCATCTAAGATGTATTGTAAAAAAAGACTTGGAATCATGTTTTGAATGAAAAGTTGCATATTTTGCTCCTTAAGCTATGAGCTTGTTTCTTTGCATTTCTTGTGTTTAGATTTGCATGCTAGGATCATTCAAGTAGCGTTGATCAAACTACTTGTGGAGTGATTCGAATCTTGAGTTTAGAAACAAGTTTTCTCTACTCTTGATCTTGATCATCAAGGTAAATCCGTTTCTATTTTCTTCCTTGGGATGAAATCATCTAGATTTGGGGTTTTTGAGTTTTAGATCTAAAGGTCTTGTTCAACAACAAGGTTGTTAGATTTAAATCATCAAGAGTTACTTATCAAAACTCAAGTCACTCACTGAGCTTCATAGCTCATTCTTTCAGTGTTTTTCCCACTTTTCAGGTAGAGATCGAGCTCCCGGTGCCTGAAAACCTGCCATAGTCTGCTGGAAGCTTCACAAGTTTGATATGTTGTACGTGGGTGGAGTTGTATAGAAAGTCTATATGTATAGAAGAAGGACTATGAACTTATGTTTATGTGTACATTTTAGGTTGTGGTTGTGTGATCCATGGTTGGGTATGTTTTTGGTTGTGATGTTCATATCTCTTTCAGTTTTCCAGAGAGTCATATGGGTTACCCCTTACGTAGGTTACGTAATTGTCAATATTCCGTTGTGTTATGTTTTAGTTGTTTCTTATACAAGTTTAGTATGCTTATAAGGTAAAACAGGGTCAACAGGTATCGTTAGAGAGGTGAACGATGTCTGTTGGCTTCACGCCGTCTACCGGGCTAAGTTAGCAGGTAGTTCGGGAGGGGGTGTGACAAATCGTACAACGCTAGTCAAGACTAAAGAAGAGCTGAAAATGGAGTTGCATTAAATGCATCAAGGCTTCATTTATGATGAACTCAAGTTGCATTAATGTTGAAGTCAAGTTGCATTAATGTTGAAGTCAAGTTGCATTAATGTTGAAGTCAAGTTGCATTGAAAGAACTTAAGTTGCAATTAAATGAAATTAAGTGCATCTCAAGCCTCATTTAATGCAAGTCAAGCAAATGGGACTACACTTCAAGTTACTTCAAGTGGAGCTTCATTTACACCTTGGGAGGTTACAAAGACTAGAATTATTGTTAGAAGATTAATTCTCGGATTTATACCTCATTTACTTGTAATTTCAGTTTTAAAGTTTCTATTTCAATGTTTTAGGTTACATTTGAGTAGTGGATGGTTAGGACATTAAAGTTAGGGAAGTTACATTCTCAAACATGTCATGTTAGCTTAGTTTTAGGTTACAATTGGAAGGCTATATAAAGCCATCTAAGATGTATTGTAAAAAGGACTTGGAATCATGTTTTGAATGAAAAGTTGCATATTTTGCTTCTTAAGCCATGAGCTTGTTTCTTGCATTTCTTGTGTTTAGATTTGCATGCTAGGATCATTCAGGTAGCGTTGATCAAACTACTTGTGGAGTGATTCGAATCTTGAGTTTAGAAACAAGTTTTCTCTACTCTTGATCTTGATCATCAAGGTAAATCCGTTTCTATCTTCTTCCTTGGGATGAAATCATCTAGGTTTGGGGTTTTTGAGTTTTAGATCTAAAGGTCTTGTTCTTCAACAAGGTTGTTAGATTTAAATCATCAAGAGTTACTCATCAATGTCTTGTATTACACTTTGTAAATGAGAAAAAAAGTAAAGCAAATTGAAGATATTTCACCTCTAGAGAGTCGGCCAAACGATGTCGACCAACGATCTCTGATACCAAATGATAAGCGCCGAATTTGGTTGTTTAACAAAGCTAGAGGTCCTTCTAGGATCTTTGCAAACGTCACGAACAAGACTTACTTAACGAATTGATTCCAACCAAGAGTTTAGTTATCAGATGAATCACTCTTAGATCAAACTTAGAATAAGGATGGTCACTCCTAGATCCTAAGACGACTCACTCCAGAATTAGCTTGATCGGGGCTAATCCAATGAATCGGTTAAACATCAAACCTAAAGCAAGATTTGAAAGAAGTTAACACTAAATGAGGCTAAACAAAACACAAGTTTTTTTCATAAAGGTTTTGCCTTTAACATGCCAATACAAGCCTTATAGGCCAAAATGGTCGTGCAAAGCACCAAAAGACCAAAAGCATTAAATGTGAGATGAAGAAAATTTGACCTAGGAAATTAAAATTTGATTGCACAACGTTTGAGAGCTCTAAATATGGAACAAAAAACATAGAAATGTTTTAAATTGTCTTAAATATCTACTGTAGGATCCGCCATGCATGAAGATATCGTTAGACGAGGTTTGACATCACGAAATCCCAAGAGGTGCAATCTAGACAACCACCTGCTCACATTTTCTACACACTTTTTTTGTCCTCCGTGCCATCTTTCAAACTAAACAACTTTTCTCGTGCCATCTTCACTCCATTTTCATCGTGACTTGTTGAACTAACATTATAAAGAATTTTGGGTTAAAAAATCATCGTTTCTTCTTGTGCATCAACGAGCTTTTGGAGATGCAATGTGAAAGCCTCTTGAATCTTCTTGGCCTTGCTTCTTTGTTATGGCTCTTTCAGGTACATGCAATGGATTAATGACTTGATTCACATCATGTTGTCTCGTAACCATTATTTTGATGATAATCCATAGCTTCAAGTGGCTTGAACTTGTGTTCCATAATTGAAGCTTAGCTTGTCTTGAATGAAGCTTGTAATGATACTTAACTTCATTGAATCCATCTCCACGTCATTGAATGCAACTTGAGTTCAAACATCACCATATTTGTAACTTTAGTTCAACTTAGTTCTTTTAAGTTAAACCGAAGTTAAAGTTCTGTCACACCCCGTCCCAGCTTACTTGCCTAACCTAGGAAGAGATGCAAAGACAAAGATAACCAAACCTCTTGTTGGCTTTCCTTGACTAACCCAAGACATAACTTAAATTAAACGTAACACAACATGTTTGAACAAGCAAAATTAAGCACTGATATACACTTATAAATGAAACACATTCACTTCCATTACTATGTTCTTTAGGTAATCTTAAAGCTTCCAAGTTTATTAC
Source organism: Trichosanthes cucumerina (assembly GCA_036507285.1). NCBI lineage: Eukaryota > Viridiplantae > Streptophyta > Magnoliopsida > Cucurbitales > Cucurbitaceae > Trichosanthes > Trichosanthes cucumerina. Next base: position 36,530,209 of record CM071843.1, read on the forward strand.
AACCCATCTAATATGTTCTCACTACAAACCATATACAAAAGAAAGTGTATATACAAGGAGCTAAATGGCGTGGTGGCAAATAGTTGTCAAGGCTAAGCATTGGAAACTCGTCTGCTACCTGGAAAGAGTAGACATAATGAAAACGTGAGCTAGGAAGCCCAATGAGTGTCTATTATAGGCTCACAGGTAAAGCATGATAATGGAAGACTATAAGTAGAAAATAGCTTAACATCTGTTTGTAAACATAAACAAACTATGCTTCCAATTTACAGGTTTAAGTCACCACTTATGCATAGCACACAACTCATAATGTAGTATTATATAGGGGGTAGATAGATCAATAATGTAAAAGCTCATAACAATAAAACACATGGCATGATACCATTTTCGAACCATAGAGGTGGTAGAGTTACATTTATACCAATAAGGTTTATACCTTTCTCACGTGCACGTGGAATACCTTTGGCCCTTTGGTTTTCCCTAATACCTTCTCTATGTCCTTCAGTATTAAGGTAAGACCATTTACTACCCGAATACCTTCCTATTGTCCTTCAGTATCGGGAAATTATGATTCATTCCCCCCTAAGTGTAAGCCCTAAACTCTATTCTCTTTTATCATTGATCACTCGTTTATGATGTTTTGAAATAAGCAAAATCGGATAGGTTGCACTAAACGATGTCGTGATCGAATTTCGGAATCTATTGAATTTGGAGCTACAATGTGTCTAAACTTCATAAAGGGATAGGTAAACATTGAAATAAGCATATTAAAAGTTGCATTGAAGTAAGTTCAAATCATTAGCAATTGGAGAAGTTTTAGGTGCATCATGTATTGAATGGAAGATCATATGTCTCACAGACTTGGGATAAGTTGGTTAAATGTTTAGGGTTTCTTAACACACTTATTTTGGTGTTTTAAAAAGAAAAGAAAGAAAGGGATAAAGGAAAGGAAAAGAAAAGGAAAAGAAAAGAAAAAGCAAAAGGGAAAAGGACAAAGTTTGCCTCTTGGTTTATAAATGGTTTTATCTTCTCAATTTTCTTCTTTATTTATCAAAACCAAAGTTGAAGCTTCGTGGGAGAAGGAGAAAGGAAGAAAATGGAAGCCATTTTCGTGAGTTTGGAGCTGGAATTGCAGAAGAAAGGAGGAGAACTCAAAGCATAATTGTATAGCAACAAAGTGATCAACTCAGACAAGTTCTGATGTTTTGGTCTTTTCGAGCTCAACAAGAAGAGGTAAGAGTTGAGTTTTTGATACATGAAAGTTAACTCAATTTGGAACAAAATTTGTGAAGGAAGCTCGAGCTAATACTGAAGTTAACTTACTATTTTGTTAAGAGGAAGACAGAAGACAGAATTTGCTGTCAAATCTGGGAAGTCTCTGATGTTTTGGTTGTTCTGATCAGAATACTTGGAGTTAGAAGCTCTAATTGGTATGGTTCGAAAGCTTATTGAATTTCCTACAACTGTCGTGAAGAAATCGTGAGTATAAAATGTCTAAAAGATGTTCTAAATATCAGGTTAAATATGTTGTGCAGCAGGAAATCCGAATCTGGAACAGCAGCAGAATCATTTTAGGGGTTAAGCTACTGAGGTAATTTCTCACCAATACGTTAGGAATCTCATTTTCATGTCTTCATAAGAGTTTTAGAGGATTCCAAAAGGAAGAGTTTGGTATAAATTTCACCCTGTTTGGCTGAGAAATGAAGAAGTTATGGCTGTCTAAAAACAGGGCAGAAAATCTGAAAATGCTGGAATTTTGAAAGTGTGTTTTCTTGCAAGTTTTAAGGTCAAAAATCATGAGCTCGAGGTTCTAATGATTGATTTGGCTTGTTTGACACGCCAAGAGCAAATAGGTCAAGTTTACAAGCCAAGGTTCCAATTCTAATATGGTGAGTGACTCTATCTTAGAATTATGTTTGACCTATGTTGTTCTTCATGAACATAAGTGTTGATAATTACATCTTGAATGAACTAGTTGTGAATGGCTTCATAGAGTTTTCTAACATAAGGTTCATGATGGAACCTAAGCAAGCTTTGAAGTTAGTTGTAACAATAAATCCAAGTATGGAAACTAAATTATGAAAGTATGCTTTCCTTTAGAGAATGTTTTATGTAAATCCGTTTGAGAATATGTTTATATGATAATGTGAAAATGTCAAGGAATTGTTATATGTGTTTTAAAGACATGATTTCCATGGTAAACAAAGTATGCTCATGTTTGTGGTTAACCCCTAATACTGAAGGACATTCGAGAAGGTACTTAGGGGGGAAAATGAATCATGATATCCCGATACTGAAGGACAATGAGAAGGTATCCGGGAAGTAAATGGTTTTACCTAAATACTGAAGGACAATGAGAAGGTATTCGGGTAGTGAATGGTTTTACCTTAATACTGAAGGACATAGAGAAGGTATTAGGGAAAACCAAACGACCAAAGGTATTCCACGTGCACGTGAGAAAGGGAGAGAGGTATGAACCTTGTTGGAATAAATGTAACTCTACCACCTCTATGGATTGATGTGGAGTCATGTCATGTGCTTATTGTTATGAGCTTTTATATTATTGATCTATCTACCCTCGATATGTTAGTACATTTCGAGTTGTGTGCTATGCACAAGTGGTGACTTAAAACCCAGTAAATTGGAAGCATGGTTTGTTAATGTTTACAAACAGATGTTAAGTTATTTTGTACTTATAATCTGCCATTATTGTGATTCACCTGTGAGCTTATAATGTTTTAAAGATAGGCACTCACTGAGCTTTTTAGCTCATTCTTTCAATGTTTTCAAACCTTTTCAGGTAGAGATCAAGCTCCTGGTACCTGACATCCTGCAATAGTCTGCTGGAAGTTTCATAAGTTGATAGTTTGTACGTGGCTGGTGTTGTATAGCAAGTCGTTATGTAGTTATAGAAGTTTGTACATTAGTGGTTGTATAAACATTGAGTTGTCTTGTGTTGTTTTGATGCGCTTGACTTTTAGTTTCCAAGAGAGACTTGTGAAGGGTTTCTCCTTGTGTATGTTTAATTGTTGTCCAGTTTCTGCTGTGTTATGTTAAAATGTTCCATATGCAAACATAGTATGTTATCAGGAGTACAGGGTCAACAGGTATTGTAAAGAGCTAAACAATGTCTGTTGGCTTCACGCCGCCTTTCGAGCCTAGTTTTCAGGTAATTCGGAAGGGGGTGTGACAACTTGGTATCAGAGCAATTAGCTCCATGGGAATGAGACAGAGCAAGTTAGCTCTAGAAAGAACAGAAAAGTAAATAGCAAGTTATTGAGTTAATTCAATAGAACTAGTAGAGTATGGTCCAAGTAAGGATAAGAGTAAGTCCAAATCAGACTAGAATGTGAACACAAGTCTAGAATTGTGCATTTGAGTTGAGTACTCATTACATGTCTAGTATGTTAATATGTTATAGAAGTCATGCCACCACGTACTAGCAGACGATGCAGGCAAGATCAGGACGGGACGCAGGATCCTACCCAAGATCAATCCCAGTGGAGATCTAGTGCCCCGAGAGTTCAGATAGGGGCCAGAATTAAGCAACATGCTAATTCCTCACAGGAGGTAGGTAAGCCATAGGGAGCAGGGCTAAGTAATCCAGATAAGACATATATAATAGATTACCTAAAAGAATTAGGAGCCACAGTGTTTGAGGGTTCCAAAGATCTAGCCAAGTCGAGGTTATCCATGGTCGAGGTTTTTACCGATTAAGCTTGATAAATGTTTTGATGTTATGAGTTTCTCCGAGAAGCAAAATGCTAAGTTGGCCACATTCTTGCTTTGCTAAAGGAAGCGTAAGGATGATGGAAATCGATGTTAGCCGATTGTAGTGATGCACGTACTTCACAACGCAAACTTTCGTATATATTTGAAAATAAATATTACCCTAGCACGTACCGAGAGGTAAAGAGGGATGAATTTTTAGAATTAAAGCAGGGATCATTTTCAGTGGCTGAGTGTGAGAGAAGATATACCGAGTTGTCGCGGTATGTTGATGTGATTGTGGCATCTAAGAGCGGCAGGTGTCGACGATTTGAAAGAGGGTTACGACACGAGATACGTGCACTCCCGCCATGACCATTGTTAAGTGGACTGACTTCTCTCAGCTGGTAGAGACTGCTCTACGTGTTGAGCAGAGTATAGCAGAGGAGAAGTCAGTAGTGAAGCCTAGTTGTGGAGGCTTCGGCAACAAGCAGTTTCCAAGGTCGTGAGCATCGGAGGTTCACACTTGGAGTAAATGTTTCTAAGTCAATATGACTTTAAGGAGCAAGCTAGTAGCCAAATAGCCGTGCATCGAGGCGGATGTTTATGGTCGCACTTATCGTCGGTAGAGTTAAAGAGGACCTAGTTAGTTTGTTTGACCGGCAACAAGTTGCGGGGAGGGCAAGAGTCTATGCCAAATATAGCAAGGAAAACTCCATGTGTGATCTCATGTTGCAAGAATCATCAAGGTCATTGTCTTGTGAATGTTGGTACATGCTACTAGTCTTGACAACCGTGACATGTCAAGAGGGATTGTCCACAAACTATGGACAAACGCATTGAGAGGGACTAGGGAGTTAAGTCCCGCTTAGTTGAGCAAATGAGAGTATCGGTGAGTTGCAAGAGAAAGCACCAGTGGTGTTAGACTAAAGAGAGTTGTAGGAGGCCTAGGCAACACGGAAAGGTCTACGCTATGACTCAGTAAGAAGCAGAAGATGCATCATAAGTCATTACTGGTATGATTACTATTTGTAATGTATCTCGCACTTGTTTTAATAAAACCAAGATGCTACACATTTCTTTGTTTTTAGTATGTTCTTGACTAAGTTGAATGGGGAAGCTAGAACCTTTATGTAAAAGGTTAGTTATATACAATCTAGTTGGTGATGTGTTACTAGTCAATGCAAAGTTTTGCGGACTATGAGGTCTTAGTAGAAGGTCTTATTATGTTAGTGGATCTTCTTTCACTAGACTTGCAGGTATGAGATGCAATCTTAAGAATGGATTTCGTATTTACTCATTATGCTTCAGAGATTGCCATATAAAGGAAGTTGTTTTCAAGAAACCAGGGTTAGCTGAAGTGGTTTTAGGGGAGGGAAGAAAGATTATTCCTACGAGTTTGATTTCAGCATTCAAAGCTTAGAAATTGTTGAGAAAAGAATGCACGCGCGTTTCTTGCTCACGTAGTGGAGGTGCAGGAAGAAAAGCTAAAACCGTAAGATGTTCTTGTGGTAAATGAGTTTCTTGATGTTTTTCAAAGAGATCATCAGGGTTACCACACGATAGGGAGGTAGAGTTCACTATTGAATTGCTACCAGAACAACACCTATTTCGCAGCGCCGTATATAGAATGACTCCAAGTGAGATCGGGGAGCTAAAGATGCAGCTTATAAAGACTAGTAGATAAGGGATACATCGGACCTAGTGTATCGCCTTGAGAGCTCCAGTGTTATCTCAGAAAAGAAAGATGGTATCCGTAGATTATGCATTGATTATAGATAGTTAAACAAAGTCACGATACGTAACAAGTATCCTTTACCCCGTATAGATGACTTGTTTGACCGATTAAAGAGGAACATCATCGTGTTTCTAAGATTGATTTGAGATCGGATACCATCGATTAAAGGTAAGGGAAACAGATATTCCTAAAACAACATTCGAACGAGGTATGGGCATTATGAGTTTTTAGTAATGTCGTTCGGTTTGACGAATGCACCAAATTTTCAGGACCTCATGAATGTGATATTCCACCAAATTTGGATCGATTCGTGATAGTATTTATTGATAATATACTAGTTTACTCAATTGACAGAAAGCTCATGAGGAACATTTGAGGATTATTCTGCAAACACTACGAGATAAAATTGATTTATACGCTAAATTCACCAAATGTGTGTTTTGGTTGGATCAGGTAGTGTTTTTGGGGCATGTTGTCTCAGCAAATGGTGTTAGTGTGGATCCAAATAAAGTTAAAGCTGTAGTCAATTGGGAGAGACCAGTCAGTGCGACAGAGGTACGTAGTTTCCTAAGTTTGGCAGGATACTACAGGCGGTTTGTTGAGGATTTCTCACGAATAGCATTACCCTTAATAGCTTTGACAAAAAGAATGCTAAGTTTGAATGGTCAGACAAGTGCGAACAGAGTTTTCAGGAGCTGAAAAAGAGATTAGTTACAGTACCTATTCTGACACTTCCTGTAACGGAAAAAGAGTATGTGATTTACTGTGATGCCTCGAGACAAGGTTTAGGGTTTGTGCTCGTGCAAGAAGGAAAAGTAATAGCTTATGCATCAAGACAATTGAAAAAGCATGAATGTAATTACCCTACCCACGATCTCGAGCTAGTAGCAGTTGGTCTAGCACTGAAGATCCGAAAACATTACTTGTTTGGTGAAAGGTGTCACATTTACACAGATCATAAGAGACTGAAACATATCTTTGATTAGAGGGAGTTGAATGTGAGACAAGGAAGATGGTTAGAACTTATTAAAGATTATGATTGTACTATAGAATACCATCCTGGTAAGGTGAATGTGGTAGCAGATGCATTGAGCAGGAAGTGAAGACTTCCTAGGGATACCTTGTGTGGTATTCGAGCAACATTTTTATGTACTTTAAGGAATTCTAAAGGCGCTTGAAACTGCAGAGAATTCAGGGTCTTTAGTTAAATTTGGATCAGTCTTCACTGTAATAGAGATTGTGAGAAGACAATCGAGAGAATAGTAACTTGCGAAAAATGTTTGGAAAGTCCAAACAGGCTCGAAAGCAAAATTTAAAATGAGACCAGACGAGCCCCAGAGAAACAGGGGAGACTATGCCTTCCGAGTGTTAGTGAGCTTAAAGATGCTATTCTAGAGGAAGCTCACAGTTCAAATACGCTATGCATCCGTGAAGCATCAAGATGTGTAAAACCTTGAATGAGACTTATTGGTGACACGGGATGAAACGAGAGATAGCCGATTATGTTGATAGATGTTTCATCCATCGCCAAGTTAAACCAGATTAGACGAAGCAAAAAGGACTCCTTAACCCATTGCTAGTGTCTCTGAATGGAAATGGGAGCGTATTACTATGGTTTTTCCGTGTAGATTACCACGAACTTCAAATGGACATGATGGTATATGATAATGGTCGATAGACTCACTAAGACAACAATGTTATACCGATTAAAATCGACGCGTCTACACTTGATCAACTTGTTAAGCTATACGTCGACAAAATTGTGAGTCAATACAGAGTGCCGGTGTCCATAGTTTCGAGATAGAGATCCGAGATTTACTTCTATGTTTTGCCCTAGTTTACGAAAGCTATGGGAACAAAGTGAGTTTTAGTCTGAGCGCTCCATTCTCGATGATGGTCACCGAGAGAGAGGACCATCCAGACTCTAAAAGACATGTTGAAAGCATGTGTCCTTCAAGTTAAGGGGAGTTGGGATACACACCTATCGCTTATGGAATTTGCTTATAATAATGATTTACCGATCGAATATTGGCATGGCACCATTTGAGGCTCTGGATAAAAGACCATGTAGAACGCTCGTATATTGGAATAAACAAGAAGAGCGGAAGCTAATCGGTCCCGAGTTGGTGCAAGTTATGACAAACAATATTAACGTGTCGTGAGAGAATCAAAAGTAGCACAAGACCGTCGTAAGAGTTATGTAGATAAGCAACGAAAGGACTTAGAATTCCGTGTTGAGATCAAGTTTTCTCTTGAAGTTATCTCCATGGAGAGGTGTCCTTCGTTTTGGTAAGAAAGGTAAACTAAGCCCTAGATATATTGGTCCTTATCAAGTAACAGACAAGTTGGGCCAAAGAACCTCTGATTTGGAGTTGCCAGCAAAACTATCTCGAGTACATAATGTTTCCCATGTAACAATGCTGAAGAAATACATTTCTGATCCATCACATGTGCTCAAGGTAGAACCAAGACAACTTAAGGAGAATCTATCATATGAGGAAGAACCTCTACAGGTACTTAGGAACAAGTCAATACCACTGGTAAAGGTCTTGTGGAGAAATCACGACGTCGAGGAAGTAACATGGGAAAGCGAAAACATAATGAAAGAAAAGTACCCACAACTTTTCTCGTGCTGAATTTCGAGGGCGAAATTCCTCTTAAGGGGGTAGTAATTGTAAGCCCTAAACTCTATTCTCTTTTATCATTGATCACTCGTTTATGATGTTTTGAAATAAGCAAAATCGGATAGGTTGCACTAAACGATGTCGTGATCGAATTTCAGAATCTATTGAATTTGGAGCTACAATGTGTCTAAACTTCATAAAGGGATAGGTAAACATTGAAATAAGCATATTAAAAGTTGCATTGAAGTAAGTTCAAATCATTAGCAATTGGAGAAGTTTTAGGTGCATCATGTATTGAATGGAAGATCATATGTCTCACAGACTTGGGATAAGTTGGTTAAATGTTTAGGGTTTCTTAACACACTTATTTTGGTGTTTTAAAAAGAAAAGAAAGAAAGGGATAAAGGAAAGGAAAAGAAAAGGAAAAGAAAAGAAAAAGCAAAAGGGGAAAAGGACAAAGTTTGCCTCTTGGTTTATAAATGGTTTTATCTTCTCAATTTTCTTCTTTATTTATCAAAACCAAAGTTGAAGCTTCGTGGGAGAAGGAGAAAGGAAGAAAATGGAAGCCATTTTCGTGAGTTTGGAGCTGGAATTGCAGAAGAAAGGAGGAGAACTCAAAGCATAATTGTATAGCAGCAAAGTGATCAACTCAGACAAGTTCTGATGTTTTGGTCTTTTCGAGCTCAACAAGAAGAGGTAAGAGTTGAGTTTTTGATACATGAAAGTTAACTCAATTTGGAACAAAATTTGTGAAGGAAGCTCGAGCTAATACTGAAGTTAACTTACTATTTTGTTAAGAGGAAGACAGAAGACAGAATTTGCTGTCAAATCTGGGAAGTCTCTGATGTTTTGGTTGTTCTGATCAGAATACTTGGAGTTAGAAGCTCTAATTGGTATGGTTCGAAAGCTTATTGAATTTCCTACAACTTTCGTGAAGAAATCGTGAGTATAAAATGTCTAAAAGATGTTCTAAATATCAGGTTAAATATGTTGTGCAGCAGGAAATCCGAATCTGGAACAGCAGCAGAATCATTTTAGGGGTTAAGCTACTGAGGTAATTTCTCACCAATACGTTAGGAATCTCATTTTCATGTCTTCATAAGAGTTTTAGAGGATTCCAAAAGGAAGAGTTTGGTATAAATTTCACCCTGTTTGGCTGAGAAATGAAGAAGTTATGGCTGTCTAAAAACAGGGCAGAAAATCTGAAAATGCTGGAATTTTGAAAGTGTGTTTTCTTGCAAGTTTTAAGGTCAAAAATCATGAGCTCGAGGTTCTAATGATTGATTTGGCTTGTTTGACAGGCCAAGAGCAAATAGGTCAAGTTTACAAGCCAAGGTTCCAATTCTAATATGGTGAGTGACTCTATCTTAGAATTATGTTTGACCTATGTTGTTCTTCATGAACATAAGTGTTGATAATTACATCTTGAATGAACTAGTTGTGAATGGCTTCATAGAGTTTTCTAACATAAGGTTCATGATGGAACCTAAGCAAGCTTTGAAGTTAGTTGTAACAATAAATCCAAGTATGGAAACTAAATTATGAAAGTATGCTTTCCTTTAGAGAATGTTTTATGTAAATCCGTTTGAGAATATGTTTATATGATAATGTGAAAATGTCAAGGAATTGTTATATGTGTTTTAAAGACATGATTTCCATGGTAAACAAAGTATGCTCATGTTTGTGGTTAACCCCTAATACTGAAGGACATTCGAGAAGGTACTTAGGGGGGAAAATGAATCATGATATCCCGATACTGAAGGACAATGAGAAGGTATCTGGGAAGTAAATGGTTTTACCTAAATACTGAAGGACAATGAGAAGGTATTCGGGTAGTGAATGGTTTTACCTTAATACTGAAGGACATAGAGAAGGTATTAGGGAAAACCAAACGACCAAAGGTATTCCACGTGCACGTGAGAAAGGGAGAGAGGTATGAACCTTGTTGGAATAAATGTAACTCTACCACCTCTATGGATTGATGTGGAGTCATGTCATGTGCTTATTGTTATGAGCTTTTATATTATTGATCTATCTACCCTCGATATGTTAGTACATTTCGAGTTGTGTGCTATGCACAAGTGGTGACTTAAAACCTGTAAATTGGAAGCATGGTTTGTTAATGTTTACAAACAGATGTTAAGTTATTTTGTACTTATAATCTGCCATTATTGTGATTCACCTGTGAGCTTATAATGTTTTAAAGATAGGCACTCACTGAGCTTTTTAGCTCATTCTTTCAATGTTTTCAAACCTTTTCAGGTAGAGATCAAGCTCCTGGTACCTGACATCCTGCAATAGTCTGCTGGAAGTTTCATAAGTTGATAGTTTGTACGTGGCTGGTGTTGTATAGCAAGTCGTTATGTAGTTATAGAAGTTTGTACATTAGTGGTTGTATAAACATTGAGTTGTCTTGTGTTGTTTTGATGCGCTTGACTTTTAGTTTCCAAGAGAGACTTGTGAAGGGTTTCTCCTTGTGTATGTTTAATTGTTGTCCAGTTTCTGCTGTGTTATGTTAAAATGTTCCATATGCAAACATAGTATGTTATCAGGAGTACAGGGTCAACAGGTATTGTAAAGAGCTAAACAATGTCTGTTGGCTTCACGCCGCCTTTCGAGCCTAGTTTTCAGGTAATTCGGAAGGGGGTGTGACACTAAGTACCTTCTCGAATATCCTTCAGTATTAGGGGTTAACCACAAACAAGGGCATAATTTGTTTACCATGGAAATCAAGTCTTTATAACACATACAACAATTTCTCGACATTTTCACATTATCTTCTAAACATGTTCCCAAGTGGATTTACACAAAACATTCTCTAAAGGAAAACATACTTTCATAATTTAGTTTCCATACTTGGGTTTATAGTTACAAACTAATTCAAAACATGCTTAGGTTCCATCATGAACTTTATGTTAGAAACTCCATGAAGCTATACATAATTAGTTCAAACAGGATTCAATGATCAACAATTATGTTTTTGAAGAAAAACTTAGGTCAAGCATGATTCTAAAATAGAGTCACTCACAATCACCAAAAGGGCTCCAAGGGTTATACACATTTCCTATCTCCGTTTGCCCTGAAAATGAAATTAGTAACATCAATTCCTTTCCTTATGCACCTTAGAAACATATCTAATTCAGTCCCATAACTCAATTCAGAATAGCCATACACACAATTGGTTGTAAGGTATATAGAAATGGAAGAGAATCTCCTTCAATCCCTTGCTAGCAGTTTTTTCCCTTGCACCTAAAATTACAGGTTCAACTTTCAGCTTGGGTTCCTCAAAATTTATCAACACAACCACCAAATATTTTTTGATAAACCTCAAGGAAAACATCTTAGCTTACTTACCTCAAAATTTCAGCTTCTAATTCCTCCTAATGAGCTCAAAACAGACTAAACTCCTCACACTGCTCTGCTACCCGAGAATTTTGAACACCTCTCACTGTTCTGCACTTTTCTCCTTCGTCCTCTCTGTATTTTTCCAAAAGTCGACCAGTTTCGTATTCTACACTCAATTGATGAGATTTTGACTAAAAAATCAACGAATTTGACTCAGTAAATTGAGAGATATGATCGTTTGAAGATGACCCATTTTCCAGCTGCTTGCTGTTTTTCTGCGAATTTGACAGCACCTACTTGCCATGTTTAACTCCGAGGCTTCACCTCCTTTGGCCAGCTCCTACTTCAATATTTACATCTTAATCACCTTTTTAAAACACCAAAATAAGTGTGTAAATAAACCCTAAGCATTTAGCCAACTTATCCTAAGTTTGTGAGATATAAGATCTTCCATTCAATACATGATGCACCTAAAACTTCTCCAATTTGCTAATGATTTTAACTTACTTCAATGCAAATTTTAATATGCTTATTTCAATGGCTTACCTATCTCCTTATGAAGCTTAGACACATTGTAGCTCCAAATTCAATAGATTCCCAAATCCGATCACGACATCATTTAGTGCAACCTATACGATTTTGCATATTTCAAAACATCACGAACGAGTGCAAAATGATAAAAGAAAATAGAGTTTAGGGCTTACAAGTTCCATAAATTCAGCTATGAGTTCATTAAATGCAAGTTAGAATGCATTTAATGCATCTCTGATATGAACCAAGACATCTCACGAAGTCGCATTAAATGAAGTCATTCATGGAAGTTTAACATAAGTTGCATTTAATGAACTCAAGTGCAACTCATCATTTATTAAAGAACAACAAGCTTCATTTATGTGGCAAGGACTTCAAGATACTTCAAGATGTGCTTCATATACTCTTGGATGGTTACAAGGAGTTACAAATCTAACAAAGAGACATCATTCTCGGATTTATGGCTAATTTGATGTAATTTTCAGTTTTAAAGTCTTGTTTTGAATGTTTTAGGTTGCAAAATAGCTAGTGGACATTATGGTATTGATGGAGATGTAAGTTACAATCCTTAAATTGCCATAGGTTATCTTTAGGTTTAATTTTGAAGGCTATAAATAGCCACATGTAATCCAAAGGAAAAAAAAAGGATTGAAAATGTAATCAAAAGAGGCATTGAGCTTTTGTTATAACCTTTGAACTATTTCTTTGCAATTCTATGTAGATTAGGTTGCATGCTTAGAATCATTCAAGCTAGACTTGATCAATCTTGCTTGTGGAGTGATTCGAATCTCATTCAAGTTCTCTTGCCTTGAGATGTTTGATCACAAGGTAATCCGATTTTACTTTCCTTGAGTAATTTCAAAATTCATTTTGGGGTCTTTGAGATTGAGTTATCTAAAGGTCTTGTTTCTTTAAACAAGGTTGTTAGATCCAATTGTCAAGGGTTACTAACATTTTGACATTAGAATCTTTGACTTCTTGATTTCATTTTGATTTGGAGTTTTTGAGTTTTAGATCTAAAGGTCTTGTAGAATCATTCAAGCTTGACTTGATCAATCTTGCTTGTGGAGTGATTCGGATCTCATGCAAGTTCTCTTGCCTTGAGATATTTGATCCACAAGGTAATCCGATTTTACTTTCCTTGAGTTGAATTTCAAAATTGGTTTTGGGGTCTTTGAGATTGAGTTATCTAATAGTCTTGTTTGTTCCATAATAAGATTGTTAGAATTTTCAAATTTCTTTAAAAAATTTCTTATCATTTGGTATCAGAGCGCCTTAGGCTCAAGATCGGATATATGTTTCCTTTGCGTTTATATTGAATTTGTTTAGTTTTTTTTTTTTTTTTGCAAACTGTCCAGTTTTCGTAATCTATGAAAAAAGTACCAAAAAGTCATATTTGTGCAACTGTTTTCATCTTTATGTCTTCATCAATATTGTAGATCAGGGTCTAAGCGTCACTTTTGTCTTCTATGAAATTTTCTAATTCAGCATTCGTGAGGGTAAAAAGAATGCATTTGTAAAACTGGTTCTGAAACAAATTGCTATACCCGAGAACATGAGTTCTTGTTTTGTTCTTGCTGTTTTTGCCTCTAAAGCATGCTAAATCTGAAAATTTCTCATTTGAACTGATCTTTTTTTGTTTTTGTTTAACCAATTGGCATTCATTCTTAGATGTTACACTTTGAAGGTTGAAAAATTGGTTGTTACATATTAAATATGGGCAGTTATATTTCTGCACATTGAATTTTCCAACTATTAGTTTCAAATTGTAACTCATATTTTAAAAGTCCAACCATTGGTTTTAAATTGTGACTCTTGTATTTAAAATTCCAGCCATTGTTCTTAATTTGTGAGAGTTACATATCTTGTTCTTAATTTTTCTACCCTTAGATAAAATTTTCATAGGTTCATCATTCTGAATTTTTCTTTTCATAAGCCTTGTTTTGCTTATTTATATTCAAAGTGTGCTACTATCCATGGGATTGCAAATCATGGCTCAATACTTCAAAAACAAAAATTGAGAGGTAAGAATGAGAGCTTATATAGTTTGATTTCTCAAAATGAACACAAGTGATATTTCCTTGAGTGTAAACAAGTGAGAGAGTGTTGTGAGGTCTTTTGTGTTTTCTTAACATGGTTTTGCAGCAATGTTTCACAAGTAGATTCGAGGACGAATCTTTTGAAGAAGGAGAGAATGATATGAACCAAAACATCTCACGAAGTCGCATTAAATGAAGTCATTCATGGAAGTTTAACATAAGTTGCATTTTAATGAACTCAAGTGCAACTCATCATTTATTAAAGAACAACAAGCTTCATTTATGTGACAAGGACTTCAAGATACTTCAAGATGTGCTTCATTTACTATTGGAAGGTTACAAAGAGTTACAAAGCTAGCAAAGAGACATCATTCTCGGATTTATGGCTAATTTGATGTAAATTTCAGTTTTAAACTCTTGTTTTCAATGTTTTAGGTTACTAAATAGTTAGTGGACATTATGGTATTGATGAGGATGTAAGTTACAACCCTTAAACTACCATAGGTTATCTTTAGGTTTAATTTTGAAGGCTATAAATAGCCACATGTAATCCATGAAAAAAAAATTGAAAATTGTAATCAAAAGAGGCCTTTGTGCTTTTTTATAGCCTTTGAGCTATGTCTTTGCAATTCTATGTAGATTAGGTTGCATGCTTAGAATCATTCAAGCTTGACTTGATCAATCTTGCTTGTGGAGTGATTCGGATCTCATACAAGTTCTCTTGCATTATCAAAATGATGAGAAATTTAAGAAGAATTTAAAAATCTAATCTACCTTGTTAACAACAAACAAGATTGTTAACAACAAACAAGATTATTATATCACAAAACCCAAAAATCTCAAAATCAAAATGAAATCAAAGAAGCCAAAGATTCTATTATCAAAATGTTAAGTAACCCTTGACAATTGGATCTAACAACCTTGCTTAAAGAAACAAGACCTTTAGATAACTCAATCTCAAAGACCCAAAAACCAATTTTGAAATTCAACTCAAGGAAAGTAAAATCGGATTACCTTGTGGATCAAATATCTCAAGGCAAGAGAACTTGTATGAGATCCGAATCACTCCACAAGTAAGATTGATCAAGTCAAGCTTGAATGATTCTAAGCATGCAACCTAATCTACATAGAATTGCAGACATAGCTCAAAGGCTATAAAAAAGCACAAAGGCCTCTTTTGATTACAATTTTCAATCTTTTTTTTTCATGGATTACATGTGGCTATTTATAGCCTTCAAAATTAAACCTAAAGATAACCTATGGTAGTTTAAGGGTTGTAACTTACATCCTCATCAATACCATAATGTCCACTAACTATTTAGTAACCTAAAACATTGAAAACAAGAGTTTAAAACTGAAATTTACATCAAATTAGCCATAAATCCGAGAATGATGTCTCTTTGCTAGCTTTGTAACTCTTTGTAACCTTCCAATAGTAAATGAAGCACATCTTGAAGTATCTTGAAGTCCTTGTCACATAAATGAAGCTTGTTGTTCTTTAATAAATGATGAGTTGCACTTGAGTTCATTAAAATGCAACTTATGTTAAACTTCCATGAATGACTTCATTTAATGCGACTTCGTGAGATGTCTTGGTTCATATCACTTGTTTTCTCAACAAGGTTGTTAGGTCTAATTCTTGGGAGTTTCTCATCATTTGGTATCAGAGCCTTAGGCTCAAGATCGGATATATGTTTCCATTGCGTTTACATTGAATTTGTTTTAAATTTTCATGTTTTAGGTTTTTTTTAGCAAACTTTCCAGTTTTTGTAGTCTCTGAAAAAGCACCGAAAGTCATATTTTTGCAATTATTTTCATCTTGATGTCTTCATCAATATTCTAGATCAGACTCGCATCTATAAATTTGTCTCCTATGAGAATTTCTAATGCAGCTTTCTTTAGAGTGAAAAATATGCATTTATACAACTTGGTCTGAAACACTACTATAACCGAGAACTTGTGTTCTTGTGTTGTTCTTGCTGTTTTTTCTTCTAAAGCATGTTAGATACAAAAACTTCTCATATGATATGATAATTTTGTTCTATTATAACCATTGGGTATTCAATCTTAGATGTTACACTTTGAAAAATTTGCAAAAGTTGGGTGTTGCGCATTAAATTTGGGCAGTTACATTTCTGCACATTGAAATTTCAAGCCTAGTTTTCAAATTGTAACTCATATATTTTAAAACTCCAACCATTGGTTTTAAATAGTAACTCTTGTATTTAAAATTCCAGCCATTGTTCTTAATTGTGAGAGTTACATTCTTGTTCTTAATTTTTCTACCCTTAGATAAAATTTCCATAGGTTTATCATTCTGAATATTTCTTTTCATAAGCCTTGTTTTGCTTATTTGTATTCAAAGTGTGCTACTATCCATGGGATTGCAAATCATGGCTCAATACTTCAAAAAAAAATTGAGAGGTAAGAATGAGAGCTTATATAGTTTGATTTCTCAAAATGAACACAAGTGATATTTCCTTGAGTGTAAACATGTGAGAGAGTGTTGTGAGGTCTTTTGTGTTTTCTTAACATGGTTTTGCAGCAATGTTTCACAAGTAGATTCGAGGACGAATCTTTTTGAAGAAGGAGAGAATGATATGAACCAAGACATCTCACGAAGTCGCATTAAATGAAGTCATTCATGGAAGTTTAACATAAGTTACATTTAATGAACTCAAGTGCAACTCATCATTTATTAAAGAACAACAAGCTTCATTTATGTGACAAGGACTTCAAGATACTTCAAGATGTTCTTCATATACTCTTGGATTGTTACAAGGAGTTACAAATCTAACAAAGAGACATCATTCTCGGATTTATGGCTAATTTGATGTAATTTTCAGTTTTAAAGTCTTGTTTTGAATGTTTTAGGTTACAAAATAGCTAGTGGACATTATGGTATTGATGGGGATGTACGTTACAACCCTTAAATTACCATAGGTTATCTTTAGGTTTAATTTTGAAGGCTATAAATAGCCACATGTAATCCAAAGGAAAAAAAAAAGATTGAAAATGTAATCAAACGAGGCATTGAGCTTTTGTTATAACCTTTGAGCTATTTGTTTGCAATTCTATGTAGATTAGGTTGCATGCTTAGAATCATTCAAGCTAGACTTGATCAATCTTGCTTGTGGAGTGATTCGAATCTCATACAAGTTTTCTTGCCTTTAGATGTTTGATCACAAGGTAATCCGATTTTACTTTCCTTGAGTTTATTTTCAAAATTCGTTTTGGGATCTTTGAGATTGAGTTATCTAAAGGTCTTGTTTCTTTAAACAAGGTTGTTAGATCCAATTGTCAAGGGTTACTAACATTTTGACATTAGAATCTTTGGCTTCTTGATTTCATTTTGATTTGGAGTTTTTGAGTTTTAGATCTAAAGGTCTTGTTTTCTCAACAAGGTTGTTAGGTCTAATTCTTGGGAGTTACTTAACAGTCTCCATCTTGAAGTTCAACTTTGCACAACATGTAGGGAAAGACTCCAACATCTTCTAGAACCTCCTCTTTTGAGCTCAGCATAGCTTGAATATAAGTGATTAAAGCTTGTTGTAGCTTCTTGGCTCTCGACCTTGTAATTGGACCTTCAGGCATGACAATAGGTGGTCCTTCATTCATATCAACTACCCTGCACCCTGAACTCAAACATGTTAGCCTGCAACAACACATCATTAAACTCATCCATAGCTCCCATATCCGAAAACCCACCAAACGCCTCAGATGTAGCCCAAATCGCATTAAAGTCACCCATATAACAAGTCCTAGACCATCCCAGTCAGAAATAACTGGAAGCAAATCAATCCACAATCTGCGCCTAGCTTTAGGAGCATTAGCTGCATACACACAAGCCACCTTAACAGACAGTGAGACAACTGAGTCCACCAAAGTTACAGACACAAACTAATCGCCAACAACATCCGGGGTAAACAAGAACCTGCCCGAGCACCACAACACCCAAATCCTACCCAAACCATGCTCACCATAACTATTCAAACACTGCCAATCACCCCCAAACGACCGAAAGGAAAAATCAAACTGATGTAGCTTCACCTTCGTTTCCAGAAGACAACAAAAGCCCGCTCGAACTAAGCGCAAAAAGGATCTCACAACAAGACTGATATGAATCCTAGAATGCTAGTCAAGACTAAAGAAGAGCTAAAAATGGAGTTGCATTAAATGCATCAAGGCTTCATTCATGATGACCTCAAGTTGCATTAAAGTTGAAGCCAAATTGCATTGAAAGAACTTAAGTTGCAATTAAATGGAGTTAAGTGCAACTCAAGCTTCATTTAATGCAAGTCAAGCATCAATTAATGAGACAACACTTCAAGTTACTTCAAGTGGAGCTTCATTTACACATCGGGAAAGTTACAAAGACTAGAATTGTTGAATTGTCGGATTTATAGCTCATTTACATGTAATTTCAGTTTTAAAGTTTGTATTTCAATGTTTTAGGTTACATTTGAGTAGTAGATGGTTATGACATTAAAGGTAGGGAAGTTACACTCTCAAACATGTCATTTAAGCTTAGTTTTAGGTTACAATTGAAAGGCTATATAAAGCCATCGATGTATTGTAAAAAAAAGATTTGGAATCATGTTTTGAATGAAAAGTTGCATATTTTGCTTCTTAAGCCATGAACTTGTTTCTTTGCATATCTTGTGTTTAGATTTGCATGTTAGGATCATTCAAGTAGCGTTGATCAAACTACTTGTGGATACAAATCTTGAGTTTAGAAACAAGTTTTCTCTACTCTTGATCTAGATCATCAAGGTAAATCTGTTTCTATCTTCTTCCTTGGGATGAAATCATTTAGATTTGGGGTTTTGAGTTTTAGATCTAAAGGTCTTGTTCGTCAACAAGGTTGTTAAATTTAAATAATCAAGAGTTACTTATCAAAGACCCTTAACAGGGCTCGTAAGACCCCGCACATCCCAAGAGCACCACGCAAACATTTAACACCTGGTCGGATGATATGAATCCTACCATGCTAGATAAAAGCTTCAAAATGTAGTTGAATTAAATGTTGTCCAACTTCATTTATGGCAAACAAAAGATGCATTTAATGAACTCAAGTGCAATAAATCCTTCATTAAAGACAAGCCAAGCTACATTTATGCAACAAGAGCTTCAAGATACTTCAAGTGTGGCTTCATTTATTCATGGATGGTTACAAGTATTGATAGGATTAATAGAAGTTTAATTCTCGGATTTATGGCAATTTTGATGTAATTTTAAGTTTTAAAGTTATCTTTTCAATGTTTTAAGTTACAATTTGGTTAGTGGAGATCATGGGATTGATGAATATATAAGTTACAACCTTTCAATTGACCATAGGTTACTCTAGGGTTGATTTTGAGGCTATATAAAGCCATGTACCTTGTAAAAAAAACGAAAAAGATTGAAAATGTAATCAAAAGGAGCCTTAGTGTATTTTTATAGCCTTTGAGCTATGTCTTTGCAATTCTATGTAGATTAGGTTGCATGCTTAGAATCATTCAAGCTTGACTTGATCAATCTTGCTTGTGGAGTGATTCGGATCTCATACAAGTTCTCTTGCCTTGAGATGTTTGATCGACAAGGTAATCCGATTTTACTTTCCTTGAGTTGATTTTCAAAATTAGTGTTGGGGTCTTTGAGATTGAGTTATCTAAAGGTCTTGTTTCTTTAAGTAAGGTTGTTAGATCCAATTGTCAAGGGTTACTTAACATTTTGACATTAGAATCTTTGGATTATTTGATTTCATTTCGATTTGAAGTTTTTGGATTTTAGATTTAATAGTCTTGTTTGTTTTTAACAAGGTAGATTAGATTTTTCAAATTCTTCTTTGAATTTCTTATCATCGGATCCCCCGGATCCACCAATTCAACTACAGGAGCATGATCCCCCAGCCTCGCAATCGCCAGGAGGGGGGGGGGCTCAATATCGTCACAAGTGCTAGAGCCAACACATCATCAACCTCCAACGCACCAAACCTATTCACCGTAGGTACCACCACGCAATCCGACTTCACTACCGAACAAGCCGACCTCCCGACACTACCTCTGACCTCCCGACCAGGAAACACTGCATGATGAGTAACCCCTGAGAATTTAAATCTAACAACCTTGTTGACGAACAAGACCTTTAGATCTAAAACTCAAAAACCCCAAATCTAAATGATTTCATCCCAAGGAAGAAGATAGAAACGGATTTACCTTGATGATCAAGATCAAGAGTAGAGAAAACTTGTTTCTAAACTCAAGATTTGAATCATTCCACAAGTAGTTTGATCAATGCTACTTGAATGATCCTAGCATGCAAATCTAAACACAAGATATGCAAAGAAACAAGCTCATGACTTAAGAAGCAAAATACAACTTTTCATTCAAAACATGATTCCAAGTCTTTAATAGCATCATATGATTCATATCATTCTCTCCTTCTTCAAGAATATTCGTTCTTGAATTTAAGAATGCCCTTGTAGCGCAAACTTGTAATTATTTCAGCCTTTAGTCTTGCTCTCTTGGATTTCTTCTTTGTATCTTTTTGTCATCCAATAATGTCATACCTCCTCCCGAACTACTCACTACTTAGCTCGGAAGACGACGTGAAGCCAACATACATCATTTACTTCTTAACAATACCTGTTGACCCTGTTTTACCTGATAAACATACTATACCTGCATATGGAACGTTTTAATCATACACACAGCGGAATATTGACAATTACGAAACCTACGTAAGCTGTAACCCTACTTAAGACTCTCTTGAAAATGAAACGGGTATGAGCATCACAACCAAAAACATACCCAACCATGGTTTACACAGCTACAACTTAGAATGTACACACAAACATAACTTCATAGTCCTCCTACAATACATATAGACTTTCTATACAACTTCACCCACATACAAATAGACTTTCTATACAACTTCACCCACATACAAAATATCAAACTCGTGGAGCTTTCAGCAGACCATGGCAGGATGTCAGGTACCAGGAGCTCGATCTACACCGAAAAGTTTGGAAAACACTGAAAGAATGAGCTATGAAGCTCAGTGAGTGACTGAGTTTAAAATCTATAACTCGTAAAACATATCACCTGAAGACTTATGAGCATATGCATCTATAAACAAGCGTTAAAAGTAAACGTGGAATCATAATAGCTTTTCAGAAATCCAACAAGCATGACATTAAAATTCCGCAAGGCATATCGATAATATTAACTTATATAGAACATATGGAAATCTACGTAGTGTAGGGTACGCCCAGTACAACCAACGTTTACTCTAAGATGTAGTGGGCCCGCCTAGAACTCTCATCGTCTTTGTCGTAGTGGGGCTCGCCCAGCACTCACGACAACATTGTTGTCACAGAGTACACTCAACGTCGACAACAGAATATGACCTGTGTGCACATGGTACTATGCAACCTCGGACTCAATATCTTAGTCATTTACTCAATCGAGTCTTAAGAAATCACATAAAAATATTTGAACATGTCTGCTTAACTTTTCTTTCATAAAACTCAAGCTTACTCAGCTCGTTAATAAAAACTTGAAATCTTTAAATCATACTTGCTAGTACATGTTTGCTTGAAATAATAACATTTTCACTAAATTTCGGTAATCAATAAACATATGCTCACGAATAAATTTCATCAAGACATTTAGGCTCACAACGGGCACTTAAAATCATTTGGAAAACATGAATGCTTATAAATATGTGTTCTAAAAGAAACATAAAGCATTAAGACCATTTCATTCTAGAGGAATCATGTATTTCCTTAAGCTTAATTCAAGCATATAAATCATTTACGAAGTTCGTTTTGTCACTCACTGTTAGAACTAGAATCTTGGCCCGTACACTTGACCTATTTTCTCTTGGCCTGTCAAACAAACTAAAACTAAGCATTAGAACCACGAGCTCCTGAATTTCAACCTTGGAATTACAAAAAGCACACCATTAAATTTTCCAGAATTTTCCAGATTTCATACCCTGACTTCAAACATTCATAACTCCTTCATTACTTAGCCAAACAGGATGTACTTTATACCAAATTCTTCCATTTTGAACCCTCTAAAAGTCATGTGAAGAAATGAAATTGAAATTCCCAACGAATTTATTCGAAAATACCTCGAAAGCTTCATCCCCAAAAAACAACTTTTGTTGTTTCCAGATTCGTTTCCCAAACATCTTCCAGTCGTTTTCTACGCATGATTTCTGCACGAAAGTTGTAGGAAATTGAATAAGCTTTCCAACCATACCTATTTCAGCTTCTGATTCGAATCCTACTGATCAGCTCGACCCAAAAACCAGAGATTTCTCAGATTTGACAACAAATTCTCTCCTCTGCCTTCCTCTTCACAAATCAGTAACTTAAGATCTGAATTTGCTCGAGCTTCCTTCACGAATTTTGTTCAAATATGAGTTAACTTTCAAGCAAATCAAACCTCACCTCTTACCTCTTACCTCTTTTTGTGGAGCTCGAAATGATTCAAATAACAGAACTGCGCAGAATGATTACCTTGCTGCTATACTAACTTGCCTTTGTTTCTCTTCCTTTCTTCTGCAACTTCAACTTCAAAAAAAAATCACTTTCTTTCTCTTCCTTCGTCCTTCTCCACGAACCCTAAACTTTCTTTTGTTAAAATGGGAAGGAAATGGAGAGAAGATGGGTTAAATTAAAAGAAAAGGTTAGGCGGTGGATTTTTTTTTTTTGTCTTTTCCCTTTTTACTTTTTCCTTTTGTCCTTTTCTTTCTTTTCTTTTCTTTTCTTTTTAAAACTAAACCATAAAAATCAAACATATCTTTCCTTTTCTTTTTAAATGATTTGTGAAACATGCTGCAAAAGAAAGTATCAAGAAAATGGGTATTTCCTCACTCCCTTACGTGTTTACACTCGAAGAGACACTCAATTTCACAAATCACTCATTATTTTCTCTCTATCTAATCTCTCAAATTTGGAATAGTGAAGCTCGATAAT
This sequence comes from Trichosanthes cucumerina, assembly GCA_036507285.1. Taxonomy (NCBI): domain Eukaryota; kingdom Viridiplantae; phylum Streptophyta; class Magnoliopsida; order Cucurbitales; family Cucurbitaceae; genus Trichosanthes; species Trichosanthes cucumerina. Next base: position 36,553,162 of record CM071843.1, read on the forward strand.
TTGCAATCCAATGTATGTTGCACACTTTGAACACCTTAACTTGACTTAGCAAATGATTCAAGAAATCAAATAAGTAAAAAGATGAACATATTTAAAAAAAATGATAAACAAGGATTGGACTAAGACAACACTTTTAAGCAAATTCAATGTTGGCCAAAAACAAAATTAGGGTACTAAGAATGAAACTCCTTTGGAACATGTATAAACTATATATACGTGTTGGGATTATGCCCTAAACTTGTGTAATTTTGATCAAATAAATAAAGAGTTATTTTTTTTGATAAAATTATATTCTTGATTTATAAATCCAAACTAAGCTTCAAGGTTATCAGTGTAGTGGACACTATTTGGATTGTGTTCAAGAATATAACCTAAATGGTCTATGGTATAAGAATAAGGTTGGAAACCTCATTCTGGTAACACCATGGATGCGACCCACTTTGTAATTAGTACAAATGAGGTAATCCAACTCATTCCTGTGGTTGACATGCGAGTGGGGGCATCCTGTTTGAAGAGTTCATACAAGATCGGGATCATGAAATTATTAGTCTAACCAAAGGTAACATCGTTAATGTGATAAGACCGATAATTTATAGATGGTCATTAGTGACTCGATCTTAATCCTGAGTACGTTAAGAACTCCTGCTTATAGGGGTTTGTCCTTAGACTAGTATGAGTGAGAGTGGCCTGTAGCCGACTCAATAAGCCTACCTTCTCAGGGACAAAACCTCGTAGGTAGCTGGGGACTTAACTATACAAGATGGAATTCACTCATTGCTACACTAAGGAATTAGATAGGTTGTTCCCTTAAGAGCTGACTCCAGGTCTTGAACAACGGGGCCCCACCCTCTAAGAGGGTATGAGTCTATGGTAGGACCTTAGACTTGTTGTTCATTAGAGGATCAATGGTACTTAAGGAACAAAGAGGTAATCACAGGGGTAAAACGGTAATTTGACTCAACTGTGATTATGATATGAACCAAGACATCTAATGAACTCAAGTGCAACTCATCATTTATTTTGAACAATCAAGCTTCATTTATGGAACAGGGGCTTCAAGATAATTCAAGAGAAGCTTCATTTACTCTTAGATGGTTACAAAGAGTTACAAAGTCAACAAAGAGACTTCATTCTCGGATTTATGGCTAATTTGATGTAAATTTCAGTTTTAAAGTCTTGTTTTCAATGTTTTAGGTTACAAAATAGTTAATGGACATTATGGTATTGATGGAGATGTAAGTTACAATCCTTAAATTGCCATAGGTTATCTTTAGGGTTCAATTTTGAAGGCTATAAATAGCCACACATGTAATCCATGGAAAGAGAAAAAAAAAAGATTAAAAATGTAATCAAAGAGACCTTGAGCTTTTTTATAGCCTTTGAGCTATGTCTTTGCAATTCAATGTAGATTAGGTTGCATGCTTAGAATCATTCAAGCTTGACTTGATCAATCTTGCTTGTGGAGTGATTCGGATCTCAAGTAAGTGTTTTCTTGCCTTGAGATATTTGATCGACAAGGTAATCCGGTGTTACTTTCCTTGAGTTGATTTTCAAAATTGGTTTTGGGGTCTTTGAGATTGAGTTATCTAAAGGTCTTGTTTCTCTAAGGAAGGTTGTTAGATCCAATTGTCAAGGGTTACTTAGCATTTTGACATTAGAATCTTTGGTTTCTTTGATTTCATTTTGATTTTGAGATTTTTGGGTTTTGTGATCTAATAGTATTGTTTGTTTTAACAAGGTAGATTAGATATTTCAAATTCCTATTTAAAATTTCTCATCATTTGTTTTTGTGATCTAATAGGAATTTGAAATATCTAATCTACCTTGTTAAAACAAACAAGACTATTAGATCACAAAACCCAAAAATCCCAAAATCAAAATGAAATCAAAGAAACCAAAGATTCTAATGTCAAAATGCTAAGTAACCCTTGACAATTGGATCTAACAACCCTGCTTAAAGAAACAAAACCTTTAGATAACTCAATCTCAAAGACCCTAAAACCAATTTTGAAAATCAACTCAAAGTAAAAACGGATTACCTTATCGATCAAATATCTCAAGGCAAGAAAACACTTACTTGAGATCCGAATCACTCCACAAGCAAGATTGATCAAGTCAAGCTTGAATGATTCTAAGCATGCAACCTAATCTGCATAGAATTGCATAGACATAGCTCAAAGGCTATAAAAAAGCTCAAGGCCACTTTGATTACATTTTTAATCTTTTTTTCTCTCTTTCCATGGATTACATGTGTGGCTATTTATAGCCTTCAAAATTGAACCCTAAAGATAACCTATGGCAATTTAAGGGTTGTAACTTACATCTCCATCAATACCATAATGTCCATTAACTATTTTGTAACCTAAAACATTGAAAACAAGACTTTAAAACTGAAATTTACATCAAATTAGCCATAAATCCGTGAATGAAGTCTCTTTGTTGACTTTGTAACTCTTTGTAACCATCTAAGAGTAAATGAAGCTCCTCTTGAATTGTCTTGAAGCCCTTGTTCCATAAATGAAGCTTGATTGTTCAAAATTAATGATGAGTTGCACTTGAGTTCATTAAATGCAACTTATGTTAAACTTCCTTGAATTTGACTTCATTTAATGTGATTTCATGAGATGTGATGGTTCATATCAGATTACGAACAACCTGTGAAGGGTCGACTCATGGGTAATGATTATATCAGTGGAAACAATATAATTTGCAGTGAGGAGAGTGCAACTACAAGTCTATAGTGGAGTGACTTGTGGTTAATGAATATTGATTAACTAAATCAAAGAGTTTGATCAGTTAATCTCATATAATTGGAGATCATGAACTGTAGGTCCATTAGGTCCCTCCGTTGGCTCAACATGGTAATATTGAGGGTATAAAGTTAGGAATCAAATTGAAGTGTTTAATTTCATATATGAGGTGTTATATCAGTTATATGTGATATAATTGATATAATATGATTTTAATGTGAATTAGATTCACATATAAACCATATAATGGTGGGAGAATAAAGGAGGGATAGGATAGTAATTTCTATCCTATTTCCCTATATCTATATAGTTCCATGAGATGCAACTAGGTAAAGGCAATTCAATCTCTTTGAGAAACCCTAGAGAATTTTCTCCCACATTGTGCTGGAAAGAGTTCCAATTATAAATTCACAAACATCTTATCTCACCTAAAGGGAACTCACCTTCCTCCCTCACTTAGAGAACAACGGAGAAGATCTTGTGGTAGTGTCGGTGATTGTTCGGGTTCGTATTGCTGAGATCGTGAACGTGGAAGAAAGGAGCTGATAAGAAACTCTTGATGATTTTTAAATCTAACAACCTTGTTGAAGACCAAGACCTTTAGATCTAAAACTCAAATTGCAAAACATTATGAAAGAGGAGGATCCAATAGAAACTTGGGAAGAACTTAAAGAAGCCATGAGAAAGAGGTATGTTCCAAAACATTATGAAAGAGATTTGAAAACTAAATTGCAATCTTTGAGACAGGGAACAAAAAGTGTTGCTGAATATTATCAAGAGATGGAGTCCTTGATGGAAAGAGCAAAAATTTGAGAAGAAGAGGAAGACACCATGTCTCGATTCCTTGGAGGTTTGAATCGAGAAATTGCTCATCCGATTGATAGAAATCCACCACCTTACCTTGAAGATATGTATCATTATGCTATCAAAATTGAAGCTCAATTGAAGGAAGAAAAGGAGCATTCAAAAAGGTATACACCTAAAGCTAGTACCTTTTCAAACTCTAATGCATGGAACAAGGATAGTTTTGTGAATAGGAATGAACCGACACAACAAAGAAGCAAGTTTGTTGCTGCCAAAAGAGTGGAGGCGAAAGCTCCAATGCTAAAAAGAATGAAGCTTCAAAGGAGGTAAGGGAAAAGTCTAGTTCTATTCAATGTTGGAAGTGCAAAGGCGGACACATGAGCAAAGAATGTGTCAATAAAAGAGTTATGGTGATAAGAAATGGTGTAGTTGATTCGGAGGATGAATGTGAGGAGCATAATGCATCATTTGAGGAAGAATCTGAAATATGTGATGATGAGTGTGTTGAAGAAGGTAACTCCATATCGTTGATCACAAGAAGGGTCCTTAGTATGCAAATCAAGGAAGACAAAGTTAAAGACCAAAGGGAAAACTTGTTTCACACAAGATGCCTAATTAAAGGAAGTCCATGCAGTTTGGTGATTGATAGTGGGAGTTGCACAAATGTGGTAAGTAGTTTTCTTGTAAAGAGACTTCAACTTACTACCCGTCCACATCCAAAACCATACAAACTTCAATGGTTGACAAACAAAGGAGAACTTAAGGTAAATTCTCAAGTTCTTATTCCTTTTACTTTGGGAAGATATAAGGATGAAGTACTTTGTGATGTTTTACCTATGCATGCGGGGGATATATTGTTAGGCCGACCTTGGCAATATGATAGAGAGGTCACATTTGATGGAGTGAAAATAAGTATTCACATTACTTTCAACGGGAAGAAATTTACTTTACTTCCATTGTCTCCATATGAAGTACATTGTGATCATTTGAAATTAGAGAAGAAAAGAAAAAGTTTGAAGAAAAGAAAGGAGAGAAGAAAGTAAGCTAAAAGAAAAAGAGAAGAGTGAAAAGAAAGAGAGAAGTGAGGGGCAAAAGGTGAGTGAAAACCAAGAGAGAAAAAAGAGTGATTTTGAGGAAAAAAGAAAGAATGTGAGTTTGGTTATAAGAAAGGGGGAAGTGAGGAATGTGTTGTTGACACAACAACCAAAATTTGTACTTATGTGCAAAGGAATGTGTTTAACAACTAATCCAAAATCTAATGATGTTTTGCCAAGTTCTTTTAAGTCTCTTTTGCAGGAATTTAATGATATGTTTCCACATGAAGATGCACCTACAGGTTTACCTCCTTTAAGAGGGATTGAACATCAAATTGACTTCATACCCGGGGCAACTCTTCCAAATATGGCAGCTTATAGGACCAATCCAACCGAAACTAAGGAGATTCAAAGGCAAGTAGAAGAACTCATGGATAAAGGTTATGTTAGAGAAAGCATGAGTCCTTGCTCAGTTCCGGTGATTTTGATACCCAAGAAGGATGGCACATGGAGAATGTGTGTTGATTGTCGAGCCATCAACAAGATAACGGTAAAGTATCGACATCCCATTCCTAGATTGGATGACATGCTAGATGAATTACATGGTGCTAATCTGTTTTCAAAAATAGATCTTAAAAGTGGTTATCATCAAATTCGAATGCATGTGAGAGATGAGTGGAAAACGACTTTCAAAACAAAATTTGGACTTTATGAGTGGCTTGTTATGCCATTTGGCCTTACTAATGCACCAAGTACTTTTAGGCTAATGAATCATGTGTTGAGAGAGTACATTGGAAAATTTGTTGTTGTGTACTTTGATGATATTCTTGTTTACTCAAAAAGCTTGGATGATCATATTTTGCATGTTAAGACAATTTTACTTAAACTTAGAGAAGAGAAGCTATATGCCAACTTCAAAAAGTGTAGTTTTTGTCTAGACCAAGTCAATTTCCTAGGTTTCATTGCTGGAAGGAATGGTGTGCAAGTTGATGAAGAAAAGGTAAAGGCTATCCGAGAGTGGCCAACACCTACCAATGCAAATGAGGTGAGATCTTTTCATGGGTTGGCTAGTTTTTATAGGAGGTTTATTAAGAATTTCAGTAGTATAGCCTCAACATTAAATGAACTTGTCAAAAGGCATGTGAAATTTGAATGGACAGAAAAACAAGAAGATGCATTCAATGAATTAAAAGATAAATTGACCAATGCACCTTGTCTTGCTTTACCTAACTTTGACAAATCTTTTGAGATTGAATGTGATGCAAGTGGGATAGGTATAGGAGTTGTTTTGATGCAAGAAAAGAGGCCAATCATATTCTTTAGTGAGAAGCTAAATGGAGCACAACTCAACTACTCGACATACGACAAAGAACTGCATGCACTTGGTTGAAAATGAGGAAGGGTGTGAATAAAGTGTGCAAGCAATGTTTCAAATGTAAGGAAGCTAAGTCTAAAACACAACCACATGGACTTTATACACCTTTAGATGTTCCTAGTGAACCGTGGGTTGACATTAGCATGGATTTTGTTCTAGGATTGCCAAAGACTAAGAGACATCATGATAGCATTTTTGTGGTGGTTGATAGGTTTAGTAAAATGGCACATTTCATTCCATGTAACAAAACAGATGATGCAACTAATATAGCCAATCTCTTCTTTAGGGAAGTGGTTAGATTGCATGGCATTCCAAAAACCATTGTAAGTGATAGAGATGCCAAATTTTTAAGTCATTTTTGGAAAGTTTTGTGGGGTAAATTGGGAATTAAGCTTTTATTTTCTACAACTTGTCACCCCCAAACCGATGGACAAACCGAGGTGGTTAATAGAACTTTAGAGGCATTACTTAGATCGCTAATTTCTAAGAATCTTAAGTCTTGGGAAGAGACTCTACCTTTTGTGGAGTTTGCATACAATAGAGTGACACATAGCACCACTCACTGTTCACCTTTTGAGGTTGTGTATGAATTTAATCCCTTAACTCCTCTAGATTTATCACCTTTACCACCTAATATATTTTCTAGTGATGCAGATGTTTCTAAAGCCGAATACATCAAAAATCTGTCCAAAGAAGTCAAGGAAAGGATTGAAAAGAAGAATCAAAAGCTAGTCACTCAAAAGAACCATGGGAGAAAGAAATTGATTTTTAAGCCGGGTGAATGGGTTTGGGTTCATCTACGAAAGGAAAGGTTTTCGGATCAAAGGAAGTCTAAACTTCAACCAAGGGGAGATGGTCCATTTCAAGTATTAGAGCAAATCAATGACAATGCATACAAACTAGATCTCCGAGGTGAGTACAATGTAAGTTCTACTTTTAATGTGGCTGATTTGACTCCTTTTGATGTAGGAAATGAAGACGTTGATTTGAGGGCAAATCCTTTTAAAGAAAGGGGGGATGATGTGAATCAAACCATTGATCCATTGCATGTACCTGAAGGAGCAATAACAAGGAGCAAGGCCAAGAAGATTCAAGAGGCTTTCACATTGCATCTCCAAAAGCTCGTGAATGCACAAGGAGAGACCAAGATTTTTGAGCCCAAAATTCTTTATAATGTTAGTTGATAAGTAACTCTTGATGATTTAAATCTAACAACCTTGTTGAAGAACAAGATCTTCAGATCTAAAACTAAAAAACCCCAAACCTAGATGATTTCATCCCAAGGAAGAAGATAGAAACAGATTTACCTTGATGATCAAGATCAAGAGTAGAGAAAACTTGTTTCTTAACTCAAGATTCGAATCACTCCACAAGTAGTTTGATCAACGCTACTTGAATGATCCTAGCATGCAAATCTAAACACAAGATAAGCAAGAAACAAGCTCATGGCTTAAGAAGAAAAATATGCAAGTTGATGAGTAACTCTTGATGATTTAAATCTAACAACCTTGTTGAAGAACAAGACCTTTAGATCTAAAACTCAAAAACCCCAAATCTAAATGATTTCATCCCAAGGAAGAAGATAGAAACGGATTTACCTTGATGATCAAGATCAAGAGTAGAAAAAACTTGTTTCTAAACTCAAGATTCGACTCACTCCACAAGTAGTTTGATCAACGCTACTTGAATGATCCTAGCATGCAAATCTAAACACAAGAAATGCAAAGAAACAAGCTCATAGCTTAAGGAGCAAAATATGCAACTTTTCATTCAAAACATGATTCCAAGTCCCTTTTTACAATACATCTTTGATGGCTTTATATAGCCTTTGAATTGTAACCTAAAATAAGCTAAAATGACATGTTTAATATTGAAACCTCTACAACTTTAATACCATAACTATCCACTACTCAAATGTAACCTAAAATTTATGAAATATGCTTAAAAACTTAAAATTACATAATAGAGGGCCATAAATCCGAGATTGAATATTGGATTCATTCTTCTAGGTATTTGTAACCATCCATTAGTAAATGAAGCTCATATTGAAGTAGCTTGAAGTGTCATTCCATTAATTGAAGGTTGACTTGCATTAAATGAACTTGAGTTCATTTAATTCAACTTTAATTCCTTTAATGCAACTCGAGTTCATCATAATTGAAGCCATGGTGCATTTAATGTATCTCCATCTTGAAGCTCTTCTTTATTCTTGATTGGCAATTGTAGGGTTCATATCACAAGTTTTCATTCAAAACATCATTCCAAGTCCTTTTTACAATACATCTTAGATGGCTTTATATAGCCTTCCAATTGTAACCTAATACTAAGCTAAAATGACATGTTTGAGAATGTAACTTCCCTAACTTTAATGTCATAACCATCTGACTCAAATGTAACCTAAAACATTGAAATAGAAACTTTAAAACTGAAATTACAAGTAAATGAGATATAAATCCGAGAATTAATCTTCTAACAACAATCCTAGTCTTTGTAACCTCCCAAGGTGTAAATGAAACTCCACTTGAAGTAACTTGAAGTGTAGTCCCATTAATTGATGCTTGACTTGCATTAAATGAAGCTTGAGATGCACTTAATTTCATTTAATTGCAACTGAAATTCTTTCAATGCAACTTGACTTCAACTTTAATGCAACTTGAGTTCACCATATATGAAGCCTTGATGCATTAAATGCAACTCCATTTTTAGCTGTTCTTTAGTCTTGACTAGCGTTGTAAGATTCATATCATTAGTACCACAAGTCAAGATAAGAATGGAGTGAAGATGGCATGGGAAAAGTTGTCTAGTTTGAAAGATGGCACGGAGGACAAAAAAAGTGTGCAGAAAATGTGAACAGGTGGCTGTCCAGATTGCACCTCTTTGGATTTCGTGATGTCAAGCCTCGTCAAACGAAATAGTCATGCATGGCGCATCCTACAGTAGATAATTAAGACAATTTAAAGCATTTCTATGTTTTTTGTTCCATATTTAGAGCTCTCAAATGTTGTGCAATCAAGTTTTAAATTCCTAGGTCAATTTTTTCTTCATTTCACATTTAATGCTGTTTTGAAGACTTTTGGTCTTTGGTGCTTTGCACGGCCATTTTGGCCTATTAGAACCTTTATGAAAAAAACTTGTGTTTTGTTTAGCCCCATTTGGTGTTAACTTCTTTCAAATCTTGCTTTAGGTTTGATGTTTAACCGATTCATTGGATTAGCCCCGATCAAGCTAATTCTGGAGTGGGTCGTCTTAGGATCTAGGAATGACCATCCTTATTCTAAGTTTGATATAAGAGTGATTCATCTTCTAACTAAACTCTTGGTTGGAATCAATTCGTTAAGTTGGCCTTGTTCGTGACGTTTGCAAAGATCCTAGAAGGACCTCTAGCTTTGTTAAACCAACCAATTCGGCGCTTATCATAGTGGATGAAATTTTTGTTCAAACTGGATAAAAATCGAATGAAGACAATTATGGTCCATCTTGGTCCAAACAGGATGAACTTCGCTCTTCGCGGCGAACTTATTGTTCAAATCTGACAACCTTAGAATGGAGACAACTTTGCTATATCATTGTCCAAAAAGGATGAACTTCGCTCTAGGGGGCACACTTGCTATTCAATCTTGACAAACTTCGAATGGAGAAAATTTTGGTCCATCTTTGTCAAAACAGGGCAAACTTCGCTCTAGGAGACAAACTTGTTGTTCCAAACTCGACAAACTTTGAATGGAGATAACTTTGGTCCATCTTGGTCCAAACAGGACGAACTTCGCTCAACGAGACGAACTTGTTGTTCACACTCGACAAACATCAAATGGAGACAACTTTGGTCTATCTTGGTCCAAACAGGACAAACTTCGCTCAAGGGACGAACTTGTTGTTCCAAACTCGATAAACTTCGAATGGAGACGATTTAGGTCCATCTTGGTCCAAACAGGACGAACTTCACTCTATGTGATGTGAATCAAACCATCGATCCATTGCATGTACCTGAAGGAGCAATAACAAGGAGCAAGGCCAAGAAGATTCAAGAGGCTTTCACATTGCATCTCCAAAAGCTCGTGAATGCACAAGGAGAGACCAAGCTTTTTGAGCCCAAAATTCTTTATAATGTTAGTACAACAAGTCAAGATGAGAATGGAGTGAAGATGGCACGGGAAAAGTTGTCTAGTTTGAAAGATGGCACGGAGGACAAAAAAAGTGTGCAGAAAATGTGAACAGGTGGCTGTCTAGATTGCACCTCTTGGGATTTCGTGATGTCAAACCTCGTCAAACGAAATAGTCATGCATGGCGGATCCTACAGTAGATAATTAAGACCATTTAAAGCATTTCTATGTTTTTTGTTCCATATTTAGAGCTCTCAAACGTTGTGCAATCAAGTTTTAAATTCCTAGGTCAATTTTTTCTTCATTTCACATTTAATGCTTTTTAAAGACTTTTGGTCTTTGGTGCTTTGCACGACCATTTTGGCCTATTTAAAGGCTTGTATTGGCATGGAAAAGGCAGAACCTTTATGAAAAAAACTTGAGTTTTGTTTAGCCCCATTTAGTGTTAACTTTCTTTCAAATCTTGCTTTAGGTTTGATGTTTAACCGATTCATTGGATTAGCCCCGATCAAGCTAATTCTGGAGTGAGTTGTCTTAGGATCTAGGAGTGACCATCCTTATTCTAAGTTTGATCTAAGAGTGATTCATCTTCTAACTAAACTCTTAGTTGGAATCAATTCGTTAAGTTAGCCTTGTTCGTGACGTTTGCAAAGATCCTAGAAGGACCTCTAGCTTTGTTAAACCAACAAATTCGGCGCTTATCATTTGGTATCAGAGCTCGTTGGTCGACATCCTTTGGCCGACTCTCTAGAGGTGAAATATCTTCAATTTGCTTTACTTTATTTTCTGTCATTTTTTTTTATCATTTATAAAGTTTAATACAAGGCATCCTACAACTTTTCTTCCATTTCTTTGTGTTTAGTTCTTGGATAAAAAAAAACAGTAGCAAAAAGTATAAAAAAAAAAAAAAACAGTAGCAAAAAGTGAAAAAAAAAGCAGTAGCAAAAAGTGGAAAAAAAATAGTAGCAAAGAAAAAAAAAGTGTTCAAGGATCCAAGACACACAAAAGTTCTTGATTTTAAATTTTATTTTCTCAAAACTTTGAGTTGTAGATCCTTAGGATGAGTTTCTCGAGTCTTAGCTTGTGAAAGGTTATCATTGATTTAGTTTTATATCAAGTTGAAAAGCAAGGTTGCACCAAATTTTTAAACCAACCCTTACATCTTTGACCTAGTACCAAAAGCCTACCCTTGAGTGATAAACACGAGTGTCCTTGAGTGATATCTTGGTGAGAAGTGTGGAGAGGTCCTTATAAAAAAAAATGTCACAAGATAATAAAGAAAAAGTTCCGCAAGTGGTAGATCCAAATATGGCTATTCTTCAAGCAATTCAAGGTGATATGAACCAAGGACCACCTATTGTCATGCCTGAAGGTCCAATTACAAGGTCGAGAGCCAAGAAGCTACAACAAGCTTTAATCACTCATATTCAAGCTATGGTGAGCTCAAAAGAGGAGGTTCTAGAAGATGTTGGAGTCTTTCCCTACATGTTGTGCAAAGTTGAACTTCAAGATGGAGACGCATTAAATGCATTCTAACTTGCACTTAATGAACTCATAGCTAAATTTATGGAACTTAAGTTTAACTTGGGGTTCACCTAAAAGAACTAAGTTGAACTAAAGTTACATTTAATATGGTGATGTTTGAACTGAAGTTGCATTCAATGAGGTGGAGATGGATTCAATGAAGTCAAGTATCATTACAAGCTTCATTCAAGACAAGCTAAGCTTCAATTATGGAACACAAGTTCAAACCATTTAAAGCTATGGATTAGTATTAAAATAATGGTTACAAGACAACACCTTTATTAGTTTTAAATGTAATTTCAGTTTTGTTTATCATTTAAGTTTGTTTTCAATATGGGAGTTGTGGTTAAATTGTAACTCATATAGGTTACTCTTTTCCCCCACTAACTAGCCCATAAAGTTAGTGTCTATTTGTCAATTAGGTTAAGGGTCTCAAAGGCTATATAAAGCCCTCTCTTCTTCCATTGTAGACAGAATTTTAAAGTGAATGAATTGAGTTTTCTTTTAGCTTTGTTGAGAGCTAAGTTTTCCTTATTGCAATTTCTTGTGTTTAGAATTTGCATGCTAATAAGGTTCATACATCTCTCACGTGCACGTGGAATACCTTTTGCCCTTTGGTTTTCCCTAATACCTTCTCTATGTCCTTCAGTATTAAGGTAAGACCATTTACTACCCGAATACCTTCTCATTGTCCTTCAGTATCGGGAAATTATGATTCATTCCCCCCTAAGTACCTTCTCGAATGTCCTTCAGTATTTAGGGGTTAACCAAGACCAAGGGCATAACTTGTTTACCATGGAAATCATGTCTTTATAACACATACAACAATTTCATGACAATTTCATATTATCATCTAAACATGTTCCCAAGTGGATTTACACAAAACATTCTCTAAAGGAAAGCATACTTTCATAATTTAGTTTCCATACTTGGATTTATAGTTACAACTAATTCAAGCATGCTTAGGTTCCATCATGAACTTTATGTTAGGGACTCCATGAAGCTATACATAATTAGTTCAAACAAGACTCAATGATCAACAATTATGCTTATTAAGAAAAACATAGGCCAAGCATAGTTTAAAGATAGAGTCACTCACAGTATTAGAATTAGAACCTTGGCTTGTAAACTTGACCTATTAGCTCTTGACCTATCAAACAAACCAACTCAACCATTAGAACCTCGAGCTCATGATTTTTAACCTTAAAACTTGCAAGAAAACACACTTTTAAATTTTCCAGCATTTTCAGATTTTCTGCCCTGTATTCAGACAGCCATAACTTCTTCATTACTTATCCAAAAATAATGTAATTTATACCAAACTCTTCATTTTTGAACCCTCTAAAAATCATATGAAGACATGAAATTGAAATTCCAAACGGATTTGTTCAGAAATACCTCGAAAGCTACTTTCCTCAAAACAGACTTCTGCTGTTTTCAGATTCGGATTTCCTGCTGCACAACAAATTTAATCTGATATTGAAGACATCTTCTAGACATTTTCTACTCACGATTTCTTCACGAAAGTTGTAGGAAATTCAATAAGCTTTCGAACCATACCAATTAGAGCTTCTAACTCCAAGTGTACAGATCAGAACAACCAAAACATCAGAGACTTCCCGGATTTGACAGCATACTTCTGTTTTCTGCCTTCTCTTAACTAAACAGTAACATCAATTCCTTTCTTTATGCACCTAAGAAACAAGTCTAATTCAGTCTCATAACTCAATTAAGAATAGCCATACACACAATTGGTTGTAAGGTAAATAGAAATGGAAGAGAATCTCCTTCAATCTCTTGCTAGAAGTTTTTCCCTTTCACCTAAAATTACAGGTTCAACTTCCAGCTTGAGTTCCTCAAAATTTATCAACACAACCACCGAATATTTTTTGATAAACCTCAAGGACAACATCTTAGCTTACTTACCTCAAAATTTCAGCTTCTAATTCCTCCTCAAGAGCTCAAAACAGACTGATCTCCTCATACTGTTCTGCTACCCGAGAAACTTGAACACCCTTCACTGTTCTGCACTTTTCTCCTTCGTCCTCTTATTATTTTCTGCAAAGCCGACCAGTTTCGTATTCTACACTCAATTTATGAGATTTTGACACAAAAATCATCGAATTTGGTTCAGTAGATAGAGAGATATGATCGATTGAAGTTGGACCATTTTCCAGCTGCTTGCTGTCTTAGTAAGAATTTGACACCACCTTCTTGCCAAACTTAACTTCGAGCCTTCACCTCCTTTGGCCAGCTCCTACTTTCTTATTTACATCATAATCTCCTTTTTAAAACACCAAAATAAGTAAATAAGTCAATCTAAAGTATTTAACCAACTTTACCTAAGTTTATAAAAGATATGAGCTTTTCATTCAATACGTAATGCACCTAAAATTTGCCTAACTTGCTATTGATATTAACATACTTCAATTAACCTTCTAATATGCTTATTTCAATGGTTTACCTATCCCCTTATGAAGTTTAAACACATTGTAGCTCCAAATTCAATAGATTCCCAAATTCGATCACGACATCATTTAGTGCAACCTATACGTTTTTGCATATTTCAAAACATCATGAACGAGTGCTCAATGATAAAAGAGAATAGGGTTTAGGGCTTACAATTTACTACCCCTTAAGAGGAATTTCGCCCTCGAAATTCAGCACGAGAAAAGTTGTGGGTACTTTTCTTTCATTGTGTCTTCGCTTTCCCATGTTGCTTCCTCGACGTCGTGATTTCTCCACAAGACCTTTACCATGGTATTGACTTGTTCCTAAGCACTGCTCTTTCCGATCCAAAGACTTGTAGAGGTTCTTCCTCATATGATAGATTCTCCTTAAGTTGTATTGGTTCTACCTTGAGCACATGTGATGGATCGTAAATGTATTTCCTCAACATTGATACATGGAAAACATTATGTACCCGAGACAATTCCATCAGTAAAGCTAATCAGTAGTCGTGGGCCCTACACGCCCGAGAATCTCGTAAGGCCCTATATATCTCTGGCTCGCTTTCCCTTCCTTCCGAACCGCAAAATACTCTTCCATGGGGATAGTCTCAGAAAACTTTGTCTCCGATTTCAATTCTAAATCTCTTCTTCGTTTGTCAACAGTAGCTCTTTTGTCTATCTTGTGTTTGTCTTCTGATCTTTCCCGATAAGTTTAACATTCTCCGAGGTAACTTGGACCAACTCACAGCCCTATCGCCTTCCTTTCTCCTACCTCCCCAAAAAATAGGGGTTCTACATTTTCTTCCATATAATGCTTCAGTGCGGTGCCATTCCGATGCTAGCATGATAACTATTATTGTATGCAAACTCCATCAATGATAGGTGAGTCTCCCAGCTTCCTTTATATTGCGATGACGCATGCTCGAAGCATGTCTTCGAGGTCCAATGGTTCTTTCCGATGACCATCGGTTTGTGGATGAAATGTCAGTACTAAAGTGCAATTTAGTTCCCAAGGCCTCTCTGGAGACTCGGCGAACTTGGAAGTAAATCTCAATCCCTATCCGACACAATAGATCTACCGGGCTCCGTGTTGGCTTACAATCCTGTCAACATATAATTTAGCAAGTTTATCAAGAGTAAAAGTTACCTTGACGGGTAAAAATCGAGCAGTCTTAGTCAATCTGTCTATTATCACCCAAATCCCGTCATAACCACTTGGTGTTCGGGGAAGTCCAAATAAGAAATCCATCGTTACATGCTCCCACTTCCATTCAGGTATTGGGAGTGGATTTAGAAGCCCTCCTGTTTCTCGCTGCTCGTGTTTCACTGTGACAAATTAGACATTTAGAGACATACTCTGCTATTTCTCGTTTCATTCCCAACCACCAATAATGGTTCTTTAAGGTCCGATACATCTTTGTACCCCCTGATGCATCGCATAGGTCTTTGAACTATGTGCTTCTTCTAGTATCGCATTTCTCAAAGTTTCATCTTTAGACACACAAAATCTACCACACTTCATCAATGCTCCATCACGCCCTACTTCGTAATCTGCTCTTTGATTCAAGTTCACCTCTTCTATCAATTTCTTCAGGGTAGGGTCTTTAGCTTGACTTGAGATAACATCATTAATCAAGGTAGGTCTTACCTGAAAATGAGCTAACAAGTTCCCTTTGTCACCAACATACACCTTTGCATTAGAACTCTTGAATTCCTCAAATAGAGTCACTCTAACAGCATTAAGTGAACCCCTACGTTGCTTTGACTTCCTACTCAGTGCATCAGCTACAACATTAGCCTTCCCGGGGTGGTATTCAATCGTGCAGTCATAATCTTTTATCAATTCAAGCCACCGCCGTTGTCTCAAATTCAACTCTTTTTGTTCGAAGATGTATTTTAAACTTTTATGATCTGTGTAAATACAACACTTCTCACCAAATGATAATGCCTCCAAATCTTTAAAGCTAACACAACTGCTGCGAGCTCCAAATCATGAGTAGGATAATTACATTCATGTTTTTAAACTGTCTTGAGGCATAAGCAATCACTTTCCCATCTTGCATAAGTACACACCCAAGGCCTCGATGTGAGGCATCACAAGAAACCTCAAACTCTTTTCCCGTGGTGGGTAGAGTTAGTACTGCAGGTGACAAGACAAGTCTTCTTTAACTCTTGAAAACTTTTTCCACACTTTTCACTCCACTCGAACTTCGTATTCTTCTTTGTCAAACTGGTTAATGGAAGAGCTATCTTCGAAAACCCCTCGACAAAACGTCGATAGTATCCTGCAAGGCCCAAAAAACTACGGACTTCCGTTATTGAAGTTGGTTGTTCCCACTTAACTATAGCTTCCGTCTTTTGAGGATCCACTTGTACTCCAAATTCACGCGATACTACGTGTCCCAAAAACACAACCTGCTCCAACAAAACTCACATTTACTAAATTTAGCATACAACTTCCGATCTCGTAATGTCCAGTAGCACTATTCTCGAGATGTTCTGCATGCTTTTCTCTACTTTCTGAGTACACCAAGATGTCATCAATAAATACTATCACAAACTGATCAAGGTAAGGATGAAATACCCGATTCATGAGATCCATGAATGCTGCTGGGGCATTAGTTAACCCGAATGGCATTACCAAGAATTCATAATGCCCATACCTTGTCCTAAAAGTCGCTTTTTGGTACATCGAATCATTGATCTTCAGCTGATGATATCCTGATCGTAAATCAATTTTGGAAAACACTGAGGCACCCTTTAGTTGATCGAACAGGTCATCTATGCGAGGCAAAGGATATTTGTTATGTATTGTTACCTTATTCAGGTTGCTCGGTAATCAATACATAATCGTAATGTCCTATCCTTCTTTTAACAAACAACACAAAGTGCTCCCCACGGAGATACACTTGGTCGAATATAACCCTTATCCACCAACTCCACATAGCCCGAGTTTTCAATTCCTTCAGCCTTCCTTCTGCCATCCTATACGGGCTTGAGATATTGGCGCTGCTTCACGGCATCAGTCTATGGTAAACTCCACCTCTCTATCGTGTGGTAACCTCATTAGCTCTTCCGGGAAGACATCTAAATACTCACATACTCACTGGAATGTCTTGTGTTTCGATTTACTCAGGTGCACAAACTACATATGCAAGATATGTTGTACAACCTTTCTTCAATAATTTCCAGCTTTAATAGTTGATATCATACAAGTAGGCAATATCTTCCTATGTCCCAACCTCAGTGCCACATGATTTCCTCAACACAACTTCCTTCCTATGACAATCCATTAAGGCATGATACCTAGATAAGAAATCCATCCCCAAAATAACGTCGAACTCTTGGAGATCTAAGGGAATCGATTCAGGTTGTCATGGTCATACCATTCACTTCCACCATACAATTAGTATAAACACTACAAACTATCGACATATCACCAATAGGAGTATAAATACACACTCCTCGAGATAAAGGTTCTAATTTCGCAACAATGCCAAAGAAAAAACATTTTAGAGATAAAAGAATGTGTAGCTCTTGGATCTAGTAATGCATGTGCAGTTTATTACAGATATAGAAAGTGTACCCAGTAATAACTTCCGTGCATCATCCGCCTCCTGTGTGTCATGGCATAAATCTTCCTCGTTGTCTTCGACCTACTACCGCCCCTTTTGCTTAGCACTACTAGTGCCTTTCTCCTCCACCGCCCTCAGATTTTTCTTTGCCGGTTCACGATGCGATGTAGTTCTCTTCCCACCATGCCTTCTTGCATTAATTGGGGGCATTCCCTTTGAAGTGACCACCTTGCCCACAGTTGAAACATACATTTCCGCCACTCAAACATCGACCCCAATGATACTTTCCACAAGTGTCGCACAAAGGTTTCCTTGTCAACTAGCAACCGACTCAACTGGGTTGCCTCATGCACGGAGTCCTCACGATCCTATCGTAAAACTTGATCCTGCTGCCGCCTCTGTCTTTACCCACATCCACCTGCATCACCCTTGGAGTAGTTTGCCCACCACGATGGGGTTTAAAGCTTCCTTTTCCAGAGACACCTGGAGTGAATCTCCTATTATCTCCTCGTTGGAATCGGTCTCGTGGTAAACCAACAGAATAAGTGGTATGACCACCACCTACAGCTCCTTTTCCCATTCTATCTTCTACTAGGCTTCGCTCTACTCGTAATGCCGTCTCCACAAGCTTGGAGAACTCAGCCCACTCCGAACTTGCTGTCACAGGCGTTCTGATCTCTGTTCGTAGACCGTTCTCGAACCTCTTGCATTGATCTGTCTCGTTTGCAACAATAGTGCTAGCATACTTTGATAATTCTGTGAACTTCTTCTCATATTCTGTTACTGTCATCGATCCCTGAACAAGTCCTAGAAACTCGTTCCTCTTCGCATCACGATATGAGCTCGGGTAATACTTATCTTCAAAGGCCTTTCGAAACTCTTTCCAGCTCCAAGCATCCCCTTTTCTGCTCTTAGTTATCTTCCACCAATCATCTGCTCCTTTCTGGAGTAAGAATGCTGCTAAATCGACCTTCCTGTCTTCAGGGCATCGCATGACCCTAAAGCACTTCTCAATCGAGATTTAACCAAACCTCGGCATCAGCGGATCTGCATGCGTGCCTTCAAATGTTGTTGCACCTAAGGCTTTCAGTCTTTCAATGCCATACTTCTTTTCTCGGATCTCGCTTGTCTTTGATCCAACACTTTCAAACTAATCTTTGAGTTATCCTCGTAAAGATCTGTTCCTCCATGTTCACCTCTTTGCCGAGGATGACTAGACTCTCCTCTCGATACCTCTCTTCCCTCTATCACCGGTAGCTTTCTTGAGTTCCAGTTTCCACTTGCCTGCCTCGTTTGCCACCTCGAGCCATGGTCCTAAATTATACAAACTTATTAAAATAGGTAAGACAACAAGCTCCTAATTTAATGCATGAACCTAGTTCCCTTCCCAAAACCTTTTGCTCTGATACCAAGATGTCACACCCCGTCCCAGCTTACTTGCCTAACCTAGGAAGAGATGCAAAGACAAAGATAACAAAACCTCTTGTTGGCTTTCCTTGACTAACCCAAGACTTAACTTAAAATAGACGTAACACATCATGTTTGAATAAGTAAAGTTAAGCACTGATATACACTATATTATGAAACACATTCACTTCCTTTACTATGTTCTTTAGGTAGTCATAAAGTTTCCATGTTTATTACAACCCATCTAATATGTTCTCACTACAAACCATATACAAATGGAAGTGTATATACAAGGAGCTAAATGGCGTGGTGGCAAATAGGTCTTGTGGAGGCTAAGCACTTTGAAACTCGTCACTACACAGGGAAGAGTAGACATAAAGAAAACGTGAGCTAGGAAGGTCAGTGAGTGTCTATTATAAGCTCAAATGTGAAGCATAATAATGGCAGATTATAAGTAGAAAATAACTTAACATAAACAAACCATGCTTCCAATTTACAGGTTTAAGTCACCACTTATGCATAGCACATAACTCATAATGTAGTATTATATTGAGTGTAAATAGATCAATAATATAGAAGCTCATAACAATAAAACACATAGCATGATACCACTTTCAAACCATAGAGGTGGTAGAGTTACATTTGTACCAATAAGGTTCATACATCTCTCACGTGCACGTGGAATACCTTTTGCCCTTTGGTTTTCCCTAATACCTTCTCTATGTCCTTCAGTATTAAGGTAAGACCATTTACTACCCGAATACCTTCTCATTGTCCTTCAGTATCGGGAAATTATGATTCATTCCCCCCTAAGTACCTTCTCGAATGTCCTTCAGTATTTAGGGGTTAACCAAGACCAAGGGCATAACTTGTTTACCATGGAAATCATGTCTTTATAACACATACAACAATTTCATGACAATTTCATATTATCATCTAAACATGTTCCCAAGTGGATTTACACAAAACATTCTCTAAAGGAAAGCATACTTTCATAATTTAGTTTCCATACTTGGATTTATAGTTACAACTAATTCAAGCATGCTTAGGTTCCATCATGAACTTTATGTTAGGGACTCCATGAAGCTATACATAATTAGTTCAAACAAGACTCAATGATCAACAATTATGCTTATTAAGAAAAACATAGGCCAAGCATAGTTTAAAGATAGAGTCACTCACAGTATTAGAATTAGAACCTTGGCTTGTAAACTTGACCTATTAGCTCTTGACCTATCAAACAAACCAACTCAACCATTAGAACCCTCGAGCTCATGATTTTTAACCTTAAAACTTGCAAGAAAACACACTTTTACATTTTCCAGCATTTTCAGATTTTCTGCCCTGTATTCAGACAGCCATAACTTCTTCATTACTTATCCAAAAATAATGTAATTTATACCAAACTCTTCATTTTTGAACCCTCTAAAAATCATATGAAGACATGAAATTGAAATTCCAAACGGATTTGTTCAGAAATACCTCGAAAGCTACTTTCCTCAAAACAGACTTCTGCTGTTTTCAGATTCGGATTTCCTGCTGCACAACAAATTTAATCTGATATTTAAGACATCTTCTAGACATTTTCTACTCACAATTTCTTCACGACAGTTGTAGGAAATTCAATAAGCTTTCGAACCATACCAATTAGAGCTTCTAACTCCAAGTGTACAGATCAGAACAACCAAAACATCAGAGACTTCCCGGATTTGACAGCATACTTCTGTTTTCTGCCTTCTCTTAACTAAACAGTAACATCAATTCCTTTCTTTATGCACCTAAGAAACAGGTCTAATTCAGTCTCATAACTCAATTAAGAATAGCCATACACACAATTGGTTGTAAGGTAAATAGAAATGGAAGAGAATCTCCTTCAATCTCTTGCTAGAAGTTTTTCCCTTTCACCTAAAATTACAGGTTCAACTTCCAGCTTGAGTTCCTCAAAATTTATCAACACAACCACCGAATATTTTTTGATAAACCTCAAGGACAACATCTTAGCTTACGTACCTCAAAATTTCAGCTTCTAATTCCTCCTCAAGAGCTCAAAACAGACTGATCTCCTCATACTGTTCTGCTACCCGAGAAACTTGAACACTCTTCACTGTTCTGCACTTTTCTCCTTCGTCCTCTTATTATTTTCTGCAAAGCCGACCAGTTTCGTATTCTACACTCAATTTATGAGATTTTGACACAAAAATCATCGAATTTGGTTCAGTAGATAGAGAGATATGATCGATTGAAGTTGGACCATTTTCCAGCTGCTTGCTGTCTTAGTAAGAATTTGACACCACCTTCTTGCCAAACTTAACTTCGAGCCTTCACCTCCTTTGGCCAGCTCCTACTTTCTTATTTACATCATAATCTCCTTTTAAAACACCAAAATAAGTAAATAAGTCAATCTAAAGTATTTAACCAACTTTACCTAAGTTTATAAAAGATATGAGCTTTTCATTCAATACGTAATGCACCTAAAATTTGCCTAACTTGCTATTGATATTAACATACTTCAATTAACCTTCTAATATGCTTATTTCAATGGTTTACCTATCCCCTTATGAAGTTTAAACACATTGTAGCTCCAAATTCAATAGATTCCCAAATTCGATCACGACATCATTTAGTGCAACCTATACGCTTTTGCATATTTCAAAACATCATGAACGAGTGCTCAATGATAAAAGAGAATAGGGTTTAGGGCTTACAATTTACTACCCTTTAAGAGGAATTTCGCCTCGAATTCAGTGCACGAAAAAAGTTGTGGGTACTTTTCTTTTCATTGTGTCTTCGCTTTCCCATGTTGCTTCCTCGACGTCGTGATTTCTCCACAAGACCTTTACCATGGTATTGATTTGTTCCTAAGCACTGCTCTTTCCGATCCAAAGACTTGTAGAGGTTCTTCCTCATATGATAGATTCTCCTTAAGTTGTATTGGTTCTACCTTGAGCACATGTGATGGATAAGAAATGTATTTCCTCAACATTGATACATGGAAAACATTATGTACCCGAGACAATTCCATCGGTAAAGCTAATCAGAAGTCGATGGCCCTACACGTTCCTGAATCTCGTAAGGCCCTATATATCTCTGCTCAGCTTCCCCTTCCTTCCGAACCGCAAAATACTCTTCCATGGGGATAGTCTCAGAAAACTTTGTCTCCGATTTCAATTCTAAATCTCTTCTTCGTTTGTCGGCAGTGTAGCTCTTTTGTCTATCTTGTCTTGTCTTCATCTTTCCCGATAAGTTTAACATTCTCCGAGGTAACTTGGACCAACTCGCCCCTATCGCCTTCCTTTCTCCTACCTCCCCAAAAATAGGGGTTCTACATTTTCTTCCATATAATGCTTCGTGCGGTGCCATTCCGATGCTAGCATGATAACTATTATTGTATGCAAACTCCATCAATGATAGGTGAGTCTCCCACTTCCTTTATATTGCAAGACGCATGCTCAAGCATGTCTTCGAGGGTCTCAATGGTTCTTTCCGATCGACCATCGGTTTGTGGATGAAATGTTGTACTAAAGTGCAATTTAGTTCCCAAGGCCTCTTGGAGACTCGGCGTAACTTGAAGTAAATCTCGAATCCCTATCCGACACAATAGATACGGGGGCTCCGTGTTGGCTTACAATCTGTCAACATATAATTTAGCAAGTTTATCCAGAGTAAAAGTTACCTTGACGGGTAAAAATCGAGCAGTCTTAGTTAATCTGTCTATTATCACCCAAATCCCGTCATAACCACTCGGTGTTCGGGGAAGTCCAAATAAGAAATCCATCGTTACATGCTCCCACTTCCATTCGGTATTGGGAGTGGATTTAGAAGCCCTCCCAGTTTCTGCTGCTCAGTTTCACTGTGACAAATTAGACATTTAGAGACATACTCTGCTATTTCTCGTTTCATTCCTGGCCACCAATAATGGTTCTTTAAGGTCCGATACATCTTTGTACCCCCTGGATGCATCGCATAAGCTGAACTATGTGCTTCTTCTAGTATCCCATTTCTCAAAGTTTCATCTTTAGACACACAAAATCTACCACACTTCATCAATGCTCCATCACGCCCTACTTCGTGTCGCTCTTTGATTCAAGTTCACCTCTTCTATCAATTTCTTCAGGGTAGGGTCTTTAGCTTGACTTGAGATAACATCATTAATCAAGGTAGGTCTTACCTGAAAATGAGCTAACAAGTTCCCTTTGTCACCAACATACACCTTTGCATTAGAACTCTTGAGTTCCTCAAATAGAGTCACTCTAACAGCATTAAGTGAACCCCTACGTTGCTTTGACTTCCTACTCAGTGCATCAGCTACAACATTAGCCTTCCCGGGGTGGTATTCAATCGTGCGACCATAATCTTTTATCAATTCAAGCCACCGCCGTTGTCTCAAATTCAACTCTTTTTGTTCAAGATGTATTTTAAACTTTTATGATCTCGTAAATACAACACTTCTCACCAAATGTATAATGCCTCCAAATCTTTAAAGCTAACACAAATCTATTGCGAGCTCCAAATCATGAGTAGGATAATTACATTCATGTTTTTTTAACTGTCTTGAGGCATAAGCAATCACTTTCCCATCTTGCATAAGTACACACCCAAGGCCCTGATGTGAGGCATCACAGTAAACCTCAAACTCTTTTCCCGTGGTGGGTAGAGTTAGTACCGGTGCTGTGACAAGTCTGTTCTTTAACTCTTGAAAACTTTTTCCACACTTTTCACTCCACTCGAACTTCGTATTCTTCTTTGTCAAACTGGTTAATGGAAGAGCTATCTTCGAAAACCCCTCGACAAAACGTCGATAGTATCCCCGCAAGGCCCAAAAACTACGGACTTAGTTATTGAAGTTGGTTGTTCCCACTTAACTATAGCTTCCGTCTTCTGAGGATCCACTTGTACTCCAGCTGCTGATACTACGTGTCCCAAAAACACAACCTGTTCCAGCCAAAACTCACATTTACTAAATTTAGCATACAACTTCCGATCTCGTAATGTCTGTAGCACTATTCTGAGATGTTCTGCATGCTTTTCTCTACTTTCTGAGTACACCAAGATGTCATCAATAAATACTATCACAAACTGATCAAGGTAAGGATGAAATACCCGATTCATGAGATCCATGAATGCTGCTGGGGCATTAGTTAACCCGAATGGCATTACCAAGAATTCATAATGCCCATACCTTGTCCTAAAAAAGTTGTTTTTGGTACATCAGAATCATTGATCTTCAGCTGATGATATCCTGATCGTAAATCAATTTTGGAAAACACTGAGGCACCCTTTAGTTGATCGAACAGGTCATCTATGCGAGGCAAAGGATATTTGTTACGTATTGTTACCTTATTCATTTGTTTCGTAATCAATACATAATCGTAATGTCCCATCCTTCTTTTAACAAACAACACAGTGTGCTCTACGGAGAGATACACTTGGTCGAATATAACCCTTATCCACCAACTCCTCGCAGAATCGAGTTTTCAATTCCTTCAGCCCTTCTTGCCATCCTATACGGGGCTTGAGATATTGGCGCTGCTCTGGCATCGTGTCTATGGTAAACTTCACCTCTCTATCGTGGTAACCTCGTAGCTCTTCCGGGAAGACATCTAAATACTCACATACTACACTGGAATGTCTTCGTTTTCGATTTACTCATTTGGTGCACAAACTACATATGCAAGATATGTTTGTACAACCTTTCTTCAATAATTTCCCGACTTTAATAGTTGATATCATACAAGTAGGCAATATCTTCCTATGTCCCTTAAACACAACCTCGTGTCGCATGATTTCCTCAACACAACTTCCTTCCTATGACAAATCCATTAAGGCATGATACCTAGATAAGAAATCCATCCCCAAAATAACGTCGAACTCTTGGAGATCTAAGGGAATCGATTCGATTGTCATGGTCATACCATTCACTTCCACCATACAATTAGTATAAACACTACAAACTATCGACATATCACCAATAGGAGTATAAATACACACTCCTCGTATAAAGGTTCTAATTTTCAACAATGCGAAAGCAAAGAAACATTTTAGAGATAAAAGAATGTAGCTCCACGGATCTAGTAATGCATGTGCGGGTTTATTACAGATAGAAAGTGTACCCGTAACAACTTCTCGTGCATCATCCGCCTCCTGCCGTGTCATGGCGTAAATCTTCCCCTCGTTGTCCCGGGTCGACCTACTCTGCCCTTTTGCTTAGCACTACTAGTGCCTTCTCCTCCACCGCCCAGATTTTCTTTGTTTGGTTCACGATATCGATGTAGTTCTCTGTCCCACCATGCCTTCTTGCATTAATTGGGGCATTCCCTTTTGAAGTGACCACCTTGCCCACAGTTTGAAACATACATTTCCGCCACTCAAACATCGACCCCAATGATACTTTCCACAAGTGTCGCATTACAAAGGTTTCCTTCTTTGAACTAGCAACCGACTCCATCAGGGTTGCCTCTGTCCTCACCGATCCCTCGTAAAAAAACTTGATCCTCGCCGCCTCTGTCTTTCCCCACGTCCACCTGCACACGAGTCCTTGGAGTAGTTTGCCCACCACGATGGGGTTTAAAGCTTCCTTTTCCAGACACACCTCTCCTATTATCTCCTCGTTGGAATCGGTCTCGTGGTAAACCAACGTAATAAGTGGTATGACCACCACCTGCCACCTCCTTTTCCCATTCTATCTTCTACTAGGCTTCGCTCTACTCGTGAATGCCGTCTCCACAAGCTTGGAGAACTCACCACTCCGAACTTGCTCACACAGCGCTCGATCTCTGTTCAGTAGACTCCTCGAACCTCTTGCATCGATCCGTAACAATAGTGCTAGCATACTTTGATAATTTCGTGAACTTCTTCTCATATTCCATTCGATCCCCTGAACAAGTCCTAAAACTTCGCTCCTCTTCGCATCACGATATGAGCTCGGTAATACTTATCTTCAAAGGCCTTTCAAACTCTTTCCACTCCAAGCATCCCCTTTCTCGCTCCTCGTTATCTTCCACCAATCATCCGTCTCTCTCGGTAAGAATGTCGCTAAATCGACCTTCCCGCCTTCGTGGCATCGCAATGACCCTAAAGCACTTCTCAATCGATTTAAATAACCTCAAAGTCACGGGGATCCAGCCGTGCCTTCAAATGTTGCCACCTCTTTCGAGCCATGGTCCTCCAAATTATACAATCCTCGTACTTATTTCACCTCTTTGCTGAATGACTAGACTCTCCTCCCCTTACTCTTCCTCTATCACCGTACTTCTTGAAGCTCCTAATTCCTAATGCAAACTGAACCAAGTCCTAATTTAATGCATGAACCTAGTTCCCTTCCCAAAACCTTTTGCTCGATACCAAGATGTCACACCCCGTCCCAGCCACTTGCCTAACCTAGGAAGAGATGCAAAGACAAAGATAACAAAACCTCTTGTTGGCTTTCCTTGACTAACCCAAGACTTAACTTAAAATAGACGTAACACATCATGTTTGAATAAGTAAAGTTAAGCAATCGATATACACTATATTATGAAACACATTCACTTCCTTTTTACTGTTCTTTAGGTAGTCATAAAGTTTCCATGTTTATTACAACCCATCTAATATGTTCTCACTACAAACCATATACAAATGGAAGTGTATATACAAAGAGCTAAATGGCGTGGTGGCAAATAGGTCTTGTGGAGGCTAAGCACTGGAAACTCGTCTGCTACCTGGGAAGAGTAGACATAAAGAAAACATGAGCTAGGAAGCTCAGTGAGTGTTTATTATAAGCTCAAAGGTGAAGCATAATAATGACAGATTATAAGTAGAAAATAACTTAACATAAACAAACCATGCTTCCAATTTACAGGTTTAAGTCACCACTTATGCATAGCACATAACTCATAATGTAGTATTATATTGAGTGTAAATAGATCAATAATATAGAAGCTCATAACAATAAAACACATAGCATGATACCACTTTCAAACCATAGAGGTGGTAGAGTTACATTTGTACCAATAAGGTTCATACATCTCTCACGTGCACGTGGAATACCTTTTGCCCTTTGGTTTTCCCTAATACCTTCTCTATGTCCTTCAGTATTAAGGTAAGACCATTTACTACCCGAATACCTTCTCATTGTCCTTCAGTATCGGGAAATTATGATTCATTCCCCCCTAAGTACCTTCTCGAATGTCCTTCAGTATTTAGGGGTTAACCAAGACCAAGGGCATAACTTGTTTACCATGGAAATCATGTCTTTATAACACATACAACAATTTCATGACAATTTCATATTATCATCTAAACATGTTCCCAAGTGGATTTACACAAAACATTCTCTAAAGGAAAGCATACTTTCATAATTTAGTTTCCATACTTGGATTTATAGTTACAACTAATTCAAAGCATGCTTAGGTTCCATCATGAACTTTATGTTAGGGACTCCATGAAGCTATACATAATTAGTTCAAACAAGACTCAATGATCAACAATTATGCTTATTAAGAAAAACATAGGCCAAGCATAGTTTAAAGATAGAGAGTCACTCACAGTATTAGAATTAGAACCTTGGCTTGTAAACTTGACCTATTAGCTCTTGACCTATCAAACAAACCAACTCAACCATTAGAACCTCGAGCTCATGATTTTTAACCTTAAAACTTGCAAGAAAACACACTTTTAAATTTTCCAGCATTTTCAGATTTTCTGCCCTGTATTCAGACAGCCATAACTTCTTCATTACTTATCCAAAAATAATGTAATTTATACCAAACTCTTCATTTTTGAACCCTCTAAAAATCATATGAAGACATGAAATTGAAATTCCAAACGGATTTGTTCAGAAATACCTCGAAAGCTACTTTCCTCAAAACAGACTTCTGCTGTTTTCAGATTCGGATTTCCTGCTGCATAACAAATGTAATCTGATATTTAAGACATCTTCTAGACATTTTCTACTCACGATTTCTTCACGAAAGTTGTAGGAAATTCAATAAGCTTTCGAACCATACCAATTAGAGCTTCTAACTCCAAGTGTACAGATCAGAACAACCAAAACATCAGAGACTTCCCGGATTTGACAGCATACTTCTGTTTTCTGCCTTCTCTTAACTAAACTGTAACATCAATTCCTTTCCTTATGCACCTAAGAAACAGGTCTAATTCAGTCTCATAACTCAATTAAGAATAGCCATACACACAATTGGTTGTAAGGTAAATAGAAATGGAAGAGAATCTCCTTCAATCTCTTGCTAGAAGTTTTTCCCTTTCACCTAAAATTACAGGTTCAACTTCCAGCTTGAGTTCCTCAAAATTTATCAACACAACCACCGAATATTTTTTGATAAACCTCAAGGACAACATCTTAGCTTACTTACCTCAAAATTTCAGCTTCTAATTCCTCCTCAAGAGCTCAAAACAGACTGATCTCCTCATACTGTTCTGCTACCCGAGAAACTTGAACACCCTTCACTGTTCTGCACTTTTCTCCTTCGTCCTCTTATTATTTTCTGCAAAGCCGACCAGTTTCGTATTCTACACTCAATTTATGAGATTTTGACACAAAAATTATCGAATTTGGTTCAGTAGATAGAGAGATATGATCGATTGAAGTTGGACCATTTTCCAGCTGCTTGCTGTCTTAGTAAGAATTTGACACCACCTTCTTGCCAAACTTAACTTCGAGCCTTCACCTCCTTTGGCCAGCTCCTACTTTCTTATTTACATCATAATCTCCTTTTTAAAATACCAAAATAAGTAAATAAGTCAATCTAAAGTATTTAACCAACTTTACCTAAGTTTATAAAAGATATGAGCTTTTCATTCAATACGTAATGCACCTAAAATTTGCCTAACTTGCTATTGATATTAACATACTTCAATTAACCTTCTAATATGCTTATTTCAATGGTTTACCTATCCCCTTATGAAGTTTAAACACATTGTAGCTCCAAATTCAATAGATTCCCAAATTCGATCACGACATCATTTAGTGCAACCTATACGTTTTTGCATATTTCAAAACATCATGAACGAGTGCTCAATGATAAAAGAGAATAGGGTTTAGGGCTTACACCTAAAGCTAGTACCTTTTCAAACTCTAATGCATGGAACAAGGATAGTTTTGTGAATAGGAATGAACCGACACAACAAAGAAGCAAGTTTGTTGCTGCCAAAAGAGTTGAGGCTGAAAGCTCCAATGCTAAAAAGAATGAAGCTTCAAAGGAGGTAAGGGAAAAGTCTAGTTCTATTCAATGTTGGAAGTGCAAAGGGTTTGGACACATGAGCAAAGAATGTGTCAATAAAAGAGTTATGGTGATAAGAAATGGTGTAGTTGATTCGGAGGATGAATGTGAGGAGCATGATGCCCCATTTGAGGAAGAATCTGAAATATGTGATGATGAGTATGTTGAAGAAGGTAACTCCATATCGTTGATCACAAGGAGGGTCCTTAGTATGCAAATCAAGGAAGACAAAGTTGAAGACCAAAGGGAAAACTTGTTTCACACAAAATTAAAGGAAGTCCATGCAGTTTGGTGATTGATAGTGGGAGTTGCACAAATGTGGTAAGTAGTTTTCTTGTAAAGAGACTTCAACTTACTACCCGTCCACATCCAAAGCCATACAAACTTCAATGGTTGACAAACAAAGGAGAACTTAAGGTAAATTCTCAAGTTCTTATTCCTTTTACTTTGGGAAGATATAAGGATGAAGTACTTTGTGATGTTTTACCTATGCATGCGGGGGATATATTGTTAGGCCGACCTTGGCAATATGATAGAGAGGTCACATTTGATGGAGTGAAAAATAAGTATTCGTTTACCTTCAACGGGAAGAAATTTACTTTACTTCCATTGTCTCCATATGAAGTACATTGTGATCATTTGAAATTAGAGAAGAAAAGAAAAGAGTTTGAAGAACAAGAGAGGAGAGAAGAAAGTAAGTTAAAAGAAAAAGAGAAGAGTGAAAAGAAAGAGAGAAGTGAGGGGCAAAAGGTGAGTGAAAACCAAGAGAGAAAAAAAAAGTGATTTTGAGGAAAAAAGAAAGAATGTGAGTTTGGTTATAAGAAAGGGGGAAGTGAGGAATGTGTTGTTGACACAACAACCAAAATTTGTACTTATGTGCAAAGGGATGTGTTTAACAACTAACCCAAAATCTAATGATGTTTTGCCAAGTTCTTTTAAGTCTCTTTTGCAGGAATTTAATGATATGTTTCCACATGAAGATGCACCTACGGATTTACCTCCTTTAAGAGGGATTGAACATCAAATTGACTTCATACCTGGGGCAACTCTTCCAAACATGGCAGCTTATAGGACCAATCCAACCGAGACTAAGGAGATTCAAAGGCAAGTAGAAGAACTCATGGATAAAGGTTATGTTAGAGAAAGCATGAGTCCTTGCTCAGCCCGGTGATTTTGGTACCCAAGAAGGATGGCACATGGAGAATGTGTGTTGATTGTCGAACCATCAACAAGATAACGGTAAAGTATCGACATCCCATTCCTAGATTGGATGACATGCTAGATGAATTACATGGTGCTAATCTGTTTTCAAAAATAGATCTTAAAAGTGGTTATCATCAAATTCGAATGCATGTGGGAGATGAGTGGAAAACGACTTTCAAAACAAAATTTGGACTTTATGAGTGGCTTGTTATGCCATTTGGGCTTACTAATGCACCAAGTACTTTTATGAGGCTAATGAATCATGTGTTGAGAGAGTACATTGGAAAATTTGTTGTTGTGTACTTTGATGATATTCTTGTTTACTCAAAAAGCTTGGATGATCATATTTTGCATGTTAAGACAATTTTACTTAAACTTAGAGAAGAGAAGCTATATGCCAACTTCAAAAGTGTAGTTTTTGTCTAGACCAAGTCAATTTCCTAGGTTTCATTGTTGGAAGGAATGGTGTGCAAGTTGATGAAGAAAAGGTAAAGGCTATCCGAGAGTGGCCAACACCTACCAATGCAAATGAGGTGAGATCTTTTCATGGTTTGGCTAGTTTTTATAGGAGGTTTATTAAGAATTTCAGTAGTATAGCCTCACCATTAAATGAACTTGTCAAAAAGCATGTGAAATTTGAATGGACAGAAAAACAAGAAGATGCATTCAATGAATTAAAAGATAAATTGACCAATGCACCTTGTCTTGCTTTACCTAACTTTGACAAATCTTTTGAGATTGAATGTGATGCAAGCGGGATAGGTATAGGAGCTGTTTTGATGCAAGAAAAGAGGCCAATCATGTTCTTTAGTGAGAAGCTAAATGGAGCACAACTCAACTACTCGACATATGACAAAGAATCGCATGCACTTGTGAGGACTTTGCAAGTTTGGCAACATTACTTGTGGCCAAAAGAGTTTGTCATCCACACTGATCATGAAAGTTTGAAGCACCTCAAAAGCCAAACAAAGCCAAATAAGAGGCATGCGAAATGGGTAGAATTTATTGAGACATTTCCTTATGTCATTCATTAAAAAAAGGTAAGGATAATGTGGTGGCCGATGCATTATCAAGAAGGTATGCATTATTTTCTGCCCTTAGTGCAAAGATTCTTGGTTTTAAACATATGATTGAGCTTTACAAAGTTGAGAAATCTGAATTTCATGATGTGTATATGCAATGTTTAGGAGGAAACAACGTACATGATCATGTTGTATTTGATGGTATGCTTTTTAGGAAGGGTAAACTTTGCATTCCTAAGTGTTCTATTCGAGAGTTACTTGTGAAGGAAGCTCATGGGGGAGGTCTTATGGGACATTTTGGGGAATTTAAAACATACAACATGTTGTGTGAATACTTTTTGTCACACCCCCTCCCGAACTACCTGCTAACTCAGCTCGAAAGGCGGCGTGAAGCCAACAGACATTGTTTATCTCTTAACAATACCTGTTGACCCTGATTCACCTGATAAACATACTATGTTCGAAAATGGAACACTTAAACATGACATAGCGGAAACTGGACAACTATTAAACATATACAAGGAGAAACCCTTCACAAGTCTCTCTTGGAAACTAAAAGTCTAGTGCATCAGAAACAACACAAGACAAACCATTGTTTATACAACCTCTAATGTACAAACAACTATAACACCAAAGTCCTCTCAAAATAATTTACAAACATAGAGACTTGCTAGACAAAACCAGCCACGTACAAAGTATTTAACTTATGAAGCTTCAGCAGACTATGGCAGTAACTCAGGTGCCAGGAGCTCGATCTCTACCTGAAAAGTTTGAAAACATAGAAAGAATGAGCTATGAAGCTCAGTGAGTGACTGTGTTTAATATCTGTAACTTGTAAAACATGTGACCTGAAAACTATGAGCATATGCATTTGTATTCAAGCATTGAAAGTAAACGTAGAATCATAATAGACTTTCAGAAAACCAACAAGTATATCATCAAAATCTCGTAAGGCATGTAAATGAGATAAACTCTTTTAAAAACATGTCACAATCCACGTTGTGTAGGCACGCCCGCCAAGACAACCAACGTTTACTCTACGATGTAGTGGGGCCCGCCCAGCACTCCCATCGTCTTTGTCGTAGTGGGGCCCGCCCAGCACTCACGACAGCGCTGTTGTCACGGAGTACACTCAACGTCGACAACAGAATAAGACCTCATGTGCTGCACACGCACTACCAAAAGCCTCGGGCTCAATATCTCGGAAATTCCATGAAAAAATTTGAACATGCCTTGCTTATCTTTTCTTTCATAAAACTCAAGCTTACTCAGCCTTGTTCATAAAACTGAAATCTTTAAAACATACTTGCTAGTACATGCTTGCTTGAAATCATAACATTTTCATAAATTTTGGCAACCATTGGACATATGCTCATGTATAAACTTTATAAAGACTTTTAGGGTCACAATGAACACTTGAAACATTTCTAGGAAAACATGAATACTCATAAACATGTGTTCAAAAGGAAGCATAATGCATTGAAAACTTTATTCTAGCAAAACTTGCATTTCTTGAACATAATTCAAGCATATATACACTTTTGATGTTCGTTTTATCACTCACAGTGTTTGAACTAGAATCTTAGCCCGTACACTCGACCTATTTGCTCTTGGCCTGTCAAACAAACCAAATTCATGTATTAGAACCTCGAGCTCATGGTTTTTAACCTTAAAATTACAAGAAAACACACTTTCAAAAATTCCAGCATTTTCAGATTTTCTGCCCTGTTTTCAGATAGCCATAACTTCTTCATTACTTATCCAAAAAGAATGTACTTTATACCAAACTCTTCCTTTTTGAACCCTCTAAAACTCTTATGAAGACATGAAAATGAAATTCCTAATGTATGGGTTAGAAATTACCTCAGTATCTTAACCCCTAAATTGATACTTCTGCTGTTCCAGATTTCACTTCCTGCTGCAACCCGAAACTTAACCTGAAGATTACAACATCTTCCAATCATTTTCTTCTCATGATTCCTTCACGACACTTGTAGGAAATTGAATAAGCTTTCGAACCATACCAGTTAGAGCTTCTAACTCCAAGTATACAGATCAGAACAACCAAAACATCAGAGACCTCTCGGATTTGACAGCAAATTTCTGTCTTCTGCTTTCCTCTTAACAAAACAGCAACCTAACATCAGAATTAGCTCGAGCTTCCTTCATGAATTTTGTTCCAATATGAGTTAACTTCATGAAACAAAAGATCAACTCTTACCTCTTCTTGTGGAGCTCGAGATGAACAGAAAATCAGAGCTTGTCTGAGTTGATTTCCTTGCTGTAATAATGAATTCCCTTGAGTTTTCCTCTTTTCTTCTGCAACTCCAGCTCCAAATCACCAAAAATGGCCTCCTTCTTCTTCCTTTCTCCTTCAACCACGAAGCTTCAGCCTTAGTTTGTGATGAAAGAGAAGAAAATGGAGAGAAATCCCTTTTTAAAAAAAAAGTCAATCGGTGGAAGAGATATTGTTTTGTCTTTTTCCCTTTTCTCTTTTTGCTTTTTCTTTTTCTTTTTCCTTTTCTTTTTCTTTCCTTTATCCCTTTCTTCCATTTCTTTTATTTTCTTTTCAAAACAAAGCAAAACTTAACATATAAAACATTTGTTTCATTTCCTTTTCTTCTTTTATCTTTAAAAGCAAACCAAACCAAAATGGTTTAAACTTTCTTTCCTTGTTTTCCTTTTGTCTTTCACTTCATTACTTTTCTTTTTAAAACATGGGAAACCAAGTTTTAAACATTCATTTCTTCTTTCTTTTTGTTGTTTGTTAATAAAGAAGTTCCAAAGAGATCGGGTTTACACGTTTATTGGTTGAAAATGAGGAAGGATGTGAATAAAGTGTGCAAGCAATGTTTCAAATGTAAGGAAGCTAAGTCTAAGACACAACCACATGGACTTTATACACCTTTAGATGTTCCTAGTGAACCGTGGGTTGACATTAGCATGGATTTTGTTCTAGGATTGCCAAAGACTAGGAGACATCATGATAGCATTTTTGTGGTGGTTGATAGGTTTAGTAAAATGGCACATTTCATTCCATGTAACAAAACAGATGATGCAACTAATATAGCTAATCTATTCTTTAGGGAAGTGGTTAGATTACATGGCATTCCAAAAACAATTGTAAGTGATAGAGATGCCAAATTTTTAAGTCATTTTTGGAAAGTTTTGTGGGGTAAATTGGGAACTAAGCTTTTGTTTTCTACAACTTGTCACCCCCAAACCGATGGGAAAACCGAGGTGGTTAATAGAACTTTAGGGGCATTGCTTAGATCTCTAATTTCTAAGAATCTTATGTCTTGGGAAGAGACCTTTTGTGGAGTTTGCATACAATAGAGCGATACATAGCACCACTCATTGTTCACCTTTTGAGGTTGTGTATGGATTTAATCCCTTATCTCCTCTAGATTTATCACCTTTACCACCTAATATGTTTTCTAGTGATGCAGCTGTTTCTAAAGCCGAATACATCAAAAATCTGCACAAAGAAGTCAAGGAAAGAATTGAAAAGAAAAATGAAAAGCTAGTCACTCAGAAGAACCAAGGGAGAAAGAAATTGATTTTTAAGCCGGGTGAATGGGTCTGGGTTCATCTACGAAAGGAAAGGTTTCCGGACCAAAGGAAGTCTAAACTTCAACCAAGGGGAGATGGTCCATTTCAAGTATTAGAGCGGATCAATGAAAATGCATACAAACTAGATCTCCGAGGTGAGTACAATGTAAGTTCTACTTTTAATGTGGTTGATTTGACTCCTTTTGATGTAGGAAATGAAGACGTTGATTTGAGGACAAATCCTTTTAAAGAAAGGGGGGATGATGTGAATCAAACCATTGATCCATTGCATGTACCTGAAGGAGCAATAACAAGGAGCAAGGCCAAGAAGATTCAAGAGGCTTTCACATTGCATCTCCAAAAGCTCATGAATGCACAAGGAGAGACCAAGATTTTTGAGCCCAAAATTCTTTATAATGTTAGTACAACAAGTCAAGATGAGAATGGAGTGAAGATGGCACGGGAAAAGTTGTCTAGTTTGAAAGATGGCACGGAGGACAAAACAAGTGTGCAGAAAATGTGAACAGGTGGCTGTCTAGATTGCACCTCTTGGGATTTCGTGATGTCAAACCTCGTCAAACGAAATAGTCATGCATGGCGGATCCTACAGTAGATAATTAAGACCATTTAAAGCATTTCTATGTTTTTTGTTCCATATTTAGAGCTCTCAAATGTTGTGCAATCAAGTTTTAAATTCCTAGGTCAATTTTTTCTTCATTTCACATTTAATGCTTTTTAAAGACTTTTGGTCTTTGGTGCTTTGCACGACCATTTTGGCCTATTTAAAGGCTTGTATTGGCATGGAAAAGGCAGAACCTTTATGAAAAAAACTTGAGTTTTGTTTAGCCCCATTTGGTGTTAACTTTCTTTCAAATCTTGCTTTAGGTTTGATGTTTAACCGATTCATTGGATTAGCCCCGATCAAGCTAATTCTGGAGTGAGTCGTCTTAGGATCTAGGAGTGACCATCCTTATTCTAAGTTTGATCTAAGAGTGATTCATCTTCTAACTAAACTCTTAGTTGGAATCAATTCGTTAAGTTAGCCTTGTTCGTGACGTTTGCAAAGATCCTAGAAGGACCTCTAGCTTTGTTAAACCAACAAATTCGGCACTTATCACTATGGGACGAACTTAATGTTCAAACTCAACAAACTTCGAATGAGTACAGGTTTGGTCCATCTTTGTCCAAACTAGACAAACTTCGCTCTAGGGGATCTTGTTGTTTAAACTCGACAAACTTCAAATGGAGACAACTTTCGTCCATCTTGGTCCAAACAGGACGAACTTCGCTCTAGGGGACGAATTAGTTGTTTCCAACTGGAAAGACTTCGAATGGAGACACTTTTGTCCATCTTGATCCAAACCGGACGAACTTCGTTCTAGGGGACGAACTTATTGTTCCAAACTTGAGAAACTTCGCTTTATGGGACGAACTTATTGTTCCAAACTTGAGAAACTTCGTTCTAGGAGACACCTTTGGTTCATCCTTTTCCAAACAGGACGAATTTCGCTTTATGGGACGAACTTGTTGTTCAAATTCGACAAACTTCAAATAGAGACAACTTTGGTCCATCTTGGTCTAAAAAGGACGAAGTTCGCTCTAGGGGACGAATTTGTTGTTTCAAACTGGAAAAACTTGGAATTGAGACAACTTTGGTCCATCTGGGTCCAAACAGGATGAACTTCGTTCTAGGCAACGAACATTTTGTTCCAAACTTGAGAAACTTCGAATGGACACACCTTTGGTCCATCTTGGTCCAAACAGGACGAACTTCGCTCTAGGAGACGAACTTGTTGTTCACACTCGACAAACTTCAAATGGAGATAACCTTGGTTCATCTGGGTCCAAAGAGGACGAACATCGCTCAAGGGGACGAACTTGGTGTTTCAAACTGGAAGAACTTCGAATGAAAAAAACTATGATCCATCTTGGTCCAAAACGGACAAACTTCGCTCAAGGGGACAAACTTGTTGTTCCAAACTCGACAAAGTTCGAATGGAGACAACTTTGGTCCATCTCAGTCAAAACAAGACGAACTTCGCTCTACCTGGCTGATATGAACCCAACAATGCCAATAAAGAATAAAGAAGAGCTTCAAGATGGAGATATATTAAATGCACCATGGCTTCATTTATGATAAACTCAAGTTGCATTGAAGGAATCAAAGTTGAATTA
This sequence comes from Trichosanthes cucumerina, assembly GCA_036507285.1. Lineage (NCBI taxonomy): Eukaryota > Viridiplantae > Streptophyta > Magnoliopsida > Cucurbitales > Cucurbitaceae > Trichosanthes > Trichosanthes cucumerina. Next base: position 36,590,351 of record CM071843.1, read on the forward strand.
AATGAACTCAAGTACATCTCAAGTTCATTTAATGCAAGTCAACCATCAATTAATAGAACTACATTCAAGCTACTTCAACATGAGCTTCATTTACTAATAGATGGTTACAAATAGCTAGAAGAATGAATGCAATATTCATTCTCGGATTTATGGCCCTCTATTATGTAATTTTCAGTTTTTAAGCATATTTCATAAGTTTTAGGTTACATTTGAGTAGTGGATAGTTATGGCATTAAAGTTGTGGAAGTTTCAATATTAAACATGCCATTTTAGCTTATTTTAGGTTACAATTTAAAGGCTATAGAAAGCCATCAAAGATGTATTGTAAAAAAAAGGACTTGGAATCATGTTTTGAATGAAAAGTTGCATATTTTGCTTCTTAAGCCATGAGCTTGTTTCTTTGCATATCTTGTGTTTAGATTTGCATGCTAGGATCATTCAAGTAGCGTTGATCAAACTACTTGTGGAGTGATTCGAATCTTGAGTTTAGAAACAAGTTTTCTCTACTCTTGATCTTGATCATCAAGGTAAATCCGTTTCTATCTTCTTCCTTGGGATGAAATCATCTAGGTTTGGGGTTTTTGAGTTTTAGATCTAAAGGTCTTGTTCTTTAACAAGGTTGTTAGATTTAAAATCATCAAGAGTTACTTATCACGGGCGAACGTGTTGTTCAAACCGACAAAATTCGAGTGGAAACAACTTTGGTACATCTTTTTCCAAAAACGACGAAATTCGCTCTAGGGGAAGAACTTGTTGTTCAAACTCGACAAACATCGAATGGGGATAACTTTGGTCCATCTTGGTCCATACAGGACGAACTTGTTGTTCCAAACTCCATAAATTTCGAATGGAGACAACTTAGGCCCATCTTGGTCCAAAAAGGACGAACTTCACTCTACATGACGAACTTAATGTTCAAACTCGACAAACTTCGATTGGGCACAGCTTTGGTCCATCTTTTTCCAAACTGGACGAGGGACGAACTTGTTGTTCCAACTCGACAAACTTCAAATGGAGACAACTTTGGTCCATCTTGCTCCTAACAGGACGAACTTCGCTCTAGGGGACGAATTTATTGTTTCAACCTGGAAAAAAACTTCGAATAGAGACAACTTGTGCCCATCCTGGTCCAAACAGAATGAACAACTCTTGGGGACGAACTTGTTGTTCAAACTCGCAAAACTTCAAATTGATACAACTTTGGTCCATCTTTGTCCAAACAGGACAATCTTCGCTCTAGGGAACGAATTTTTTGTTTCAAACTGGAAAAACTTCGAATGGAGATCACTTTGGTCCATCTTGGTCCAAACAGAATGAACTTCGTTCTAGGGGACTATAACTTGTTGTTCCAAACTTGAGAAACTTCGAATCGAGACACCTTTGGTCCATCTTGGTCTAAACAAGACGAACTGCGCTCTAGGGGATAAACTTGTTGTTGAAACTGGACAAACTTCAAATAGAGACAACTTTGGTCCATCTTGGTCTAGAAAGGTCGAACTTCGCTCTAGGGGACGAATTTGTTGTTTCAAACTGAAAAACATCGATGGAGACAACTTTGGTCCATCTTCGTCCCAACAGGACGAACTTTGTAATAGGGGTCGAACTTGTTGTTCCAAACTTGAGAAACATCGAATGGACACACCTTTGGTCCATCTTGGTCCAAACAGGACGAACTTCGCTCTAGGGGACGAACTTGTTGTTCAAACTCGACAAACTTCAAATAGAGACAACTTTGGTCCATCTTGGTCTAAATAGGACGAACTTCGCTCTATGGGACGAATTTGTTGTTTCAAACTGGAAAGACTTTGAATGGAGACACTTTTGGTCCATCTTGATCCAAACCGGACGAACTTCGTTCTAGGGGACAAACTTATTGTTCCAAACTTGAGAAACTTCGAATGGAGACACCTTTGGTTCATCCTTGTCCAAGCAGGACGAACTTCGCTCTAGGGGACGAACTTGTTGTCCAAACTCGACAACTTCAAATAGAGACAACTTTGGTCCATCTTGGTCTAAAAAGGACGAAGTCGCTCTAGGGGACGAATTTGTTGTTTCAAACTGGAAAAACTTGGAATTGAGACAACTTTGGTCCATCTGGGTCGAAACAGGACGAAGTTCGTTCTAGGCAACGAACTTTTTGTTCCAAACTTGAGAAACTTCGAATCGACACACCTTTGGTCCATCTTGGTCCAAACAGGACGAACTTCACTCTAGGAGACGAACTTGTTGTTCACACTCGACAAACTTCAAATGGAGATAACCTTGGTCCATCTGGGTCCAAAGAGGACGAACGTCGCTCAAGGGGACGAACTTGGTGTTTCAAACTGGAAGAACTTCGAATGAAGAAAACTATGATCCATCTTGGTCCAAAACGGACAAACTTCGCTCAAGGGGACAAACTTGTTGTTCCAAACTCGACAAAGTTCGAATGGAGACAACTTTGGTTCATCTCAGTCCATACAAGACGAACTTCGCTCTACCGGGTGAACTTGTTGTTCAAACCGACAAAATTCGAATGGAAACAACTTTGGTACATCTTTGTCCAAAAAGGACGAACTTCGCTCTAGGGGACGAACTTGTTGTTTAAACTCGACAAACATCGAATGGAGATAACTTTGGTCCATCCTGGTCCAAACAGAACGAACTTGTTGTTTCAAACTCGATAAATTTCGAATGGAGACAACTTGGGTCCATCTTGGTCCAAACAGGACGAACTTCACTCTACATGACGAACTTAATGTTCAAACTTGACAAACTTTGAATGGGTACAGCTTTGGTCCATCTTTGTCCAAACTAGACGAGGGACGAACTTGTCGTTCCAACTTGACAAACACCAAATGGAGACAACTTTGGTCCATCTTGGTCCAAACAGGACGAACTTCGCTCTAGGGGACGAATTTATTGTTTGAACCTGGAAAAAAAACTTCGAATAGAGACAACTTGTGCCCATCTTGGTCCAAACAGGATGAACAACTCTAGGGGACGAACTTGTTGTTCAAACTCGCAAAACATCAAATGGAGACAACTTTGGTCCATCTTGGTCCAAACAGGACGATCTTCGCTCTAGGGGACGAATTTGTTGGTTCAAACTGGAAAAACTTTGAATGAAGATAACTTTGGTCCATCTTGGTACAAACAGAACGAACTTCGTTCTAGGGGACTAACTTGTTGTTCCAAACTTGAGAAACTTCGAATTGAGACACCTTTGGTCCATCTTGGTCCAAACAAGATGAACTGCACTCTAGAGGATGAATTTGTTGTTGAAACTCAACAAACTTCAAATGGAGACTACTTTAGTTCATCTTGGTCTAAGAAGGACGAACTTCGCTCTAGGGGACGAATTTGTTGTTTCAAACTTGAAAAACATGGAATGGAGACAACTTTTGTCCATCTTGGTTCCAACCGGACGAACTTCGTTCTAGGGGTCGAACTTGTTGTTCAAAACTTGAGAAACTTTGAATGGACACACCTTTGGTCTATCTTGGTCCAAACAGGACGAACTTCGTTCTCTTGTACGAACTTGTTGTTCAAATTCGACAAACTTCAAATGGAGAAAACTTTGGTCACTCTGGTCCAAACAGGATGAACTTAGCTCAAGGGGACGAACTTGTTGTTTCAAACAGGAAAAACTTCGAATGGAGACAACTATGGTCTTAGTCCAAAACGGACAAACTTCGCTCAAGGGGACGAACTTGTTGTTCCAAACTCGACAAAGTTCGAATGGAGAACACTTTGGTCCATCTTGGTCCAAACAGGACGAATTTCGCTCTACGGGGCGAACTTGTTGTTCAAACCCGACAAAATTCGAATGGAGAAAACTTTGGTATATCTTTGTCCAATAAGGACGTACTTCGCTCTAGGGGATGAACTTGCTGTTCAAATTCGACAAACTTCGAATCGAGACAACATTTGTCCATCTTTGTCCAAACCGGACGAACTTGTTCAAACTCGAAAAACTTTTAATTGAGACAACTTTGGTCTATCTTGGGCTTATAAGGACTAAACTGGACAAGGCTAGCACACACCCACTCAAAGAATAATTTGATTCAATCTTAAAATCTTATTATGTAGTTTTTAATCAATGTTACCTTTTTGATGAGTTTATTCTTCGATTCATACAATTCCTGAGGTTTGAGTATGTAGTAAGAAACCTACTCTGATATGATCCTTCTTTTTCTTGTTTTTGCTCGAGGACTAGCAATTGTTTAAGTTTGGGGGTGTTTTATAGCACACAAAATGTGTTATCCTTAGGCTTAAATTGTGTTAGTTTTGTGATAATTTCATGGCTTTCACGTAATTAATTTGTTAAATTTCAGGTTAAAGAGCAATATGAGGATGGATGGAGAATTATGGGTGAAAAGGAGCCAAAGATTGCCTAAGGGAGCCAAAATTGACATTAAATGGAAGAAGGAAGGCCAAACCAAGCCATCAAATCCGTGGAGATGGCGTTGCAACGCCCTGTGTGCAGCCACTAACCATAAGAGCCTTTTTCGAGGCGTTGCAACACTGCTTTGCAGCGTTGCAACGCCCAACACGCAGCAATTACGCCATGAAGACCCGTAGCAACAGCGTTGCAACGCTACTTCGATAAGCAAAAGCGCGCGAGGGTAGCAGCATTGCAACGCTGCCCTCAGCGTTGCAACGCTGCTAGATATTTTCCTTTTTTATTTATTCGCTTAGGGCACGACGTATACAAAAAGAAAAGTTTGCTTCTTGTTTTGGGGGAGAACCTTTTTGGAGAGATTTTCACACCATTGTCTTCATTGTGAGAGATTGTAAGAAGACTTTGGAGAGATTTCAAGGAGAAGACTTTTTGGAGCTTGGGGTTCGTGATAGGTGATAGGAAATTTAAAGGGGAATTCGAAAAATCTAATCTACCTTGTTAACAACAAACAAGACTATTAGATCTAAACCCGAAAAATCTCCAAAATCAAAATGAAATCGAAGAAGCCAAAGAATTCTAATATCAAAATGTTAAGTAACCCTTGACAATTGGATCTAACAACCTTGCTTAAATAGACAAGACCTTTAGATAACTCAATTTCAAAGACCCCAAAACCAATTTTGAAAATAAACTCAAGGAAAGTAAAATCGGATTACCTTGTGATCAAGCATCTCAAGGCAAGAGAACTTGTATGAGATTCGAATCACTCCACAAGCAAGATTGATCAAGTCAAGCTTGAATGATTCTAGCATGCAACCTAATCTACATAGAATTGCAAAGACATAGCTCAAGGCTATAAAAAAAGCACAAAGGTCTCTTTTGATTACATTTTTCAATCTTTTCTTTTTTTTTTCCAAGGTACATGCCTTTATATAGCCTCAAAATCAACCCTATAGTAACCTATGGTCAATTGAAAGGTTGTAACTTACATCCCCATCAATACCATGATCTCCACTAGCTATTTTGTAACCTAAATAATTGAAAACAAGACTTTAAAACTGAAAATTACATGGAATTAGCCATAAACCCGAGAATTGACTTTTTGATCAACCTACATAAAGTTTGTAACCTTCCATGCATAAATAGATCCCCACTTTGAGTAGCTTGAAACTCTAGTTGCATAAATGAAGCTTGGTTTGTCTTTAATGAAGCATGGGTTGCACTTGAGTTCATTAAATGCATCTTTAGTTCGTCATAAATAAAGTTGGACAACATTTATTTCAACTCCATTTTGAAGCTTTTCTCTCATCTTGCATAGCATGGTAGGATTCGTATCATTCTCCCCTTCTTCAAGAAGATTCGTCCTCGAATCTAAGGATGTCGTTGTAACACAAACTGAAACTTTATTTCAATCTTCGGTCTTGCTCTCTTGAATTTCTTCCTTGTATAATTTTCTTTGTGAAAGATTGCTGCACAAATAAGCTAAGAAAATACAAAGGACCTCACAACACTCCCTCACAAGTTTACACTCAATAATATTTAGGTCACTCATGTATGCCTTCAATTTTGAGAAAACAAAATGATTCTCAATCTCACCTCTCAAAATTTGTATGAAGTAGCCAAGATAATTTGCAATTCAATGGATAATTGCACACTTTAAAAACAAACTAACTAACTTGACAATTGAAAAATTTAAGGTCATGGCTAGATAAATGAAGAAGAAACAATGTAACTCTTGGATAAGTAATAACCAATGGCTGGAATTTTTAAACATAGGAGTTACAAATTGAAATGTAATGGCTGAAAAATTCATGTGCAGAAATGTAACTGCCCATTTTTAATATGTAACCACCAACTTGTCAAACATTTTCAAAGTGTAACATCTAAAATTGAATACCAAATGGTTAAATTTAAACATAATGATCACATCTAATTGGAAATTTCAGATTTAGCATGCTTTAGAGGTAAAAACAGCAACAACAAAACAAGAACTCATGTTCTCGATATAGCAGCTTTTTTTTGCAGCACCACTTGTAAAAATGCATCCTTTTCACCCTCAAGAAAGTTAAATTAGAAAATCTCAAAGAAGACAAAGTTGCAGATTAGACCCTGATCTACAATATTTATGAAGACATCAAGATAAATGTTCATACTAAAATATGACTTTTTGGTGCTTTTTCAGAGACTACGAAAACTGGAAAGTTTGCAAAAAAAAAAAAAAACTAGAACATGAAAATTTAAAACAAATTCAATAGAAACGCAAAGGAAACATATATCCGATCTTGAGCCTAAGGCGCTCTGATACCAAATGACGAGAAATTGATGAGGATTTGAAATATCTAACAAGCAAGGCAAGAGAACTTGTATGAGATTCGAATCACTCCACAAGCAAGATTGATCAAGTCAAGCTTGAATGATTCTAAGCATGCAACCTAATCTACATAGAATTGCAAAGAAATAGCTCAAAGGCTATAAAAAAGCTCAAGGCCTCTTTTGATTACATTTTTCAATCTTTTTCTTTTCTTTTCCTACAAGGTACATGGCTTTATATACCCTCAAAATCAACCCTAGAGTAACCTATGGTCAATTGAAAGGTTGTAACTTACATCCCCATCAATACCATGATCTCCACTAACCAAATTGTAACTTAAAACATTAAAAACAACACTTTAAGACTGAAAAAAACATTAAACCCCCCATAAATCCGAGAATTGAACTTCTAATAAACCAATACATAATTTGTAACATATCCAAGAATAAATGATGCCCCCTTGAAGTAGCTTGAAGCTCTTGTTGCATAAATGAAGCTTGACTTGTCTTTAATGAAGCATGGGTTGCACTTGAGTCCATTAAATGCATCTTGAGTTCGTCATAAATGAAGTTTGACAACATTAATTCAACTTCATCTTGAAACTTTTCTTTAGTCTTGAATAACATGATACGGTTCATATCATTCTCTCCTTCAAGAAGATTCATCCGAATCTAAGGATGTCTTTGTAATGCAAACTTGTAATTATTCCAGCAAGGTCTTGCTCTCTTGGATTTCTTCTTTGTATCTTTTGGTCATCCAATGAATTTAAAGTATTTGTGGAACATGCTCTAAAATTTGGAAATAGTGAAGCCAAGATAACTTTGCAATCCAATGAGAAGTAGCACACTTTTATCACACAAGTTAACTCGACTTATGGAAACATTCAAAATTCAAACAAGTAACCATATTGGAATATTGAGAAATATGCATATTAAACAAGGTTTATGAAAGATAGTGATTGAAGATAAACTCAATGCTATTGATAATTGGAGTTTAAAACCCAAGAATATAACTCTTAAAACAATTAATTCCAATGACTATTTGAGAAGTTATGGAATTAAAATAGCCTTAAAACATATGTGAGTTACAGAAAAGTAAAACATCAAGAGCATTAAACTTCCAGCAGAAATTGAATTTTCTAAAATTGTAACTGCCAAAACATTGATGAGTAAATAACAGCTTGATTATAACACATTTAAAGAGATAACTTGTGTGCAATCTAGATCTAGCATTTTCTGGAGGCAAAAACAATAAGAACAAAAGAAGAACTCATGTTCTTGTGTATAATAGTTTTCCAGAACAACTCGTAAAAATATATACTTTTCACCCCCAAGAAGACCGAACTAGAAATTCTCATAGAAGCATAAAATGTCGATAAGATCCAGATCTATGAAATCGAAGAAGACTCCAAGATGAAAAGATAGTTAGAAGTATGAGTTTTTATGCTTTTTGAAAGGCTATAAATCTGGACAGATTACGAAAAAAAAACTAAAACATAAAATTCAAAAACAAATAAAAGATAAGTGCAAAGGAAACATATATCCGATCTTGAGCCTAAGGCACTCCGATACCAAAATGATAGGAAATTTAAAGGGGAATTCGAAAAATCTAATCTACCTTGTTAACAACAAACAAGACTATTAGATCTAAACCCGAAAAATCTCCAAAATCAAAATGAAATCGAAGAAGCCAAAGAATTCTAATATCAAAATGTTAAGTAACCCTTGACAATTGGATCTAACAACCTTGCTTAAATAAACAAGACCTTTAGATAACTCAATTTCAAAGACCCCAAAACCAATTTTGAAAATAAACTCAAGGAAAGTAAAATCGGATTACCTTGTGATCAAGCATCTCAAGGCAAGAGAACTTGTATGAGATTCGAATCACTCCACAAGCAAGATTGATCAAGTCAAGCTTGAATGATTTTAGCATGCAACCTAATCTACATAGAATTGCAAAGACATAGCTCAAGGCTATAAAAAAAGCACAAAGGTCTCTTTTGATTACATTTTTCAATCTTTTCTTTCTTTTTTCCAAGGTACATGTCTTTATATAGCCTCAAAATCAACCCTATAGTAACCTATGGTCAATTGAAAGGTTGTAACTTACATCCCCATCAATACCATGATCTCCACTAGCTATTTTGTAACCTAAATAATTGAAAACAAGACTTTAAAACTGAAAATTACATGGAATTAGCCATAAACCCGAGAATTGACTTTTTGATCAACCTACATAAAGTTTGTAACCTTCCATGCATAAATAGATCCCCATTTTGAGTAGCTTGAAACTCTAGTTGCATAAATGAAGCTTGGTTTGTCTTTAATGAAGCATGGGTTGCACTTGAGTTCATTAAATGCATCTTTAGTTCGTCATAAATAAAGTTGAACATTTATTTCAACTCCATTTTGAAGCTTTTCTCTCATCTTGCATAGCATGGTAGGATTCGTTTCAATAGGTGTCGGGATCGTTGCCGTTCACGCACGAGAGTTCTTTCTTCGTTCTTTTCACTTTGATTGTTGAATTATGGTTTTGTATTTGAGTTTAGTAGGATTTATAGTGGACATGAGTAGCTAAACTTGTTATCTTAGGGATAGATGTAACCTTTTAATTATGTTATTTTGTTGAATTGACTGCTTTTGGATTATTGTAATGCTTTTATTCATGCAATTGCATCCTTAATGCTTATAGACTCTTGATCACGGTTTATTTGTTGTTAGGTTTTAATTTCTTCTTGTGAAAGATATTTTAGATCTGATCTCAATTGCATGACTGATAGTTACTTTGACATGAGAATGATTGAAGTGCTATTAGAAACCCATAAGAATTGAACTTAGTGCCATGTTTGATTTTTAGGTTGAACAAAGATGTTTAATTCTATGTCTAGCATGAGATTCACTTACCTCGAGAGAGGTTATTTGTTATATTAGTTTCTTGGTTTATAAAAGCAGTGCAATAACCCATTAGCATGATCTCAATAAAATAGTTAATTAATTGGTGAAATCTAGTCCCTAAGATATTTGTCTCTCCTGATTGTTCTCAATTTTCACTCTTTGATCTTGTGTTTCACCTCACCTTAAGTTTAATTTTCTAGATAAAATTGAGTGGTGTTATTGATAGGAATTAATTGAATTAAATAACTCAATCCTGTGGACGATACTCGTACTCAAATTCACTATATTAAAACTTGACCCGTACACTTGCGATCTTCCAAAATTTACGCAATAACGTTCTTGGTCCAAACAAGGTGAAGTTTGCTCTTGGCGACAAACTAATTGTTCAAACTCGACAAACTTCGAATGTAGACAACTTTTGTCCATCTTGGTCCAAATAGGATGAACTTCGCTCTAGGGGACGAACTTGTTGTTCAAACTCGACAAACTTCGAATGTAGACAACTTTGGTCCATCTTGGTCCAAATAGGACGAACTTCGCTCTAGGGGACAAACTTGTTGTTCAAACTCGACAAACTTTGAATGGAGAAAACTTAGGTCCATCTTGGTCCAAAAAGGACGAACATCGTTCAACGGGACGAACTTGTTGTTCAAACCCGACAAACTTTGAATGGAGACAACTTTTGTCCATCTTTGTCCAAAATGGACAAACTTCACTCTAGGGGACGAACTTGTTGTTCCAAACTCAACAAACTTCGAATGGAGAAAACTTTGGTCCATCTTGGTCCAAACAAGACGAACTTCGCTCTAGGGCACGAACTTGTTGTTCCAAACTTGACAAAATTCGAATGGAGAAAACTTTGGTCCATCTTTGTACGATCAGGACGAGCTTCCCTCTACAGGATGTACTTGTTGTTCAAACTCGAAAAACTTCGAATGGAGACAATTTTGGTTCATCTTGGTCCAAACAACACGAACTTCACTCTAGAGGACGAACTTGTTGATGTGAATCAAGTCATTGATCTATTGCATGTACCTGAAGGAGCCATAACAAGAAGCAAGGCCAAGAAGATTCAAGAGGCTTTCACATTGCATCTCCAAAAGCTCGATGATGCATAAGAAGAGACGATGATTTTTTAACCCAATTATAATGTTAGTTCAACGAGTGAAGATGAAACTGGAGTGAAGATGACACAGGAAAAGTTACTTAGTTTGAAAGATGGCACAAAGGACAAAAAAAGTGTGCAAAAAATGTGAATAGGTGGTTGTCCAGATTGCCCCTCTTGGGCTTCATGCATGGCGGATCTTACAGTAGATATTTAAGACAATTTAAAGCATTTTTATGTTTTTTTGTTCCATATTTAGAGCTCTCAAACGTTGTGCAATCAAGTTTTAATTTCCTAGGTCAAATTTTCTTCATTTCACATTTAATGCTTCTGGTCTTTTGGTGCTTTGAACGACCGTTTTGGCCTATGTAAAGACTTGTATTGGCATGTTAAAAGCAGAACCTTGATGAAAAAACTTGTGTTTGTTTAGCTCCATGTTATCTTCTTTCAAATCTTGGTTTAGGTTTGATGTTTAACCGATCTTTGGATTAGCCCCAATCAAGCTAATTCTGGAGTGAGTCGTCTTAGGATCTAGGAGTGGCCATCCTTATTCTAAGTTTGATCTAAGAGTGATTCATCTTCTAACTAAACTCTTGGTTGGAATCAATTCCTTAAGTTAGCCTTGTTCGTGACGTTTGCAAAGATCCTAGAAGGACCTCTAGCTTTAATAAACCAACAAATTCAACGCTTATCATTTGGTATTAGAGCTCGTTGGTCGACTCTCTAGAGGTGAAATATCTTCAATTTGCTTTACTTTTTTTCTGTCATTTTTTTTATCATTTACAAAGTGTAATACAAGGCATCCTACAACTTTTCTTCCATTTCCTTGTGTTTTGTTCTTGGATAAAAAAAAAATCAGTAGCAAAAAGTATATAAAAAAAAGTAGATAAAAGTGAAAAAAACAGTAGCAAAAAAAAAAAGTATTCAAGGATCCAAGGCACACAAAAGTTCTTGATTTTAAATTTTATTTGCTCAAAACTTTGAGTTGTATCCTTAGGATGAGTTTCTCTAGTCTTAGCTTGTGAAAGGTTATATTTGATTTAGTTTTATATCAAGTTGAAAAGCAAGGTTGCACAAAATTTTTAAATCAACCCTTACATCTTTAACCTAGTACCAAAAGGCTACCCTTGAGTGATAAACACGAGTGTCCTTGAGTGATATCTTGGTGAGAAGTGTAGATACGTCCTTATAAAAAAAATAATGTCACAAGATAATAAAGAAAAAGTTTCGCAAGTGGTAGATCCAAATATGGCTATTCTTTAAACAATTCAAGGTATGATGGAGATGATGAGGGAAGAGAGGGGAAGAAAGGAGAGCACAACAACAAAGAGAAGAACGAATCTTGCAAGAAGATGAAGACATGTTTGACTTACAGGTACAAGAAAGAAACTTAGGAGGAAGAGGAAATGTGAGGGGAAGAGGAAGCAATAGCGTTGCAAACATTGTGCAACCTAGAAGAGTGGAAAGAGTGAATGAAGGCAGGGATAACGGAGTGAAGCTCAGAATTCCATCCTTTAGCGGTACGACGGACTCCGAGGCATACTTGCAATGGGAAAGAAAAATAGAACATTTATTTAATTGTAATACATATAGTGAGAATAAGAAGATGAAACTTGCCATTGTCGAATTCACCAATCATGCGGGAGAATGGTATCAACATCTCAAATCTGAAAAAAGAAGGAAAGAGGAGGATCCAATAGAAACTTGGGAAGAACTTAAAGAAGCCATGAGAAAGAGGTATGTTCCAAAACATTATGAAAGAGATTTGAAAATTGAATTGCAATCTTTGAGACAGGGAACGAAAGGTGTTGCTGAATATTATCAAGAGATGGAGTCCTTGATGGAAAGAGTAAATATTCGAGAAGAAGAGGAAGACACCATGTCTCGATTCCTTGAGAGTTTTGAATCGAGAAATTGGTCATCCAGTTGATAGGAATCCACCACCGTTTGAAGATATGTATCATTATGCTATCAAAATTGAAGCTCAATTTAACGAAACAAATGAGCATTCAAAAAGGTATACACCTAAAGCTAGTACCTTTTCAAATTCTAATGCATGGACTAAGGATAGTTTTGTGAATAGGATTGAATCTACGCAACAAAAAAGCAAGTTTGTTGTTGCCAAAAGAGTGGAGGTCGAAAGCTCCAATGCTAAAAAGAATGAAGCTTCAAAGGAGGTAAGGGAGAAGTCTAGTTCTATTCAATGTTGTAAGTGCAAAGGGTTTGGACACATGAGCCAAGAATGTGTCAATAAAAGAGTTCTGGTGATAAGAAATGGTGTAGTTGATTCGGAGGACAAATGTGAGGAGCATGATGCACCACTTGAGGAAGAATTTGAAATATGTGATGATGAGTATGTTGAAGAAGGTAACTCCATATCGTTGATCACAAGGGTCTTTAGTATGCAAATCAAGGAAGACAAAGTTGAAGACCAAAGCGAAAACTTGTGTAAGATGTGATGTGAATCAAGCCATTGATCCATTGCATGTACCTGAAGGAGCCATAACAAGAAGCAAGGCCAAGAAGATTCAAGAGGATTTCACATTACATCTCCAAAAGCTCGTTGATCACAAGAAGAGACAATGATTTTTTAGCCCAAAATTCTTTATAATGTTAGTTCAATGAGTCAAGATGAAAATGGAGTGAAGATGGCATGGGAAAAGTTGCTTAGTTTGAAAGATGGCACGGAGGACAAAAAAAGTGTGCAGAAAATGTGAACATGTGGTTGTCCAGATTGGAACCTCTTGGGTTTTCGTGATGTCAAACCTCGTCTAACGATATCTTCATGCATGGCGGATCCTACAGTAGATATTTAAGACAATTTAAAGCATTTATATGTTTTTTGTTCCATATTTAGAGCTCTCAAACGTTGTGCAATCAAGTTTTAATTTCCTAGGTCAAATTTTTTTCATTTCACATTTAATGCTTTGGTCATTTGGTGCTTTGCACGACCATTTTGGCCTATTTAAAGGCAATTTACATGTTAAAGACAGAACCTTTATGAAAAAACTTGTGTTTTGTTTAGCCCATTTGGTGTTAACTTCTTTCAAATCTTGGTTTAGGTTTGATGTTTAACCGATTCATTGGATTAGCCGATCAAGCTAATTCTGGAGTGAGTCGTCTTAGGATCTAGGAGTGACAATCCTTATTCTAAGTTTGATCTAAGAGTGATTCATCTTCTAACTAAACTCTTAGTTTGAATCAATTTGTTAAGTTAGCCTTGTTCGTGACGTTTGCAAAGATCCTAGAAAGACCTCTAGTTTTGTTAAACCAACAAATTTGGCGCTTATCAAAATGCCTAATTAAAAGAAGCCCATGCAGTTTGGTGATTGATAGTGGGAATTGCACAAATGTGGTATGTAGTTTTCTTGTGAAGAGACTTCAACTTACTACCCGTCCACATCCAAAACCGTACAAACTTCAATGGTTGACAAACAAAGGAGAACTTAAGGTAAATTCTCAAGTTCTTATTCCTTTTACTTTAGGAAGATACAAGGATGAAGTACTTTGTGATGTTTTACCTATGCATGCGGGGGATATATTGTTAGGCCGACCTTGGCAATATGATAGAGAGGTCACATTTGATGGAGTGAAAAATAAGCATTCGTTTACTTTCAACAGGAAGAAATTTACTTTACTTCCATTGTCTCCATATGAAGTACATTGTGATCATTTGAAATTAGAGAAGAAAAGAAAAGAGTTTGAAGAACAAGAGAGGAGAGAAGAAAGTAAGCTAAAAGAAAAAGAGAAGAGTGAAAAGAAAGAGAGAAGTGAGGGGCAAAAGGTGAGTGAAAACCAAGAGAGAAAAAAGAGTGATTTTGAGGGAAAAAGAAAGAATGTGAGTTTGGTTATAAGAAATGGGGAAGTGAGGAATGTGTTGTTGACACAACAACCAAAATTTGTACTTATGTGCAAAGGAATGTGTTTAACAACTAACCCAAAATCTAATGATGTTTTGCCAAGTTCTTTTAAGTCTCTTTTGCAGGAATTTAATGATATGTTTCCACATGAAGATGCACCTACGGGATTACCTCCTTTAAGAGGGATTGAACATCAAATTGACTTCATACCCGGGGAAACTCTTCCAAATATGGCAGCTTATAGGACCAATCTAACCGAAACTAAGGAGATTCAAAGGCAAGTAGAAGAACTTATGGATAAAGGTTATGTTAGAGAAAGCATGAGGGCTCAGTTCCGGTGATTTTGGTACCCAAGAAGGATGGCACATGGAGAATGTGTGTTGATTGTCGAGCCATCAACAAGATAACGGTAAAGTATCGACATCCCATTCCTAGATTGGATGACATGCTAGATGAATTACATGGTGCTAATCTGTTTTCAAAAATAGATCTTAAAAGTGGTTATCATCAAATTCGAATGCATGTGGGAGATGAGTGGAAAACGGGTTTCAAAACAAAATTTGGACTTTATGAGTGGCTTGTTATGTCATTTGGCCTTACTAATGCACCAAGTACTTTTATGAGACTAATGAATCATGTGTTGAGAGAGTACATTGGAAAATTTGTTGTTGTGTACTTTGATGATAGTCTTGTTTACTCAAAAAGCTTGGATGATCATATTTTGCATGTTAAGACAATTTTACTTAAACTTAGAGAAGAGAAGCTATATGCCAACTTCAAAAAGTGCAGTTTTTGTCTAGACCAAGTCAATTTCCTAGTTTTCATTGTTGGAAGGGATGGAGTGCAAGTTGATGAAGAAAAGGTAAAGGCTATCCGAGAGTGGCCAACACCTACGAATGCAAATTAGGTGAGATCTTTTCATGGTTTGGCTAGTTTTTATAGGAGGTTTATTAAGAATTTCAGTAGTATAGCCTCACCATTAAATGAACTTGTCAAAAAGCATGTGAAATTTGAATGGACAGAAAAACAAGAAGATGCATTCAATGAATTAAAAGATAAATTGACCAATGCACCTTGTCTTGCTTTACCTAACTTTGACAAATCTTTTGAGATTGAATGTGATGCAAGTGGGATAGGTATAGGAGTTGTTTTGATGCAAGAAAAGAGGCTAATCATGTTCTTTAGTGAGAAGCTAAATGGAGCACAACTCAACTACTCGACATATGTCAAAGAACTGCATGCACTTGTGAGGACTTTGCAAGTTTGGCAACATTACTTGTGGCCAAAAGAGTTTGTCATCCACACTGATCATGAAAGTTTGAAGCACCTCAAAAGCCAAACAAAGCCAAATAAGAGGCATGCGAAATGGGTAGAATTTATTGAGACATTTCCTTATGTCATTCATTAAAAAAAAGGTAAGGATAATGTGGTGGCCGATGCATTATCAAGAAGGTATGCATTATTTTCTGCCCTTAGTGCAAAGATTCTTGGTTTTAAACATATGATTGAGCTTTACAAAGTTGAGAAATCTGAATTTCATGATGTGTATATGCAATGTTTAGGAGGAAACAACGTACATGATCATGTTGTATTTGATGGTATGCTTTTTAGGAAGGGTAAACTTTGCATTCCTAAGTGTTCTATTCGAGAGTTACTTGTGAAGGAAGCTCATGGGGGAGGTCTTATTGGACATTTTGGGGAATTTAAAACATACAACATGTTGTGTGAACACTTTTATTGGTTGAAAATGAGGAAGGATGTGAATAAAGTGTGCAAGCAATGTTTCAAATGTAAGGAAGCTAAGTCTAAGACACAACCACATGGACTTTACACACCTTTACATGTTCCTAGTGAACCATGGGTTGACATTAGCATGGATTTTGTTCTAGGATTGCCAAAGACTAGGAGACATCATGATAGCATTTTTGTGGTGGTTGATAGGTTTAGTAAAATGGCATATTTCATTCCATGTAACAAAACAAATGATGCAACTAATATAGCTAATCTATTCTTTAGGGAGTGCTTAGATTGCATGGCATTCCAAAAACCATTGTAAGTGATAGAGATGCCAAATTTTTAAGTCATTTTTGGAAAGTTTTGTGGGGTAAATTGGGAACTAAGCTTTTGTTTTCTACAACTTGTCACCCCCAAACCAATGGGCAAACCGAGGTGGTTAATAGAACTTTAGGGGCATTGCTTAGATCGCTAATGTCTAAGAATCTTAAGTCTTGGGAAGAGACTCTACCTTTTGTGGAGTTTGCATACAATAGAGCGATACATAGCACCACTCATTGTTCACCTTCTGAGGTTGTGTATGGATTTAATCCCTTAACTCCTCTAGATTTATCACCTTTACCACCTAATATGTTTTAGTGATGCAGCTGTTTCTAAAGCCGAATACATCAAAAATCTGCACAAAGAAGTCAAGGAAAGGATTGAAAAGAAGAATAAAAAGCTAGTCACTCAAAAGAACCAAGGGAGAAAGAAATTGATTTTTAAGCCGGGTGAATGGGTTTGGGTTCATCTACGAAAGGAACGGTTTCCGGATCAAGGGAAGTCTAAACTTAAACCAAGGGGAGATGGTCCATTTCAAGTATTAGAGCGGATCAATGACAATGCATACAAACTAGATCTCCGAGGTGAGTACAACGTAAGTTCTACTTTTAATGTTCCTGATTTGATTCCTTTTGATGTAGGAAATGAAGACTTTGATTTGAGGACAAATCCTTTTAAAGAAATGGGGGATGATGTGAATCAAACCATTGATCCATTGTATGTACCTGAAGGAACAATAACAAGGAGCAAGACCAAGAAGATTCAAGTGGCTTTCACATTGCATCTCCAAAAGCTCGTTAATGCACAAGGAGAGATAAAGATATTTGAGCCCAAAATTCTTTATAATGTTAGTACATCAAGTCAAGATGAGAATAATGTGAAGATGGCACGGGAAAAGTTGTGTAGTTTGAAAGATGACATGGAGGACAAAAACGTGTGCAGAAAATGTGAACAAGTGGCTGTCCAGATTGCACCTCTTGGGATTTCGTGATGTCAAACCTCGTCAAACGAAATAGTCATGCATGGCGGATCCTACAGTAGATACTTAAGACCATTTAAAGCATTTCTATGTATTTTGTTCCATATTTAAAGCTCTCAAACGTTGTGCAATCAAGTTTTAAATTTCTAGGTCAATTTTTTCTTCATTTTTCATTTAATGCTTATTGAAGACTTTTGGTCTTTGGTGCTTTGTACGACCATTTTGGCCTATTTAAAGGCTTGTATTGGTATGGAAAAGGCAGGACCTTTATGAAAAAACTTGTGTTTTATTTAGCCCCATTTGGTGTTAACTTTCTTTCAAATCTTGCTTTAGGTTTGATGTTTAACCGATTCATTGGATTAGCCCCGATCAAGCTAATTCTGGAGTGAGTCGTCTTAGGATCTAGGAGTGACCATCCTTATTCTAAGTTTGATCTAAGAGTGATTCATCTTCTAACTAAACTCTTGGTTGGAATCAATTCGTTAAGTTAGCCTTGTTCGTGACGTTTGCAAAGATCCTAGAAGGACCTCTAGCTTTGTTAAACCAACAAGTTCGGCGCTTATCACCGAGGGTCCAGACTGGGGCCAGAGATGAGCAGCATGGTAGTTCCTCACAGGAGGTCGGCAGACGAGAGAGAGCAGGGCCAAGTGATCCAGAAAAGACGTATGGAATAGAACGTCTGAAGAAATTAGGAGCCACAGTGTTTGAGGGTTCCACAGATTCAGCTGACGTCGAGGTTTGGTTGAATAAGCTTGAGAAATGTTTTGATAAGATGAGTTGCCCTGAGGAACGAAAAGTCAAGTTAGCCACATTCCTACTAGAGAAGGAAGCAGAGGGATGGTGGAAGTCCATTTTAACAAGGCGTAGTGATGCACGTTCTCTAGACTCGCAAACTTTCAGAAGCATATTTGAAGATAAATATTACCCTAGCACGTACCGTGAGGCAAAGAGGGTTGAATTTTTAGAATTGAAGCAAGGGTCACTTTCAGTGGCTGAGTACGAGAAAAGGTATACCGAGCTGTCACGGTATGCTGATGTGATTGTGGCATCTGAGAGTGACAGGTGTCGAAGATTTGAAGGGGGATTACGTCCTGAGATCCGTACCCCAGTCACAACCATTGCTAAGTGGACAGATTTTTCCCAGCTAGTAGAGACTGCTCTACGTGTTGAGCAGAGTATAGTAGAGGCGCAGTCAATAGTGGAGCCTACTCGTGGGCCTTCAACAACGAGCAGTTTTCAGGGTCGCGAACAACAAAGATTCACACCCGGAGTGAATGTTTCAAGTTGTCAGAACTTTAAGAATCGAGCTGGTGGCCAAGCATCGAGGCAGATGAACATGGGTGGATCCTATTAGAGGCAGAGTCAAAGAGCACCTAGTGAGTCTGCTAGATCCACAGCAAGACCGCAGACAGTGCAAGAGCTGTTGCCAGTGTAACAAGGAGAACACCTTGGGCAAATTGTGTCAAGAATCATCGAGGTGACTGTCTTGTTGGTGTCGGTGTGTGTTACCAGTGTGGACAACCAAGGCATTTCAAGAGGGATTGTCCACAGCTTAAAGCAGGCGCACAGAGGGACCAAGGAGTTGGGTCTCAGACAGTTGAGCAGCCGAGAGTTCCAGTAGCTGCAGAAGAGGGCACCAGCGGTTCCAGACAGAAGGGAGTTGTTGGGAGACCTAGGCAACAGGGAAAGGTCTACGCTATGACTCAGCAAGAAGCGGAGGATGCACCAGATGTAATTACTGGTACTATTTCTATTTGTAATGTACCTGCACGTATTTTGATAGATCCAGGTGCTACGCATTCCTTTGTGTCTAGTATATTCTTGACTAAGCTGAATAGAAAGCTAGAGCCTTTATTTGAGAGGTTAATTATATATACTCCAGTTGGTGATGTTTTACTAGTCGATGCAGTGTTGCGGGATTGTGAGGTCTTAGTAGAAGGTCTCAATATGTTAGTGGATCTTCTTCCACTAGAGTTGTAGGTGTTAGATGCAATCTTAGGGATGAATTTTCTATTTACTCATTATGCTTCCATGGATTGCCATAGAAAGGAGGTCGTTTTTAGGAAACCAGGGTTGGTTGAAGTGGTTTTCAGAGGTGAAAGGAAGATTATTCCTACGAGATTTGATTTCAGCATTAAAAGCTGAGAAGTTGTTAAGAAAAAGGTTGCATGGAGTTTCTTGCATATGTAGTGGAGGTGCAGGAGGAAAAGCTAAAACCAGAAAATGTTGTTATTGTGAACGAATTTCTTGATTTTTGTCCAGCAGATCTGTTAGAGTTGCCACCTGATAGAGAAGTTGACTTGCTACCAAGAACAACACCTATTTCGCAAGCGTCGTATAGAATGGCTCCAAGTGAGCTCAGGGAGGTGAAGATGCAGTTACAAGAACTAGTTGATAAGGGATACATCAGACCTAGTGTATCGCCTTGGGGAGCTCCAGTGTTATTTGTGAAGAAGAAAGATGGTACCCTTAGATTATGTGATATGAACCAAGGACCACCTATTGTCATGCCTGAAGGTCCAATTACAAGGTCGAGAGCCAAGAAGCTACAACAAGCTTTAATCACTTATATTCAAGCTATGGTGAGCTCAAAAGAGGAGGTTCTAGAAGATATTGGAGTCTTTCCCTACATGTTGTGTAAAGTTGAACTTCAAGATGGAGACGCATTAAATGCATTCTAACTTTCATTTAATGAACTCATAGCTGAATTTATGGAACTTAAGTTTAACTTGGGTTTCACTTAAAAGAACTAAGTTGAACTAAAGTTACATTTAATATGGTGATGTTTGAACTCAAGTTGCATTCAATAAGGTGGAGATGGATTCAATGAAGTCAAGTATCATTATAAGCTTCATTCAAGACAAGCTAAGCTTCAATTATTGAACACAAGTTCAAGCCACTTGAAGCTATGGATTATTATTACAATAATGGTTACAAGACAACACCTTTATTAGTTTTAAATGTAATTTCAGTTTTGTTTATCATTTAAGTTTGTTTTCAATATGGGAGTTGTGGTTGGATTGTAACTCATATAGGTTACTCTTTTCCCCACTAACTAGCCCATAAAGTTAGTGTCTATTTGTCTCTTTTGTCAATTAGGTTAAGGGTCTCAAAGGCTATATAAAGCCCTCTCTTCTTCCATTGTAAACAAAATTTTGAAGTGAATGAATTTAGTTTTTCTTTTAGCTTTGTTGAGAGCTAAGTTTTCCTTATTGCAATTTCTTGTGTTTAGAATTTGCATGCTAGAGTCATTCAAGTGGTGTTGATCGTACCTCTTGTGGAGTGATTCGAATCACGAGTTTAGAAACCAGTTTTCTTTATTCTTGATCTTGATGAGAAATTTTAAGATGGATTTGAAAAATCTAATCTACCTTGTTAACAACAAACAAGACTATTATATCACAAAACCCAAAAATCTCAAAATCAAAATGAAACCAAAGAAACCAAAGATTCTAATGCCAAAATGTTAAGTAACCCTTGACAATTGGATCTAACAACCTTGCTTAAAGAAACAAGACCTTTAGATAACTCAATCTCAAAGACCCCAAAACAAATTTTGAAAATCAACTCAAGGAAAGTAAAACTGGATTACCTTGTCGATCAAATATCTCAAGGCAAGAAAACTTACTTGAGATCCGAATCACTCCACAAGCAAGATTGATAAAGTCAAGCTTGAATGATTCTAGCATGCAACCTAATCTACATAGAATTGCAAAGACATAGCTCAAGGCTATAAAAAAGCTCAAGGCCTTTTGATTACATTTTTAATCTTTTTTTTTCTTTCCTTTTTTTCATGGATTACATGTGGCTATTTATCACCTTCAAAATTAAACCCTAAAGATAACCTATGACAATTTAAGGGTTGTAACTTACATCCCCATCAATACCATAATGTCCACTAACTATTTTGTAACCTAAAACATTGAAAACAAGACTTTAAAACTGAAATTTACATCAAATTAGCCATAAATCTGAGAATGATGTCTCTTTGTTAGCTTTGTAACTCTTTGTAACCATCCAAGAGTAAATGAAGCACATCTTGAAGTATCTTGAAGCCCTTGTTCCATAAATGAAGCTTGTTGTTCTTTAATAAATGATGAGTTGCACTTGAGTTCATTAAATGCAACTTATGTTAAATTTCTATGAATTTGACTTCATTTAATGTGACTTCATGAGATGTCTTGGTTCATATCATTTACTTTACTTCCATTGTCTCCATATGAAGTACATTGTGATCATTTGAAATTAGAGAAGAAAAGAAAAGAGTTTGAAGAACAAGAGAGGAGAAAAGAAAATAAGCTAAAAGAAAAAGAGAAGAGTGAAAAGAAAGAGAGAAGTGAGGGGCAAAAGGTGAGTGAAAACCAAGAGAGAAAAAAGAGTGATTTTGAGGAAAAAAGAAAGAATGTGAGTTTGGTTATAAGAAAGGGGGAAGTGAGGAGTGTGTTGTTGACACAACAACCAAAATTTGTACTTATGTGCAAAGGAATGTGTTTAACAACTAACCCAAAATCTAATGATGTTTTGCCAAGTTCTTTTAAGTCTCTTTTTCAGGAATTTAATGATATGTTTCCACATGAAGATGAACCAACGGGTTTACCTTCTTTAAGAGGGATTGAACATCAAATTGACTTCATACCCGGGGCAACTCTTCCAAATATGGCAGCTTATAGGACCAATCCAACCGAGACTAAGGAGATTCAAAGGCAAGTAGAAGAACTCATGGATAAAGGTTATGTTACAGAAACCATGAGTCCTTGCTCAGTTCCGGTGATTTTGGTACCCAAGAAGGATGGTACATGGAGAATGTTTGTTGATTGTCGAGCCATCAACAAGATAACGGTAAAGTATCGATATCCCATTCCTAGATTGGATGAAATGAGATGAATTACACGGTGCTAATATGTTTTCAAAAATAGATCTTAAAAGTGATTATCATCAAATTCGAATGCATGTGGGAGATGAGTGGAAAACGGCTTTCAAAACACAATTTGGACTTTATGAGTGGCTTGTTATGCCATTTGGCCTTACTAATGCACCAAGTACTTTTATGAGGCTAATGAATCATGTGTTGAGAGAGTACATTGGAAAATTTGTTGTTGTGTACTTTGATGATATTCTTGTTTACTAAAAAAGCTTGGATGATCATATTTTGCATGTTAAGACAATTTTACTTAAACTTAGAGAAGAGAAGCTATATGCCAACTTCAAAAAGTGCAGTTTTTGCCTAGACCAATTCAATTTCCTAGGTTTCATTGTTGGAAGGGATGGAGTGCAAGTTGATGAAGAAATGGTAAAGGCTATCCGAGAGTGGCCAACACCTACCAATGCAAATGAGGTGAGATCGTTTCATGGTTTGGCTAGTTTTTATAGGAGGTTTATTAAGAATTTCAGTAGTATAGCCTCACCATTAAATGAACTTGTCAAAAAGCATGTGAAATTTGAATGGACAGAAAAACAAGAAGATGCATTCAATGAATTAAAAGATAAATTGACCAATGCACCTTGTCTTGCTTTACCTAACTTTGACAAATCTTTTGAGATTGAATGTGATGCAAGTGGGATAGGTATAGGAGTTGTTTTGATGCAAGAAAAGAGGCTAATCATGTTCTTTAGTGAGAAGCTAAATGGAGCACAACTCAACTACTCGACATATGTCAAAGAACTGCATGCACTTGTGAGGACTTTGCAAGTTTGGCAACATTACTTGTGGCCAAAAGAGTTTGTTATCCACACTGATCATGAAAGTTTGAAGCACCTCAAAAGCCAAACAAAGCTAAATAAGAGGCATGCGAAATGGGTAGAATTCATTGAAACATTTCCTTATGTCATTCATTACAAAAAAGGTAAGGATGGTGGGCGATGCATTATCAAGAAGGTATGCATTATTTTCTGCCCTTAGTGCAAAGTTTCTTGGTTTTAAACATATGATTGAGCTTTACAAAGTTGAGAAATCTGAATTTCATGATATGTATATGCAATGTTTAGGAGGAAACAACGTACATGATCATGTTGTATTTGATGGTATGCTTTTTAGGAAGAGTAAACTTTGCATTCCTAAGTGTTCTATTCGAGAGTTACTTGTGAAGGAAGCTCATGGGGGAGGTCTTATGGGACATTTTGGGAAATTTAAAACATACAACATGTTGTGTGAATACTTTTATTGATTGAAAATGAGGAAGGATGTGAACAAAGTATGCAAGCAATGTTTCAAATGTAAGGAATCTTAAGTCTAAGACACAACCACATGGACTTTATACACCTCTAGATGTTCCTAGTAAACCGTGGGTTGACATTAGCATGAATTTTGTTCTAGGATTGCCAAAGACTAGGAGACATCATGATAGCATTTTTGTGGTGGTTGATAGGTTTAGTAAAATGGCACATTTCATTCCATGTAACAAAACAGATGATGCAACTAATATAGTTAATCTATTCTTTAGGGAAGTTGTTAGATTGCATGGCATTCCAAAAACCATTGTAAGTGATAGAGATGCCAAATTTTTAAGCCATTTTTTGGAAAGTTTTGTGGGGAATATTGGGAACTAAGCTTTTGTTTTCTACAACTTGTCACCCCCAAACCGATGGGCAAACCGAAGTGGTTAATAGAACTTTAGGGGCATTGCTTAGATCGCTAATTTCTAAGAATCTTAAGTTTTGGGAAGAGATTCTACCTTTTGTGGAGTTTGCATACAATAGAGCGATACATAGCACCACTCATTGTTCACCTTTTGAGGTTGTGTATGGATTTAATCCCTTAATTCCTCTAGATTTATCACCTTTACCAACTAATATGTTTTCTAGTGATGCAGTTGTTTCTAAAGCCGAAAACATAAAAAATCTGCACAAAGAAGTCAAGGAAAGGATTGAAAAGAAGACTCAAAAGCTAGTCACTCAAAAGAACCAAGGGATTAAGAAATTGATTTTTAAGCCGGGTGAATGGGTTTGGGTTCATCTACGAAAGGAATAGTTTCCGGATCAAAGGAAGTCTAAACTTCAACCAAGGGGAGATGGTCCATTTCAAGTATTAGAGCGGATCAATGACAATGCATACAAACTAGATCTCCGAGGTGAGTACAACGTAAGTTCTACTTTTAATGTTGCTGATTTGACTCCTTTTGATGTAGGAAATGAAGACTATGATTAGAGGACAAATCCTTTTAAAGAAAGAGGGGATGATGTGGATCAAACTATTGACCCATTGCATGTACCTGAAGGAGCAATAACAAGGAGCAAGGCCAAGAAGATTCAAGAGGTTTTCACATTGCATCTCCAAAAGCTCGTGAATGCACGAGGAGAGACCAAGATTTTTGAGCCCAAAATTCTTTATAATGTTAGTACAACAAGTCAAGATGAGAATGGAGTGAAGATGGCACGGGAAAAGTTGTCTAGTTTGAAAGATGGCACGGAGGACAAAAAAAAGTGTGCAAAAAATGTGAACAGGTGGTTGTCTAGATTGAACCTCTTGGGATTTCGTGATGTCAAACCTCGTCAAACGAAATAGTCATGCATGGCGGATCCTAGTGTAGATAATTAAGACCATTTAAAGCATTTCTGATAAGAAATTAAAAGGAATTGAAAAATCTAACAATCTTGTTCATAAAACAAGACCTTTAAATCTCAAAACCCAAAAACTCCAAATGAAAATGAAATCAAAGAAGCCAAAGATTCTAATGTCAAAATGTTAAGTAACCCTTGACAATTGGATCTAACAACCTTGCTTAAAGAAACAAGACCTTTAGATAACTCAATTTCAAAGACCCCAAAACCAATTTTGAAAATCAACTCAAGGAAAGTAAAATCGGATTACCTTGTCGATCAAATATCTCAAGGCAAGAAAACTTACTTGAGATCCGAATCACTCCACAAGCAAGATTGATCAAGTCAAGCTTGAATGATTCTAAGCATGCAACCTAATCTACATAGAATTGCAAAGACATAGCTCAAAGGCTATAAAAAAGCTCAAGGCCTCTTTTGATTACATTTTCAATCTTTTTTCTTTTTCCTTACAAGTTACATGGCTTTATATAGCCTCAAAATTAACCCTAGAGTAACCTATGGTCTATTGAAAGGTTGTAACTTACATCCCCATCAATGCCATAATGCCCACTAGCCATATTGTAACTTAAAACATTGAAAACAACACTTTAAGATGAAAAATACATTAAAACCCCCATAAATCCGAGAATTGAACTTCTAATAAACCAATCAATAATTTGTAACCATCCAAGAATAAATGAAGCCCCCTTGAAGTAGCTTGAAGCTCTTGTTGCATAAATGAAGCTTGACTTGTCTTTAATGAAGCATGAGTTGCACTTGAGTCCATTAAATGCATCTTGAGTTCGCATAAATGAAGTTTGACAACATTAATTCAACTTCATCTTGAAGCTTTTCTTTAATCTTGAATAACATGATACGGTTCATATCAATTTCTATGTTTTTTGTTCCACATTTAGAGCTCTTAAACGTTGTGCAATCAAGTTTTAAATTCCTAGGTCAATTTTTTCTTCATTTTACATTTAATGCTTATTGAAGACTTTTGGTCTTTGGTGCTTTGCACGACGATTTTGGCCTATTTAAAGGCTTGTATTGGCATGAAAAAGGCAGAACCTTTATGAAAAAACTTGTGTTTTGTTTAGCCCCATTTGGTGTTAACTTTCTTTCAAATCTTGCTTTAGGTTTGATGTTTAACCGATTCATTGGATTAGCCCCGATCAAGCTAATTCTGGAGTGAGTCGTCTTAGGATCTAGGAGTGACCATCCTTATTCTAAGTTTGATCTAAGAGTGATTCATCTTCTAATTAAACTCTTGGTTGGAATCAAGTCATTAAGTTAGCCGTGTTCGTGACGTTTGCAAAGATCCTAGAAGGACCTCTAGCTTTGTTAAACCAACAAGTTCGTCGCTTATCACTCATATAGGTTACTCTTTTCCCCACTAACTAGCCCATAAAGTTAGTGTCTATTTGTCTCCTTTGTCAATTAGGTTAAGGGTCTCAAAGGCTATATAAAACTCTCTCTTCTTCCATTGTAGACATAATTTTGAAGTGAATGATTTGAGTTTTTCTTTTAGCTTTGTTGAGAGCTAAGTTTTCCTTACTGCAATTTCTTGTGTTTAAAATTTGCATGCTAGAGTCATTCAAGTGGTGTTGATCGTACCTCTTGTGGAGTGATTCGAATCACGAGTTTAGAAACGAGTTTTCTTTACTCTTGATCTTGATCATCAAGGTAATCCGTTCCAAACTTTTCCTTGGGTTGATTCCATGTCGTTTTGCGGTTTTTGAGTTTTAGATCTAAGGGTCTTGTTTTCTCAACAAGGTTGTTAGGTCTAATTCTTGGGAGTTACTTAACATTATGCATTGATTATAGACAGTTAAACAAAGTCACGATACGTAACAAGTATCCTTTGCCCTGTATAGATGACTTGTTTGACAAGCTAAAGATGCATTTAATGAACTCAAGTGCAATAAATGCGTTGTTAAAGACATACCCAAGCTTCATTTATGCAACAAGGATTTCAAAATAAATCAAGTGAAGCTTCATTTATGCATGGGAGGTTACAAAGACTTTCAAGACTACCAAGGGACTCCAATCTCGGATTTATGGCCATTTCAATGTAATTTTCAGTTTTAAAGTTTTGTTTTCAATGATTTAAGTGAAAATTTAGCTAGTGGGCATTATGGTATTGATGGAGTTGTAAGTTACAACCTTTCAATTGACCATAGCTTACTCTAGGGTTGAATTTGAGGCTATATAAAGCCATGTAACTTGTAGAAAAAGAAAATAAAGGAAAAAAAAAAGAATAAGAATGTAATCAAAAGAGGCCTTGAGCTTTTTGATAGCCTTTGAGCTATTTCTTTGCAATTCTATGTAGATTAGGTTGCATGCTTAGAATCATTCAAGCTTGACTTGATCAATCTTGCTTGTGGAGTGATTCGAATCTCATACAAGTTCTCTTGCCTTGAGATATTTGATCGACAAGGTAATCCGATTTTACTTTCCTTGAGTTGATTTTCAAAATTCGTTTTGGGGTCTTTGAGATTGAGTTATGTAAAGGTCTTGTTTCTTTAAGTAAGGTTGTTAGATCCAATTGTCAAGGGTTACTTAACATTTTTTGACATCAGAATCTTGGCTTCTTTGATTTCATTTTGATTTAGGAGTTTTTTTGGGGTTTAGATCTAATAGTCTTGTTTGCATTTTCTTTGTGAAAGATTGCTGCAGAAATATGTTAGGAAAATACAAAAGGACCTCACAACACTCTCTCACAAGTTTACAGTCAAGAATATTTATGCCACTCATGTTTGCACTCAATTTTGACAAAACACTATTCTCAATCTCTCCTCTCAAAATTTGAATTGGAGAAGTCAAGATAATTTGCAATCCAATGGATATTTGCACACTTTGAACACAAACAAACTAGCTTGACTGACGAAAAGATTTAGAAATCAAACAAATGGCAAGAATTCAATTAAACTTAACAAAAAGTTTGGATTAAGGTGGAAACAAGGTGAAACGATAGAAATTCAATGTTATGGCTACATAAATGAAGAAGCAATGTAACTCATGGACAATTAATAACTGATGGCTGGAATTTTGAAATATAAGGTTACTATTTGAAACTAATGGTTGAAAAATTAAATGTGTAGAAATGTAACTGCTCATATTTAATATGTAACAACCAACTTTTAAAACTTTCCAAGTGTAACATCAATGAATAAATGCCAAATGATTATATTAAAACAAAAATTATCAGTTCAAATGAGAATCTTTCGGATTTAGCATGCTTTCGAAGCAAAAACAGCAAGAACAACACAAGAACAACACAAGAACACATGTTCTCGGGTATAGCAGTTTTTTTCAAAACTAGTTATAAAAATGCAGATTTTTTTACCCTAAAGAAAGCACAATTAGAATTTCTCATAGAAGCCAAATTTATAGATGCGAGCCTGATCTACAACATTGATGAAGATTTGAAATTGAAATAACATTCATAAGTATGACTTTTGTGGGGTTTTTGACAGAATAAAAAAACTGGACAGTTTGGAAAACAAAAAAAACTAAAACATGAAAATTTAAAACAAATTCAAGATAAACACAAAGGAAACATATATCCGATCTTGAGGCTAAGGCACTATGATACCAAATGATGAGAAATTTAAGAGAAATTCGAAAAATCTAATCTACCTTGTTAACAACAAACAAGACTATTAGATCTAAACCCCAAAAAAACTCCCAAATCAAAATGAAATCAAAGAAGCCAAGATTCTGATGTCACTAAATGTTAAGTAACCCTGACAATTGAATCTAACAACCTTGCTTAAAGAAACAAGACCTTTAGATAACTCAATCTCAAAGACCCCAAAACGAATTTTGAAAATCAACTCAAGGAAAGTAAAATCGGATTACCTTGTCGATCAAATATCTCAAGGCAAGAGAACTTGTATGAGATTCGAATCACTCCACAAGCAAGATTGATCAAGTCAAGCTTGAATGATTCCAAGCATGATGAGAAATTTAAGGAGGATCTGAAAAATCTAATCTACCTTGTTAAAACAAACAAGACTATTAGATCACAAAACCCAAAAATCTCAAAATCAAAATGAAATCAAAGAAGCCAAAGATTCTAATGTCAAAATGTTAAGTAACCCTTGACAATTGGATCTAACAACGTAGATTGTGACATGTTTTAAAAAGAGTTTATATCATTTACATGCCTTACGAGATTTTAACGGTATACTTGCTGGTTTTCATGAAAAGCTATTATGATTACACAGTTACGTTTAACATTTGATTACAGATGCATATGCCCATAGATGGTCAGGTGATATGATTTACGAGTTAATAGCTTTCTTTTAAACTCAAGTCACTCACTGAGCTTTATAGCTCATTCTTTCAGTGTTTTCCCACTTTTCGTAGAGATCGAGCTCCCTGTGCTCGATAACTTTGCCATAGTCTGCTGGAAGCTTCTCATGTTTGATATGTTGTACGTGGTTGGTGTGGTTTAGCAAATCCATATGTTTGTAAATTATTTTAAGAGAACTATGTAGTTATAGTCGTATGTGCTTTAGAGGTTGTGGTTGTTTAATTAGTGGTTTGGACTGTTTGTGGTTCTGATGTTCTTGCTCGTTTTAGTTTCCAAGAGAGACTTAAGAAGAGTTTCTCCTCATGTACGTCTTATAAATGTCCAGTTTCCGCTGTGTTAAGTTTAAGTGTTCCATATGCGAACATAGTTTGTTTTCAGGTAAAGTAGTGTCAGCAGGTATTGTTAAGAGGTAACAATGTCTGTTGGCTTCATACCGTCTCCCGGGCTAAGTTAGCAAGTGGTTTGGGAGGGGGTGTGACACTTTAAATAGGCCAAAATGGTCGTGCAAAGCACCAAAGACCAAAAGTCTTCAAAACAACATTAAATGTGAAATGAAGAAAAAATTGACCTAGGAATTTAAAACTTGATTGCACAACGTTTGAGAGCTCTAAATATGGAACATAAAACAAAGAAATGCTTTAAATGGTCTTAATTATCTACTGTAGGATCCGCCATGCATGACTATTTCGTTTGACGAGGCTTGACATCACGAAATCCCAAGAGGTGCAATCTGGACAGCCACCTGTTCACATTTTCTGCACACTTTTTTTGTCCT
Source organism: Trichosanthes cucumerina (assembly GCA_036507285.1). Lineage (NCBI taxonomy): Eukaryota > Viridiplantae > Streptophyta > Magnoliopsida > Cucurbitales > Cucurbitaceae > Trichosanthes > Trichosanthes cucumerina. The sequence goes on from CM071843.1 coordinate 36,620,574, forward strand.
CCGTGCCATCTTTCAAACTAGACAACTTTTCCCGTGCCATCTTCACTCCATTCTCATCTTGACTTGTTGTACTAACATTATAAAGAATTTTGGCTAAAAAATCTTGGTCTCTCCTTGTGTATTCACGAGCTTTTGGAGATGCAATGTGAAAGCCTCTTGAATCTTGTTAAGTAACTCCCAAGAATTAGACCTAACAACCTTGTTGAGAAAACAAGACCTTTAGATCTAAAACTTAAAAACCCCAAAACGACATGGAATCAACCCAAAGAAAAGTTTGGAACGGATTACCTTGATGATCAAGATCAAGAGTAAAGAAAACTCGTTTCTAAACTCGTGATTCGAATCACTCCACAAGAGGTACGATCAACACCACTTGAATGACTCTAGCATGCAAATTCTAAACACAAGAAATTGCAATAAGGAAAACTTAGCTCTCAACAAAGCTAAAAGAAAACTCAATTCATTCACCTTAAAATTCTGTCTACAATGGAAGAAGAGAGGGCTTTATATAGCCTTTGAGACCCTTAACCTAATTGACAAATAGACACTAACTTTATGGGCTAGTTAGTGGGGGAAAAGGGTAACCTATATGAGTTACAATTTAACCACAACTCCCATATTGAAAACAAACTTAAATGATAAACAAAACTGAAATTACATTTAAAACTAATAAAGGTGTTGTCTTGTAACCATTATTTTAATACTAATCCATAGCTTTAAATGGTTTGAACTTGTGTTCCATAATTGAAGCTTAGCTTGTCTTGAATGAAGCTTGTAATGATACTTGACTTCATTGAATCCATCTCCACCTCATTGAATGCAACTTCAGTTCAAACATCACCATATTAAATGTAACTTTAGTTCAACTTAGTTCTTTTAGGTGAAACACAAGTTAAACTTAAGTTCCATAAATTTAGCGATGAGTTCATTAAGTGCAAGTTAGAATGCATTTAATGCGTCTCCATCTTGAAGTTCAACTTTGCACAACATGTAGGGAAAGACTCCAACATCTTCTAGAACCGCCTCTTTTTTGCTCACCATAGCTTGAATATGAGTGATTAAAGCTTGTTGTAGCTTCTTGGCTCTCGACCTTGTAATTGGACCTTCAGGCATGACAATAGGTGGTCCTTGGTTCATATCATCCTCCCCTCTTGAGAAGGATTAAGCCTCGAATCATAACCATCACCTACATCAAAAGGACTCAAGTCAGCAACATTAAAGGTTGCACGAACACCATACTCAACTGGTAAATCAATTTTATAAGCATTGTCATTGATTCTCTCAAGAACTTGGAAAGGTCCATCTCCTCGTGGTAAAAGCTTTGATTTTCTTTGATTAGGAAACCTTTCTTGTCGAAAATGTACCCAAACCCAATCTCCCGGTTTGAAGACTAAGGGTTTACGCCCTTATTGATTTTTGAAGCAACCTTGAAATTTTGCTTCTCAATGTGCTCTTTAACTTTCTTGTACAACTTATGAACAAACTCAACCTTTGCATTCGCATCAAGACTCACAAACTCATTAGGGGGCATAGGCAATAAATCAATAGGAGTTAAAGGATTAAAGCCATAAACAATTTCAAAAGGAGTGCATTTAGTAGTGCTATGAACAGCCCTATTATATGCAAATTCTATGAATGGCAAACAATCCTCCCAAGTCTTAAGATTCTTATCAATAATAGCCCTAAGCATAGTAGTCATGGTTCTATTAACAACCTCGGTTTGACCATCCGTTTGAGGATGACATGTAGTTGAATACAATAGCTTAGTTCCCAACTTACCCCACAAAACACGCCAAAAGTGGCTTAAAAATTTAACATCACGATCACTAACTATGCTTTTAGGAATACCATGCAATCTCACAACCTCCCTAAAGAATAAGTCAGCGATAAGTTTTGCATCATCTGTTTTGTGACAAGGAATAAAATGTGCCATTTTACTAAATCTATCGACCACAACAAATATGCTATCTCTACCTTTCCTAGTTCTAGGTAAGCCTAAAACAAAATCCATCGATATATCAATCCAAGGACCATTAGGAACGGGTAAAGGAGAATACAAACCATGTGGTTGAAGCCTAGACTTAGCCTGTTTACATGCTATGCATCGAGCACAAACTTTATTAACATCATGCCTCATTTTAGGACAGTAAAAATGCGCCATTAAACCGCCTCCATGAGCTTCCTTTACCAATAACTCACGAATAGAACAAGATGGGATGCAAAGTTTTCCTTTCCTAAACAAAAATCCATCAAACAACATGTAATCATCCACAACAAGTCCTTTTTCACAAGATTCAACAAAAGGAGCAAAGAATGCATCATGAGGATACAAAGTCTTTATATGTTCAAACCCTAACAACTTAGCATTCAAAGCATTGAGTAAAGCATACCTTCGTGATAAAGCATCCACAACAATGTTCTCCTTACCTTGTTTATACTTAATCACATAAGGGAATGTTTCAATAAACTCCAACCATTTGGCATGTCGTCGATTGAGTTTATTTTGTCCTCTCAAATGCTTTAAACTCTCATGATCCGTATGAATAACGAACTCCTTAGGCCAAAGATAATGTTGCCATGTTTGTAATGCACGAACCAAAGCATAAAGTTCTTTGTCATATGTTGGATACTTCAAAGAAGCACCATTCAATTTTTCACTAAAGAACATTAAAGGTCTGTTATTTTGCATTAAAACAACACCTATTCCTACACCACTAGCATCACATTCAATTTCAAAGGTTAACTCAAAATTAGGTAATGCAAGCAATGGAGCGGAACACAATTTTTCTTTCAAAGTGTTAAAAGCATTTTCTTGGTCTTTTCCCATATGAAAGAAACATTTTTCTTAACAAGTTCATTCAAGGGTGAAGCAATGGTACTAAAATTCTTAATGAACCTACGATAGAAACCCGCAAGACCATGAAAACTTCTTACCTCACTCACACAGCTTTAGGTGTCGCCAATTTTTTATTGCCTTTACCTTCTCCTCATCAACCTCAACACCATTAGATGAAACAACAAATCCAAGAAAATTAACTTTTTCCATGCAAAAGCTACACTTCTGTAAATTTGCATACAAACATTCTTTTCTCAAAGTAGACAAAACAGATCGTACATGTTCAACATGCTCATCTAAGGATTTAGAATAAACAAGAATATCATCAAAGTAGACAACCACAAACTTCCCTAAGTATTCTCAAAGACATGATTCATTAACCTCATGAATGTACTAGGTGCATTAGTCAATCCAAAAGGCATAACTAACCATTCAAAAAGACCATACTTAGTTTTGAAAGCAGTTTTCCATTCATCACCAATATGCATGCGAATTTGATGATAACCTGATTTCAAATCAATCTTTGTAAAGAGACTACATCCATGCAACTCATCAAGCATATCATCTAATCTAGGAATTGGATGTCTATACTTAATAGTTATCTTGTTTATAGCCCTACAATCAATACACATACGCCATGACCCATCTTTCTTAGGCACAAGAATAACTGGAATAGAACATGGACTCAAACTCTCACGTACATACCCTTTAGCAAGGAGTTCACTCACTTGCCTTTGTATCTCTTCGGCCTCCTTTGGATTAGTCCTATATGCTGGACGGTTTGGAATGGTTGCTCCCGAATGAAGTCAATCTTATGCTCAATTCCTCTAAGTGGTGGCAAACTACTAGGCATCTCCTCTGAAATAAATCTTCAAACTCCTTCAAAAGTAAAACAAAAACACTAGGCAAAGAAGGGTTAAGCTCGCAAGACCCTTTGCACATAAGTACAAGAATGGTCCTATTAGAAAGCAAAACATTCCTAGCCTCACTTGACCTAGCATACAAACTCACTATTTTGGCTTTTCTCTCATTTTTTCCTCTAGGCCGATTGCTACTCTCTTGCTTTTCACTCAAACTCTTTTTTTCTCTCGATTCTTTTTCTATTATTTCATTTTCACTTTTTGCTTTTGCATCAGCCTCTTGCCTTTTCTTTTCAAGTTTGCATTGATCAATAAATACATCTTTTGGAGACAATGGAACAAGAGTAGTTTTTCTACATAAGTAAAAAGAGTAACGATTTGCATACCCATCATATACTACCCGACGATCAAATTGCCAAGGCCTCCCCAACAATAAATCTCCAGCATGCATGGATACAACATCACACAAAACATCATCATTATACTTTCCAATGGTAAAAGAAACAAGAGCTTGCTTACTCACCCTTGCGCACAATCATTCAACCATTGAAGTTTATATGGTCTAGGATGTGGTTTGGTCTCTAAATTCAGCCTCTTAACCAGAATTGTACTCACAACATTGGTGCAACTACCACTATCAATGACCACACTACAAGGCATAGATTGAATAAGGCACCTAGTGTGAAACAAGTTCTCTCTTTGGTCTAGACTATCCTCCTTAATTTGGGTGCTTAAAGCTCTCCTAGCAACTAAGGACAAGTTTGCAGGATCCTCTTCGCTTAACTCCTCATTCTCACTCTCATCATTTTCTTCCTTAACCTCATCTTCCTCTTCATCATCAGTCACAATCTCTCCCTCTAATGGTCATAATTCTCCTATTAGGGCAATCTCTACTATAGTGACCTACCCCTTGACATTTCCAACATTTCAAATCCCTATTTCGCACATTAGATTCATCTATCTTCTCTTTCCCCTTTTTAGAACTCTCCCCTTTCTCTACATTTGCTTTAGGTTTCTCATATATCTCTTGGTTTCTAAGCTTAGATTCAATCTTCTTACTATCCTTTTTCCATGTAGAACTAGAGTTGGAAAAATGTTTAGACGAATACCGTTGAGACGTTCGTTGGATTTGCCTCTCGATCTTGATTGCAATATGCAACAACCCCTCAATGTCAGAGTAAGGTTGTAGGTCAACCTTGTCTGCAATCTCCGTGTTTAGCCCATTAAGAAACCGTGCCATGAGACTCTCCATATCCTCATCTAGATCAAGTCGATCCATCAATGTATCCATCTCCTTGTAATAATCCTCCACGGACTTGTTGCCTTGTTTCAATGCTTGAAGCTTTTGAGCCATGTCTCGTTGGAAATGTTTTGGAACAAAACGCTTCCTCATGGACTCCTTGAACTCGTACCATGAATCGATTGGTGCTTCGAGATTCCTTCTCCTACTTGACATCAATTTATCCCACCACGTTTGAGCATATTGTTTAAATTGAGCAACACAAAGCATTACCTTCTTTTCTTCACTGAAATTATGGCAATTGAACACCGACTCCACTGTTTTCTCCCATTGAAGGTACTCCTCCGGATCAGTTTTGCCATAGAACTTCGGAAGTTTCAATTTGATGCTTCCCACGTTTTGGTCAATTCCTTCTTCATAAGGAACTCGCCTTTGTAAATGTTGATGTCTTCGTCCATGACCTCTTCCCCTATTCAAGCCACGACCAACACGTCTTTCTCCCCTTCGTGGTGCTGCTATTAATGTAACTTGGTCATCTTCTAGTTGATCAGAACTTCCTCCCTCATATTCGTTGTCATGACCTCACGTTGTTGTGGAGGGGGTGGAATTCTCCTCCTAGCGTGGTTTTGAACCTCCAACCTCCGTATACGCTCCAATAACTCTTCTATTCCACGAATCATTCTCTCCATGGTTCCTTGTTCTGCCTCCCTCATTCGGGCTTCGTTAATGTTAAGATCACCTTCTTGTGCCATGCTGCAAAATACGGTAAAGTAACAAAAGAAAGAAAAAAAAAGGACCTCGCAAGCACTCCCTCACGTATTTCACTCGTTAATGAAGTTCACTCGTGTTTAACACTCAACACTCTAATTAATGTATCACTCCCTTACCTCACAACCTCACAAAGCACTCAGAAACAGATTGGTGTATGAGTATAGCAAAGTCAAAGAGCTAAGTGCAATTCAAAGTGATTAGACAACACACTAAGAATACAAACAAGTGTATTGAAGGAGCAATCCGAATAACAAAAAAGAAACAAGTTTAAGAAAAAAAATGACAAAATGAAAGGAATTCAAGAGGGAAAACAAAAATAGACCTAGAACAAATGGAAAAGAACAAAATTGGAACAAACTGAAATTGTGTGTCTAGCAATAGATAATGTTGAATTTAATGGTCAAAATAAGATGTAACTCTCAGCAAATGATGAATATATCAGTTGAATCCAGCCTTAATAACAGAGGGACGTTACACATAACAGCCACAAAAAGTTCAATGAATTAATCAATTGTAACTGTCATATATGCCCAACTATTTTCTTTTCTATGAATTCTAGATGTAACTGATATGGATGTATTCCAAATGATCAAATATAAATTCAACAAGAGTACTATCAAAGGAATAATTGAATTCAAGTTACCTTGAAACAATGAACAAAAAAATTAAAACATAAAATTTGCTCTCGGATATGCTGTCTTCTTTTGACAGATTTGCAAAATATGAATATTTCACCCTAAAGAAATCCGATTTTAAAGATATCAAAGAAGAACAAATTGTATATCAGATCTAGATCTAAAACCTTGTAGAAGACAATATAAAATACAGAACGGAAAGGATATTCTTTTGTATTTTTTATTCAGAATAAGAACATGCTCGGATCTGCAAAAACTGAAGCTAAAGAGAAAAGAACTCAAAGAGATAAATGCAAGGAAACATATGTTCGATCAAAGAGCCTAATGCTCTGATACCAAATGTTAAGTAACTCCCAAGAATTAGACCTAACAACCTTGTTGAGAAAACAAGACCTTTAGATCTAAAACTTAAAAACCCCAAAACGACATGGAATCAACCCAAAGAAAAGTTTGGAATGGATTACCTTGATGATCAAGATCAAGAGTAAAGAAAACTCGTTTCTAAACTCGTGATTCGAATCACTCCACAAGAGGTACGATCAACACCACTTGAATGACTCTAACATGCAAATTCTAAACACAAGAAATTGCAATAAGGAAAACTTAGCTCTCAACAAAGCTAAAAGAAAACTCAATTCATTCACCTTAAAATTCTGTCTACAATGGAAGAAGAGAGGGTTTTATATAGCCTTTGAGACCCTTAACCTAATTGACAAATAGACACTAACTTTATGGGCTAGTTAGTGGGGGAAAAGAGTAACCTATATGAGTTACAATTTAACCACAACTCCCATATTGAAAACAAACTTAAATGATAAACAAAACTGAAATTACATTTAAAACTAATAAAGGTGTTGTCTTGTAACCATTATTTTAATACTAATCCATAGCTTTAAATGGTTTGAACTTGTGTTCCATAATTGAAGCTTAGCTTGTCTTGAATGAAGCTTGTAATGATACTTGACTTCATTGAATCCATCTCCACCTCATTGAATGCAACTTCAGTTCAAACATCACCATATTAAATGTAACTTTAGTTCAACTTAGTTCTTTTAGGTGAAACCCAAGTTAAACTTAAGTTCCATAAATTTAGCTATGAGTTCATTAAGTGCAAGTTAGAATGCATTTAATGCGTCTCCATCTTGAAGTTCAACTTTGCACAACATGTAGGGAAAGACTCCAACATCTTCTAGAACCGCCTCTTTTGAGCTCACCATAGCTTGAATATGAGTGATTAAAGCTTGTTGTAGCTTCTTGGCTCTCGACCTTGTAATTGGACCTTCAGGCATGACAATAGGTGGTCCTTGGTTCATATCAAATCTTCTTGGCCTTGCTCCTTGTTATTGCTCCTTCAGGTACATGCTTGATCAATGGTTTGATTCACATCATCCCCCCTTTCTTTAAAAGCATTTGTCCTCAAATCGACGTCTTCATTTCCTACATCAAAAGGAGTCAAATCAGCCACATTAAAAGTAGAACTTACATTGTACTCACCTCGGAGATCTAGTTTGTATGCATTGTCATTGATCTGCTCTAATACTTGAAATGGACCATCTCCCCTTGGATGAAGTTTAGACTTCCTTTGATCCGGAAACTTTTCCTTTCGTAGATGAACCCAAACCCATTCACTCGGCTTAAAAATCAATTTCTTTCTCCCTTGGTTCTTTTGAGTGACTAGCTTTTGATTCTTCTTTTAAATCCTTTCCTTGACTTCTTTGTGCAGATTTTTGATATATTCGGCTTTAGAAACGGCTGCATCACTAGAAAACATATTAGGTGGTAAAGGTGATAAATCTAGAGTTAAGGGATTAAATCCATACACAACCTCAAAAGGTGAACAATGAGTTGTGCTATGTATCGCTCTATTGCATGTGATATGAATCGTACAAGGCTTGTCAAGACTAAAGAAGAGCTAAAAATGGAGTTGCATTAAATGCATCAAGGCTTCATTTATGATGAACTCAAGTTGCATTAATGTTGAAGTCAAGTTGCATTGAAAGAACTTAAGTTGCAATTAAATGAAATTAAGTGCATCTCAAGCTTCATTTAATCCAAGTCAAGCATCAATTAATGGGACTACACTTCAAGTTACTTCAAGTGGAGCTTCATTTACACCTTGGGAGGTTACAAGGACTAGAATTGTTGTTAGAAGATTAATTCTCGGATTTATTCCTGATTTACTTGTAATTTCAGTTTTAAAGTTTCTATTTCAATGTTTTAGGTTACATTTGAGTAGTGGATGGTTATGACATTAAAGTTAGGGAAGTTACATTCTCAAACATGTCATGTTAGCTTAGATTTAGGTTACAATTGGAAGGCTATATAAAGCCATCTAAGATGTATTGTAAAAAGGGACTTGGAATCATGTTTTAAATGAAAAGTTGCATATTTTGCTTCTTAAGCCATGAGCTTGTTTCTTTGCATATCTTGTGTTTAGATTTGCATGCTATGATCATTCAAGTAGCATTGATCAAACTACTTGTGGAGTGATACGAATCTTGAGTTTAGAAACAAGTTTTCTAGACTCTTGATCTTGATCATCAAGGTAAATATGTTTCTATCTTCTTCCTTGGGATGAAATCATCTAGATTTGGGGTTTTTGAGTTTTAGATCTTAAGGGCTTGTTCAACAACAAGGTTGTTAGATTTAAATTCTCAAGAGTTACTTATCAGTATGCAAACTCCACAAAAGGTAGAGTCTCTTCCCAAGACTTAAGATTCTTAGAAATTAGCGATCTAAGTAATGCCCCTAAAGTTCAATTAACCACCTCGGTTTGCCCATCGGTTTGGGGGTGACAAGTAGTAGAAAACAAAAGCTTAGTTCCCAATTTATCCCACAAAACTTTCCAAAAATGACTTAAAAATTTGGCATCTCTATCACTTACAATGGTTTTTGGAATGCCATGCAATCTACTTCCCTAAAGAATAGATTAGCTATATTAGTTGCATCATCTGTTTTGTTACATGGAATGAAATGTGCCATTTTACTAAACCTATCAACCACCGTAAAAATGCTATCATGATGTCTCCTAGTCTTTGGGAATCCTAGAACAAAATCTATGCTAATGTCAACCCACGGTTCACTAGGAACATCTAAAGGTGTATAAAGTCCATGTGGTTTTGTCTTAGACTTAGATTCCTTACATTTGAAACATTGCTTGCACAATTTGATATGAACCAAGGCATCTCATGAAGTCACATTAAATGAGGTCAAATTCAAGTTTAACATAAGTTGCATTTAATGAACTCAAGTGCAACTCATCATTTATTAAGGACACAACAAGCTTTATTTATGGAACAAGGGCTTCAAGATACTTCAAGATGTGCTTCATATACTCTTGGATGGTTACAAGGAGTTACAAATCTAACAAAGAGACATCATTCTCGGATTTATGGCTAATTTGATGTAATTTTCAATTTTAAAGTCTTGTTTTCAATGTTTTAGGTTACAAAATAACTAGTGGACATTATGGTATTGATGGGGATGTAAGTTACAACTCTTAAATTGCCATAGGTTATCTTTAGGGTTTAATTTTGAAGGCTATAAATAGTCACACATGTAATCATGAAAAAAGAGAAAAAAAAATGATTGAAAATGTAATCAAAATGAATAGGCTATAAATAGGTTATCTTCAAGATGTGCTTTTTTTTTATAGCCTTGAGCTATGTCTTTGCAATTCTATGTAGATTAGGTTGCATGCTAGAATCATTCAAGCTTGACTTGATCAATCTTGCTTGTGGATTGATTCGGATCTCAAGTAAGTTTTCTTGCCTTGGGATGTTTGATCGACAAGGTAATCCGATTTTACTTTCCTTGAGTTGATTTTCAAAATTGGTTTTGGAGTCTTTGAGATTGAGTTATCTGAAGGTCTTGTTTCTTTAAGCAAGGTTGTTAGATCCAATTGTCAAGGGTTACTTAACATTTTGACATTAGAATCTTTGGTTTCTTTGATTTTCATTTCGATATGGGGTTTTGGGGTTTTAGATCTAAAGGTCTTGTTTGTTCCATAACAAGGTTGTTAGATTTTTAAATTTCTCATCACAATTTATTCACATCATTCCTTATTTTCAACCAATAAAAGTGTTCACACAACATGTTGTATGTTTTGAATTCCCCAAAATTTCCCATAAGACCTCCCCCATGAGCTTCCTTCACAAGTAACTCTCGAATGGAACACTTAGGAATGCAAAGTTTACCCTTTCTAAAAAGCATACCATCAAATACAACATGATCATGTACGTTGTTTCCTCCTAAACATTACATATACACATCATGAAATTCAGATTTCTCAACTTTGTAAAGCTCAATCATATGTTTAAAACCAAGAATCTTGGCACTAAGGGCAGAAAATAATGCATACCTTCTTGATAATGCATCGGCCACCACATTATCCTTACCTTTTTTGTAATGAATGACATAAGGAAATGTCTCAATGAATTCTACCCATTTCGCATGCCTCTTATTTAGCTTTGTTTGGCTTTTGAGGTGCTTCAAACTTTCATGATCAGTGTGGATGACAAACTCTTTTGGCCACAAGTAATGTTGCCAAACTTGCAAAGTCCTCACAAGTGCATGCAGTTCTTTGTCATATGTCGAGTAGTTTAGTTGTGATCCATTTAGCTTCTCACTAAAGAACATGATTGACCTCTTTTCTTGCATCAAAACAACTCCTATACCTATCCCACTTGCATCACATTCAATCTCAAAAGATTTGTCAATGTTAGGTAAAGCAAGACTGATATGGATCCTACAACGCTAGTCAAGACTAAAGAATAGCTAAAAATGGAGTTGCATTTAATGCATCAAGGCTTCATTTATGGTGAACTCAAGTTGCATTAAAGTTGAACACAAGTTGCATTGAAAACACTTAAGTTGCAATTAAATAAAAAATTAAGTGCATCTCAAGCTTCATTTAATGCAAGTCAAGCATCAATTAATGAGACTACACTTCAAGTTACTTCAAGTGGAGCTTCATTTATACCTTGGGAGGTTACTGAGACTAGAATTGTTGTTAGAAGATTAATTCTCGGATTTATACCTCATTTACTTGAAATTTCAGTTTTAAAGTTTCTATTTCAATGTTTTAGGTTACATTTGAGTAGTGGATGTGATATGAAATTGATAGGAATTGAAAAATCTAATCTACCTTGTTAGAACAAACAAGACTATTAGATCTAAACACTCAAAAATCTCAAAACCAAAATGAAATCAAAGAAGCCAAAGAATTCTAATATCAAAATGTTAAGTAACCCTTGACAATTGGATCTAACAACCTTGCTTAAAGAAACAAGACCTTTAGATAACTCAATCTCAAAGACCCCAAAACCAATTTTGAAAATCAACTCAAGGAAAGTAAAATCGGATTACCTTGTCGATCAAACATCTCAAGGCAAGAGAACTTGTATGAGATCCGAATCACTCCACAAGCAAGATTGATCAAGTCAAGCTTGAATGATTCTAAGCATGCAACCTAATCTACATAGAATTGCAAAGACATAGCTCAAAGGCTATAAAAAAGCTCAAGGCCTCTTTTGATTACATTTGTAATCTTTTTCTTTTCTTTCTACAAGATACATGGCTTTATATAGCCTCAAAATCAACCCTAGAGTAACCTATGGTCAATTGAAAGGTTGTAACTTACATCCCCATCAATACCATGATCTCCACTAACCAAATTGTAACCTAAATTATTGAAAACAAGACTTTAAAACTGAAATTTACATCAAAATATCCATAAATCCGAGATTGAAGTCTTGTACTAATCTTGAAAGTCTTTGTAACCTTCCATGCATAAATGAAGCTTCACTTGATTTAAATTGAAACCCTTGTTGCATAAATGAAGCTTGAGTTATCTTTAAAGATACATTTATTGCACATGAGTTCATTAAATGCATCTTCAGTTCGTCATAAATGACATTGGAGAACATTTATTTCAACTCCATTTTGAAGCTTTTTCTCTCGTTTTGCATAGCATGATGATTCGTATCATTCTCCCCTTCTTCAAGAAGATTCGTCCTCGAATCTAATGATGTTGATGTACACAAACTGAAAATTTATTTCAATGAAGTCTTGCTTTCTAGAATTTCTTCCTCGTATCATTTTCTTTGTGAAAGATTGCTGCAAAAACAAGTTAAGAAAATACAAATGACCTCACAACACTCCCTCACAAGTTTACACTCAATAATATTTAGGTCACTCATGTTTGCACTCAATTTTGAGAAAACACATTGATTCTCAATCTCACGTCTCAAAATTTGTATGGAGAAGCCAAGATAATTTGCAATTCAATGGATAATTGCACACTTTGAAAACAAACTAACTAACTTGACATTTGAAAAAATTTAAGGTCATGGTTAGATAAATGAAGAAGAAGCAATGTAACTTATGGACAATAACCGATGGCTGGAATTTTTAAATATAAGAGTTACTATTTGAAACTAATGGTTGGAAAGTTCAATGTGCAGAAATGTAACTGCCCATATTTAATATGTAACAACCAACTTTTAAAACTTTCAAAGTGTAACATCAATGAATGAATGCCAAATGGTTATATTAAACAAAAATGATCAGTTCAAATGAGAAATTTTCAGATCTAGCATGCTTTAGAAGAAAAAACAGCAAGAACAACACAAGAACACATGTTCTCGGTTTTAGCAGTTTTTCAGAACAAGTTATAAACATGCATATTTTTCAGCCTAAAGAAAGTCGAACTAGAAATTTTCATAGAAGACACATTTATAGATCGGAGCCTGATCTACAACATTGATGAAGACCTGAAAATGAAATAACAAACGGAAATATGAGTTTTTTGTATTTTTCGACAGATTACAAAAAATGAAACAAAACATGAAAATTTGAAAAAATTCAGGATAAACACAAAGGAAACATATATCCGATCTTGAGCCTAAGGCTCTGATACCAAATGATGAGAAATTTAAGGAGGAATTTGAAAATCTAACAATCTTGTTCATAAAACAACACCTTTAGATCTAAAAACCCAAAAATTTCAAATGAAAATGAAATCAAAGAAGCCAAAGATTCTAATGTCAAAATGTTAAGTAACCCTTGACAATTGGATCTAACAACCTTGCTTAAAGAAACAAGACCTTTAGATAACTCAATCTCAAAGACCCCAAAACCAATTTTGAAAATCAACTCAAGGAAAGTAAAATCGGATTACCTTGTCGATCAAACATCTCAAGGCAAGAGAACTTGTATGAGATCCAAATCACTCCACAAGCAAGATTGATCAAGTCAAGCTTGAATGATTCTAAGCATGCAACCTAATCTACATAGAATTGCAAAGACATAGCTCAAAGGCTATAAAAAAGCTCAAGGCCTCTTTTGATTACATTTTTAATCTTTTTCTTTTCTTTCTACAAGGTACATGGCTTTATATAGCCTCAAAATCAACCCTAGAGTAACCTATGGTCAATTGAAAGGTTGTAACTTACATCCCCATCAATACCATGATCTCCACTAACCAAATTGTAACCTAAATTATTGAAAACAAGACTTTAAAACTGAAATTTACATCAAAATATCCATAAATCCGAGATTGAAGTCTTGTACTAATCTTGAAAGTCTTTGTAACCTTCCATGCATAAATGAAGCTTCACTTGATTTAAATTGAAACCCTTGTTGCATAAATGAAGCTTGAGTTATCTTTAAAGATACATTTATTGCACATGAGTTCATTAAATGCATCTTCAGTTTGTCATAAATGACGTTGGAGAACATTTATTTCAACTCCATTTTGAAGTTTTTTCTCTCGTTTTGCATAGCATGATGATTCGTATCAGGATGGTTATGACATTAAAGTTAGGGAAGTTACATTCTCAAACATGTCATTTTAGCTTAGTTTTAGGTTACAATTGGAAGGCTATATAAAGCCATCTAAGATGTATTGTAAAAAAAAAAGACTTGGAATGATGTTTTGAATGAAAAGTTGTATATTTTGCTTCTTAAGCCATGAGCTTGTTTTCTTTGCATATCTTGTGTTTAGATTTGCATGCTAGGATCATTCAAGTAGCGTTGATCAAACTACTTGTTGAGTGATTCGAATCTTGAGTTTAGAAACAAGTTTTCTCTACTATTGATCTTGATCATCAAGGTAAATCCGTTTCTATCTTCTTCCCTGGGATGAAATCATCTGGGTTTGGGGTTTTTGAGTTTTAGATCTAAAGGTCTTATTCTTCAACAAGGTTGTTAGATTTAAATCATCAAGTGTTACTTATCATTTGGTATCAGAGCTTTAGGTTCTAGATCGGTTTATATGTTTCTGTTATTTATGTTCTTTCCTTTATTTTTATTCTGATTTTTTTTGTTCCTTTTTGTTCATCTCGTCACATTCTGTTCATTCATATAAAACTCAAACAAAGTGTCTATTGCATCAGTCTTTTGGTATTTTGGTCTTCTTCCAAGTTATAGATCTCTGTCTAAGCTTTAGGTTTGTCTTTTACAAGTCCTTCAAATTCAACTTGCTTAAGAGTGAGAACATTTCATTTTGATAATCTGTTCTGGAAAATCGAGAAAACTGAGAGCATAAGTTTTCTTTGATTCTTGATGTTCTATGGTGTTCTTTGTTTCTATCTTTCATATCTTGAGCTTAGATTTGATATTTCCATGTTAGATCTGAATGTTTTTTTTTTATTTTCCCATATATGTTACAAATTTCTATTTGCAATAAATGCATGTCTGTTACACATTGAAAATTCCAGCCACATGTTTGTTTAAATACATTGATTATGTCTTGTGTAACTCCAATCTATTTTTCATGTTATAAAATCAGATTGTAACTCCTTTCAATTACACATTGAGTATTAGATCATTCAATTTGGAAGAGTTATTTGCTGGAGTATTCACTAGTTGCTGGCATTTACTGTTGTAACTATCATTTGTTCCACTTCCATATCTATCTTTTTCATCTTGAGTCAATTTTTGTTTCAATTCTGTCATTTTCTTTCTTTCTTAACTTGTTTCTCATTCGATATTTGTTTTGCTCCATATTTATGCTATTTTATTTTCTTAGTGTGTTGTCTATCACTTGATTGCGAACTTTGCTTATTGGCTCATGTGAGTGAAATTGTGAGTTTGTTGAGAGTGTTTTCCTTTTTGAGTGTAAACACGAGTGACTATACTTAACGAGTGAAAACACGTGAGGGAGTGCTTGTGAGGTCTATTTTTTTTGTTACTTTTTTTTTAGTTTTGCAGAATCAACAAAAAAAAATCATGGAGCTTAGGACAATTCAATTCTAAAAATTGAATGCAAGGATCAATCTATGGAGAAACAATCAACCTATTTCATGCCTATGGAGAGATCTAATCCAATGCACCACAAAGAGTATTGGGAGGTAAATGGAAGAGCACATGATGGAGGTTTCAAAGCTGTCCAAGGGAGAAATATAAGAGAAGTTCAAAATGTTGATCATGATTTGGGAAGCATGAAGCCAAAACTTCCTATATTCTATGGAAGTAAAAATCCGAAGGAGTACATTCAATGGGAAAGGCAAGTTGATCATGTCTTTAATTGTTGCACCTTAAATGAGGAGAAAAAGGTAAAATTCATTGTTTCTCATCTTAGAGATTATGCTATTACTTGGTGGGATAAATTATTTTTGAGTAGGAAGAACCTTAACCGTCCAATTGAGTCATGGAATGTTCTTAAGCAAATAATGCGGGAGCACTTTGTTCCTAAGTTTTTTCATAACTTGCGAACTTTGAGACAAGGGAGCAAAAGTGTGGAGGCTTACTACACGGAGATGCAAACGTTGCTTGAAGATCTCGAAATTTATGAGGATGAGACGGTTACAATGGCTCGGTTCTTTAAAGGACTTAATAAGGAGATTGCAATTCAGCTTGATCTTCAACCTTATGAGGATTTGGAGAGGATGGTGCACATAGCCATAAAGATTGAAAAACGTCTCCAAAGGAAGTCTACAAGGTACACTAAACCTAAACCAATTTTAAATGTCAGTTCAACTTTGGAAAGGGTTAGTTTACCTACTGAAAATAAGTCTATTGTTGAGGTAGAAAGTGGAAAAATTCAAAATGATTTGCTTTGTAATTTAGTGTCAACACATGCTAGTGAGTTTACTAGGAGATTAGGCAAAGACTTGTTTGTTTGTAACACTTCTACTATTGTAACACCTACTCATGATGAAGTACATGTTGATGTGTGTGAGTTAGGGAAAAAGGCAAAAAAGGTCGAGACAAAAGCATGTCAATTGTTTGAAAAAGAATCTTGTGAGAAAATGAGTGAGCTTATGTGAAAAAAGAGAGAAAAGCCAAGAAGGTGAGCTTATGTGAAAGAACTTGTGAGGTTAAATCTATTTTGTTTTCAAAACAAAATATTTTTTATCATTTGTATAAAGGAACTTGTTTTCTAATGGGTGAGCTCAAACCATATTTTTCTAGTTTTTCTTTTGAGTTCTTACAGGATGCCAAAGTACTCATTGTGATGCTTGATTCAAAGTTTCCCTCCAAAGTTAATTCCAAAGCATTTATTGAGAGGCAAGACTTCAAAATTGCTTCTAAATTCATCCATGGCAGCAAGCATAAGGTGTTCAAACCGGGTGATTGGGTTTGGAGACACTTTTGGAAGGATCGTTGTTCATTTCAAAAGAAACCTAAGTGGAATTCAAGAGAAAGTTTAGCTATGACAACCCATGACTACAAGATTGCTCTACAAGGAGAAGATGTCAATTACATTTATAACGCTGCTGATTTCCGTCCATTTGATGTTGGAGACCCTTTTGATTCGAGGATGAATCCTCTTGAAGAAGGGACGGATGATATAAATCCTACAACGCTAGTCAAGACTAAAGAATAGCTAAAAATGGAGTTGCATTTAATGCATCAAGGCTTCATTTATGATGAACTCAAGTTGCATTAAAGTTGAAGACAAGTTGCATTGAAAAAACTTAAGTTGCAATTAAATAAAAAAATTAAGTGCATCTCAAGCTTCATTTAATGCAAGTCAAGCATCAATAAATGAGACTACACTTCAAGTTACTTCAAGTGGAGCTTCATTTACACCTTGGGAGGTTACTAAGACTAGAATTGTTGTTAGAAGATTAATTCTCGGATTTATACCTCATTTACTTGAAATTTCAGTTTTAAAGTTTCTATTTCAATGTTTTAGGTTACATTTGAGTAGTGGATGGTTATGACATTAAAGTTAGGGAAGTTACATTCTCAAACATGTCATTTTAGCGTAGTTTTAGGTTATAATTGGAAGGCTATATAAAGTCATCTAAGATGTATTGTAAAGGAGACTTGGAATCATGTTTTGAATGAAAAGTTGCATATTTTGCTTTTTAAGCCATGAGCTTGTTTCTTTGCATATCTTGTGTTTAGATTTGCATGCTAGGATCATTCAAGTACCGTTGATCAAACTACTTGTGGAGTGATTCAAATCTTGAGTTTAGAAACAAGTTTTCTCTACTCTTGATCTTGATCATCAAGGTAAATCCGTTTCTATCTTCTTCCTTGGGATGAAATCATCTAGGTTTGGGGTTTTTGAGTTTTAGATCTAAAGGTCTTGTACTTCAACAAGGTTGTTAGATTTAAATTCTTAAGGATTACTTATCAAAGACAAGGTGCATTGGTCAATTTATCTTTTAATTCATTGAATGCATCTTCTTGTTTTTCTGTCCATTCAAATTTCACATGCTTTTTGACAAGTGCATTTAATGGTGAAGCTATACTACTGAAATTTTTAATAAACCTCCTTTAAAAACTAGCCAAACCATGAAAAGATCTCACCTCATTTGCATTGGTAGGTGTTGGCCACTCTCGGATAACCTTTACCTTTTCTTCATCAACTTGCACTTCATTCCTTCCAACAATGAAACCTAGGAAATTGACTTGGTCTAGACAAAAACTACACTTTTTGAAGTTGGCATATAGCTTCTCTTCTCTAAGTTTAAGTAAAATTTTCTTAACATGCAAAATATGATCATCCAAGCTTTTTGAGTAAACAAGAATATCATCAAAGTACACAACAACAAATTTTCTAATGTACTCTCTCAACACATGATTCATTAGCCTCATAAAAGTACTTGGTGCATTAGTAAGGTCAAATGGCATAACAAGCCACTCATAAAGTCCAAATTTTGTTTTGAAAGCCGTTTTCCACTCATCTCCCACATGCATTCGAATTTGATGATAACCACTATTAAGATCTATTTTTGAAAACAGATTAGCACCATGTAATTCATCTAGCATTTCATCCAATCTAGGAATAGGATGTCGATACTTTACCGTTATCTTGTTGATGGCTCGACAATCACACATTCTCCATGTACCATCCTTCTTGGGTACCAAAATCACCGGAACTGAGCAAGGACTCATGCTTTCTCTAACATAACCTTTATCCATGAGTTTTTCTACCTGCCTTTGAATCTCCTTAGTCTCGGTTGGATTGGTCCTATAAGCTGCCATATTTGGAAGAGTTGCCCCGGGTATGAAGTCAATTTGATGTTCAATCCCTCTTAAAGAAGGTAAACCCGTTGGTGCATCTTCATGTGGAAACATATCATTAAATTCCTGCAAAAGAGACTTAAAAGAACTTGGCAAAACATCATTAGATTTTGGGTAGTTGTTAAACACATTCCTTTGTACATAAGTACAAATTTTGGTTGTTGTGTCAACAACACATTCCTCACTTCCTCCTTTCTTATAACCAAACTCGCATTCTTTCTTTTTTCCTCAAAATCACTCTTTTTTCTCTCTTGGTTTTCACTCACCTTTTGCCCCTCACTTCTCTCTTTCTTTTCACTCTTCTCTTTTTCTTTTAGCTTATTTTCTTCTCTCCTCTCTTGTTCTTCAAACTCTCTTCTTTTCTTCTCTAATTTCAAATGATCACAATGTACTTCATATGGAGACAATGGAAGTAAAATAAATTTCTTCCCGTTGAAAGTAAACGAATACTTATTTTTCACTCCATCAAATGTGACCTCTCTATCATATTGCCAAGGTCGGCCTAACAATATATCCCCCGCATGCATAGGTAAAACATCACAAAGTACTTCATCCTTATATCTTCCCAAAGTAAAAGGAATAAGAACTTGAGAATTTACCTTAAGTTCTCCTTTGTTTGTCAACCATTGAAGTTTATATGGTTTTGGATGTGGACGGGTAGTAAGTTGAAGTCTCTTTACAAGAAAACTACTTACCACATTTGTGCAACTCCCACTATCAATCACCAAACTGCATGGACTTCCTTTAATTAGGCATCTTGTGTGAAACAAGTTTTCCCTTTGGTCTTCAATTTTGTCTTCCTTGATTTGCATACTAAGGACCCTTCTTGTGATCAACGATATGAAGTTACCTTCTTCAACATACTCATCATCACATATTTCATATTCTTCCTCAAATGGTGCATCATGCTCCTCACATTCATCCTCCGAATCAACTACACCATTTCTTATCACCATAACTCTTTTATTGACACATTCTTTGCTCATGGGTCCAAACCCTTTGCACTTCCAACATTGAATAGAACTAGACTTTTCCCTTACCTCCTTTGCAGCTTCATTCTTTTTAGCATTGGAGCTTTCGGCCTCCACTATTTTGGCAGCAATAAACTTGCTTCTTTGTTGTATCGGTTCATTCCTATTCACAAAACTATCCTTGTTCCATGCATTAGAATTTGAAAAGGTACTAGCTTTAGGTGTATACCTTTTTGAATGATCCTTTTCTTCCTTCAATTGAGCTTCAATTTTGATAGCATAATGATACATATCTTCAAGGTAAGGTGGTGGATTTCTATCAACCGGATGAGCAATTTCTCGATTCAAACCTCCAAGGAATCGAGACATGGTGTCTTCCTCTTCTTCTCAAATTTTTGCTCTTTCCATCCCGACTCCATCTCTTGATAATATTCAGCAACACTTTTTGTTCCATGTCTCAAAGATTGCAATTTAGTTTTCAAATCTCTTTCATAATTTTTCGGAACATACCTCTTTCTCATGGCTTCTTTAAGTTCTTCCCAAGTTTCTATTGGATCCTCCTCTTTCCTTCTTCTCTCGGATTTGAGATGTTGATACCATTCTCCCGCATGATTGGTGAATTCGGCAATGGCAAGTTTCATCTTCTTATTCTCACTATATGTATTACAATCAAATACATGTTCTATTTTTCTTTCCCATTGCAAGTATGCCTCAGAGTCCGCCGTACCACTAAAGGGTGGAATTCTGAGTTTCACTCCACTATCCCTTTCTTCATTCACTCTTTCCAATCTTCTAGGTTGCACAATGTTTGCAACGTTATTTCTTCCTCTTCCCCTCACATTTCCTCTTCCTCCTAAGTTTCTTTCTTGTACCTATAAATCAAACATGCCTTCATCTTCTTGCAAGATTCGTTCTTCTCTTTGTTGTTGCGCTCTCCTTTCTTCCCTTTCTTCCCTCATCATCTCCATCATACCTTGAATTGCTTGAAGAATAGCCATATTTGAATCTACCACTTGCGAAACTTTTTCTTTATTATCTTGTGACATTTTTTTTTATAAGGACCTCTCCACACTTCTCACCAAGATATCACTCAAGGACACTCGTGTTTATCACTCAAGGGTAAGCTTTTGGTACTAGGTCAAAGATGTAAGGGTTGGTTTAAAAAAATTTGGTGCAACCTTGACACACCCCTTCCCGAACTACCTGCTAACTCAGCTCGAAAGGCGGCGTGAAGCCAACAGACATTGTTTATCTCTTAACAATACCTATTGACCCTGATTCACCTGATAAACATACTATGTTCGAAAATGGAACACTTAAACATGACATAGCGGAAACTGGACAACTATTAAACATATACAAGGAGAAACCCTTCACAAGTCTCTCTTGGAAACTAAAAGTCTAGTGCATCAGGAACAAACAAGACAAACCATTGTTTACACAACCTCTAATGTACAAACAACTATAACACCAAAGTCCTCTCAAAATAATTTACAAACATAGAGACTTGCTAGACAAAACCAGCCACGTACAAAGTATTTAACTTATGAAGCTTCAACAGACTATGGCAGTAACTCAGGTGCCAGGAGCTCGATCTCTACCTGAAAAGTTTGAAAACATAGAAATAATGAGCTATGAAGCTCAGTGAGTGACTGTGTTTAATATCTGTAACTTGTAAAACATGTGACCTGAAAACTATGAGCATATGCATTTGTATTCAAGCATTGAAAGTAAACGTAGAATCATAATAGACTTTCAGAAAACCAACAAGTATATCATCAAAATCTCGTAAGGCATGTAAATGAGATAAACTCTTTTAAAATCATGTCACAATCCACGCGTGTGTGTGGGGCGCCCAAAGACAACCAAACGCTACTCTCTACGATGTAGTGGGGCCCGCCCAGCACTCCCATCGTCTTTGTCGTAGTGGGGCCCGCCTAACACTCACGACAGCGCTGTTGTCACGGAGTACACTCAACGTCGACAACAGAATAAGACCTGTGAGCACACGGTACCATAAAGCCTCGGGCTCAATATCTCAGAAAATCACATGAAAACATTTGAACATGTCTGCTTATCTTTTCTTTCATAAAACTCAAGCTTACTCAGCTTGTTCATAAAACTGGAAATCTTTAAAACATACTTGCTAGTACATGCTTGCTTGAAATCATAACATTTCCATAAATTTTGGAAACCATTGACATATGCTCATGTATAAACTTTATAAAGACTTTTAGGGTCACAATGAACACTTGAAACATTTCTAGGAAAACATGAATACTCATAAACATGAGTTCAGAAGAAAGCATAATGCATTGAAAACTTTTATTCTAGCAAAACTTGCATTTCTTGAACATAATTCAAGCATATATACACTTTTGAAGTTCGTTTTATCACTCACAGTGTTTGAACTAGAATCTTAGCCCGTACACTCGACCTATTTGCTCTTGGCCTGTCAAACAAACCAAATTCATGTATTAGAACCTATGGTTTTTAACCTTAAAACTACAAGAAAACACACTTTCAAAAATTCCAGCATTTTCAGATTTTCTGCCCTGTTTTCAGACAGCCATAACTTCTTCATTACTTATCCAAAAAGAATGTAATTTATACCAAACTCTTCCTTTTTGAACCCTCTAAAACTCTTATGAAAACATGAAAATGAGATTCCTAACGTATGGGTTAGAACATACCTCAGTAGCTTAACCCCTAAAATGATCCTGCTGCTGTTCCAGATTTCACTTCCTGCTGCAACCCGAAACTTAACCTGATGATTACAACATCTTCCAATCATTTTCT
This sequence comes from Trichosanthes cucumerina, assembly GCA_036507285.1. Classification (NCBI taxonomy): domain Eukaryota; kingdom Viridiplantae; phylum Streptophyta; class Magnoliopsida; order Cucurbitales; family Cucurbitaceae; genus Trichosanthes; species Trichosanthes cucumerina. Next base: position 36,643,169 of record CM071843.1, read on the forward strand.
TCTCACGATTCCTTCACGAAACTTGTAGGAAATTCAATAAGATTTCGAACCATACTAATTAGAGCTTCTAACTCCAAGTATACAGATCAGAATAACCAAAACATCAGAGACTTCTCGGATTTGATAGTAAATTTCTGTCTTCTGCCTTCCTCTTAACAAAACAGCAACTTAACATAAGAATTTGCTCGAGCTTCCTTCATAAACTTTGTTTACAAATGAGTTAACTTTCAAGAAAACTAAGCCTCAGCCCTTACCTTTTCCTGTAGAGCTCGAGAAGATCAAAACATCAGGACTGGTCTGAATTGATCAACTTGCTGCAATAAAAAGAATCCCTTGAGTTCTCCTCTTTTCTTCTTCTGCAACTCCAGCTCAAAATCACCAAAAATGGCCTCCTTCTTCTTCCTTTCTCCTTCAAACACGAAGCTTCAGCCTTAGTTTGTGATGAAAGAGAAGAAAATGGAGAGAAAACCCTTTTTAAAAAAAATCAATCGGTGGAAGAGGTATTCCTTTGTCTTTTTGCACTTTTGCTTTTTTTCATTTTCCATTTCTTTTTCCTTTTCTTTTCTTTCCTTTATCTTCTTTCTTTCTTTTCTTTTCTTTTCTTTTCTTTTCTTAACAAAACAAAATAACTTAATATATAAAACATTTGTTTCATTTCCTTTTCTTCTTTTGTCTTTAAAAGCAAACCAAACCAAAATGGTCTAAACTTTCTTTCCTTGTTTTCCTTTTGTCTTTCACTTCATTTCTTTTCTTTTTAAAACATGGGAAACCAAGTTTTAAACATTCATTTCTTCTTTCTTTTTGTTGTTTCTTAATAAGGAAATTCCAAAGAAAGATCTCGGGTTTACAACTTACCTCCCCTTGAGAAATTTCGTCCTCGAAATTGAGTAGTCTTTAAGTGAAAATCATTGGGTACTTCCTCCTCATTAGATCCTCTAACTCCCAGGTTGCCTCCTCCACTCCGTGATGTCTCCAACGAACCTTCACGAGTGGGATCGTCTTGTTCCTCAAAACTTGCTCTTTCCTGTCGAGGATTTGAACTGCATCCTCTACGTAACTCATGTCTTCTTTCAGCTCAACTGGTTGTGCTTGAAACACATGTGTCGGATCTGGAATATACTTCCTCAACATGGACACATGAAATACATCATGTACTCGAGATAGTTCTCACGCAACTCCAAATCAGTAGGTCGCCCCCAACTCGTCCCCATTCATCGGGTAAGGACCAATATATCTAGGGCTTAGTTTACCCTTCTTACCAAAACGAAGGACACCTCTCCATGGAGATAACTTCAAGAAAACTTGATCTCCAACCTGGAATTCTAAGTTCTTTCGTCGCTTATCAAGATAATTCTTACGACGGTCTTGTGCTACCTTCAAATTTTCTCTCGATTACCTTAATATTGTCTCAGAGTAACTTGTACCAACTCAGTAAGATTAGCTTCCGCTCTCCAATTTCATTCCAACATACGGGCGTTCTACATGGTCTTCCATACAGAGCCTCAAATGGTGCCATACCAATACTCGATCGTAGTCATTATTGGAAGCAAATTCCATAAGCGATAGGTGTGTATCCCAACTCCCTTTAAATTGAAGGACACATGCTCTCAACATGTCCTCTAAGGTCCGGATGGTCCTCTCTCGATCGCCCATCCGTGCGAGGATGGAATGTTTGACTAAACTTGACTTTGTTCCCATAGCCTTCTATAAACTAGGCCAAAACTTAGAAGTAAATCTTGGATCTCTATCTCAAACGATAGACACTGCACACTCGTGATGACTCACAATTCGCCGACGTGATAGCTTAGCTAGCCGATCAAGCGTGAGCCGCCGCTTTAATCGGGTACAAACCGCTTACTTTTAGTGAGTCTATCCACTATTACC